>JBAJHW010000003.1:131906073-132506073 GCA_037013535.1 Intellagama lesueurii | reverse complement strand
GTATTCAAAGCATATCTACATCTATGACCGCTCCGCCATGGTGCTGAGTCATCATGGTGGGGAGGCTTTGCTCTTCCACCCAGAAAGTGGCATCACGGTTCAATGATGCCACCTCCGAGGGGAGGAGGGATGGAGCCTTTAATAAGGCATGGTCCCTCTGGCTCAGCCTCTGCTGGTTTTCTAGCAAAGAGGTGAGCTATGCAGCTGGGTGAGGAGAGGTTTTGTTTTCCCCGCTGTGGCTTATCTCCGATCTCTTCAGCACTACCCACCTGGTTTCTTTGTTCTTATTCTTTACTTATTATTTACAGGGTGTTCTGTTACTTGTTGTAGTTGTTGATTGGTGTTTTTATTTTAAGTGCTTTTAGCTGGGGGGAAGAAGGTTGAAGATCGCCCCCTCCCCCTCCCTTGTTTTACCATGGAGATGAGAGGTGGGGTGGGGATAAGACGACTAGAGTGTTTTGGGTTGTTATTGTTTGTTGACTTTCTTCATTGTGTATTGAATTTAACAACAACAACAACAACAACAACAACAACAACAACAACAACAACAACAACAACAACATAATAATAATAATAATAATAATAATAATAATAATAATAATAATAATAATAATAATAATAATAATAATAATAATAATAATAATAATAATGACATAATAATTGTAATAATTCGAAGAGAGACACCCCCCCTCAGTTACTGAGGCTTTAAGTTTAATTTTTTTAAAAAGCAAGGGAGAACGTTAGCGCCCCCCCTGCTGGGGACCACTAAACAAACAAACAAACAAAAAACAAAAAACAAATAAGAAGTAAAGAATAAAAATAAAAAATAAAATAAAATAATAAGAAGGGAGATATATATATGTATGTATATGTATATGTATATGTATATATTAGGAAGAAGCGGGTGTTATACCATTTTGACAGATAACTTTGTTATTATGGGGCCCAAGAAGGGGCAGGGAGCTGTAAAGGGCAAGCAGCCTGCAAAACATAAGGCTCCAGCTAGGGTTCAACCTGCAATTTCCTCATCTGATGAGGAAGAGTGGCCGGATTACAGTTCAATACTTTCTAAGTTAAGTGAACTTGAGCAGAAAAGGGCCATGGCTAGACAGGCTTCCGATGTTGTTACTCCAAGTAGGTGAAGCAGAGAATCAAAAGCACATAGGATGGCAGAGTTGAGACAGCTTGGTGACGTAATGTCCCAAATTGCTCTTTTAGAGAAGGAGTGCTCGGCAGCAACAGGGACGGCGTCCACTGCCATGGCTGAGGAGTGCCCTCAGCCCATTCCTATTGAAGATGTGATTGAGGAAATGCAGGAGACTTTGAGGGATCCAACCGGCATAGCAGGACTTCAGATGGAGGGTCAACCATCTCATCCGGGAACAGGTTTTCTGGCTGGCAGGCAGACGGGCTCTGACTTCGCTTACACCAATACCAGCCAGCAGGTGGCTGAGATTCATCGAGCCAGCTCGGCACTGCCGGCGCTGGTGGCTCCAGGTGAGGCTGCACCCACACAACACACACAACACATGGAAGGGACATGGCCTTGGGGTGAGGTCAATCCTCCATTTTTTTCTTCACCTCCCCCCAGTTTAATGCCCAATATCTTTGGCATTAGCCCTCCCACTCAAGTTGGGTCCGTACTGGCTTCGAAGCCCTGGACAGCGTCATACCCACAGTGGTCTTCTCCCAGTCAAATCCTGGGATTCATTGAGGGTTTGCAACAGCCCAATTATCCTGCAATCCCAAATATGGGTTATAATTCAGTTCCTCGAAGTGCACTCCCTTGTGGTGATCAGTCTCTCCCATTAGGTGACCACCTACTCCCAGCCACTATAGAAAAGATTTGGCACGGTGAGTATGTGGATATATTCAAACTCTTAAATAGAAAAATTGAGGAAAAGAAAGGCTCTAAGGAGGAAGAAAGGGAAAAGGAGAGGTTTAGGAAGAAGACGTCCGAAAGATGTTGGGCAAACTGGTTGCCAGGTTTTTTTATTTATGCTGTGTCCGTTGTAAAAGCATACCCGGCCAAGGCCTTTGTGCTCATCCAATACATTGATCTGCTCTATAGAGCATATGTAGATTTCCCGGGCCACGCATGGCTGCTTTATGATGAGGGGTTCCGTATGAGAGCTGCGATAAACCCCCAGATGCGCTGGGATGTGCATCATCATGGTCTATGGCTACAGCTGATGACCCCGTCGCGCCCCATGTTGGGTGATTGTTTTGATAGTGGACACTTAATACAGAAATCCACTAATGTTAATGCTCCCCATGCTTTGGCGGGCCATGTGGTTCAACCCCGCTGGTTTGCTGGGAGTTCAACGCAAAAGGCTTTTGCAATAGGAAACCTTGTAGGTTTAGACACCATTGCTCCATATGCGGGGGAGCACACAGTTTGGCATCCTGCTTCAGGGAACGATCTGGCACTGGAGGAAATAAGGAAGGGGGAGGACCTAAGAAGCCTGCGGCAGGTGCAGCGGCCTCTGCAAAAGGGCCCCAGTCCAATTAAGTTAGCTATATTAGCAGAATGGTTGTGTGCCTATCTGGATAGAGAGGCAGCCCGTTACCTGTTAAATGGTTTTAAGTTTGGTTTTCGAATCCCCGTTCAGGGTCCTAGGCAGGCCACTTTAGCTAGCAACCTAAAATCTGTTCAAGGCATGGAAGATGTTGTGAGGCAAAAGATTAACAAAGAAGTGGCAGAAGGCAGGGTGGTCGGACCTTTCTGGGAACCTCCTGTGTCTAATTTGCATGTTTCTCCCCTGGGGGTCATCCCTAAGAAGGGCCAGGGGAATGTCAATCCATACATTACCTATCATACCCAGCTGGGGAGTCAGTGAATGGCAGAATTCCACCTGAGCTATGTACAGTCCGTTACACGTATTTTGACGTTGCATAAGAATGGTCAGATCTTGCAGCCATGGGGCTGAAATGGGAAAAGCAGACATTAAATCTGCTTTTAGTCTGCTTCCCATTCACCCCATCAATTTTGAATTGTTGGGTTTCCAATTTGAGGGTTTCTTTTATATGGATAGGGTAATGCCAATGTGCTGCTTGATTTCTTGTGCTGCCTTTGTATGTTTTAGCTCATTTTTAGAATGGGCCCTCAAGTGTAGGGCGGGTCTTTCCCAAGTTGTTCATTATTTGGATGATTTTTTATTTTGTGGGAAGCCAGGATCTGGGCAATGAGTGTCCCTCATGAGTACTTTCCAGATTGTGGCACAGGGAGTAGGTGTACCATTAGCAGATGAAAAGACAGAATGCCCAGCTAAGGTAATTACATTTTTAGGGATTGAATTGGACACTGTTCAGCAATCTAGTCAGCTGCTGGATAGTAAATTGTTAGATTTTAGGATTAGAATTTGGAACTTGTTGCAGTGTGCCAAAATTACATTGAAGGAACTATAGGTGGTAGACCTCCTAAATTTCGCTTGCAAGGTCATTGCCCCTGGCAGACCCTTTTTGAGACAGCTTTGCGGAGCCATGAGTGGTTTAACGAAGCCACATCATAGGAGGAGAATTTCATCAGGCATGAGGGATGATTTGGGAACCTGGTTACATTTTCTTGATGGATTCAATGGAATTTCATTCTGGAGAGATGAGATGAGCTTGGGTGCTGAGTTTCAGGTTCAGTCCAATGCTGCCTGGTTTACTTTAGAGGCCGATGGTGTGCTGGTCTGTGGCCGAGAGAATGGAGTGACTCCGAAGTCACTCGTGACCTCACATTTTTAGATTTTTTTCCAATCCTTGGAGCCTTATGGCATTGGACCAATTCAGCAGTCACTTTTTGGTGTGACAATATGGCAGTAGTCCAACTAGTGAATACCCTCACATCTAAATCACTGAGAGTCATGTGACTGGTAAGAGCATTTACGCTGCAATGTTCAGAATATAATATTGTGTTCCAGGCTTGCCATGTGCCTGGTGTTAAGAATGAGCTGGCTGACACCCTGTCCTGTCAACAAATTGACCGGTTCAGGGCATTGGCCCTGGAAGGTCAAGCTCGCCCAGAGACATTGCCTCAGGAGGTCTGCAGCATTGGAGGAGTGAAGCCAACAAGGCAATCAGTTTAGTGATTGCTCCCAGTACCAGGCTCAGCTATGCAGCTGCATGTGAGGAATTTTTTGCTTTTTGCAGTGGGGTAGGCATGGGATGACCATGGCCTATAATAGTTGATCATTTGCAGCAATACGGAGTGTCTCTCCATTGAAAAGGTTTGGCTTCCCACACTATTCAGGGGAAGATGTCTGCCCTCACTTTTTATGCCAAGGCACATGGTTGTCCTGACAGTGATTTCAGAGTCTGAAAAATGATTGAGGGTTGGAGCAAGGAAAGAGGTAGGCAAGAGGACAAACGCACCCCAATGTCACCCAAAATTCTGTTTCAGCTAAATAAAGCTTGGGGAAAAGTGTGTACAGATTAGTATGAGGTCAAATTATTTAGGGCAGCCATTCTGAGTGCTTTCTTTGGGGCTTTTCGGGTTAGTGAGTTGGTAAGGTCATCCAAGGAAGACAATTCAAGGACGGCGTTACAGATGGGCGACTTATTGGTCTCCAAAGACAGAGACTTGTTCCATCTCTGCCGATCCAAAACTGATCAGTATGGAAAGGGACAAGTTATAAGCTTGGGAATTTGTTCTGTCAAAGATCTTCGCCTGGTTTTTATTCAGGTAAGGGGTGATTAAGGCAGTGATCTTTTTCACCATAAACATGGCTCACCCCTTACGAGATATCAATTTTGGCCAATTACTTCCCGGGGCCTTCAGGAAGCATGTATTGTAGGTTGGAAATTTGGCACTCATTCCTTTAGAATAGGTGCAGCATTTACTGCTGCAGCCTTGGGTTATGGTGAGGAACAGATAAAGCAAGTGGGGAGGTGGTCTTCACACAGATTTAAGTCCTATGTTCATTCTCTCCTGCATTAGACATGAATTTGTTTTCTTTTTCGGGAACGAAGGCAGATGCCACTCAGCTACGAGTGGTTATATTTGGCCACAGTTTTGTTCACTGGGTGGTGAACCACGCCTTGCAGACAGGTTGGGGTCGTAATTTGGGTCTTGGGGCCAGAGCCTAATTAAAATGGAAAGGAAAGAGGGCTATGTTATGGCCCGAGCTGCTAGAGCGAGCTTTCCTGTGCACTACTGAAGGTGTGCTGTTCAACGGACAGCATGATTCAGAAATAGGAGCTTGCCCTGCTCTATTGAATCATCTGGAGGTCTAGGCTACTCTGGTCTGTGAATTTTATTTATTTATTACATTTATACCCCACCCATTTAGACCACGTCTACTCTGGGCGGCTTACAATAGAAATAGCATAAAAGCAATTAAAAGCAACAATTTAAAACAACAACAATAATAATATCATTCAAGATGGAAAGGTAAAAATCAAAATGGAAAAATAAGGACGGAAAAATAAAAGTAGTAAAGATCAAGTTGTGAAGGAGATCACACTACGGTCAGGCCCCCTTGTAGTCGGGGGACTAGTTTAAATAGTTAATAAAGTTGTGGCCCAAGTTTAACCCAACAACCTGTGTCTTGCCTCTTTATTTCTGGGCTGGGAGGGCAAGGATCCCACCTAACAATAATAATTAATAATTATCAATTTCCCATCTTTTCATAATTCCAGACAGCCACTGCCTCAGGTGACTACATCTCTTTATCTAGCAGAAAAATCAGTTCTATCAATTTTATTTCATATTCCTTCGAACTGTTGTATTCTTTCTCTTTCAAACCAGTCTTTCATACCTATCTACATATCTAGGAGATAATACTTCTGTCATTTAAAACATCAGTCATAAAACACAGATATCCTAAGTAAACTAATAAATGAGCAATCCACTAGTAAAGCTTGCAGTTAATTTCATGAAACAGGATTGCAATCTTATATTAAAAAACCTAAGAATTACAGAAATTTGTGGTAATCATATTAGAACAGTGCAGCAGGCTAGTATGCTGAGTTTTTGGCTATGAATCTGGAACAGCCATTTAGGATGCTTATTCTAAGACAGAGGGAAAGACTCACCATTTATTCACAGAAAACAAATATAAAACCAAGATGTGAGTATTGAAGCCCTGAAACTTTCTTCTGTGTTAGCAAATGCTCCTGTATATGCCAGCATGGAGACACTGTCACCTCCAATTTTCCACAGAAGATAGAAGAAAAATACAATAAATGTTATCTCCATGAAGAAAGGGGAAGTGATCTACAAGGAAATGACCTAGACAATCTTGCAATCCACAAGAGTTCTGTTACTGAAAACTAAGAGAGCCAAGATGTCCAATACCATCTATATCACTATTGCCCACCTATTCCTGATTACTTTAAATTAGAGATGGGCACAAACCTCAGTTCAGAGGTTCATGCCAGTTCATACACATGGCACCATGGATGCCACATGTTCCCTTCCCCCACCTCCCTGGCTGGATCCCCCACTCACCACCCAGCATGGATGCCCCTCTTCCTCTTCAGCTGTTCATCCAGTCTCAGGCAGAATAATGTGCTTCCCTGCCTGGCCCCCTTGACTGATTGCCCATTCAGACAAGGTGGCAGGACAGACAAACCCATGCTTCTCCTGGGGATTGGTTAAAAGAGGAAGGGAGGGGAGTGCACTCTGACTGGTGAGTGGATCATTGGCCGGGGAGGCCGGGGAAGGGAATGTGTGTATGAACCAGCATGAACCTCTGAACTGAGGTTTGTGCCCGTGTATACTTTAAAAACAATTCTTCAAAAAATATTTGGTTTATGAAAGTGGGATATTGTGCTTCTCTATCCATGATTCAAAACACAAGGAAATGGCCCAATATTGCTGCATAATATTGTGCTTGCATTGCCAGCAGGAAAAGGGATGCCTAACTTTACCTATTAAAGGGCAGCCTGAATGTTGACAACACCAATGTCAGAAGTCAAGATGGTATAATGATCCCTGTTGCGCTGTTGCAGTTCCCAAAGAGATACCAAGCAGGGGAAAATCCTAGAAGCTGATTTCCTTTTTTATCAGTTAACCATTTCCCTCCCAAAGACAGGGCTCTTTTTCAACAATTTACCTGTGTATTTATTGCTTAGTAGCACAAAGCAATCAAAATGCCTAGAAGAAATGTGTTATTCAGAAGGATTGTTAATGCCCAAGAAATTCACATGAATTTGGAGAGTTTCTGACCCATTCAATCTGGTGCACAGCATACCTAGTGATGGTATTGAGGAGGAAATCTCAGCCATGTTCCTTGAAGGCCAATACATTTTTATGCTGAAGAGTGGAGTATAACACTTCCAGATTGTGAGCAAAGGCTAAAGAAAAGGTATGGATACTTCTTGCAAAGTACCTCATTTTAAATCACTCTCAGTAGTGTGCAGCGTAGGTCTTCTTTGCAAAATGATGCTTACTTAAGATTTCCCAGAGCCTTTGGGAGGGAAATGAAATGGCTTAAATTAGGGCATCTGATTGCCTGTCTCTTTTGAATTGAAAAAAAAAGTTAAATCGACACCCGCACCCTCCTGTATAACCTGATTTGCCGCTCTACATCAAGGTGAATGGAGAAGCAAATGTTGTCAATAATTCTCTCAGCCTCCTACTTAATACCAGAATTTATGAATATCACCAATATCACTATGTGTTTGAAACATTGGCAGCATCCAAATTCAAAAATGAAAACAACAGCAAAGATCAAGTTCAGCTGGTACCATGCTTCAGCAAAGAAAAGGAAGGTTCCTGGTTCAGATGAGAAGAAAGCAGAAAGACTTCTATCCTCTGAATCTGCAAAATGAAAGATGTGAAATGTGAAATCAAAACTACCTCTCTTCATAACCATTTACAATCAAATCAAGAGCCAGTTCACTCATGAGTGCTACTGATCATCTGGATGTATAAACTCCTGTCAATTCCCTCCCCTTAAAGAGAGGTTTCAACATGACACTTGATGATCATCCATATTTTCCAAGTAATAGATACCTAGAGAACTTGCTGCAAAACCCTCTGACAGTTGTTTGGGTTTGGGAGAGAAGTGGTTAACTGATGGAAAAAAAGGAGTCATGTTCTGGGATTTCCCCCTGCTTGGTGTTTCTTTGTGAATGGTAGTGAGCACAAGAAGGTATCCTATAGCTCATCTTGACTGCTGACATTGGTGTCATCAACATGCAAGCTGCCCTTTGCTAAGTAAAGTTTAGCATCCTTTTTCCCGCTGGCAACATGGACATGATATTGTGCAGCAATATCAGACCATTTCTTAGTGTCCTTAATTGTCGATACAGAAACTTAATAGCCCACATTCATACATGGGAGGGTGGCATTTGTTCGTTTTTGAATAATTGAATTTTTCTTCTTTGTTTAGTTTAGGGTTTTTTTGAATTTATATATATATGTGTGTGTGTGTTACTATATATATATATATAGTAACAATCACCTCCCCCTAAAGAGATAATGATCGCGGTCAGAAGTGCGTAGCATAAGCCCCATAGACAAGCCTGAACCTTAGATAACCTTTGCATTGCTTCCTAAGCAATAAACCATAGGCTATGTGTTTCTTTAGAATACACACCAGCCTTGCAAAGTAGGACTTCTCAATTTACAGTAGCAACTATTGACCTTCTCAAATCCACACTGGATTTAGATCTAGCCCTGCTGTTTCAAGAGATGAGTCCCCTGTTGGAGAATTATATTTGTTTTATTAAGAAAATAAAGTAGATTCATTAGAATACAGTTGTAGCTTAATAAGCATAAAGCATTGTAGCATATCCATCAGTTATTGTGATTAAATAAGTCTGCTATTTCTAAATAAAATAATAAAAAGCTAAGTAATCATCTTTGCTCATTCTCCCTCTACATGTTGGCATCTAGAAGCAGGGCTATTCCTCCCCCCTTCTTCTAAAAAAACAAAAAACAAAACTCCCTGTTTTACATTCCACAGCATTTCCAACACGAACCAATCACAATCACATACACAAACCTTCCATTTCTACATGTCTTTCGGACCACCTTCCTAATTACACTTTCCAGCTGTCAACCAATTAAGTCCAAGTGGGTGTAACTCAAATCACTCAGATCACCACCCAAATTTCTCATGAGAAGATCCAGGTCCCAGGTGGCTTATATTCTCCAATTTAGCAGTCTGTTGTTTCGTCTCCTTTTGGGACTCTTCTGGACTGCTCGACCTTGCTTCCTTATATGGGTGCCTGACAAACAAATCTGCACAACAACCTCATGAGAACACCTCTTTTTAAATTCATCTTACACAGAACCTAACAGACTTCATTTTTGAATTACTACAATTCCCATTTTCCTTCCATTTCCTTACATATATATATAATAATGGTGTGAGCAGCCCCTGCACCTCCCCTCCATGATGGTGCGGAGAGTGTTTGCAGGAACAGGCTCTTATATTGGAATAACTCAATTGTAACCGACTTAATGTGGCTCAACAACAAAACTTAAACAGTTCTATGGGTGCCAGGGAGTTAACTGCAATCCCAAACAGTTTAGGTAAACAAGACCAGTCCACAACAGTCTTTTACTGGGAGGAGCAGAGCCCTGCCTCCTCTACCAGTTCAAGGACACCTGCCATGTGTACTAGGCAGAGAATGCTGAAACAAGGGTGTCGGATGAAGGCACTTAACTGTCCCTGTAATAGTATAGCCTGAGCTACTTCCCCTGCTACTTAACTGTAATCACTGCTAGTGGCAGCCACCACATACGTGTTGCTCTCTTCCTTGGAGGCATGACCAAAGTCTCTATGGACATGGCTGGGCTTGCCTGAATAGGAGGCTGGATAGAAGGAGGAAGACTGACTGGCCAGTGCTTGGAATATTGCCTGATGGAACCTTGCTGTGGGGCTGTGTTCCTTTGTTGCTTCTTTGCCAACATCATGCCCTGCACTGGTTCTCAAACCACTTCACATCTTGCTGTCTTGCCTCATCCTGGCATACTCTGGCTGCTTCCTCCAGCAGCACAAAGAATTTCTCCCAATGCCCAGTGTCAGGGCCCTGGAGATGGAACATAGTCACAGCTGGCTGTCATGCACTCCAGCAGTGCTGATACTTCCTGGGCCTCAAATGCCTCCCAGTTGACATTTTCCACCCAATAGTTAATTTCTTCCTCCTCAGTCCCCTCCTTAAATCCCTAGCCTTCCATGTTCACAAGTGTGACCTTCAGGGTGTTGTCCACACCTTTGCTGCCATTGCCCCAGCCTGCAGGTGAACTATAGGTCAGGAATCTCATCCTTATTCTTGGGGAGGTGGAAAGCCCACTCTCACCAGCAGGGGGAAAGGGGCTGGTCCCACACATGGGTATATACAGTATATCAAAGAAATGAGTACACCCCCTCACATTTCATAAATATTTTAGTATATCTTTCCATGTGACAACACTGAAGAAATGATACTTGGCTAAAATGTAAAGCAGTGATTATACAGCTTGTTGCTGTTTAATCATTATGTCATGTCCGACTCTTCGTGACCCCATGGACCAGAGCACGCCAGGCCCTCCTGTCTTCCACTGCCTCCCGGAGTTGGGTCAAATTCATGTTGGTAGCTTCGATGACACTGTCCAACCATCTCGTCCTCTGTCGTCCCCTTCTCCTCTTGCCTTCACACTTTCCCAACATCAGGGTCTTTTCCAGGGAGTCTTCTCTTCTCATGAGATGGCCAAAGTATTGGAGCTTCAGCTTCAGGATCTGTCCTTCCAGTGAGCACTGAGGGTTGATTTCCTTCAAAATGGATAGGTTTGTTCTCTTTGCAGTCCAGGGGACTCTCAAGAGTGTCCTCCAGCACCACAATTCAAAAGCATCAATTCTTTGGCGGTCAGCCTTCTTTATGGTCCAGCTCTCACTTCCATACATTGCTACTGGAAAAACCATAGCTTTGACTATGCGGACCTTTGTTTGCAAGGTGGTGTCTCTGCTTTTTAAGATGCTGTCTAGGTTTCTCGTCGCTTTCCTCCCAAGAAGCAGGTGTCTCTTAATTTCGTGGCTGCTGTCACCATCTGCAGTGATCATGGAGCCCAAGAAGGTAAAATCTGTCACTGCCTCCACATCTTCCCCTTCTATTTGCCAGGAGGTGATGGGACCAGTGGCCATGATCTTCGTTTTTTTGATGTTGAGCTTCAGACCATTTTTTGCACTCTCCTCTTTCACCCTCATTAAGAGGTTCTTTAATTCCTCCTCACTTTCTGCCATCAGAGTGGGATCATCTGCATATCTGAGGTTGCTGATATTTCTTCCGGCAATCTTAATTCCGGCTTGGGATTCATCCAGTCCTGCCTTTCGCATGATGTATTCTGCATATAACTTAATTAAGCAGGGAGACAATATGCAGCCTTGTTGTACTCCTTTCCCAATTTTGAACCAATCAGTTGTTCCATATCCAGTTCTAACTGTTGCTTCCTGTCCCACATATAGATTTCTGTCCCACATACAGATTTCAGCTTGTATAACAGTGTAAATGTGCTGTTCCCTCAAAATGATGCAACACACAGCCATTAATGTCTAAACCGCTGGCAACAAAAGTGAGTACACCCCTAAGTGACAATGTCCACATTGGGCCCAAATAGCCGTTTTCCCTCCCTGGTGTCACGAGACCCATTAGTGTCACAAGTCTCAGGCGTGAAGGGGGAGCAGGTGTTATTGCTCTCACTCTCTCAGACTGGTCACTGGAAGTTCCACATGGCACCTCACGGTAATGAACTATCTGAGGATCTGAAAAAACAAATTGTTGCTCCACTATAAGCAGATTGCCAAAACCCTGAAACTGAGCTGCAGCATGGTGGCCAAGACCATACAGCAGTTTAACAGGACAGGTTCCACTCAGAACAGGCTTCGCCATGGTCGACCAAAGAAGTTGAGTGCCCATGTTCAGCATCGTATCCAGAGGTTGGCTTTGGGAAATTGACGTATGAGTGCTGCCAGCATTGCTGCAGAGGTTGAAGGAGTGGGGGTCAGCCTGTCAATGCTCAGACCATATGCCACACACTGCATCAAATTCGTCTCCAAGGCTGTCATCCCAGAAGGAAGCCTCTTCTAAAGATGATGCACAAGAAAGTCCGCATATGGTTTGCTGCAGACAGGCAGACTAAGGACACGGATTTCTGGAACCATGTCCTGTAGTTCGATGAGACCAAGATAAACGTATTTGGTTCAGATGGTGTCAAGTGTGTGTGGTGGCAACCAGGTGAGGAGTACAAATGTCATGCCTACATTCAAGCATGGTGGTGGGAGTGTCATGGTCTGGGGCTTCATGAGTGCTGCCGGCACTGGGGAGCTACAGTTCATTGAGGGAACCATGAATGCCAACATGTACAGTAACATACTGAAGCAGAGCATGATCCCCTGCCTTCGGAGACTGGACCGCAGGGCAGTATTCCAACATGATAATGACCACAAACACATCTCCAAAACGACCATTGCCTTGCTAAAGAAGCTGAGGGTAAAGGTGATGGACTGGCCAAGCATGTCTCCAGACCTAAACCCTATTGAGCATCTGTGGGGCATCCTGAAATGGAAGGTGGAGGTGCGCAAGGTCTCTAACATGCACCAGCTCTGTGATGTCATCATGGAGGAGTGGAAGAGGACTCCAGTGGCAACCTGTGAAGCTCTGGTGAACTCTATGCCCAAGAGGGTTAAGGCAGTGCTTGAAAATAATGGTGGGCACACAAAATATTGACATTTTGTGGCCAATGTGGACATTGTCACTTAGGGGTGTACTCACTTTTGTTGCCAGCGGTTTAGACATTAATGGCTGTGTGTTGCGTTATTTTGAGGGAACAGCACATTTACACTGTTATACAAGCTGTATAATTGCTACTTTACATTGCAGCCAAGTGTCATTTCTTCAGTGTTGTCACATGAAAAGATATACTAAAATATTTATGAAATGTGAGGGGGTGTACTCACTTCTGTGATATACTCTATGTTCGTAACATACGTATCTATATCAATACAGATATCTAAACAGAGGTAGAGAGACTTATATAAAACAGAGGTAGAGATAAACTAGGTGTGAATAAGAGGAGGTGAGAAATAGTGCTTTAAAATTGGTAAACATAAATGTGATCAGCTAGCACCAGCCATTGTATCAGGTTGCAGCAGACGGCGTGAAATAAAACAAAACCACCATCAGCTCCACTGGGAAAATCACCACAGTCAAACTCCTGTTTTCTCCTACCATCACCTGGTCACAGCCATTACATCAGCCACCAAGAAACATCAGCCAGCTACTGAGGGATGAAGCAGCAAGATGATCTTTGGCAATCTTTACCTTAGTCTCTTGACTGACATCATAACACCAACTCTCTGTAAGAGCTCCGCAATATCTAACAGTTCAATAGACTCCATTATGAGTCTAAACTTCTAACAGAGTCACACAAGGCAAATGGTCAAAACTGAGATACTGGACTAAGAATATTAGCCTCTTCAGGCATTAATGGTCATAAGAGGAGAAGAGAGTGTTCTAGTTGTATTAGGGGGCAGAAAAACTTCTGAAGGGCAGCTCTTTGGCAGGAACAATAGTAGAAGTTGATTCTATTGGAGGACTTTTCATAGACAATAGCAATGACACACAAGCAAACTCTTGTTGTTGTTGCATGGAGAGAGGCAATAGTAAACAATTTCTGAATATTATTTAGGTTGAAAACTCTGTGTTGAGAAAATACAAAAAGAAATGAGAAAGCATAATCTTATAAATAACAATGTAGTGGAAGTGTTTTCTGAAAAGCAGTCAAGGAGAAGGAGACAAAAGAAATGACAACAGCAACATGGGAAACAGCAAAGCTATATCATTTTCTCCTAAAATATAGGAGAAAAATTTCTGTAAACAGGAAATTAGTATTTCAAGAAAAAATCTAGACATATCTGTTTGCCTGCTATGTTTTTTTTTCTTTACATTTTTTTTAATATGTAGGTGAAGTATTCGGAAAATGATCCCTGAATTGCAGTCTAAATTTAAATCCAGTTCATCAATAGGTTAATTGTAGGGAAAACACATCCCCTTTTTAGGTATAGTGTAACCCTGAGGTGAACAGCCAAAGACTGGATGCTGTGGAGGTCCTTCCAGCCTCAAGGAATCTTGATCAAACACAGAGATGGAGCTCATAATTAGCATTCAGGAGTCTCCTTATCCAGTTCTCAGCATCTCCAATTAAGGCTGGTGAAGAGAACTTTTCCCTTAAGATTCTGGAGAGAGCCATTTCCAGGTGGAGTGGATAATAATAGACTAAATGGGCAAATAAACAGATTCATATATAAAACATAAGCACTGAGATTGGGCTTCAATGGGATATGTGTGCAGGATGTGAGACTGGATGTGGCAACCATATAGCACATCACAGAAGTATTGTTTTCTAGGTTTATCACTATTTGTTTTGTTTGTTTATATAGCACCTCTCTCCCCATAGCAACATGATTTCACTTTATAGAAAGAGACATGGGAAGTAATGATAGTGATGCTTAGGAATCTAGCTTGCAAATAACACATTTTTCTTCTTTCCCTTCAAACCTTTCTAGAGCTTTATAAATTTCCCACTCAAAAGTTCAAAGATTGTTTTTGTCTTTGAGAGAATTTTTTGAAATATCTATCAAAACTTCACAGTAGCTGTCCTGAGAAAGGTATGTTCACTAGTCAAATAAAAGACTTATTCAGCGGCAGTCTTCATATTTCAAAAGCAAGTTTGAAATCCCTGAAGATTTTTTTCTGAAAACAAAACTGGTGTCTTATATATTCATTTCTTTTCCAAAGATTGTGACATTTTAATTTTATCTTGCAGCAACCTACTTCATGATAGATTTTCTTAACAGTGAGTTTGGGAGGTTAGATATGTGAAGGTGTATATTTATATATTATTGTTTACACTAGTATTTAGCATTTCAAGTTTTATTCAAAATGATAGTTTTGAGGAAGTGGGTGTTTGAAAGATCCTTTTGGATTATCTGATTTTTTTAAAAAAAGCAGACTTTATTTCTATATTAGATAACTGAAGTGAACATGAAGAAATTTTACACTGATTCAATTTCGGTTAAGATAGGCTGTCCAAAATTCCCCCTTCGGGATCTTACCATCAGCATGAGATCAAGACTTCAAGTGCATTTTTTCTGGTTTTTCACATTTTGCCCCCAAAATTCTCTAAACAAAAATAGATCTGTGAAATTAAGGATGGACATTCAGAATACAAAAGGGCAGATTGACTGATTAATTACAAAGATGCAAACATCTTGTCAAATGGTACTACTTCTACTCATCCATGTGATAAGGCAACAACTATCACTGTTCTGATTTTTATTTATGTACAGAAATGTGCAAACACCAATTTTGAAAACGCACATTTCTCCTAGACAAGTGAGAAAAAAATCATGACTGTCTTGCAACAAGTATAAAATCCTGCTCTGTGTTCCATTGATTCAAATAGGTCTACTCTAGTTGCAACTTACTTTAGTGTAGTAAGTTGCAACTAAAGCAGGCCCATTTGAGTCAATGATACTTAGAAAGGAGTTGATTTACCTAATCCCCACTGAATTGGTGGGCCTTCTCTAATGTGACTTACTACACTAAGCAACAGGATTTCAGTCATTCTCTTGTTTACTGTGCAAAAATGAAAGAATGTGCATCCTTAGAATACTGCAGGATTTTCTTGTGAGATACTGGCCAATATCCTGATAATAAGCGGACAATACTAGGTGTGGGACTACATGGTGAACTCCTCTTCCCATCCCCATGTTGAAGTAAGTGTAATTTGGTTAACCTGAATAGGGCTACTACTTTTCCAGATTCTGGCTTATATGAAAATACTACACTTATCACAGGACAAAACATTCCCCACTATCAGGCCATCCTGATATTTTATGCTTTCATGCAAATAATTATGGCTGACTTAACATTGCAATATAAATAAGCTAATGATATGGCTGCCCTAGAAATGTTGTATATTCATTTTAAAGTAAATTTAAATCAGGGCTCTGCACTTAAAAAAAAAACCCAACAGAATGCACAGCAATAAACAGCTAGAAGTAAGCACATCTAGAAATTTGTAATCATATTTTCTAATAGAGCAATGCTTATATAAAGTGCCCTGCAATGTACATTTAATTTTACACCTCATTTTAAATGTAATATATGAGCATCTCTACTATTAAAAATATACCCAGAAACATATTGCAAATTAACATAATTATATCAAGAATTCCCAGTGGCCCAAAGCATTACTTCTCAGATTATATTATGCATATGCAAATCAAAGTCTTCTGGTTAAGGTCATTTGTCATTGATATCAAGATTTTCAAGGTTCTGCTGTATGAACCATTGATGGGTGAATCAAGAATTTTGGAAGCCCTCCTTGGTTTAGACAAATAAGGAATTCAAAATTAAACATGCCTACATGAGGCTAAGCAATCATGCTAATGTTTGTGCCATTTCTTACTACTGTTTCCAGCTGAGTGAGATCTATCTCAGTTCATTTTTTCCTCTTCTTTCAGTCCCCAAACTATCATTCTTTGGTTCCGATTTCAGTACTCAGTCTCATTTCTTCTTTCCCCACATTTCTTCTTATTTCTTAGCTGTAAACAAGGGATTCAACTGCTCTTACTCAAGCCTTTTGATTCCCACATAGCAGCAAGCCCTACATTCACCAAGAGTTGCTGTAAGAAAAATGCACTGGCAATGCCTATCGCAGGGTCTTTGGCCCCTGAAGGCAGAGCTTCTGATTTATCTCAGCAGAATTTGGCAAGCACCCTGGGTGAATGTCTTCTGTAGTTCCCAGATAAGAGTGTATGGAGTTGAACTGGGAAACTTTCCAGGGCTTATCAAATCTGTCTTTCTTTTAAATTTTTCAGAGGCAAAATTCACTCAATGATTCCAGTTGATGAAGGCCTTCTGGGGGTTGATGCATAGAAATACATAGACTACAAAAATATGGCACTATAACAATGTAGTGCAGAAATTATGCAGTCAATATTGAATAGATACCTATTTCATTCAACATTTCTTTACAGTACCTATTCTACAAGCTGCACACCATATAGAGCAGGGACAGGCAACTCTATAGGGAGAGAGGATGCATTATCCACCTCACAACATTTTAGGGCAGCTCACTGCTGCACAGTAGAAGCTGCCAGTCCTATAGTCACCAATGAAATTTGTTGACAACTTTTGCAACTGTATGGAAAAGCATCCTCCCATGCTACAGAACTGCTGGCCAAACAGATATTTTAACACAGTTTGACACAGGCCAAAGGTAATCACAAGGGTTAGTGGAGAAGAGAAACAGGAGGACAAACATATGAAATTAAGCAACACATTAGGGTAATATGGCCTTGAGGGGTTACACATAGTTTGTGTGCTGCCTAACATATGGAGGCATCCACAATGTTTTTCAAAAATAGGTCTTATAATGAATAATGACTAAATCCCTGGTTAAAAAGACTACTTCCAATGGTTCTTCATATAAAATCCTTACCGGAGTCCCCATCTTGGCCTAAATTTGGCAACAACTGCTTACCACATTCTCTGACAGATATGATGTGTTCTTTTCTCTAGAATAAATATAGATATTCATCACAGCAGCCATGAAAATAAGTAAGCACTTCATACTCCACACATGTATGGTATCATTTTGCTCTTCTTGGCGTTCTTAAAAGTTTATTTACAAAGCAAAGCAAAAAGCAAAGTGTGTTGATTATTACCAATAGTGCTTAAAGCACTCTCTGGGCAGTTTACAATTTAATTATTCAGGCCACACTTTGCCCCTCCCCCAGTAAGCTGGGTATTCAGTTTACCAACCTCAGAAGGATGGAAGGTTGAGTCAATCTTGAGCCAACTACTTGAGCCTGGAATTGAACTCAAGTTGGGAGCAAAGTCTTCACTGCAGTACAGCAGTGTAACAACTGTGCCACAAAGCTCCTATAATCAGAGACTTAGAATATTATCCCTATTTGTCAAAGGACCCCCGAGATAACAATAGGCAGGCTGAAGCTGTGCTAAATCCTTCTCAGTCTAGGGATACTGGAAATTACTTAAAATTACCTTCACCTTCACCAGAATTGTGTCGACACAATGGCTGTGTCCTTGGGCTGAGACAGTTTGGATCTAGCATAACTCAGCCCCTTGCTATCCATATCTCTTCTACACCCCCTTATAGGCTCTTCTGCTAGTTGATCTTAGAAACTACAGCAGTTGTGCCAACATATCTCACTGCCAACAGAACTCTGTGATTAAGTAGCAGAAGCGTAATTGTGCTGGCATAACAGGCTTCTGGCCATCACAAATATACTATAACCAGTGCATCTTTAAATCAAGATTGCACTGTTAGTTTTTATCTTGGAGGACAGAAATCCTATTTCCTATTTACACTTAGATAAGGGAAATCACCTAAGTTTTGGCAGCAACTTGCTGCTCTTCAGTGATGTGCCAGATACCTTTCTGAGTGTGCACCTATTTGCATTATCAGACTTACATCCAGAGACACAACCAGCACCTTGTTAATGAATGCCAATTTCCTGCCAAGACATAAGTGATTTCCCTTACATAAGCATAAATCATCAATAGGATTCTTGCTGGAGTAACTAACTATGCTGTAGTTTGATATGGGTCAGTGTTAATACATGCATTTTATAGTAACAGCTAGTCTCAACATGTAAAACCTAGCGAAGTAGACTAATGCACTATTGGCTTTGAACTTAAAATGAAGATGGCACTTACAAATGCTTTTAGCATATTGATGAAACGATATGGGAGTGCAACTCTGTTCTTTAATAATTTCTCATAAAATGCTTTATTAATGAGTGTTTATCATGTGATGCTTTCAAGAACTATTAGACAACACTCTATCACCCCAAGCTTGCACATATAGTGAAAGACCAAAAGTGAAAATAATGTGTAATGTGGGATCTTAAACATCAATAGTATTTTCTTTATACATTTTACTGGGTAAATTATTTTCATTATAATGACTCATCATTACAAGGTGTTGTTGTTTTTCAAAACATACATTGACACTGTCATGTCATTTGTCTATCAAACATCCTGCAAAGTTAACCTTTGTATCATAACATTTATAGCTTTGCTGGGTCCTTTGTACATTGTGCCTTGTGCAGCATCTATGTTATCTGCAGAAGATAAAGTATAAGGTACTTCATCATTTCATCTTTGCTGAGATGGGGAAATCTGTCAGTTTTGCATATGTTGAGTCCGGGCTAGCCCCTAGACTTTCCAAGTCAAAATTATTTGCCAATAAATCTTGACTCGAGAGAGAGTTCAAATGGTTGCTGTTTTTATTTAGCTAGATAAAAAGCATGACGGAAGTCATGCCTCCAAGTGTAGGCAGGAACAACCATGCCATGCACAGGAAGACCAGGACTTTTATAACATTGGTTGCACAAGGGAGTGGGAGGAGAAATGGAGAAATGGGTGGTTCATGACCTATTGGCAGAAGTGATGGGGTTACAGAGGAATCCAAAACGTTATCAGAGTGGGAATCACAGAAAGGATGGAATTTTACAACAGGGTGGGTCAACAGGGTGGGTCTATAGACAGCAATTATGGAAATACATGGTTACATTGTTGTATTCTATTGACAGGAAAACAATTCATTATCTTGCAAAGAGGTTACAAGGTTGGAGACTTCCAAGGTGATAGGAAATAATGTTTGTATAGGACAAAGTATTGTGTAGTAAGACTGTCCAGGTGCCTGAGTTCAATTTGCATAAGATTGGTCCTGGTATTTGCCTGGGGGAAGAGAGACAAACCCAGCTGTGTCTGTCTGCTTCTCCAATCTAGATTGGAAGGCAAGATAACCTGCCCTGGTGAAGGAAAAACTGGCCAGCCTTATTCCTTTACAGAAACTCTCTGAGGGAACAAAAACATGTACATATATGTAGAAATCTGGCTGTGTTTTATCTTTCCAAACTGTATTCTGTGTGATCTGATTAGAGGTGTGTTCTTCTTGCATGTTTCATGTAGTGCCTTTGTGTACATGGACCCTTCACATAGACATTTTTAAACCTCAGGTTCTTTCTGTTTCTCTCCCAAGTTAAATTATCACCTACCTTCCCTACACAAATTCAATAGGTACAACTTTTCCAAGATGGGGAGAACCAATTTGTGTTTGTCTGCCATACATGTGTTAAAGATTAGGAAACACTCAGAAAAAAAATCCTGCTACCATAAATTTTATAATAATGTGGCAGAATAGACAGGGATTCATACCTACACTTTTTAACAGTTAAGCACTCCTCCCCTTTGATGCATGGTGAGGTGGTTTAAATGTGTCAAGCTGAGAACAATATTGTCTGTTGAGTTTAGCAAAGTCACTCAAGGAAGAAAGGAAGACTGAGATGCATCCATGCTCTTACTTGTTAGGAATCAACAGTAATATCAAAGAAGAAAATTTACAGTTCTAGTGGTGGCTGGGATAGATAAATACTTGAAGGACAGCTAGTAGGCAGCAGCAGCAGCGGAAGGTGATACTGCCACAGACAATGGCAGTAGCACTCAAGCTAACTATCAAGTAGAGTACAAAAAAGAGGCAATGATAAATCACTTCTGAAATGTTTACCCATCAAAACTTGCATAATAAGTCAGTCCAGAATGGAACAACTAATACTACTAGAAGATCAGATTCACAGTTCAGAAGGCACTCATTCAGCTACCAGGAAAGAGAGAGAGAGAGAGAAAGGATAGCACTGACCCTAATAAAACAAATTGCATTAAACAAGAAAGGGTGTGTACTTCATGATGTATGTGGAGGGTCCTATGTTGAGAGTCCTATGTTGCATAATATACCATATATCACAGAAGTGAGTACACACCCTCACACTTCATAAATGTTTTAGTATATCTTTTCATGTGACAACACTGAAGAAATGACACTTAGCTATAATGGTCGCTCCGCCGGGTGTGAAGCTGCCGTGGTGGGAGCGCTTTGTCCTCCCATCCAGAGAACGGATCAGGGTGGATGATGCCGCCCCCAAAGAGGGCGGAGGGACTGAACTGTTAAAAATAGGAGTCCCTCTTTGCCTGGCCTCTTTTGCATTGGCCGAGCAAGAGGGTAGCTGCACTGCTCCGGAGAAGCGGTTTCGTTTTCCCCACGCACAGCAGAGCAAGAAGCCTCAGATTTTCAGGTCGCGCATCAGCGCGGCCCCTGGTTGTCTAATTTACTTTTATTTTATGGTTGTGTTGCTTACAGGGATGATGTAGCGTCCCCCTTTGCTTTTTTTGTGTGTTTTTTTTTTAAAAGAAAAAAAGAAAGAAAATGTTCAATAATTAATTATATCTGCGAGGAAATACAGAGGGGACGCCAAGGAATTCATGTAGTAATTGAAGGATAACGATTCTCTCCTTTAGAGTTGGGGATAAATAAATAAATAAATAAAGGGAAAAGATTGGAAGGAGGGAGGCCATTTGATTAATTGATATATAATTGGGATCATTAATTAATAAATAAAATTTTTAAAAGGGGGGAGGAAGAATTTTGTGCATTATGATGAGTACTAAGAACCCTGCTGGGTCCAGTCTGGGAGTTTGCCAAAAAATAAACAAACAAACAAAAACAAACAAACAAAAAGCTTATAGTAAGAATTGGGTGGATTGCTGCATCCACTGCTGGGTTCTACATTATGTGTTTTTTTTTAAAAAAAGACAGCAAACAAAAATGGAGAACCTATAGCTTGCATAATTAAGTAAGAGAAAACTGCTCAGCTCAGTGTTTTTGGGTGCCTGACTGCACAGCCAAAGAATGGGAGTTTGATTCCCCACTGTGCCTTCTGGACAAGGAATGGACTCAGTGATCCATAGGATTCTTTTCAGCTTTGCAGTTCTAAGATTATGGGTACAATATAGTCAGATTTTTTTTTTAAAAAGAGGGTCAGGTTCTAAGAGGGGCAAGTAGCCCGTGAAACGTAAGGCCCCTCCCAGGCCTCCTCCAGTAATTTCTTCATTTGAGGATGAGGGTGGCCTGATTATAGCGCTGTTCTGGGAAGATCAGGGAGCTGGAAGTAGGAGAGCCATTGCTAAGGTAGCGGTTGATTCGGGCACTCCCTGGAGGTCAAGTATGGAGCCTATGGAGCAGGATGGCTGAATTGAGGCAATGAAGTGATGTAATGTTGTCATGAATTGCTCTTTTAGATAAGAAGTGTTCTGCTTCAGTAACGGCGTCTTTGGCGGAGACAGCAGGCGGCCACCAGCCCATGGGTATTGATGCTGAAGTTGCTCCAGTGCCCAAGTCTCTGACAGTGGTGAGTAATCAAATTGAGGATCAGGGCGAGGAGGAGCAGACCAGTCCAGGTCCGGCTGTATCAACAGAGGGCACTGGATGGCAGGAGTTAGAGGTACCTCCCACCAGTGCTGCATTAACAGCGCTGACAGTTGCAAGTGAGGCAACAACTACATCCACACACATATAGAAGGGATGGGGCCTTGGGGGGAAGTTAGCCTCAGATGACGGCTGGTTACTTAGGCATCATAGGGAGAGGTTCACCCACAGTGGGAATGCCTGTACTGGATTAGTAGCCATGCACAGCACCTTACCCACAATTGTCCCTTCTAAAACACCATCTGGCTGGATAGGTCAGTGGTTCGGGTGGTCTGCAGAGCTAGAGGTTGGGAGATTGATGCCCTGCTGTGCATGCTGTCTGTGGGGCCACCTGGGTGGCCTTGGGTAAGCTGCATGGTCCCTGGACATAATGTGCCTTGGGTCTTTTCCTGAGCTCTGGCGGGCCGGTTGGTTCAACCTCATTTGTTGCTGGAATTAATACTATATGATTGGGCAATGCCAATAGGGTGCTCCATCTCTAGTGCTGCATTTGAGTTTTTCAGCTCATTGTTGGAATGGATGTCAAAGCGCAGGGCGGGGCCTTCACACAGACTTTTCAGGTAGTGCCAAGGGAATGCAGGGGTCCTTTAGCAAAGGAAAATAGATGATCCCTGTATTGTAATTACCGTTTGGGGATCGCTTTAGACATCATCCAGCAATCAAGCTGACTACCAGGAAAATTAGTGGATCTCAGGTTTCAAATTCGGGACCTGTTACATTGAACTGGAGTTACGTTGAGGATGCTGCAAGACGTAGTAGATCACCTCAACTTTTGGTGCAAAGTGATTGCTCCAGGCAGGGTTTTATGGAAAGCGGTGCGAAACTGTGAGTGGGTTAACATACCCGCATCACAGACAGCGACTTTCAGTGGGAATAAAGACGACCTGCTCATCTGGTTACAGTTCTTAAATAAGTTTAATCGAATTAGTTCTGGAGAGATGAGGTACGCTTATGTGCAGAGTTTCTGGTCTAATCTGATGCAGCTGGGTCAAAGGGATACAGAATTTTAGGGGCTGATGGAGTGCCAACTTATGGCCGATGGAATGGCATGACTTCAAAGTCACTGTGATCTCCATTTGGAATTTTATCCAATATTAGGAGCCCCTGGCTATGAGCTGACATTTGAGCCAATACTGCCATCATAATTAGGTGTTCACACAGCTGTGTGGAGGCATCACACATAAAGTGATGGAGGGCGGCCCAGGGCCAATGGAGTGGAGTGACTCCGAAGTCACCCATGATCTTACATTTATGGAGTCTTTTCCAGCATTGGGAGCCCTATGGTTTGGGCCGACATTGGTCCAATGCGATCATCATGTTTTGGCATGAGAGTCCACGGACTTCAAACAGCAAGGCTGGCTCTTTGCCCTCCACCCAGGATGACGTGAGACTGTTCAGTCTCTTGAGACTTGCAAGTAGGAGGGGGGAAAGCCAGGTTACTTAAGGGGCTTTCCCCCCTCGCACCACCCTCTTCTTTTTCGGGCACCGAATGAGAAGGAGTCCCAGATGCACTGCGGTTGCAACTTACCTGCATCACGGACGATTGAGTTCTGCGGACGGGAGGGTAGCATCGGCTCCCTCCCAGGGTTGTAGTTTTGAGTTTACGTTCTTCATTAGCCTTTGTTGATTTAATTTCTGCTAAGTTATTTGTGTTTAATTTTCTATTTAGTGGGTTCTGACCAAGCAGGGTGGCGGTTTCGCGCCAGCTGCGCCTCAGCGCGTTGGGTTAAAAAAAAGAGAGAAAGAACAACAACAATAGGAAGGTGAAATAGAGAAGGGAAGAATAATGACAAGGAGTTATATAGATCGTAGATATATTTAGTGAGGCAGAAGCAGTGGATAGATGAGGAGGTTATTAACCGGGCATTTTCTTAGTTGCTTATGTTACCGGATGTTTTGATATAAGTTTGGAGCTATTGTTGTTTTGATTCTGTTCATTAGGTATTCTCTGCTCTCTGTTCAGGGTTTTGAGGGAGATAGGAACTTGCTTTCGGCCTTTGCCTGATTTTCGCGCGCCTTCCTCCCCCCCCATTTAAAAGTTAACAGTCGGTGAACAACCGTGGCTTGGACTGAGGATCCACTAGATAAGCACACAACGGTTAATTTAAAAAAGGGGGGGAAAGAAGAAGAGTGAATAATAAACTAGATAAAACAGTGCTGATATATAACAAATAAGAATTAATAGATAAGTATTTAATAAAATAATAAATAAAGATAATAATAATAATAATAATAATAATAATAATAATAAACAAAAAATAAACAAATAGATAAAATTAATAATAATTATAACTGAATTAACCACTCGATTAAATAGTTGTTTTAATTATTTAATAACAATTTTAATTATTTATTTAGTAGGATTTGTTCTAAATCAGCTGAGTAATTAATTCATCATAAATATAATTGTTGGATAGTGATTGGTTTAGATAAATTCATTAAGCTAATTAATTAATTTAGTGGTGGTTCAGCCTACCATTAATTTTAATAGCTAAATTGCAATTGTTAAGCAATAAGCGCTCATTAAGGACCACCTACTGGCTAGCTCAGTGGTTTAGGTCTCCGGCTGTGCAGCCAGAGGTTGGGAGTTCAATCTCCCTTAGTGCCTACCTATCTCTAAAGAGCAATTTGTGGGATCCTAGTGGGTTTCAAAAGAAAAACATTTGTCAGACTCAGAAGCATCATACAGACCAGGAATAAGGGCTCATTAGCACTTAGGTGCTGTGGTGTTGCCACTTGATTTGAAGTAGTGAGCTAAATTTACCACTTAATTAATAACTAGCCCTGAGGCAAAATGACATCGAGGAAGAGGCAGGGCACCAGGAAGGGGAAACAACCTGCCAAGAAGAGGCCAGCCCCACAGGTGTCCCCCCCGCAATCATCCTCAGATGAGGAATCCTGGCCAGTGTGGCAGGAATTACAAGAAAAAATTTCAGCCTTAGAGGCTCAGAGGATGGCAAGGCAGCCTCCCCAGCCGAGCTAGGTTCAACCATGCAGATCGGCCAGGGAGACTAAAAGCCATCGGAGGGCAAAATTAAAAGCAATGGCTCAGGACCTAATGGACAGGTTTGCTGCCCTTGAGTCTGAACAGGTCCCAGAGGTGGCTGCCAGGCTGGAAGCTGACAGGGCTTCATTGACCCCAAGGGATCAGAACATAGAAAAGCGGAGGAGGTCCTCGACTCCTGGGATGTCTGAACCATTGTCATCTTAACAGGAAGGACAGGATGAGGTGGAGGAGTTTGCTGCGATACACCACATCCTGCAGATGACCCTGGCAGGGCCACGACATCACAGGGTGAGTCCTCTACTGCACCAGGCACCCATACACCTTTCACCGCTAGGCCATGGGCTGGTGGTACTCCATACAATTACACAGCAACCACACCCTACAATGCACTGACCACAGGGCTCACCAATATTGCTTGGCCGTGTGCCAATCCGCAATTTAGCGGTTGGGGTATGCCTTACGTGGCCCCTTCCCCACCAGTTCAAACTGACACTGTAGTTAATCCAGGGGTTTGGCTGTACCCATCTGTGCCTAATAAAGGCTATAATACGGTCCCCTTAGGGGCTTTGCCATATGGGGACTATTCCATGCCCCTGGGGGATCACTCAACCCCACCCATGAAGGAAAAAATTTGAAAAGGCGAGTACGTGGACGTATTTGACCTACTTAATAGAGAAGTGGATAAGAAAGACATAGATAAAGATGAGAAAGAGAAGGAGAAGCGCAGAAGGAAGAAGCCTGATAGGACATGGGCTAACTGGCTCCCCGGGTTTCTGATTTATGTGGGAGTTATAGTTAAGGCTCAACCTTGGAGGGCTGAAGCCCTCTTTCAATACCTGGATATCGTATACAGAGCCTACACAGACTTTGCAGGACAGGCATGGCTTCAATACGACCAAGCGTTCCGCATGCGGAGTGCTATTCATCCCAACATGCATTGGGACAAGCCTCAGCCGGGTCTATGGTTGCAGCACATGACCCCCACAAGGCCAAACATGGGAGACAGATTTGATAGTGGTCACTTAAATAGAAAAATGGCCACTACCCAAATTCCCTGCCCTGGTGTGGGGCAGGCGGTTCAACCCCGCATGCCTTGCTTTCAATACAATTCTAGGGGATTTTGCACTAAGAAGCCATGCAGATTTAGGCATGAATGCATTACCTGCGGGGGGGGGGGCAGCACTCAAATTCATCTTGCTTTAAAGCAGGTGCTCAGTGTCAGGATAAAGGTGCAGGAGGCACAAAAAAAGCCTGATAGCAGCGGGGATACCCCTGGAAAAGGGACCCAGCCCAATTAAGGTTGGTGTTTTAGAGGAATGGTTACGGATATACCCTTGTAAGGAAGATGCCAGGTATTTATTGGATGGTTTTAGATACGGGTTTAGAATCCCAGCAGTGGGAGAATGCAAAGCCTTTTTGGCAAGGAACCTCCGATCAATATCTGGCATGGAAGCTATCATTCAGAATAAGATTAACAAAGAAGTGAAGGAAGGTAGGGTCCTGGGACCTTTCGCAACACCACACATAGAGAACTTGAGAGTTTCCCCTTTAGGGATAGTACCCAAAAAGGTCCAGGGTGAGTTCCGTTTAATCCATCATTTGTCCTTTCCGGAGGGAGCATCAGTAAATGACGTCATCCCTCTGGAATTATGCACTGTTAGGTACACCTCATTCGATGAGGCAGTGAGTATGGTCAGGACATGCTGAGTGGGGGCTGAACTGGTGAAATGTGATATTAAATAAGAGTTTATAATTTTCCCAGTTCACCCACTTGACTTCAACTTATTGGGTTTTCATTTCAGAGGTTCATTTTACTTAGATAGGGCTTTACCCATAGACTGCTCAGTGTCGTGCACTGCTTTTGAAAAAATTAGTACATTCATTGAATGGAAGATCAGGCACAGGATGCGCTGTAATTCTACAGCCCATTACCTTGATGATTTCCTTTTCTGTGGGAAAAGGAAGTCAGGTAATTGCAAATTTATACTGGATACCTTTCAAGCTCTGGCAAAGGAGCTGGGGATGCCCCTGGCTGAGGAAAAGACAGAGGGACCAACCACATCCCTCACTTTTCTTGGCATCGAACTTGACACGGCACAGCAAACTTCGAGGTTGCCCCATAATAAATTGGTGGACCTTAGGGCTAGAATAGCTACCTTATTAAGCAAGAAAAAAATATCACTGAAGGAGCTACAGGAAATAGTTGGGCATTTGAACTTTGCCTGCCGAGTAGTGGCGCCTGGACGCACGTTCCTTCTGCGCCTGTGTGGTGCTATGAAGGGTCTAAACAGGCCAATGCACAGAACCAGAGTAACAAAAGGTATGAGGGAAGATCTCATTTGGAGTCAATTCCTTGAGAAATTTAATGGGATCTCTTTTTGGAGATCCGAAATCAGTCTGAGAGCAGATTTTCAGGTGAACTCGGACGCGGCCGGATCTTTATGATTCGGAATTTATTTCCAAGGTAAATGGTGTGCAGGCACATGGCCAGATGAGTGGCATCGAGTAGGCATCAGAAGGGACCTGACCTTTTTGGAATTTTTTCCAATTGTGGGTGCTTTGTGGCTCTGGGCAGAAGAGTGGTCAAATTCAGCGGTCCGTTTTTGGTGTGACAACCAAGCGGTTGTTTATATTATAAACAACCTTACGTCACAATCTGAGTGGGTCATGACGTTAGTCAGGGCCTTTACATTGCGGGCATTGCAGTTTAACATACTGGTACATGCCCGGCATGTTCCTGGTTTAGACAATAGGATAGCTGATGCTCTGTCACGCCAACAGATCGAACGATTCAGGGAGCTAGCACGAGGAGCCAGGGAGCTGCCAGAAGTTCTTCCTCCGGAGGTCTGGCTAATTGGCGTGAAGAGGCATCCAGAGCGATAGGTTTGTCACTAGCACCAAGGACAAGAAAGGGTTACTCAGCCATGAGTATAGAGTTTCAGGAGTTTAGGAAGATGGTTAACCTGGAGCCGGTTTGGCCGGCTCCAGTTGAGCATGTACAGCAATTTATAGTTTACCTGCACAGAAAACGGCTGGCGCCAGGCACTATACAAGGTAGGCTGTCGGCTTTAGCATTTTATGTGAAAATAAATGGATATAGGGACTTCTCAGGGGACTATCAAATAAGGAAAATGCTAGAGGGTTGGGCAAAAGAGAGGGGGAGAGTGAGGGACACTAGGACGCCTATTTCACCTCCCCTGTTGAAGCGCATGTGTGAGCAATGGGCGCTTCTTTGCAGGGATGAATATGAAGAAATATTATTTAGAGCAGCTTCATTAATTGCCTTTTTCGGTGCCCTCAGAATTAGCGAACATGTAGCTGGGGGTAAAGCAGATAAAGCTAGGCTAGCCCTACAATGGCAGGACGTTAATGTTAACGAGGGGAAAGTTAAAATTTTGATTCGGTGATCCAAGGCCGATCAAGCAGGTAAAGGAAAGCAAATTATCTTGGGGCAATGTAGTATAGAGAACATATGCCCAGTTAAAGCCACACAAGCATATTTACAACTCAGAGGACAGGATGCAGGATACTTCTTCCAACAGGCTGATAAGTCACCTTTGACTAAATATCAGTTTTGGAAGTTGACAGACCTAGCTCTAAATAGGGTAGGAGTTACGGGTGTAAGGTTTGGCACTCATTCGTTTAGGATGCACCACTGCAGCAGCCCTAGGTTATAGCCCAGAGGAAATTAAACATTTAGGCCGGTGGTCATCCTCAAGTTATAAAAGATACATTAGGACCTTACCTAACGTGTAGGCAGGGGCCTGGCTTATGTCTTTGCAGGTCCCCTAGGGTCCGGAAGACGAAAGCATATAGTGATTGTCGGCCATAGCTACATTCACTGGGCAGAGCGCTATGCGGCCACATCCCCATGGGGGAGCGATCTGGGGCTCGGAGCCCAGGTGCACATTACCTGGAAAGGGCTGTGTGGTATGCAGTGGATCCAGCTGTGCAGGATGATGGCATTCGGCCAGTTCCCACCAGACGTGCTGGTAGTACACCTTGGAGGCAATGATTTGCCTAGACTTTCTGGTAAGGTGTTGATCCTGGACATTATGCATGACCTTAAGTGGTTGAATGCCAAGTATCCTGCTATGCGGACCATGTGGTCCACAATCATTCCTCGGTTAGCCTGGCGAGGTGCCAGGAATATTTGCTATGTTAATGCGGCCCAGCGGGGCATTAACAGAGAAGTAAGCAGAGGCGTCTGCAGCGGCCTTGGATTGGTGATAGGTCACCAAAGAATCCAAGTGGAGAAGCCTGAATTTTTCAGGAAAGACGGTGTCCACCTTTCTGATCCAGGTTTGGATGTCTTTTTAGAAGACATAAAAGGGGACCTGCTTGTTGAGCTCGAGCGGCTCAGTGGCGGGCATGGGACATAGCACGGCTAGTCCCTATTCTGTGGCGGTTAGTGTGGAAAAAACAGGTATTTTCGGTGTGTCCAACTGTAATTTCAGGTAAGCCAACAGCGCATCCGACCTCCCGGCACTGCGGATTGTGCGATTACAGTGCCTGTGGGGGGAAGATGCGCTGGGCCACTTCCGGACCAACAGTCATCAACTAAAGATGGCTTGAGGTCTGGGGGTGTTTATTAGCAGCCGGCTGGGTTCCTGCTGTCTGTAGACCGCTGGAATCTGGGGCCGATGACTCGCCCATTTTGTTGACCAAGGGGTATTTAGATACCCCTGCCATTTACCTGTTTCCGCACTACAGCAGGCCCCTTCCTTTTTGCCAAAGGATAGCAAATTCGAATTTGGATTTATATCAATAAAGTGTGGCCTGTATTTAACCCATATCACTGTCTCGCGTCTTTATTCCAGGGTTGGGAGGGCAAATGGGGGTGGCCACGAGGTAAATACGCCTACATCAAGCGATGAAGTGCCAGGTTATGTCCGATGGAATGGCATGACTCTGAAGTCACCTCTGATCTCCATTTTTGGAATTTTGTACAATATTAGGAGCCCTATGACTATGAGCTGACATTTGGGCCAATACGGCCATCATATTGGGACCCGCATTGGCTACAAGCTGACATTGGGCCAGTACTGGTGTCATATTTGGTGATCACATGGTGGTGTGGAAGCATCACCATCAAGTGATGGAGGCCGGCCCTAAGGCTGAAAGAGTGGAGTGACTCCAAAGTCACCTGTGGTCTTTCATTATAAGAGATTGTCCCAATATCAGGACCCCTATGGCTACAAGCTGGCATTGGGCTAGTACTGGTGTCATATCTGGTGATCACACGGTGGTGTGGAAGCATCACCATCAAGTGGAGGCAGGCCCTAAGGCTGAAAGAGCGGAGTGACTCCGAAGTCACCCATGATCTTTCATTATGAGAGATTGTCCCAATATCGGGACCCCTATGGCTACGAGCTGACATTGGGCCAGTACTAGTGTCATATTTGGTGATCACACGGTGGTGTGGAAGGATCACCATTGAATGATGGAGGCTGGCCCTAAGGTTGATGGAATGGAGTGACTCCGAAGTCACCAGTAATTTTACTATAGTGGAGATTGTTCCAATTTGGGTGCCTTACGGTTTGGTGCTGACATTCGGCCAATTCTGCCATCATAATTGATGTTCACAGCTGTGGTCCATCTGGAAAAACACCCTCACAAAATATCAGAGGATTACGCAATTGGTTAGCCTTCCCGTTGCTCTGTTTGAGGGGTAACATGGAGTGGCTTGCCATACGCTTGGCATAAATGGTGAGCTGTGTGATGCCCTGTCCCGACAACAGCTCTCCTGTTTCAGGGCATTGGCTCAGGAAGCTCAGGCTCAACCTGAGATATCGCAATAGGAGGCATGGAGCATTGGAAGGTGAATCCAACAGGGCAAGCAGTTTAGCAGTCGCTCCTAGTTCCCGGTGCAGCCATGAAACTGCATGCGTAGAATATTTTGCATTTGCTGTTAAAAAGGCTTGGGTAGACCAACACCACCCCAGCAGTTCACCTAGAGTCATGAGGCTCGGTGGGTTGGGGCATTGAGGGGTAACCCTATCACTAGGCACCTGAATACGTGCTGTACAGATGACAGCACGATTCAGAAATATGAACTTGCCTTGCTCTTGAATGATCAGGATGTAAAGGCTACACCGGATTTGGAAATAATATCGCACTACGGTAGGCCCCCTTATAGATTGGGGTTTTTAGTTTAAATAGTTAATAAAGTTGTGGACCATGTTTTAATCCAACACCCTGTGTCTGTCTCTTTATTCCGGGCTGAGGGACAATGTAAAGCAGTGAGTATACAGCTTGTATAACAGTGTAAATGTGCTGTTCCCTCAAAATGATGCAACACACATTAATGTCTAAACTGCTGGCAACAAAAGGGAGTACACTCCTAAGTGACAATGTCCAAATTGGGCCCAAGTAGCCATTTTCCCTCCCTGGTGTCACGAGACCCATTAGTGTCACAAGTCTCAGGTGTCAAGGGGGAGCAGGTGTTATCGCTCTCACTCTCTCAGACTGGTCACTGGAAGTTCCAGATGGCACCTCATGGTAATGAACTATCTGAGGATCTGAAAAAATGAATTGTTGCTCTACATAAAGATGGCCTAGGCTATAAGCAGATTGCCAAAACCCTGAAACTGAGCTGCAGCACGGTGGCCAAGACCATACAGCAGTTTAACAGGACAGGTTCCACTCAGAACAGGCTTCTCCATGGTCGACCAAAGAAGTTGAGTGTCCGTGCTCAGCGTCATATCCAGGGGTTGGCTTTGGGAAATAGATGTATGAGTGCTGCCAGCATTGCTGCAGAGGTTGAAGGGGTGAGGGGTCTTGTCAGTGCTCAGACCATATGCCGCACACTGCATCAAATTGGTCTCCAGGGCTGTCATCCCAGAAGGAAGCCTCTTCTAAAGATGATGCACAAGAAAGCCCGCATACGGTTTGCTGCAGACAGGCAGACTAAGGACACGGATTTCTGGAACTATGTCCTGTGGTCCGATGAGACCAAGATAAACGTATTTGGTTCAGATGGTGTCAAACATGTGTGGTGGCAGCCAGGTGAGGAGTACAAAGACAAGTGTGTCATGCCTACATTCAAGCATGGTGGTGGGAGTGTCATGGTCTGGGGCTGCATGAGTGCTGCCGGCACTGGGGAGCTACAGTTCATTGAGGGAACCATGAATGCCAACATGTACTGTGACATACTGAAGCAGAGCATGATCCCCTCCCTTCGGAGATTGGGCCACAGGGCAGTAGTCCAACATGATAACGACCCCAAACACACCTCCGAAACGACCATTGCCTTGCTAAAGAAGCTGAGGGTAAAGGTGATGGACTGGCCAAGCATGTCTCCAGACCTAAACCCTATTGAGCATCTGTGGGGCATCCTGAAATGGAAGGTGGAGGTGCACAAGGTCTCTAACATGCACCAGCTCTGTGATGTCATCATGGAGGAGTGGAAGAGGACTCCAGTGGCAACCTGTGAAGCTCTGGTGAACTCTATGCCCAAGCGGGTTAAGGCAGTGCTTGAAAATAATGGTGGTCACACAAAATATTGACACTTTGTGCCCAAATTGGACATTGTCACTTAGGGGTGTACTCACTTTTGTTGCCAGCAGTTTAGACATTAATGGTTGTGTGTTGCATTATTTTGAGGGAACAGCACATTTACACTGTTATACAAGCTGTATACTCACTGCTTTACATTGTAGCCAAGTGTCATTTCTTCAGTATTGTCACATGAAAAGATATACTAAAATATTTATGAAATATTAGGGGGGTGTACTCACTTCTGTGATATACTGTATATAACTGGAATGCAAAATCTGCATGATAATATAGCTGCATGGTAGTGCCGCTGTGTTATTGTGCAGTAGAAGAAATCAACATTCTACAATTCTAATAATGGGGGCAGCTCATACAAAGAATATAACTTTGAAACTATAGCAGACAGTTTGTTCTTGCTCTGTGCTAAATTTGGGGAAGTGTTTTTGAGTTGGGTGCCTATATGAGTTAATGACCTCCAAAATGTCCTGTCATTGGAAGCCCTGCTTGGATCTTGCAAACTTACAGCATCTCATATTAGGTTGTTCTCTCTTCCTACTGTCCCCTCCTTCATAGAAATGTTTTCTTTTCCATTAAGCCAGTATTCCAGTTGAAAATGCATATTTCAAACAACCTAATGGACAATTGTAAACATGGATGTTACTGGAGAACCTATATAAAAATCAAAGTGTTTATATATAAGTGGAAGTAGCAAATGGCGTTCTATTCTCTGTGTGAAGAGAATGTCAGCAGCAAACTATGGTATATAGAGCAAGAAATGTTAGTACCAAAATATAATTTAAGTATCATTTTTGAAGAATTTAAATACCATGTAAAGAACAATTTTGCATTTTGAACTCCAGCTGACCATGAATTAGAACTGTGGATTGAACTCAGAGGCATTAACAAGGCAGAATGTAAAAGAAAATTATTTTACAAAAGAGATGAAAAACCTCAATCGGTGACTGACAGTGATCTTATAATTGTTCATAACATACAAGAAGCAAAAGGGAAAGGGAAAGAAAGAGGTTAAGAATCCTAATGCATTTTTCATTGATTTACAGACAAGGCTACTCAATACTGTTAGAATAACCATTGCAAACAAATCAAAGAGGACCAAAAAAAAAAAGACAAAAACAAGAAAACTTGTGTCTTTTCCTTTGTGAAGCAGTGCACTTACATACAGCAAGTTCACTAGGACTATCTGGTTTATCAGAAACACACAAACAACCTATCTTATGTTTTTAATTTTTTTAAAAAGGCTGTGCAAGATATGGGTGTGGTGGCACTGCAAGTTAAACCGCAGAAGCCTCTGTGCTGCAAGGTCAGAAGACCAGCAGTTGTAAGATCGAATCCACGTGACGGAGTGAGCTCCCGTCGCTTGTCCCAGCTCCTGCCAACCTAGCAGTTCGAAAGCATGTAAAAATGTGAGTATATAAATAGGTACCACCATGGTGGGAAGGTAACGGCGTTCCGTGTCTAGTCACACTGGCCACGTGACCACGGAAACTGTCTACAAACAAACGCTGGCTCTATGGCTTGGAGACAGCGATGAGCACCGTGCCCTAGAGTCGGACACGACTGGACTAAATGTCAAGGGGAACCTTTACCTTACCTATGCAAGATAGCAGCAACAGCTATCATAGTTTTCCATAATTTTTGTAATTTGTGTAGAAATCATTGTCATAGATGCATTATTTCTCACTCATGAAAATAAGACAAAGAATTTTATCTCTACAAAATTAATACCTCAGTCTTGATACATAATAAGGAATATAGCTGTTAAACCCACTGAAATTTATACTGCTTGACTTGCATCAGTGTACATAAGTAATAAGATTCTGTCCCTCATAATTTCTACTCCTCTCTTCGGGAGCAGATCTGTTAAGATACCCACGTTACCAGTTTATGACTAACATTTGGTTGGCTTTCTAAGGACTGAAATCCTAGCTATTTGAGAAGGGAACCTACTTCATTTTGATTACATAATTCTGCAAAATGCTATATTTTTGTGATGCTAATTCTGCAGCTCACTGTCATCTTAACTGTGGGTGATTTGTCACTGAGATTAACCTCAATGGGATTAACCTCTTATAAAACATGCATAAAATTACTCTGCTTACCCACAAGGTTGGATACATTTTCAACACCAAGTAGACATTTAGCAAATTAATTCAGTCAGTCCAAATCATTTTAAGACAGGAGTTGGAGCCCATTACTTCTTTCTAGAACCTTTAAATAATTAGGAAAAGATAAGGTCATGGTAATTTTTTAAAAAAACCTTTTTTAAAGCTGATCTGGAATTCAGCAAGGATCTATTTTGCTTTTCTTTCTTTTTTGTTTTTGTTTTTTCTTTCTTATTTTGTAAAAAACAGTATCAGTAGTTTTATACTTCATACTGTTATGGTGCCCCCCCATGTCAATTGAGGTACTTGTTTGCTTGTTTCTCCTAGACTAAGAGTTATACATACTTATCTAAATTAGACATTGTATAGAATCCCAAGAATTTCTTGGTTTTTTGTTTTTTTTTAAAGAAAAAAAATCCAGAATCAAGTGCCAAGACACTGTCACAGTAGTGCAGAATGTTATAGTCAGCAACATATTAGCAAATTAACTACATTTTCAGCCAAAGAAACTTGCTTAGTAGCAAAACATTCTTATTGATGATTTGCTTATACTTTGTAATCCCCAGCAGGTACTTGAGAAATGTTGGTGACTTAATTATATAACACTAGAATTCATTTTCTATGAGACAGAACAGCAGGGTTCTTAGTCCCCATGTAGATGGCTGCTTTGTCAAACAATTCATCACCCCACATGTACCAGGAGAATTCACACTAATTCTAAATCATGATGAAGAATGACTTGTCTCATGTAATCCAAATTAGTGCATCTGTCCTGAGAATTTACGTTATTTATTTTCTTTTATTTTTTTCATTCTCTCCACCACTCCCTTTTATTCTCAGAATTTTCATTTGCCAGTAACTTTGATCCTTTTGTATGTTGAAACCTTATAACTGTTTGTGCTTTAGAGATATACCATTGGTTGAAACAGAAGGAAGCTAGTTTTGCCGGGCTCTGCTCTACATCAAGGATCACATGGAAGCAACTATTCTATCAGATGGCAGCAGAGGGAGGTATGGGAAGTAAAGCCATGCCCCTTGGAATGGTAAAAAAGCAGCTTGCATCTCGTTTGCTCTCTCCTTGAAGTCTCAATATGCATCAGAAAGAAAGGGGGAAAAGAAAAGAAAAGGAAAAAGAAAGGAAGAAGTTGTGTGAGAGTGTTTATGCGTGCTCTCTGTGTGTGTTTGTGCGTGCACACACACACATAAGGGTGTACGTGTATATTTGTGCATTGCTAAGGGGGAGGGGGTTATAGTAGCTTCCAGGAGCTGCCCCCTCCCTCATACCTGGGGACTATTGAAGGCAAACAAACAGACAAACAACTCAGAGGGAGCACCAGGAAGCCCTGGGAGCCCTTACCCAAAGATAAAAGGGGAATATGATACAGGATATAGCAAGCAAGCAAGCAAGTAAAAACATAAATACATAAAAAGAGAACCCAGTGTAAGCAGCACAGCCTCCTTAGCACAGTTGGCAGTGCATCAGTCTCATAATCTGAAGGTCCTGAGTTCAAGTCTCAGAGAAGGAAACTGGCAGCATTCACTGCCTTTTAAGCATGCAGAAGGCATCCAAATGGGGTTATCACCTCGGTGCCCAGGGAAAAGTGAGGAGAGGTTGACTAGTGCTCTTCATGACTAGTAATTAACGGTCCCAAAATGGGGCAAGGGAACAGTACATGAAGGCAGCCTACCAAGCGGGAAGAAACACCTGCAATTCCACCACCTTGACTATCCTCTGACGAGAAGAGTTGGTTAGTATTGGAAGTGCCTCAGGTTCTAATTTCTGTATGGGAGGCCAAGTGAGAGGCTGAGGCTAGGGATCTGAGCTGATGGGTAGATCAGTTCTGCAGTATAAGGGTTATTGTTTTAAAGGTCACAAGAGTGCAAATCTGTAGGCTCTGGCTAATGATAATAACACTTGTTTTACTGCAGGTGTGACAGGACTGGCAGTATCGTGGTGTGGTACAGCTATACCCCATTTCAACATTGCACCTTGGTATGGTGGCCTAGGGGTGCCTTCAGCAGATAGCTGTCTGTGGGTCAACAACAGGGGTTCGACCACATGTTACCCACAGGTACTTTCTTGCACCAGCAGGAACTACAACTGGACTGGGTATATGGCTGCATCCCTCTACCTGATGTGGGATGTAACACAGTTCCAATGAAGGTCTGGTCTTGTTGGGACTATGCAACCCAATTCCAATGACGGTCTGGTCTTGTTGGGACTATGTCTAGCCAATAGGGATTCAGGTGACGAAGCCAACCAAGAGCGGATCTGATAAAGGGATTACATAGATGTTTGAATTACTGAATAGGAAAGTCGATAACAAGGACCTAGAGAAGGAAGATGTGCAAGATAGGGTGAGGTGCAGAAGGTGTTAGCCAGAATACTTTTGGGTCAACTGGCTACCTGGTTTCCTTATTTGGAGGGCAAGTGGTTAGTACAATAATTAAATTTAATTTCCAGGGCACACAGACTATCTTGGCTGTGCACAGCTTCTGTCTGAGGAAACCTTTTGTCAAGGGTAGTCACCACTCAAATTGGCACTGGGATGAACTGCAGCCCAGCCTTTGCTTCGGTATATGGCACCAGCACGCCCCATGTGGGGAGACAGATTTAATAGCAGCGCTAATTTGAAAGATGGGCAAGTTTACACTCCCAGTGTACTGACAGGCCAGGTGGTTCATTCCTGACTGGTCTGTGGGGAGTAGCTTGGGACCAGGCATAGGATGGGTTTCACTTGAGACCTGACATTCTTGGAGGGATTCATCTAGGAGCATTCTGACTGCAAGCACGGGACGGGGACAACTCGGTCGTGCAGTACTTGTGTGACAACCTAGTAGTTTTCCATGCATCAACAACCCACTTCACGATCAGAAAAGGTGATGTGACTAGTATGGGTCTTCACTTTGCGAGCCCTGCAATTTAACATTGTTATGCAGGTGCAGCATATCTGGGAGCAGAATGACAGCATCGCTGATGCCCTGTCCCATCAATAGATAGAACGCTTCAGGGTCCTTGCTCCATGAGCCAGCGTGAGCCCTGAGGCTCTGTCTCCTGAGGTCTGGCAATTGGTGGAATGAGGCTGAGTGCGTGATAGGATTGGCACTGCCCCTGAGGACACACAAGGTGTATTTGGAGTGAGTACAAATTTACAGGAATTTGGATTTAGGGAGGGTCTGGAGCAGACTTGAACAGCTCTTGTGTGGCTCTTACAGGAGTTGGCAGTTTACTATAGGTTCATTAAAAAAAAGTCAGCAGGGTTATTCTGACTTGATGTCAGACTTTTGCATAACAAAATGTTAAGAGAGGACGAGGGCCCAATAGCCAAGTGCTTATCATCCCCTTAATTTTAGCAAAGTTTAATCAACAGTGGGAGAGCAACTGCAGGGACAGTGGAAGTGGCCTGTGTAAGGAGGTTGCTGGATTGGTGGCAGGCATGGAACATAGCTAGGATAGTCCCATTGCCATGGTGGGTAGTGTGGAATGCAGATGGATTGGTGAGTTCCCTTTTGAGCACAGGGGAGGTTATAACCCATCCAAACTCCCAGAGCTGCAGATAATGAGATTACGGGGGGGGGGGAGGATGGGCTGGGACCACCTGCGGGCTGATGACCATCAAGAGACAGTGGGCTTGAGGCCCGGAGGTGGTCAGATCAGGACCAGCCAGGGCTGTCTTCAGGACCGTGCGACCTCGGGGCATGGGACTCACACATTTTCTTAAAGAAGGGATTCCACACAATTTGCACAACTGCACAATTTTGCATGAAAGAGGCAATTTTGCACAAAATTGGGCATTCTGTTCAAAATACTGGGATTATAGGTCATACATCACCATCTTTGATGGGGAAAAGTAGAAGGTTCCAGTGAAGATGAGAAAAATGAGGATTTGCATTCTTAGGTCTAGAGCAGATCCAATAGGATATACAGAGGAAGTAAGAAGAACAAGGTTGGGAGGGACAAGTATATGGAGATCAACAGAAAAGTTTATGGAGTGAAACAGTTGTTAAGTGTTGATTTTAATAAAGGGTAGTGGGTGAAAATGACAGTTTTTAAACAGGGAAAACGTTGTTACAGAAAGAAGAAGGTATGAAATTATATATATATATATAATATGACACCATGTATTGATATTAACAGTGAGATGCACTTTCTAGCAGCTCCCCCCAGTGAGGGTACATTTCAATGTAGTAGAGTGTCATATAGTAGTAGTGTCCTGTAATATAAGTAGGGTGACTTCATTTCACCCATTGTACACCATCAACCTGCACATTATCTGATAGATATCTATAGCAGCAATGTCATATGTTAGCAGTATCCTGATCTTGCCAATAAGGCCAGTTGTTTTGGTTTGCTAGGCTAAAAGTACAGGAAAACTGTGGTCATTGTTATGACAGGAACTTGCCTTGTTTTCATTGAGTGGAGGAAAAATCTCTGTCAGGAGTGGATAAGAAAATAAAATGATGTAATTAATGATGTGTATTAAGAAATACCTATGCTAATACTAATGCAATAACCTTGCAATATTCTGAGAATTCTTCAAAATAGTTTTAAATGACTTTTAAAGTGACTTGTATGAGAGTTTATATTTTTCTCTTTTTTAGACATTAAAATAGAAAATGAGTCTTCATATTTTGGGGAGTGAGGTTATTTGCTTGCCCTTAACACTCCTTCATGGCTTTTGGGAAACGGTATAAAAATGTCATAGAAAGTAAACTGGCTCTGGAACATACGTATACATACCATAGCAAAGGAATTGACCATTTACCATTTTCCAAGGAAATGTTGTGTGCTGAATCTTTTCAAGCTCCACAAGTGTGGGTCTGGAACAGAGAACTTGCAAAAAAGACTGAAGCATTTTTCAACAGCCTGCCCCAAACCACAGGAATTCAAGAGCACTGATTTAGTCCAGTTAGAAGCTAGAGCTGCCAGTCGCAAAATTACAGTCCTGCCCTTCCTTATTCCAAATTTTTTTCAATCTAAGGAGAACTTCAGGAGAAATGTATTAATTTGAGGGGAAAATGTTTAGTTTTTGGAGATGTATTGTTTGTTTCTCAGTTGATAAAATCTCTGACAAATATTAAGGAATATTAAGACTCATTGAACTCTAGACAAATATTTCCTCAGCAAGGAGCATGAATACATTTACAGGGGGATAGATATCCCTGCTCCCCTTTCTCATTGCTATGCATTCGCAAGCAGTAATAAGTCTGGAGAGGTTACTGCTCATGTGTCAGCTTTTCTTGTGAGCAAGAATCCAGATTTTGCTGTATTCTTGCTTGTGTCTAGAGCCTACACATGAGCACATACCTCTGTATAAGCAAAGTAATAAAGGGAGGGGTGGACTTAACTGTTTCCCACTAACTGAATGGGATTCCAGTCTTTCTCTCAAATCTCTATGGATCAAATCAATTCCATCCAAAGGTTTAGTTTTTTTTAAAAAAAAACAACTAGTGCAGCATATATCATAAAATTTTGTTCAGCTGTCTCCAACTACAGGGGTGTCAGGATGGATTTTGGGACCCTTCCTACTCTTATAATGTCCACATAGCATGATTTTGTCTGGCATGAGAAACAGCCCATTAATATTATATAAAATCTCAGCATTTTCTGATTCCAGTACATAACGCTGCATTGGACTCATAATTAATTTCAAATATCACACTAGAACTTGAATTGCTAATGGATTTATTATCATTAAACTGGGGGGAAACAACATTTGATCCTGCTGGGCATCTTTTCCTTCAAGCACATGAATTGCAACTAGCTGCAATAAGACATATTTTCTCAGAGAAAAAGAATACATCTGAATTTCATGAAGATGCCAGCATGGCTTATAGCAAAATAGAGAATCCATTAGAACCTGCAACAGAAAGTTAAGTAGTTTATCACACTACTTTCCTCTAGCAGCTGCTTTAGTTAGATTCTACCCCCTCCCCATGACAGAACAGTAATGCCAAGTTCACTTTGTAGCTTAAAAGTATTCTGCTCCACTTTTCCATTATATCATCTCTGTTATTTTTTCATTAATGTAGCACCTTTCTATCTACACAATTAATTCAGAAAAAGTAATCTTGTCATTCTTTTTTCTCAAAATGGCTGGATACGAACCAAACTCTAGGCCTATACTGTATGTGGGGGAAATGCAGTTAAAGATATCTGGCAGTTTCCCCTCCCAGCTGACTTTGCTCTCACCTTTCCTTTGCTTTGGTCCTTGTGACGGACAGGCCAGAAACCACACCTGTCCATCACAATGGAACACTGATTCAGTAGCCAATGGTTGAGCAGGAGGGCGGAACCAAGGAATAGAGGAAGAGAATGGAGGACAGTTATAATCAGTTAGGATTTCAGTTAGCCAGGAGTTAGGGTTTCTTTTAAGCATGAGATAAGACAGTTGGTCAAGGGTTAGGGAAAGAGTTAGGTAATTGGAAGAATTGTTATGAAGAGTTAGAATACGAAGAAGGTTTAGAGAGAGATTGATAGACAGGGATTAGTAAAGTAAAATAGTAACACTTAGAAAGAAATGTATAAGAGAACTGAATGAAATAACACCTACAAGAAATAAATAAACTGTTATAAAGTAATTGAAACTAAATACAAAGTAACCAGTATATTTCTATGATAAATGAAGTTTAATGAATCTGAAATACAATACCACCTATGATTTACTTGATTCTTTCACATGTTAAACAAGTAATAAACAACGTTAATTTTGACATATATGATTCAATGTGTCTAATTGGTAATTGAGGAAAGATTTCCTCTGGTGGCAGCGGAAGTGGAGAAAAGAGATACTGTCATGCCTGAAAGTAAATCTGTTTGTTAAGAGGAACAGACAGAGGAGCTGGGTGTGTGTGACAGTCCTCATCTCATCATCACCTGAGACCCTTTCTTTTACCTCTGTTTTCTCTGAGTCTGTAGTATAAGTAGGGTGACTTCATTTCACCCCATTGTACATCATCAACCTGCACATTAAATCTGATAGATATGTATCAAACCACTCCTGTGCATATTTTTCTAACCTATTATGTGTGTGTAGGACAGTAATAGAAGGAATTTAGAATAACTTTGTAATATCAATAAGGAGAATCTGTGTCAACTAAGTGCAACAACAAAACCCATTTCTTGCAAAATCCACCCTCTTTTACTGTCAAATAATAAAAATATCATTTTTTCATTTAGTGGTGCTACTCATGTACGCAGAGGAACTAGAGACCAAATTGCTAACATGCGCTGGATTATGGAGAAAGCCGGAGAGTTCCAGAAAAACATCTACTTCTGCTTCATTGACTACGCAAAAGCCTTTGACTGTGTCGACCACAACAAACTATGGCAAGTTCTTGAAGAAATGGGAGTGCCTGACCACCTTATCTATCTCCTGAGAAATCTATACGTAGAACAGGAAGCAACAGTTAGAACTGGATATGGAACAACTGATTGGTTCAAAATTGGGAAAGGAGTACAACAAGGCTGTATATTGTCTCCCTGCTTATTTAACTTATATGCAGAATACATCATGCGAAAGGCAGGACTGGATGAATCCCAAACCGGAATTAAGATTGCCGGAAGAAATATCAACAACCTCAGACATGCAGATGATACCACTCAGATGGCATAAAGTGAGGAGGAATTAAAGAACCTCTTAATGAGGGTGAAAGAGGAGAGTGGAAAAAAATGGTCTGAAGCTCAACATCCAAAAAACTAAGATCATGGCCCCTGGCCCCATCACCTCCTGGCAAATAGAAGGGGAAGATATGGAGGCAGTGACAGATTTTACTTTCTTGGGCTCCATGATCACTGCAGATGGTGACAGCAGCCACGAAATTAAAAGACACCTGCTCCTTGGGAGGAAAGCGATGACAAACCTAGACAGCATCTTAAAAAGCAGAGACATCACCTTGCCGACAAAGGTCCGCATAGTCAAAGCTATGGTTTTTCCAGTAGTGATGTATGGAAGTGAGAGCTGGACCATAATGAAGGCTGACCGCTGAAGAATTGATGCTTTTGAATTGTGGTGCTGGAGGAGACTCTTGAGAGTCCCCTGGACTGCAAAGAGAACAAACCTATCCATTTTGAAAGAAATCCACCCTGAGTGCTCACTGGAAGGACAGATCCTGAAGCTGAGACTCCAATACTTTGGCCATCTCATGAGAAGAGAAGACTCCCTGGAAAAGACCCTGATGTTGGGAAAGTGTGAAGGCAAGAGGAGAAAGGGGACGAGAGAGCATGAGATGGTTGGACAGTGTCACTGAAGCTACCAACATGAATTTGACCCAACTCCGGGAGGCAGTGGAAGACAGGAGGGCCTGGCGTGCTCTGGTCCATGGGGTCATGAAGAGTGGGACACGACTTAACAACTAAACAACAACTCATGTACACAATTATGTCACCTAAAAACTGCAGAAATGTACTAATTTTAAAAAAACCCTGCCACAAAGTGTATATTCCATTATTTTATTTAATGCGTGTATGCATTCTTTCCCCCTTCATGGATTGCTGCCTTGTCATGGTGAAGGGTTTGAGTAATTCAGAGAAGCTATGGGCTATGCCGTGCTGGGACACCCAAGATGGACAGGTCATAGTGGAGAGTTCTGACTAAACACGATCCACCTGGAGCAGGAACTGGCAAGCCACTCCAGTATCTTTGCCAAGAAAACCCCATGAACAGAAACAAAACACTAAAAGATATGACGCTAGAAGATGAGCCCCTCAGGTCGGAAGGCGTCCAACACGCTACTGAGGAAGAGCGGAAGAGAAGTACAAGTAGCTCCAGTGCTACTGAAGTGGTTGGGCCAAAGCCGAAAGGATGCTCAGCTGTGGACGCGCCTGGAAGTGAAAGGAAAGTCCGATGCTGCAAAGAAGAATACTGCATAGGAACCTGGAATGTAAGATCTATGAACCTTGGTAAGCTGGATGTGGTCAAACAGGAGATGGCAAGAATAAACATTGACATCCTGGGCGTCAGTGAAATAAAATGGACGGGAATGGGCGAATTCAATTCAGACGATGATCATATCTACTATTGTGGGCAAGAATCCCGTAGAAGAAATGGAGTAGCCCTCATAGTCAACAAAAGAGTGGGAAAAGCTGTACTGGGATATAATCTCAAAAATGATAAAATGATTTCAATAAGAATCCATGGCATACCTTTCAACATCACAGTCATCTACGTTTATGCACCAACCACTGATGCTGAAGAGGCTGAAATTGACCAATTCTATGAAGACTTACAACACCTTCTAGAACTGACACCAAAGAAAGATGTTCTTCTCATTTTAGGGGATTGGAATGCTAAAGTAGGGAGTCAAGAGATAAAAGGAAAAACAGGTAAGTTTGGCCATGGAGTTCAAAACGAAGCAGAGCAAAGGCTAATAGAGTTTTGTCAAGAAAACAAGCTGGTCATCACAAACACACTTTTCCAACAACACAAGGGGCGACTCTACACATGGACATCACCAGATGGGCAATACCGAAATCAGATTGATTATATTCTCTGCAGCCAAAGATGGAGAAGCTCTATACAGTCAGCAAAAACAAGACCTGGAGCTGATTGTGGCTCTGATCATCAGCTTCTTATAGCAAAATTCAAGCTTAAACTGAAAAAAGTAGGAAAAACCACTGGGCTAGTCAGGTATAATCTAAACCAAATCCCTTATGAATACACACTGGAAGTGAAGAACAGATTTAAGGAACTATATTTGGTGGACAGAGTGCCTGAAGAACTATGGATGGAGGCTCGTAACATTGTACAGGAGGCAGCAACAAAAACCATCCCAAAGAAAAGGAAATGCAAGAAAGCAAAGTGGCTGTCCAACGAGGCCTTACAAATAGCAGAGAAGAGAAGGGAAACCAAATGCAAGGGAGATAGGGAAAGTTACAAAAAATGGAATGCAGACTTCCAAAGAATAGCAAGGAGAGACAAGAGGGCCTTCTTAAATGAACAGTGCAAAGAAATAGAGGAAAACAATAGAAAGGGAAAAACCAGATATCTGTTCAAGAAAATTGGAGCCATTAAAGGAACATTTTGTGCAAAGATGGACATGATAAAGGACAAAAATGGCAGGGACCTCACAGAAGCAGAAGACATCAAGAAGAGGTGGGAAGAATACACAGAGGAATTATACCAGAAAGATCTGGATGTCCTGGACAACCAAGATAGTGTGGTTGGTGACCTTGAGCCAGACATCCTGGAGAGTGAAGTCAAGTGGGCCTTAGAAAGCATGGCTAACAAGAAGGCCAGTGGAGGTGATGGCATTCCAGTTGAACTATTTAAAATCTTAAAAGATGACGCTGTTAAGGTGCTACACTCAATATGCCAGCAAGTTTGGAAAACTCAGCAGTGGCCTGAGGACTGGAAAAGATCAGTCTACATCCCAATTCCAAAGAAGGGCAGTGCCAAAGAATGCTACAAGTACCGTAGAATTGCACTTATTTCACACGCTAGCAAGGTTATGCTCAAAATCCTGCAAGGTAGGCTTCAGCAGTATGTGGACCGAGAACCCCCAGTAGTACAAACTGGATTTCGAAGGGGCAGAGGAACTAGAGACCAAATTGCTAACATGCGGTGGATTATGGAGAAAGCCGGAGAGTTCCAGAAAAACATCTACTTCTGCTTCATTGACTACGCAAAAGCCTTTGACTGTGTGGACCACAGCAAACTATGGCAAGTTCTTAAAGAAATGGGAGTGCCTGACCACCTCATCTATCTCCTGAGAAATCTATATGTGGGACAGGAAGCAACAGTTAGAACTGGATATGGAACAACTGATTGGTTCAAAATTGGGAAAGGAGTACGACAAGGCTGTATATTGTCTCCCTGCTTATTTAACTTATATGCAGAATCCATCATGCGAAAGGCAGGACTGGAGGAATCCCAAACCGGAATTAAGATTGCCGGAAGAAATATCAACAACCTCAGATATGCAGATGATCCCACTCTGATGTCAGAAAGTGAGGAGGAATTAAAGAACCTCTTAATGAGGGTGAAAGTGGAGAGCGGAAAAAATGGTCTGAAGCTCAACATCCAAAAAACGAAGATCATGGCCACTGGTCCCATCACCTCCTGGCAAATAGAAGGGGAAGATATGGAGGCAGTGACAGATTTTACTTTCTTGGGCTCCATGATCACTGCAGATGGTGACAGCAGCCACGAAATTAAAAGACACCTGCTCCTTGGGAGGAAAGCGATGACAAACCTAGACAGCATCTTAAAAAGCAGAGACATCACCTTGCAAACAAAGGTCCGCATAGTCAAAGCTATGGTTTTTCCTGTAGCCATGTATGGAAGTGAGAGCTGGACCATAAAGAAGGCTGACCGCCAAAGAATTGATGCTTTTGAATTGTGGTGCTGGAGGAGCCTCTTGAGAGTCCTCTGGACTGCAAGGAGATCAAACCTATCCATTTTGAAGGAAATCAACCCTGAGTGCTCACTGGAAGGACAGATCCTGAAGCTGAGGCTCCAATACTTTGGCCATCTGATGAGAAGAGAAGACTCCCTGGAAAAGACCCTGATGTTGGGAAAGTGTGAGGGCAAGAGGAGAAGGGGACGACAGAGGACGAGATGGTTGGACAGTGTCACTGAAGCGACCAACATGAATTTGACCCAACTCCGGGAGGCAGTGGAAGACAGGAGGGCCTGGCATGCTCTGGTCCATGGGGTCACGAAGAGTCGGACACGACTTAATAAATGACCATCCAATTGAGCAGGTCAAATCTTATAAATAATCTGGGTGTGATCTTTCAGTCCTCAGGATTTTGGAAGGCTCAATTATCCAACGCTATTGCAAATGCTCAGAGAAGTATTAAGTCACTCATACATTTTTCTTTGCAAAAGGAGGTCAGCATATACTATCAGCCATACAGGTCTTCAATGCCAAGGTGTTAGCACAGATGTTATATGGTGCACAATGGTGTAGATACAGAAATTTTACTGCAATGGAGTCCACTGAAATGAAATTTCTGAGAACTATCCTTGGACTCTGAAGTTTTGTGCCAAATGTACTTTTATGACTAGAAACAGGCCAGATGTTGATAGAGTCTCGGGCATGGATACTTAAGCTGAATTTTTGTTTAAAATTGTTCTTCACCCCTGTGGGGTTGGCTCCCTTAGTGCTAACTGATAAGTTTCAGTCCAGATGGGAAAGATCTATGGATGAGAAATTAAATAATTTGGGCCTCTCGAGAAGTGCTATTTTGTTAATGGGCTATACAAAAGCAAAATAGGAACTACACCAGCGCATCACAGACAATGAGCTGCAACACCATGTCAGCATAGCTGCGGCCCATCCTGGTTTTAGAGATTATGGTCAGGCATTTTTACCTCCAAGCTATTTGAATATTCTGACCCTTCCAAAATATAGAAAAGCTTTTACATTAGCAAAGTTTAATGTACTTCCTTCAGAACATTCCCTATGAAGAGCGCTTATGTCCTTGTGAGGCTGGTGTGGTGGAGATGGTTGGCCATGTTCTGTTGTATTGCTCTGTTTGCACTGGTTTCCGTTACACTTTTATTCATCCAATTTTGCAAAGCATCCCTGGAAGAGATTATGAGTACTATACATGTTATCTGCTGGCAGACCAGTGTCCATCAGTAACGATTAAAGTGGCCAGTTTCTGTGCAGCAGCACTAGTCTGCAGGTGAGAAATGATGCCTTAATCCTCTAGATATATACATGTATGTATGCATATATGAATATGTATGCATTGGGGGTGGGGTTATGCTCCTAACAATTATTTATGGAATTTGTTTCCCTAAGAGTCTGCCGCACATAATGTATATTATAGTTGTATTGATTCTGTTTATTCTTATGCAGTTGTTCTGTGTTATTCACATCTGATCTGTTGATCGTACAAATAAAATTATTATTATAAAGACTAAACAACAACAATGCATTCTTTTATGACAGAAGACACTCAAAGAGATGAATGTCCATTAAAAAACTCACAGCACTAAAGCAGCATCATTTTAAAACTTTAAAAATAAGAAACACACAATAAAAGAGTGAGGAAATGAAAGTACCACAAAGATCCAGCATTCCCAATTTTTGCTTTCTTCAAATGTGAGCCTCTTTCTATTTCTCCCTCTTTCTCTCCTATTTTTTCTTTACTGCATATTTGCAGTAAGGTAAAGGTAAAGGTTCCCCTTGACATTTAGTCCAGTCGTCTCTGACTCTAGGGGGTGGTGCTCATCCCCGTTTCCAAGCCGTAGAACCAGCGTTTGTCCGTAGACAGTTTCCGTGGTCATGTGGTCAGCATGACTAGACATGGAACGCCATTACCTTCCCACCGTAGTGTACCTATTTATCTACTCACATTTTTACATGCTTTCGAACTGCTATTTGCAGTGCATGTTTTAAATTGTATGCTCTTCTTAAACCTATTCCCATGTTTGTTTGTTTATTTCTCTTGTCTTATTTACCGGCCACCTTTCTCCCAATAAGGGGACTCAAGGTGGCTCACATATTGAAAATAATAGAATTAAAACCATAATAAATTATACATAAAAGCAAACTTTAAAACTGATTAAAATACATTGAATAATTAACAATGTATAACATGTTAACAACCATCTTAGCTAAAAAATGGCATCCAGGGACCCAGTCATGATTATTAAAAGTCTGCCTGAAAAGGTAGGTCTTCAGCTGTTGGGGGAAGGATAAAAGGGAAGAGGCCAACTTGACCTATGGAGGGAGAGCATTCAATAACCTGGGAGTGGCCATGGAAAAGGCCCTCTCTCATGTCCCCATGTTGTGGTGGTAATGCTGGTTGTTGCTTTATGGGAAGGGAAAAGGAGAATGCCATTTTCTCCCTACGTCCATCTTGTCAGCAGGAGCCTAGCAGGACATCAGGTAAGTCAGTTTCTAGTACTAGAATATTGCATGGAAGAGTTGCTCCTTTGGTCATGCTGCTGTCAATCCAATAAAAGATAATTTGATGTAGAATTTCAGTACCACTCTGTCTGGTATTAAGTAAAATATCCGTGTTGTAAATTCAGAAGAAAAATACCTTGAGAGCTGTGTGCTAATATTTGCCTAATCACTGCAGATATTTGCAACTGTAATATTTCAGATTTGTTGTCATTGTGTAGAAGCTTGTGTTTTGTACCAGCTCTTATAAATTTGCAGGTTAACTCTGCATACTGAAATAATCACCTGCATTTAGAACATAAGAAGAGCCCTGCTGGATCAGGCCAAGGACCCATCTAGTCCAGCTTCCTGTATCTCACAGTGGCTCCACCAGATGCCTCTGGGAGCACACAAGACAACTAGATACCTGTCTCCTGATACCCCTCCCCTGCATCTGGCATTTGGAGGTAGCTTCCTTTGTTTTGTTTTTCATGGTCACTGAATGCTGGCTGACATGACCATATTTACAGACAGCAATCTATTTTGAAATTAATAACAGCTCAATTTTCTACAAGGAAAAAATGGCTACAATTTTTCAGTGATTGACAAGACTTTTAAAATATAGATAGCAGGTGGTTCAAAACTCTTACGTAGAGGACAATGGTCTCATTATGACCCCTTTGATTCCACTTTTATCACCATCTTACACATGGAGAGACACTCTGCTTTCCAATGAGGACTCTCCACATCAGCCAGGACCCAAGAAAATTAACATCTTGACTGATGTAGAGTGCACAGGTAGCAAAGGTCTGTCTTTCTTCACAGCCTTTGACATCGAAATGAAGGAAGGCAGCAAAAACAGCAATAGAGGGGTTAGCTGAAGCACTCTTTCTACACTTGAAGTATATAAATTTAGATAATTGATCTTATGTCTTTGAACTGGCATTAAGGAACTTCCAGAGAATAGAAGAGACAAGCACCATGTTTGATAGAAGGTAAAGCTGTATTACCAATTCTTATTTCCTTTTCTCTAGAGCTTTAGAATATGGGCTCAGAAATGAGCTAGGCCTAGTTAGATACATAAAATCAACATAAATTAAGTCAACATTTATGTCATTTCCAACCATTCAGTATTTCTACACTAGTTGGGATTGGTAATTGAAGCACATTGTTAATAGAACTAAAAGTAGGGCAGAAGGTAAATCTACAACTATTGCTAGAACTGTACTGTAGATAGATTTTAAACTGGCAAAGGTATCTGTCTCCCAGCTATTGAACAACAGTAGCAATAACATGACTTCCCTCCCCACTTTGTGTTGTGCTGAAAAAAAATGAAGAGAACTTGAGGTGAAGTTCAACCAGAAGTGAATTTCTGTGGGATGCTCTGTGAGTGCTTGCTGATTTCTGGTATTTAGAACAAATTATTGTGTTTAGATCTCTTCAGTATCAATGTCCTAATATTATGAGGATGCAGTTGATAGATAGTAGGGTTTTAATTGATTTTTTAAAAAAACATAGTAGATCTCACAAACCTGAATATCTCTGTCACTTTTATCAGAGGTGGAGCTCATTGATTATAGCAGTTTTTCCTTTTCCTGACCCAAGAATTTTTGGCCATTTGCATGGCAACTTCAAAAAGCATACAAAGTAGCTGTGCCCAGCCACCATTTAACTTATTCTACAATGCATCCTAGCAAGTAGAATTCTAAGTCATTGTGGTGTAAGGTGACAGCACTTCCCCTCCCCACAAAAAAGGCTTAGATGAAGTTTGGAAATAACACTGCAAAGTAGACAGCTAGTTCTTGTTGATAGCAGGTGAAACTCAGAATGCCTCCCAGAATAATGTCTTCAGAGAAATTTTGACTCAGCACTACTTGCCATTCTTCAAGATTCAGTAATTTCCCCAAGGCATCCCAATGTTACATTTTGGAGGAATCATTGTATTCTTTTAAATTTTTAATCATTTTTTATATGGATAGGGGGCTGGGGGGCTGGGGGAGTAGACATGGGTAGGGAAATGGACCTTTCCATTCTTCTTTTATCTATGCTTTCCAGTCCATATTTCGAGTCCAGCTATAAAATCTTCCCCAATTTTTGTGTCCTTTTGAGAAGACAATTTTTCTCCTTTCTTCCAATATTTCCCATATTGTATCCTAGCTGCAGTAATTATGTGTATTATCAAATGTCTCATTTCTTTATCTACAATCTCAGGCATAATAGTCAATAAACACAATTCCAGTTTAAATGATATCATGCAAAATACATTTTTCCCAACATTTCATATGCTAATCTCCAATAATTTTATGCTTCCCTACCTGTTCACCCAACATGGTTGAAAGTACCCTCCTGTATTTTACATTTCCAACATTTATTAAAAACATTTCATATATTTTAGACATATTCTCTCATTACTATTTTTTTTTTGGTGTTCTTCATAAAATGGCTCTTGATTTTCATACTATAAATCTTGAAGGCAGATAATGTCCATTTTTAATTTCTGTATTTGTTCATAAATACAGAATTTATGATTCTGTATTCTTTTTCATCTTTGGATTGAGTTTAAGCCGTTTACGTTAGCTAAGAACACTTTGAGTTGTCTCTTTTAAAAAAAAATTCTAATAGATGTTGATCTGTTCTTTTCATATGAGTTTATTGGAGGCTCATTTGATCTATCTTTATCATTAAGGTTTTCTTTCATCTTCTTGGATCCTCTTGTTTCCATGGTGGGCTTTCCTTTGCTGCTTCCCATTTGGTCTTCTAGCTTGAGTTCTGAACTTCCTTCTGAGTTTGGTCCTAATGATCAATTTGATTGCTCCTCTTCCTGTTTCTCATCTGTCTCTTTCTCTTCTTTCTTACCCAGCCATTTCCCCCTTTTTTCATAAAGTCTTCTGCCTTCATTGTTGAATTAATAGAATATCTCTGCACCTGGAATTGGAAAGAGACACCTTCAGGTATCAACCACTTATATGTAATTGAGTTTGTTCTCAGGAAATATGTCAACTCCACGTATTATCTCCTTTTCTGTCCTATTTGTTACAGAATATGTTTCAAAATCTTAATTTCTTTTCCTTTTATAGTAGATCCTTGTAGCGTTCACCTTTTGTTATGCAAAATAAGTCATGTATTATTCATGTTCTATGCAAATGTGGTGGAGAGGCGGAGCTGAGAGAGAAGTTAAAAGGTCGAGCCTGAGAGGAAGAGTCAGTCAGTCAAGAGTCAGTCAAGAGAGAGAGAGAGAGTGAGTTAGTCAGTCAGAGGCAGAAGAGATAGAGATTGAGTTAGAGACTGGTTAAGATAAATAGATAGAGAAGGTAATTAATTATATGGCAAGAAGAAAATATGTATAGAGAGACCTGTGAATGATTTGCTTGTGTACAATGAACATCTGAAGAACATCTGTGATTATTAATAACTTTGCTACACTTCAATAAATAAATTCTGTTTGCATTTACCAGACAAGTGTCTGATCAAACATATTTTATATTGTGGCTAGAGGTAATCCACTGGTGGCAGTGAGGGAAACAAAGACTGGGACCTTTGTGAGGGCACAAAACGTAGGTGCTTCAAAAAGGTGATTGTCACAATTGGTGTCCAGCGGCGGGATGCGAAAGAATCCAGTCAAGCCAGAGTTAAAAGTGAATTTTTCTGAGTCAAGGGTACCTTTTAGTCAGAGGTCTGTGGTAAAGAAGTAGGTTACCTGCTAGAGCTTTAGTGGTAAAGCTTAGTAGTGGGGCTTCTGATCCCAGATCTGAGGGGGGACTAAGATAGGGAATGACTCTGAAGGGAAAATTCCTTTTGAGGTTACCTCAGGATTTGAACAGACCCAGTGGGCTAGCTTAAAATCCAAGGCTCTGAGAGTTAAGGGAGCGCTTGTGAATAAAAGCAGAAGCCAGGGTCAGAACAGATCTGAGGTGAAAGGAACATAAAAAGCAGAGGTTTGAAAACAGAATTTGTTTTGTGTATGGAAGCAAGAAGGTTGTCTCAGACCAAGAAACGTCATGACTGGCGTGGTGCCAGAAAAAGTGTAGCCATCTTTAGTTGCCAATTGAGAGCTACATAGTACCCCAGAAAAACACTGGGAAAAGAAAACAACAGTGAAAAAGTGTTTTAAAAAAGAGGCCTGACTAACTCTGCAATAGAAACCAGCTCTTATAAAAGATTTACACATACTTATGCCACCAAAAAGAAGTAAAAAGCTAGCAATGGAGGTAATTGATCCTCAAGAGGCACAAAATTTACCTCAGGAAGTAGAGGGAAATGGAGACCCTTTAGCTCCAATGGAGGAGGAGACTCATGAGGGTGCCTCAGGGAGAGAAAGTGATCTAAGCTCCCAAGAGTTTGAAAAATGGAGGTTACAACAGGAATTCAAGCTTAAAGAATTAGAGATCAAAGAAAGAACTAGGGAATTAGAAATTAAAGAAAAGGCTAGGGCTGAGGAAAAAGCTCAGGAACTACAGCTCAAGGAATTAGAGATTAAGGAAAGGGAGAGAGCTGAGGCCAGACAAAAGGAAATAGATTTAGAATTAAGAGAGAGAGAAATGGCATTTGAGCAGGAAAAAAGACAACTAGACATGAGAGAAAAAGCTGAGCAAGAAAACAGACAAATGGAGTTGGAGTTAAAACAAATGGAATTTCAAATGGAAATGAAAAGATTAGAATTGGCTGCTCAAAACAATAATAGTAACAACAATAACTACTCTAGTGAGGGAAATCTCTCAAAAATCGACTTAAGGAAATTTCCCCAATATAGAAAAGGAGACTGCCCTGAATCTTTCATCATATCATTTGAAAGGGCATGCTGGGACTTTAATGTTAAGGATGGTGAAAGGATGATGGTTTTGAGATCCCAAATAAGTGGAGATTTAGCTGAGTTGTATTCTCAGATGCCCCTAGAACAGGCTAGAGATTTTGAAGCTTATAGAAAAATGGTATTTTCTAGATTTGGTATCAATGCAGAACACCTGAGTCGAAAATTTCGTTCCCTGACCAAAAAGCCTGAGGAATCTTACTCTCAGCTAGGGGCTAAACTGCTGCAGTGTTTGGAGAAATGGATGGAACGTGAGAATGTCACTTCTCGAGAGCAAATGAAAAATGTGATTGGGTTGGAACAATTTTATTCTATTTTGCCTGGGGAATTGCTTTATTTAGTTAAGGACAAAAATCCTAAAAATCTATTAGAAGCAGGTGAAACAGTTGATTACATTGGGGAGATTCGAAACCACAGGTTCTCTGAGGTAAATTTTAACAGGCAAAACTGGGACAACCATAACAAACTCTTTAATAAAAATTACCTCAGCAAAGCATCAGGGAAAGAAGGCCAGGGTAGTACTTCACCTAAATTAGCATGGCCTAGTTCTCAGACCCAAATGAACCCTGAGGAAAAGTTAAAGTTGAACAGATCTCCTCAGAGTGAGCGAAGAACACAGTGCTATAACTGCGGGGAGTTCAGTCATTTACAATTCAATTGTATGAAAAATAAACTTAGGAATGAGAAGGATGAGAATCAGCCCAAGAAGGTTTACTGTTTAAAACCAGCTGAAGCCACTGAGAGAAGCAGTAACCAAGGTTCTGATTCTGTCTCCATGGCAACTGGCATGACAGAAAATTCTGATCTGCAACTAGCCCAGGTTTTTCATTGTTTTCTAGTAAAGGCAGAAGATATTTTAGTTCATAACCCTGGTGAGAGGATTCTTATTAATGAAAAGTCTTATGTAGGAGTGGTTGACACTTGTTCTAACATAACCCTGTGTCATCCTGAGGTGATTCCTAAAGAACAAATTCTCCCAAACCAGACTGTTACCATCAAGGGAATAAGTTCTACTCTAGTGATTTTACCCATGGCTAAAGTAAAGATAAACTATAGTGATTGGGTTGGAATTTGGGATGTGGCAATCTCTGATCAAATTCCTGCACCTTGTTTAATTGGGCTAGATCTCACTAAGCATGTGCAGAGTGCTTTTGAAGTAACAGGTTCCCTGAGAGAGCAGTTAATAATCCCTGAAGGAAAAATGTATTCCCTAACCTCTGAATCTATACAGGGATGCCCCAAGTTAGAAAAGAACCAGGAGGTAACCAAAATGAATGATGAGGTGATTTTGAAAACCCCTAATGATCCTTCCTGTATTGAGGAACAGATGGAAGATAGTACTTTGAATGATTGTACTACAAAAGTTAGAGAGAATCCCATTCCACTGACCCCTGAACACCCAGAGAGGTCTATGACTGATAAAGACCTGACATATAGAGAGGGTTTACATCTGATAGAGCATGTTAAGAGTGCCTTTGTACTTACACGCTCACAAGGGGGCCAGGAATCACCCACTGCAGCAGAAATGGATACAGTAGCAAAGGAAAGCCTGGAGGGAAAAAGTCTCTTTGGAAGTCAGCCTAATTATTGTCCAGAAGCTGATCTTATGCTTCTAAAGAATCAAAATAAAAATAGTTTGGCTCAGGAGCAGAAGGAGGAAATCAGATTTGTAGGTTGCTTTGAATCAGCCACCAGTACACCCACTTTATTATCTCCTGAATGCCCTGAAAGGTCTTGCCTGGATAAGGAGCTTTTATATAGAAAAAAGTCCTTAGAAGTGGCAGAGCCAAGCTTGGGAAGTACTCAAGAAAGAGAAAGGCTTGTATGAGGCCCAGGAAAGAGTGTTCTGTCCTGAGGACCAAGTAGTAGAACTGAGAACTATAGAGGGGAGAAAATTGCTTTTGGCAGGGGCGGAACAAGTAGTCCTTAAATCCTTGCAAGGCAACTCCCTATCTAACGTATCACAGAATAAAGAAATAGAGTCACCTAACATACTCAGTGCATCTAAAACAAACCAATCGTTGATTGCACTTTAGAGAAACTTGCAGGAGAATATTAAAGTGACCCATGATAGTGGTCCCCCACATAGGGAAAACGTTTCAATGAAAGTACCTGTGGGTGAATGTGTGAGTGAGGAGAAAGGCGTAAGTCCTGACTTCTTAAAGAGGGACGCATCCAGAGATGTTCGTGAGGAGGAGAGGGAACTGCCTACCCTTTCCCCAGCTGAGAAAGTGAAGCCCCGAGCCAGACTTAAAGCAGACATCACTAACAAACAACCAGCAGAGAACATCCAGTGGACAACCGAGTGTCCGATGACTGCCAGTTGACGGAAGAGAACACGGAAGAAGGAGCCAGAGATCATCAGAGGGACCCCTGAGTGCCAGCAGTCGTGTGTCCAGCTGAAGGAGGCAGTAACGACCGGACCAGTCCACGGTGCACCTTACTACAACGGGAAGGTGAAAGACTTGGACTTTGCAAACCACGGAGTAAAAGAGACTCAGATCATGCCTCAAAAGCCAAATGACTGATGGGGGGGGGGGGGAATAAACCAAGCTGATAATATTATAAGAAATGTTCTGTTTGTGTATAGTGTGGAAAAACTGAAAATTGATGAACCGAAACATGGTGATTCAAGGACTTCTAAAATGAACTGGAATGGACTATTGATTTACTGGTTAATTATCTATGTAAAAGTTTCCATAGTGGTATATTTCTGTACGGTTGAAAATGTTAAATGTAGTAAGTATAACTGATAAGATAAAGTATAATATTGAATTGGATTGGAGTGTTTAGACTAAAAGAGATTGTGATTGTTATAATAAATATTGTTATTGCTTGCAAAATGATGCCAGAGGGTAAGTAAAGTTTCATGCAATGATGCATGTTTGTTTGGGATGGAAAACGTGTTTCCCCTCCCAAACAAACATATTTAAGGGGGGAGGTCTGTAGCGTTCACCTTTTGTTATGCAAAATAAGTCATGTATTATTCATGTTCTATGCAAATGTGGTGGAGAGGCGGAGCCGAGAGAGTGGTTAAAAGGCAGAGCCTGAGAGGAAGAGTCAGTCAGTCAAGAGTCAGTCAAGAGAGAGAGAGAGAGAGAGAGAGAGAGTCAGTCAGTCAGTCAGTCAGTCAGTCAGTCAGTCAGTCAGTCAGTCAGTGGCAGAGGCAGAAGAGATAGAGATTGAGTTAGAGACTGGTTAAGATAAATAGATAGAGAAGGTAATTAATTATATGGCAAGAAGAAAGTATGTATAGAGAGACCTGTGAACATCTGAAGAACATCTGTGATTATTAATAACTTTGCTACACTTCAATAAATAAGTTTTGTTTGCATTTACCAGACAAGTGTCTGATCAAACGTCTTTTATATTGTGGCTAGAGGTAATCCACTGGTGGCAGTGAGGGAAACAAAGACTGGGACCTTTGTGAGGGCACAAAATGTATGTGCTTCAAAAAGGTGATCGTCACAATCCTTTATCTTGCATATTTCATAGATTTTTTTTCATGAAATGCGATTCTCGTGAATTTAACATGAATTTCTCTGGGGAGTTTATTATTCCTGGTGTATGCTGTATTAATTCTTTGTGCTGTATCTATATTTTGCTTTACTTCTTCTAGTCGCATCTCCATAAGTGGGGCTAAAAATTAGTTACCAATTGCACTGTGTCTTCACCCTTTTGCTCTGGAAGATTCTGGAATCTAAGTAAGAGGTTTGTAACTTTAGTAAGTTGATTTCATCTTGTTTTCTTTCATCTTGTGTCTCTACCAGCTCTGCATTCATGGTCACCACTTGTGTGAGAAATTAGTGGAATGTTGGCTGTTAGGGATGGGAGATTTTATGTTAATCCAAATGGGGAGAAAAAAAGAAGGGCCTTTCCATGAGGCACGAAGCTGTGGAGGTGGGACTCCTTTGCCCACCCACCCAGGAAAGATAAGTGCAGCCTCACAAGAGTCTGGGAGAGCAGGCTGAAACCAGGGAAAACTTTATAAAGGCTGGCCAGCCCTACATCGCCCTCCTGCCTTGGCTGCATCAGCCCGCCCACCCACTCTGTATGGTAAGAATGAGAATAGCTGGTTGCTTTGGGGCCGGATAGGGATGTGGTGGTGCTGTGGGTTAAACCGCAGAAGCCTCTGTGCTGCAAGGTCAGAAGACCAGCAGTCGTAAGATCGAATCCACGCAACGGAGTGAGCTCCCGTCACTTGTCCCAGCTCCTGCCCACCTAGCAGTTTGAAAGCATGCAAATGCAAGTAGATAAATAGGTACCACTATGGTGGGAAGGTAACGGCGTTCCGTGTCTAGTCGTGCTGGCCACATGACTACGGAAACTATCTACAGACAAAACGCTGGCTCTACAGCTTGGAAACGGGGATGAACACCGCGCCCTAGAGTTGGACACGACTGGACTAAATGTCAAGGAGAACATTTACCTTTACCTTGGGGCTGGATGGGAATTTTTGACTTGCACTCAAATTCGCTCAGGTTGCAAGTGGTTTTTTGCCCATCCCATTCTTACTAGTGAGGGTGGTTTGGGGCAGTTAAATAAGAAGTTCAGTATAAGAATTAGGTCACAATGGCGGGTAGTGCAAAAGGAACACGTTCAAGTGAATTCCCAGGGGGTGCAAAGCACCCCACCTCTCAGGATGACATTAGAAGAGGTTAGCTGAGGGGAGGGGAAGCAGGGTACTCTGGCTATTGGAGGACTGAGGACATGCTGTATAGTAGGACAGCATGCATTCAGAACAGGAATTCACTAGGGTGAGGTCTAGATTGGAAGGTCAATGTAGACTTAAGTTACAGACCATTTTGCATGACAGTAGGCCCCCTTGTGAAAGGGGAATTTTAAGTTAAAATAAGTTATTAAAGTTGTCACCCAGTTTACCCCATGCTACTGTGTCTCGTCTCCTTATTCCGGGCTGGGCAGGCAAAGCAGTTCTCTCTTTCATTTTTGGAGACTTTTGTGGCTTTACCATAGCCTGCAAAATATGAAAGATTCATGATTCTGAAAGATAGGTTAACAAAATTTATGGATTCCTTATGGATAATGCACATTCCCTATTTTGGATTACCACCATTTGACTCTTATATGCAAAATCAACTCATTTGGTATTCCAGCAAATAGTAGTACTGCAAGTATCATGAGGTATCAGCTACCAATTAGAATTCAGAGAATGTCCAGGAAGAGGTAAGTGAGAAGTCAGAATCTTTAAAAGGGCCCAAAAAACTGAAGTGGCTGCTCTTTAACTGCTTGGAGACTTGATCAGTGTTGCTTTTGAGAGAGTTCCTCTGACCTCTGTTTCAGATCTGATTTATTCATCACTGGTCTGAAGCTGCTACTACTTTTCCTCTATAGAATCATAGAATCAAGAAGTTGGAAGGGGCCTAGAAGCCCACTGAGTCCAACCTCCTGCTCAGTGCAGGAATACAAATCAAAGATTATCTGCCAGTTGGTTGTCTGAATTTCTCTTGAATGCCCCCGATGTTGGAACAAAATAGAAATAAAAAGTTAAAAAAGAAAAAATGTGGTGGCACCTTAAAGACTAACTTTAATTTTTTTTTAATGTGAGTTTTCATGGTCAAGTTCACTTCATTGGACATTGTTGCTGTTTCTGGATTACTTTTTAGATTTCTTGGAGTCTTTGCTTTTTAGCCTTTTGGTTTATGACTTTGGAGCAATTTTTATCCAGTTTCCTTTATTGTTGCCTGGAGTATTTGCTCACCTGTCCTTTAATTATTTATTTCTTTAAAATACTTTTCACCCTGCTTTTCTCCTTAAAAAGGACACAACTGGCTTACATAATTAAAATAATATTTAAAGCTAGAACAGTAAATATACAAGTACTAAAAAGGATCAGGCAAATACCACAGTGGCAAAAATAGGATCATGGGTCTGTCTGGCTTAATAGCAACATTAGCAGCATCCCTTTAGGTTCTGAGGCAGGAACCTTCCCTGGCTTCCTGGAAATACTGGATTTAATCATGTGACTTTCTGCATTCAAATCTGTGTTCTATAACTGGGCTTTGGCTCCTCCCTATATTGCCCAAAAACACATTGCTCATATGTAGAGAATCTGCATGTCAGGTGAAGTCTTTACCCTTTTTGCTTCCCTAGATACCAGCACACTTCAGGGGGGCATTTAAATATTGAGATTTCCCACTCATACTTTTTAGGAGCTCCTCAAAGAGCTGTGGCCCAAAAATAGATTTATAATGACTGCTTTAGAGCACTGTTAGTGCTACTGATAATTGGCTGTTTCTTTCTTTCTCAGGTAACACTGTTGTTCACTTTTGGCATGGATGATTGCATGTTACCTTGCCTGTGTTGATTTTGGAATGGTGTGGAGGGTTCTGAGTGGTTTAATTGGCTCTATTGCCAGAAACCAGAATGGGAAAACTAAAATAAGAATCTGAGATTTGGACATTTTGGGGTTTCCTGAAAGGACCTGTGCAGAAAAGAATATGGAACTGAAAAAGGAGTCCACCCCCCAAAAAATGAAATTAAAGTGAATTTAAAGTTTTCCTCCTGCACATCCCTATTGGTTGCCACAAAGATAATTGTACAATCAAAAACATACACACACACATACACTCCTCAGCCTCCTCCTAAATAAGATAGATCCTGAATCTTAGCTGTGATAATTTTTCTAAGAATTACCTATGGAATTTTCATTTAAAGAAATTTCTTCTCTGTCAGTTTAAATGAGCATGGTAGAAAACGTCATCTGAAAAATTTTCAGCACAGACCAATCTGTGCAACATAACTGACTCATGAGATTTCAGGAGTGTTGCAGGATTGACTTTTTTTTTTGAAGCTCTGTTGGACCTCTTCTCAACACAGTCACTGAAATCCAGTAATAAGACACAATTAGAGTATGCCCATTGAATCAATGGAATTTGGAATAGATAGTACATCTATCTATGGTTCAAAACAGAGTGCTAGATGCTAGAATGCAATGAATGATCAAACTTTAAAAATACTAGGATTTAAACAAGCCATAGCTGATTCATGTTCATATATAAAACAAAATGATCAAACCATTGTATATTGTCTAATTTATGTGGATGACATTCTTCTCATATGTAAAACTGAGAAGCAAAGAAAAGAATTCGAAAAACATATAGAAAAATACTTTAAAAGGTTTGGGGAACATAACTCAATTTTTAGGGATGGAAATCAAAAGGAATCCTGATGGTAATTTTCTTCTCTCACAGAAAAATAAAATAGAACTGCTAGAAAAATATGGGATGTTAGAAAATAAATCTGTAAAGACTCCAATGGTATGTGATTTTCAGAGGAGTGAAGAAAGTAAACCAATTGAGCAACCAGAATTGTATAGAAGTGTAATTGGCAGTTTGTTGTACATCACAAAGTTAACCAGACCTGATATAAGTAATGCTGTAAACATATTAAGTAGAAAAGTTGAAAAAACAACTCAAAAAGATTGGATCAATGTAAAAAGAATATTCAGCTATTTGAATGGAACTGGCAATGTGTGTTTAGAATTATCTTCAACAGTAGTAAATGAATTACAGTGTTATGTAGATGCAGACCATGCAAATGATGAATCACGTAGAAAATCCACTTCTGGTATGATAATATTATGTAAAAATTCATTAATTGATTGGAAATGTAGAAGACAAGGATTGGTAGCTATTTCAAGAACAGAAGCGGAATATATAAGTTTGTCCATAGCTTGTAATGAAATTGTATGGTTCAAAAAATTGTTAACTGACCTAAATTTGGATACAAAGAAGCCTGTAACTGTTTATGAAGATAATCCATCATGTATTAGATTAGCTGAATCTGAGAAACATAGTAATAGAACAAAACATATTGATATCAGGTTGTTGTTGTTGTTTAGTCGTTAAGTCGTGTCCGACTCTTCGTGACCCCATGGACCAGAGCACGCCAGGCCCTCCTGTCTTCCACTGCCTCCCGGAGTTTGATAAAATTCATGTTGGTAGCTTCGGTGACACTGTCCAACCATCTCATGCTCTCTCGTCCCCTTCTCCTCTTGCCTTCACACTTTCCCAACATCAGGGTCTTTTCCAGGGAGTCTTCTCTTCTCATGAGATGGCCAAACACATTGGAGCCTCAGCTTCAGGATCTGTCCATCCAGTGAGCACTCAGGGTTGATTTCCTTCAAAATGGATAGGTTTGTTCTCTTTGCAGTCCAGGGGACTCTCAAGAGTCTCCTCCAGCACAACAATTCAAAAGCATCAATTCTTCAGCGGTCAGCCTTCTTTATGGTCCAGCTCTCACTTCCATACATCGCTACTGGAAAAACCATAGCTTTGACTATGCGGACCTTTGTCAGCAAGGTGATGTCTCTGCTTTTTAAGATGCTGTCTAGGTTTGTCATCGCTTTCCTCCCAAGAAGCAGGCGCCTTTTAATTTCATGGCTGCTGTCACCATTTGCAGTGATCATGGAGCCCAAGAAAGTAAAATCTGTCACTGCCTCCATATTTTCCCCTTCTATTTGCCAGGAGGTGATGGGACCAGTGGCCATGATCTTCGTTTTTTTGATGTTGAGCTTCAAACCACTTTTTCCGCTCTCCTCTTTCACCCTCATTATGAGGTTCTTTAATTCCTCCTCACTTTCTGCCATCAGAGTGGTATCATCTGCATATCTGAGGTGGACATATATTGTTAATCCCCTCCCAAACAAACATATTTAAGGGGGGAGGTATGTAGTGTTCACCCTATTATGTTAAGTAGTTATGAATATTCATGTTGTAGGCTAATGTTGCTGAGAGGCGGAGCCGAGAGAAATGTAATAAAGAGGCGGAGTCAGTAAGAGGGAGTCAGAGTGAGGAAGAGAGAGGGAGAGAGTGGAGAAGGCGATAGAGTGTGGTATTTGGGAGATCTGAGGTGATTAGAGTGAAAAGTGAATAAGAACTGTAATAACAAATAGAAGGTTGTGATTGATGATAATAGAAATTACCTATGATTAATAATATCTGTAATCAATAAAAACCTTTTATTTAAAAGACAGTGAAGTTTGGACCTGCATCTTCATCCTTCCATAATTAATGTTGATTCAGTGATCAACTGGTGGCAGCGGGGTAAAAAGGAGTAGTAGTTTGCCTTTGTGTGCTCTGTGTTTGGAGGGTCAGGCAAGGGGCACGAGGGCAAACGCCACAGCCATGATCATAGTTTTTTTGATGTTGAGCTTCAGACCACTTTTTCCGCTCTCCTCTTTCACCCTCATTACGAGGTTCTTTAATTCCTCCTCACTTTCTGCCATCAGAGTGGTATCATCTGCATATCTGTGGTTGTTGATATTTCTTCTGGCAATCTTAATTCCGGCTCGGGATTCATCCAGTCCTGCCTTTCGCATGATGTATTCTGCATATAAGTTAAATAAGCAGGGAGACAATATACAGCCTTGTTGTACTCCTTTCCCAATTTTGAACCAATCAGTTGTTCCATATCCAGTTCTAACTGTTGCTTCCTGTCCCACATATAGATTTCTCAGGAGGTAGATAAGGTGGTCAGGCACTCCCATTTCTTTAAGGACTTGCCATAGTTTGCTGTGGTCCACACAGTCAAAGGCTTTTGCGTAGTCAATGAAGCAGAAGTAGATGTTTTTCTGGAACTCTCTGGCTTTCTCCATAATCCAGCGCATGTTAGCAATTTGGTCTCTAGTTCCTCTGCCCCTTCGAAATCCAGCTTGTACTTCTGGGAGTTCTCAGTCCACATACTGCTGAAGCCTGCCTTGGAGGATTTTGAGCATAACCTTGCTAGCGTGTGAAATGAGTGCAATTGTACGGTAGTTGGAGCATTCTTTGGCACTGCCCTTCTTTGGGATTGGGATGGCCACTGCTGAGTTTTCCAAACTTGCTGGCATATTGAGTGTAGCACCTTAACAGCATCATCTTTTAAGATTTTAAATAGTTCAACTGGAATGCCATCACCTCCACTGGCCCTGTTGTTAGCCATGCTTTCTAAGGCCCACTTCACTTCACTCTCCAGGATGTCTGGCTCAAGGTCAGCAACCACACTATCTGGGTTGTCCAGGACATCCAGATCTTTCTGGTATAATTCCTTTGTGTATTCTTGCCACCTCTTGATGTCTTCTGCTTCTGTGAGATCCCTACCATTTTTGTCCTTTATCATGCCCATCTTTGCACAAAAGGTTCCTTTAATATCGCCTATTTTCTTGAACAGATCTCTGGTTTTTCCCTTTCTATTCTTTTCCTCTATTTCTTTGCACTGTTCATTTAAGAAGGCCCTCTTGTCTCTCCTTGCTATTCTTTGGAAGTCTGTATTCCATTTTCTGTAACTTTCCCTATCTCCTTTGCATTTTGTTTCCCTTCTCTTCTCTGCTATTTGTAAGGCCTCGTTGGACAGCCACTTTGCTTTCTTGCATTTGCTTTTCTTTGGGATGGTTTTTGTTGCTGCCTCCTGTACAATGTTACAAGCCTCCATCCATAGTTCTTCAGGCACTCTGTCCACCAAATCTAGTTCCTTAAATCTGTTCTTCACTTCCACTGTGTATTCATAAGGAATTTGGTTTAGATTATACCTGACTAGCCCAGGGGTTTTTCCTACTTTCTTCAGTTTAAGCTTGAGTTTTGCTATAGGAAGCTGATGATCAGAGCCACAATCAGCTCCAGGTCTTGCTTTTGCTGACTGTATAGAGCTTCTCCATCTTTGGCTGCAGAGAATATAATCAATCTGATTTCGGTATTGCCCATCTGGTGATGTCCAGTGTAGAGTCACCTCTTGTGTTGTTGGAAAAGAGTGTTTGTGATGACCAGCTTGTTCTCTTGACAAAACTCTATTAGCCTTTGCCCTGCTTCATTTTGAACTCCAAGGCCAAACTTACCTGTTGTTCCTTTTATCTCTTGACTCCCTACTTTAGCATTCCAGTCCCCTATAACGAGAAGAACATCTTTCTTTGGTGACAGTTCTAGAAGGTCTTGTACATCTTCATAGAATTGGTCCATTTCAGCCTCTTCAGTATCTGTGGTTGGTGCATAAACGTGGATGACTGTGATGTTGAAAGGTCTGCCTTGGATTCGTATTGAAATCATTCTATCATTTTTGAGATTATATCCCAGTACAGCTTTTCCTACTCTTTTGTTGACTATGAGGGCTACTCCATTTCTTTTATGGGATTCGTGCCCACAATAGTAGATATGATAATCGTCTGAATTGAATTTGTCCATTCCCGTCCATTTTAGTTCACTGACGCCCAGGATGTCAATGTTTATTCTTGCCATCTCCTGTTTGACCACATCCAGCTTACCAAGGTTCATAGATCTTACATTCCAGGTTCCTATGCAGTATTTTTTTTTTGCAGCATCGGACTTTTCTTTCACTTCTAGGCACGTCCGCAGCTGAGCGTCCTTTTGGCTTTGGCCTAACCACTTCATTAGCTCTGGAGCTACTTGTACTTGTCCTCTGCTCTTCCTCAGTAGCATGTTGGACGCCTTCCAACATGAGGTACCAGCATGTAAATTATTGTATAAAACAGAATGTAATAACTTTGTGCTACTGTGAAACAGGTAGGATGATTGCTGAAATACTTACTAAACCTTTAGTAATTGAAAAACATTTTTTTTAATTTTCTTTTTATTATTATTATTATTTATAAAGTCCATCCATGCTCATTTAACATCGTGTCACCTGGGTTCAGCTTATAATCATTTGTTAATACAACTGCAATACATATTAAGCTCTTAATCTATACAACGTGCTTCTAACCATTGATAAAACAGGTTCCATATTTGATAACATTCTGCATCTTCCTTTCCTTTGATTTTCAGTGTCAGTCTGTCCATTTCTGCACAGTCCAAAATCTTTTTACTTATTTCTTGATCTGTAGGTGTTTCTTCATTCTTCCAATATTGTGCGAATATAATACTTGCGGCTGTTATAATATGCAGTGTTAAGTATAAAAATATGAGAAGTTTGTAGAGCAATTGGGAATGAAAATAATCTTTGTAAAATAAGGAGAGAGTATTTGTGTTATATTTTACAAAGAGTGTTTCTGCTGAGTAAAGCTACTAGAAGGAAAGATGGCAGGTGAAATTAATGAGGTAATTGACCTTCAGAAATGCCGAGTGTCTCTCAGTAGGCTCAGTATAAAAGAAGGGAGGCTTTTGGCTAGAAGTAACAACAACAACAGAAAGATGAATATACTGCCAGATGTCATAAACGGAGTCAGCATGGATATTTCCTTATGGGTGAGAAAATAGCTAAATACTGTTGAGAGATATATAAGCTCTGAAATTCCAGGGACTTCAAGTAACTAACTTAATTGCAACTAGAACAAGTGGTGAGAAGCAGTTGTACTTTGGGACTATGTAAATATATATAATGCAAGTGTGTTCCTTGAGAAAGAAATAATTAATTCACATGAACATAATGTGAATTATGTTCATGTGAATTACCGCCCAGAGACCTTTGGGTAGTGTGGGAGACATATAAGTTAAATAAATAAATAAATAAATAATGTGAATTGTGTTTTTTGTAAATAAATAACTCTATTCAAGGTAAGATTCCACTGTGCCATTCTGCACATATATAAATAAAAAAGGGGACAACAAACCCCATCACATGTAAGCTGTTCCAAACATTATATTCATTTTCTTTAATATATATATATATTCTTTTAATAGACCCAGCTCCCTTTTGTTTCTCCTATGAACACAAAGCCTAAAAAAAGACTGCTTTGCTATTCATCTCACGGTCTTAAGAAAGGCTGAACTCCACATAGATTACACCACTGACATGTTTTTTTCTTAACTTGTTTAGTACTATATTTTACACATATTAAGTTACATCCTGTTTCTGGTTATCTCAAGTTGATTTTTTCATAATTGTCCAAGCTGACAGTTAAGTTATATTCTCAGCATGCTTAATGAACTCCTAGGGGAAACTAGGATATCTGTAACACAATTAAGTTTCCATTCTTATGTAAATGAAGAGATTCAGAGTCCCTGATGGAAGCTGTGAGGAAGGTCTGTTAAGTTTTTTTTTGTCTTTTCCTTGCTAAAGATATGAAATGATACATAAAGCCTTGAGACTTCACTAATTTGTTGCATGACATAAGGGGAAAAAAAGCTTTAGAGGGACACAAAACATAGAAAATTACTCCTGACAAGTCTGTCACTCAGAGGGAGACTATCTCTCTCTTTTCATGCTCCTATAGAAGGAATGCTCTGACATACATTCTACAAAACGTATTATATTATGTTAAAAATGTCTACATTTGAGATTGTTATTCTCAGTGGAAATCTTCCAATAGATGAATAATCGCACACAGTATAGATGGGAATGGTTGTAGAGAAATGTGTGTCCTACTAGACATCTTGCCAGACTTTTTGAGTGTGTTAGGCATGCGTCAAAAATCACATACAGTTGATTCATTGCTGAAGTGAAATTTTCTATTTTGTCTAATTATATTGTTGGAAGTAGAACCATACATTGCATCTAGGGCAGGTAATTGAAAATCTGTCTCATTTTTTTATGCATTTCTCTGAATCTCACTTGCACTTGTTTCTCACCTTTGCTCTCTATATTAAACTGGATATGTGCATATTGTTTTCACTGCATGCAAGTTAACCACTCTTATTTTAATGTCTCCACATAATTTTGCATACATATTAAATCTTCAAACTATCCAATATCCCACAAAAATGTTTGTGTTCTTAAGGCAAGGTGCCTTCTCCAGTTTTATTATGACAGTCAAATCTAATGAAGCTATTTTCCATCTCTAGTTTAGAGCCAGGACTTTAAAAATAATTACCTTTTCCTTTCATGGTCATGTTAACTTCACCTGAGGTCATCCACTGAAGCTGAATGGTGAGAAAGGTTCAGGACAGATAAAACAAAGTACTAAACATGATGCATAATTATACAAGATGTAGTGATGGTTATTAGTAAGGATGGGGTTTAAAGGGGATTGGACAATTCATGAAGTATAAGGCTACCAATAGACCTACTGTGTTCCCCAATAACCATATAAATTTACATTAATAATATAAATCAAAACCACAACCCCAGTGACTGAAGTCCAATAGTAAGTCATAACTAGAGTAGGCCCTTTGAATCAATGGAACCTACAAAGGAATTGAAGTACCAAATTCCTAATGATTCAATGGTCCTGTTTTAGGTGTGAGTTACTACCAGATTTCAGCCATTGTTTATTAAAAACAGAACACAAGTGTAGTCTGCCATGTCTCCAAAAGACAGCAAATTCAACAATATTAGCACCACCAATAAAAAGACTTTGTTGCAGGTCCTTGACAAATGGGTCTTGTATAGGTCTTCTTTTTAGGGCATCTCTAAAGTTTAGGCCTGAAGATATCTTATCTACTGCTGATAGCAGAGTAGGCTCTAAATAAAACAGTCTGGGCATTTTGAATTTGGAATATAGAAATAATCTGGGCACTGTGTGGCAAATAACCAGTGAGATATTGGTGAAGTATGTGTGCTCTACTTTGGTGAAAGAATATAAGACACAGTGAAAAGGCTGACAGAAGGTTTTCCATTTCTGAGGGATTAATTAAGATTAATTAGAAAATACCATTAGTACAGCCACTCTTCTGTTTTAGATCCTGTTATACATTAAATAGATACCAGCAGTAGTGGGAGTTCACCTTGCATTAGAAATCATGTCCTTCATGAAGGCTACCAATATGATGTTGCTGCTGCTTCTGTTTTCTTTTTAGGAGCTGCAAACCAGAAATCACATAAAAATTCTTATTTGAGCCTTTTTTCAATTACCATGCTTTTCAATTGATCTGATTTGTGTAACTTTCATGATAGAAGATTCATAAAGAGATATAGCTTGTTGATATTTCCTTTTCTGTCTTTGCATAATCAGTATTGTTCAAGGGCCAGAATGAGAGCTCAAGGTAAATAATACATATGGATCACTGAAGACGCTATTAAAGTTGGTGCTCAGATAATAGATGTTCTGTCAAATCTTTCTCTTTGAGGTCTAAACTGATCTAAAATACTGTGTAGGCCAGGAAAAGATGTGGTATCTTGAAAGAGGGTGTTCAAATTGGTGTTTAAATTTCTATCACATTACTACACAAGAAGCATTACAAGAATGAAAGTGAAAAACTTCATCCATAATTTTACTTGTGCTATCCCTTTGCCCCTGTTTTCAGCTTCAGAAAGAAAGAAAAAATAACTGGAAGTGTTTTTGAAAATACAATTTCTTACTCATCCAACTGAAAACTCTACTCTTGGAAAAACAGGGTTTTCAGTTTTAGGATTTTATTTCTACATATGACTTTCCTTCAAAAGAAACTTAAAAGTAAGGATAAGGAATGAGCAATGGAACAAGGTAGTTTTATAAAAGTTACATAACAAAGTCTTTTAAAAAGTGATTTTCTGAGCTCTACTCCAGCATTTCGTATGATGTCTAACACATAAGGGCCAGCAATCTAGATGGGCTTAATCAATGAAATGAAGGGCACTGTAGTTTTTGATGGCTCAACATTAGATCCCTTTGACATCCGAAGCGGAGTGAAACAGGGCTGTGTCCTCGCGCTGACCCTGTTTGGGATCTTTTTTGCTGTCATGCTGAAGCACGCTTTTGGAACTGCAACAGAAGGTGTCTATCTCCGGACTAGATCAGATGGAAAGCTCTTTAATCTCTCTAGATTGAGAGCGAAAACCAAAGTCCATCTGAAATGCATGCGTGACTTCCTCTTCGCCAATGATGCAGCCATTGTTGCCCATTCTGCTGAAGACCTCCAACAACTCATGAATCGTTTTAGCAAGGCCTGCCAAGACTTTGGACTAACAATCAGCCTGAAGAAAAGACAAGTCATGGGCCAGGGCGTGGACTCACCTCCCTCTATTACCATCTCCACACAAGAATTGGAGGTTGTTCATGACTTTGTGTACGATTTGCTCAACGATCTCTGACACTCTCTCCCTAGTTGTCGAGCTGGATAAATGCATTGGCAAAGCAGCTACCATGTTCTCTAGACTCACAAAGAGAAAATGGCTTAATAAGAAGCTGACAGCATATACCAAGATCCAGGTCTATAGAGCCTGTGTCCTGAGTACACCCCTGTACTGCAGTGAGTCCTGGACCCTTTGTGCATGGCAGGAGAGGAAGTTGAATACGTTCCATATGAGTTGTCTATGACACATTTTTGGTATCACCTGGCAGGACAAAGTTCCAAATAGAGTAGTCCTAGAATGAGCTGGAATTTTTAGCATGTATACATTACTGAAACAGCGATGTCTACATTGGCTCGGGCATGTCGTGAGAATGGCTGATGGTCGGATTCCAAAAGATCTCCTGTATGGAAAATTAGTGCAGAGAAATCGCCCCAGAGGGAGACCACAGCTGCGATACAAGGATATCTGCAAGTGGGATCCAAAGGCCTTAGGAATGGACCTCAACAGATGGGAAACCTTGACATCTGAGCGTTCAGCCTGGAGGCAGGTGGTGCATCATGGCCTCTCCCATTTTGAAGAGACACTTGTCCAGCAGGCCGAGGCAAAGAGGCAGTCCCGAAACCAGCAAAATCAGGGAGCTGGACAGGGGACAGACACTATTTGTCTTCAGTGTGGAAGGGATTGTCACTCTCAAATTGGCCTTCTCAGCCACACTAGACGCTGTTCCAAGTCCTCCATTCAGAGCACGTTACCATAGTCTCTCGAGACTGAAGGATGCCTAAAATCTTGCCCACTGTAAAAGGGGGGTCCTGCTGTTGTGCGGAATCAGGTTTAAGCACAGAGGTCTCTATGGACCCCTTAAATAACAAATGGGCAAGTCCCTAGCCCCAAGTTCTCATGGTCGTGAAGACAGCGAGAACCCGGCCTGCCCAAATTTGACCACCCCCGGACCTCAAGCCACCTTCTGCTTGTTGACTATTGGTCCGGGTGTGGCCCCAGTGCATCTTTCCCCCCAAGCACTGTAATCGCACGATCCACAGCGCTGGGAGGTCAGATGAGCTATACATTACCTATTATTGTGATGGGACTCACCGAAACCTGTTCTATCCGTACTACCCGCCACAGCATAGGGACTAGCTAATCTAAGTCCCATGCCAGCTTATCAAACTCCAAAAACAGGCCCCCCCTTGATGTCTTTAAGAAAGACATCCAAGCCTCTGTCCAAGAGGTGCACACCATCACTCAGAAAAAAATGAGGCCTATCAATGCGGATCTCCTGGTGACCAATCACCGATCCAAGGTCATTGCAGACAGCTCTGCATACTTCCCTGTTAACACTCCTCCGCGCAGTGTTAACTCGCCGCACATCTTTAGCCAATCTCCACGCCAACCGAGGAATGATCATGGACCATAGGATGAACATAGCAGTGTATGATACCCTCAGCCAATTAAGGTTGTGTATGGCATCCAAGATCAAGGCCTTTCCACTACAACTGGCCAGATTGTTACCACCCAGGTGTATCACCAACACGTCTGGGGGTTGGAAGCCAAATGCAGCCGCTCTGCAAAATTGGCCCCATTGCATTCCTCGGAGTCCTTTCCATTCTATCTGGGCTCACGCTTTGATACCCAAATTAATGCCCCAGGCAAACCTGGACTCATACTGAGCTGCCCAGAAAACATAACTGTGGCCGATAATCATGATGTGCTGCCTCTTCGTCATTACCACGGAACCTGCAATGACAAAACAGAACCAGGCACCTGCCTAGACGTGAGGTAGTGTCCTGACATATCTGCAATAAGCCGATGAAGACCACCGCCCCAACCTTTTAATATTGTCTGGATGATAACCTAAGGCAGCAGCAGTGGAAGCCGCACCGATTCTAAATGAGTGCATACCAAATTTCAGACCTTGAATCTCTCCTTTACGTAAAGCTAAGTCTGTCAATTTCCAAAACTGGTATTTTGTTAAAGGGAAACTATCGTTGTGTATGAAAAAAAAAAAACTCCTGGCCTAACCCTCCAACTTCCAAATATGCCTCCACCGCCCTAACTGGACACAGTTCTTCTATAGCACAAGGTGCTAAAATAAAATCAGCACCTCTGCCACACTGGTCCGCCTTGCATCGGCGAATGTGAATCATAAACCTTCTTATCCACTATCCTAATGTCCTGCCATTGCAACACAACTTTAGTCGCATCACCCATTCCTGTAGCCACTACCTCGCTAATTCTTAATGCACCAAAAAATGTCAACTTGAAACAAAACCACCTCATAATCATCTCTACAAATGGTGGCCCATTGCTTGCAAATTTTTTCCAACAAACTTGGGGATATGAGTGACCTTGTATCTGTAACCCAGCCCCTTTCTTTACTCCAACCTTCGATCATTTTCCGAATACGGAAATCAGAGCTAAAGTCCTGGTACCCCTGTACCCTAGCATGAAATGCTAATGCTGACATCCAGCCCTGTATGGAGCCTGGCACCAGACCCTTCTTATTTAAATATACAATGAACTGCTGTAGGTGCTCCACCGGGGCAGGCCATATCAGCTCTAAGCCTACTAGGTTTCTAAATTCCTGGAACTCTATACTCACTGCCGAGTACCCTTTTCGTGTCCTCAGGGCCAAAGCCAAACCTATTGATCTGTTCGCATCATCACAACAATTTGCCAGACCTCTGGGGGAAGAATCACTGGGAATTCGCTGGCTTCTGGCTCTAACTCGTGAATGGGGTGATCTGTTGGTGTGATAATGCATCAGCTAAACTGTTATCTAGGCCTGGAATGTGCTTTGCCTGAACCAAAATATTGTACTTTAAGGCTCGCAATGTGAATGTGCGTACCAATGACATAACATGTTCTGAGTGCGAGGTCAGGCTGTTTACTATGTATATGACCACCTGATTGTCGCACCAGAAGTGTACCACAGAATTGGCCCATTCGTGTGCCCAAAGCCACAGGGCTATGACTATGGGAAAAAATTCCAGGAATGTTAAATCCCTAGTGATTCCCAACTGGTGCCACTCCTCAGGCCAACACTCAGCACACCATTTGCCCCTAAAATAGATTCCAAAACCTAAGGAACCAGCCACATCTGTCTGGACTTGGAAATTGGCCTTAAGATTAATCTCTGACCTCCAAAAGGAAATTCCGTTAAACTCAGCTAAATACTGGCTCCAAACCTGGAGATCCTGCTTCATACCCCGAATAACTCTCGTTCGATGGAAAGGGCGATGTAGTCTCTTCATAGCATTGCATAACCTACGCAGAAAAGCACGACCTGGTGCCACCACTCTGCAGGCAAAATTCAGATGCCCCATTATTTCCTACAATTCTCTGACACCTTCCTTTTTTGCAATAGTAAGGTAAAATTTGCTTAAGATCGTTCAACTTGCCTTCAGACAATCTGGACATCTGTTGCTTAGTATCCAGCTCTATTCTCAAAAATGTAAGGGACGTAGATGGTCCCTCCGTCTTCTCCTCAGCCAAGGGTAAATCTAACTCCCTTGCCAATGCTTGGAAGGCTTCAAGAATGAATCTACACTGTCCCGTGTTCCCTTCACCACAAAAAAGATAATCATCTAGGTAATGGGCAGTATTCTTACAGCCTACTCTGCATCTGAGCTTCCATTCCAAGAAGGAACTGAAACGCCTGAATGCCACACATGGAATGGAACAGCCCATAGGCAGTGACCTATCTATGTAGTATGAACCTTGAAAATAAAAACCCAATAAGTCAAAATCCTGGGGATGGACAGGGAGAATACGAAAAGCTGATTTCACATCACATTTTGCAAGCTCCACCCCTATGCCACACATCCTGACCATATGAACCACTTTGTTGAAAGAGGTGTATCGCACTGTGCACAGCTCTTGAGGGATGGCTTCACCAACTCTCCCTCTGGGTATGACAAGTGATGTATAAGTCTAAACTCCCCTTGATTCTTCTTGGGCACCACACCCAATGGTGAAACCCTCAGGTTTTTTAATTGTGGCTTTGAAAAGGGGCCCAAAACTCTACCTTCCTTTACTTCTTTCCCAATCTTTTCCCTGTCTATATTCTCCATTCCATTAACTGATTTCTGGTTTTGCACAAAAAACACCTTATACTCACCCATCGCAGGTATCCTGAAACCGCTCTGAAAACCCTCTAAAAGATATCTGGCATCTTCTTGCCTGGGTATAATCAGGTAATTGCGTAGCCATGACTCTAGAACAGAAAATTTAATTGGGCTGGGGCCCTTTATTAGGGTTACCCCCTCCACCAGTGGACTTTCTTTTACTCCTGGGATCTTTGTTGTTCCTTTGAACTCTGGCCTTGAAACAGGACAAGCTTGGATGCTGCCCACTACACACTGAACATTCATGCCTGAAGCGGCAAGCTTTCTTTGTGCATGTACCTTTTGAGTTATAATCCCAACAGAGCAAGCGGGGTTGAACCACCTGACTCGTGCTTGCACGGCTGTTCTGAATCTGCCCAGCCTTGCGTATAAGGTGACCACTATCAAATCGTTCACCTAAATTTGCCATGGCTGGCATCATAGACTGTAGCCAAACTCCCAGCAAAGGCTCGTCCCATCTTACGTTTGGATGAATCACGCTTCTCATATGAAACGATTCATCATGAATAAGCCATGCTTGCCCAGCAAAATCAACGTATGCCCTATAAATCAAATCAAGATACTGAAAAAAGGACTGCGCCGTCCATGGTTGAGCATTCACTACCACTCCAGCATAGATTAAAAGAAAACCAGGTAGCCAATTTGCCCATGTCCGGTCAGGTCTACGCCTCCTGTGCAGTTCTTTATCCTTTTCATCTTCCTTGTCAATATCCTTCTTCTCTACATCTCTATTCAATAATTCAAACAAATCAACATATTTTCTTTTTCTTTTTTTTTTCCTTGGTTGCCGGGGTGAGCTGATCACTCAAAGGCAGAGCATGGTCCCCAAATGGCAATGCATTCAAAGGGACGGAGTTATACCCGGTGTCTGGTACTGATGGGTAGGGCCAAACCCCCACACCAGTAGTCAAACTCACTGGAGCTGGAAATGTAACCTGTGGGCATGGAGCAAGCCAATTCCCAAAGTTACTACTTGTGCTAGGCCATGAAGTATCTGGTGCCCTAAATCCCTGTGTATCATATAGTGTGCTGAAAGGTGAACCACCTTGACCACTGCTAAGCCATGGCCAGGCAGGCATTATTGGGAGAGTGTCCGGTGCGAAGGCCATCTCACCTGATGATGTAGATGGCAGGTCCTCCGGCTCATCCCTGCACCCCTGCACGCCAGTTGTCACCTCAGTCATTGCTTCCTGTCAACTCCTGGCCCCTGCCAACTGCCTAGCTGCCCCCAAAGTGTGCGTTTCTCTCTCCTCCTCCTCGCTGTGCTGTTGTGGCATCACCGAGGATGCATCTGAAGCCCTCCTGGACTGTCCAATGACCTGCTGATCTGCCTCAAGAGCAACAAAATGACCCATTAAATTCTCCGCCATGGTCTTGAGTCTCACCCTCCTATGGCTCTTGGCCTCCCCAGCTGAACGACGTGGTTGCTTTCCACTACTAGGTGAAACCTTTTGCACAGCTCTCTCGGCCTCTAATGCCGAATTTTTTTCTTGTAACTTTTGCCAAATCGGCCAATATTCCTCATCAGATGATGACTGAGGAGGTGAAACTTGAGGGGCTATCTGCTTCTTAGCAGGTAGTTTTCCTTTCCAATTAAATTATTAGGCATCCTTCAGACTCGAGAGACTATGGTAACATGCTCTGTATGGAGGACTTGAAACAGCATCTACTGTGGCTAAGAATGCCAATTCGAGAGTGACAATCCCTTCCACACTGAAGACAAATAGTGTCTGTCCCCTGTCCAGCTCCCTGATTTTGCTGGTTTCGGGACTGCCTCTTTGCCTCGGCCTGCTGGACAAGTGTCTCCTCAAAATGGGAGAGGCCATGATGCACCACCTGCCTCCAGGCTGAATGCTCAGATGTCAAGGTTTCTCATCTGTTGAGGTCCATTCCTAAGGCCTTCAGATCCCACTTGCAGATATCCTTGTATCGCAGCTGTGGTCTTCGTCTGGGATGATTTCCCTGCACTAATTCTCCATACAGGAGATCTTTTGGAATCCGACCATCAGCCATTCTCACAACATGCCTAAGCCAATGTAGACATCACTGTTTCAGTAATGTATACATGCTAAAAATTCCAGCTCATTCTAGGACTACTCTATTTGGAACTTTGTCCTGCCAGGTGATACCAAAAATGTGTCGGAGACCATGCATATGGAACATGTTCAACTTCCACTCCTGCCATGCACAAAGGGTCCAGGACTCACTGCAGTACAGGGGTGTGCTCAGGACACAGGCTCTATAGACCTGGATCTTGGTATATGCCGTCAGCTTCTTATTAAGCCATTTTCTCTTTGTGAGTCTAGAGAACATGGTAGCTGCTTTGCCAATGCATTTATCCAGCTCGACAACTAGGGAGAGAGTGTCAGAGATTGTTGAGCCAAGGTACACAAAGTCATGAACAACCTCCAATTCTTGTGTGGAGATGGTAATAGAGGGAGGGGAGTCCACGCCCTGGCCCATGACTTGTGTTTTCTTCAGGCTGATTGTTAATCCAAAGTCTTGGCAGGCCTTGCTAAAACGATTCATGAGTTGTTGGAGGTCTTCAGCAGAATGGGCAACAATGGCTGCATCATCGGCGAAGAGGAAGTCCCGCATGCATTTCAGATGGACTTTGGTCTTCGCTCTCAATCTACAGAGATTAAAGAGCTTTCCATCTGATCTAGTCCGGAGATAGACACCTTCTGTTGCAGTTCCAAAAGCGTGCTTCAGCATGACAGCAAAAGAGATCCCAAACAGGGTCAGCGTGAGGACACAGCCCTGTTTCACTCCATTTTGGATGTCAAAGGGATCTGATGTTGAGCCTTCAAAGACTACAGTGTCCTTCATTTCATCATGAAAGGACCTTTCCGATTACCCTGGCCCTTATGTGAAGACATTGCTAATTCCTAATACAAACCTTATTCACTCAACCTCTGAGCAACTGTACCTCGCAGCCCAGGTACCCTACAATAAATGCCAATGCTAAGTATCCAGTACTACCCAATTGAATCAGGTAGTAAGTTAGGTTAACTGCAGTGTTTAAACAAATGCCCAGCTAAAAAGTCCTTCCCTGTTTTCTATTCTTTTTTAAAAAAACCCGCTTCCTGTTGTTTTCCAGGCACAACTACATGCCTGTCTCTATGCACCCGGATCGGATTATGATACTCGCATACCTATGCTCTGTCCTTAAGTAAGAAATACTTTATTGAAATTAGTGCTTATAAAATTTATGAATAAATTAATCCTCTTTTTTAAAAATTATATTCTATTATAATTCATTCAATTTTAATTATTAAATTAAATTGTTATTCAATTATAAATTTTAGAAAACTATTCAATATCTAACTAAATCCTTCTAATAGATTAATTGATTGGTAATTACTTAATTTTAATTTCTTGATTTATCTCTCTTCCCCTTTTTTTGAAACAATTAATATGCAATTAATATGCTAAAGAATGCCCCTCCCAACCGCGGGTGGAGCCAACCAAACTAAATCATCCCTTGATATTAAGTAAAAGATTATTTAACCCAAATCCAAAACCGCTATACAAAACTGAAGAGGGAAATCAATGCCAATAAATAAAATATATAGTAATAAGCAAATAACTAGTCGAATAATACTAATCAAATTAGAAGGCACCGCACCGCTCATCAACCTGCTGGCCGGGAAGGCTGAGCACCTTCCAGCTGATCTGGGCTGCTCCCAAACCGCAGCCAGCTGTTCCAAGTCCTCCATACAGAGCACGTTACCATAGTCTCTCGAGACTGAAGGATGCCTAAAAAAAAAAAAAAACCTGGCAGATATCCTTTGATTTATATTCCTGCATTGAGCAGGGGGTTGGACTTGATGGCCTTATAGGCACCCTTCCAACCTCACTATTCTTTTTTTCTATAATTTTTATTAAATATATACATTCACATACAGTGGGGTCTCGACTTTCGTACGGCTCCACTTACGGACTTTTCGACCTTCGTACTTCTCCGGCCGCAAAGTTTTACTTCGACTTTCGGCCGGAGAATCGACCTACGGACCGAAAAGGAAAAAAAAAGAAAAAGCGGGAGAGGCGGGGAAAGCGGGGAATTTGAACTGCTTTCAGTTGACCGTTGGCCAGGGAAGTACTGTAGTCTGCTTCCTCGCTCGTCCCGGCGGTTAGAGAGTGGTTAGGGAGAGATTCTTCAGCGAGTCTGCCTGGTACTGACTGGTACTGTATTGGCTGGTGCTGCCTGGTACCGGACTGTATTTTTTTTTAAAGGTTTTTTTTTAAAAAATTAGATTTTTTGATTTTTGACTGTCTTTTTTTGAGCAGAGAGGCTGCCTGTTCTGGGTGAGTACTATACTGTTCTGTACATTTACTGGGTTTTTTGCAGCTTGGGGGGGGGTTAGGGCTAGGTGGGGGTTATGTTTCTGTGCTCTCATGGTCTTGCAGTGTAGATTTAAAATGTGAAAAGTAGACTGTAATGTTAAATTAAAATTAAATGTGAAAATTAGACTGTACAGTAATTTTTAAATGTAAAATTTACTGTATTTACGGTACTGTATTTATTTTTGCATTCTGTGGCTTCTAGTATGAGACCTCTCTTGTTTTAAAATGTGTGGGTTTCAAATGTACTGTACAGAAAATCTTCTGTGAGGGTGGATGGTATGGTGTACAGTAAAATGGGGTTTTAATGCTTGCTGATTTTGGAGGCAAGCAAAATGCAGTTTAAGACTCCAAAGTCTTTTTTTTCTTTAAAGCAGAAAATTTTCTCTGAGGGTCTGTGGTGGGGTGGATGGCATGGTGTACTGTACAGTAAAATGGGGTTTTAATGCTTGCTGATTTTGGAGGCAAGCAAAATGCAGTTTAAGACTCCAAAGTTGGTTGGTTGGTTTAAAAGTTGCTTTGTTCCTGTTAAAATGTGTTTTGTTTAAAAGTTGCTGGTTTTAAAAATGTTGTTCTTAAAATGTGTTTTGTTTAAAATGTGTGTTTTAGCCTCCAAAAACTCTCTCCCCCCCCCCACTGTCTTCTCTCTCTCTCTCTGTCTTCTCTCTTTTTGTGCTTCAAGCACAAACCTTTGTCTGAGGGGTCTGTGTGCCCCAGTGATGACCTTCTTTCTTTCTTTCTTTCCTCTTTTCCCCATTGTTCCCTCCCTCCCTCCCTCCTTTCCTGCCTTTTGGTTTGGCTTGGCTTGGTTTGGTTTGGTTTGGTTTGGTTGAAAAAGAGCTTTAAAATGCAGTTCAGAGTCATGTCTCTCTTTGTGCTGAAGAATTCTGTGGAGTAAGAATGCTGGCTTGCACACAGGCTTAAAATGCAGTTCAGAGTCATGTCTCTCTTTGTGCTGAAAAATTCTGTGGAGTAAGAATGCTGGCTTGCACACAGGCTTAAAATGCAGTTCAGAGTCATGTCTCTCTTTGTGCTGAAGAATTCTGTGGAGTAAGAATGCTGGCTTTCACACAGGCTTAAAATGCAGTTCAGAGTCATGTCTCTCTTTGTGCTGAAGAATTCTGTGGAGTAAGAATGCTGGCTTGCACACAGGCTTAAAATGCAGTTCAGAGTCATGTCTCTGTGTTTAAACATGCTTTAAAATGGCTTGGTTGAAAAAAAGATTTTAAAAGTGCTTTTAAAACTGTTCCCTGCTTCCCCCGCTCTTTTCCTGAACTTTTTTTGACCTAAGTTCACCTTAGGTCAAAAGAAGAAAAAAGGAAAAAAAAATCCTCCCCCTAGTGGTAGAGTACGGATTAGCAGGCTTTCCATAAATTCCTATGGAGCAAAAACGGACGGTTATGGATTAAATGGTTTTCAATGCATTCCTATGGGAAATGCATATTCGACCTACGGACTTTTCGACCTGCGGACCCCGTTCCAATACGGATTAATTCCGTAAGTCGAGACCCCACTGTATACATTCTTACTATATTTTATGCCCTTATTCCCTCCCTCCCTCCCATTCCCATGGCAAAGTCATATCAAAATTCTTATAAATCTTTTCAGGGAAAATTATGGAACTAAAATGCTTATAATATTTTGGACCCAAATCATCAGGGCCTGGTGTTTTGCGATTTTTCAACTTATTAATAACTTTGGCAATTTCTTGTTCTTTAATCTCTTCTTCTAATATTCTTTTATCATCTTCCAATAATTTAATTTTTAAATTCTCATTTATATAATTTTCTATATTCTTTCATTACATTATTTCCTTTATATTGTTTCTGGAAAAAATCATGAAAAATCTTCAATTTATCTTTCATTATATTACAACTCTTACCTGTTCTATCTTTAATTATCCCAATTGAGTTCTTTACTCTTCTATTTTTACACATTCTAGCTAATAATTTAAAAAAAAAATTTAAAAAGAAAAAAGAACAAAAAGAAAGAAAGAGTCAGTATAGATAAATAAGGAAAAGAGAGAAGAATAGCATAAAAGAAAAAAAGAGAGAAATTTAAAAAGTTGATCCATCTTCTTCCAGAAATCTGGTTGTTTCTGGTTCAACCTTCTATTTCTTTACTTGCAGTTGGGGGTTAACTCCTGACTTTCCTCTTCATCTTGCCAGAGTTTCCAGGCCTTCAGCAGTTCTTTACCTTCATCGCAAGAGTAGATTTTGAACAGAACCTTGTCTTTCCAAATTTTCAAAAAAATAGGATGACCTCATTGATATTTAAAATTGTTCTTAATCAACACTGCTGTGACAGGCTTCATAGATTTTCTCCAATTCAGAGATTCATTGCATAAATCCTGGAAAATCTGTATCTTATTTCCCCAATAGACCAGCTGGTCTTGTTTTTATTTAATTTATCTCATGAATTGCTCTTTCTTTGTTTAGTTAAAAAACTTTACCACCACTGGTCTAATTCTGGGGCTTTTTGGGTTACCGATAAAGTGTGCTCTTTCTATGTCCTGCTCAACCACATGCTGTGTGCCCATTAAGGAGTCAACCCAGGCTATAAGCTCTTTTTTGAGGTCTTGTCCATGTTGCACTTGAAAATTCATTATTTTAATATTGGACCTTCTAAGGTTATCCTTCATGTAGATCAACCTTTTATTGGCTTCTTCAATTTTTTGGTCCAAGCTGCATATTTTTTTGAAATCTGATTCAGCTCTATCTCCAAGCTCTTTAACTTTGCTTTTGACATCTTTCAGCTCCTGTGAGATCCCTGAAACATGATCTTGGAGTTTATTAATGCTCATTTCAATGGACTTGGCTCATCTCTCTGTTTGTTCAAAGCCTTGTGGCATTTTACAAGACATGTCTTTCAGCGTCTTCATGAGCTCGTCCATTACTTCCTGTTTATCTTGTTCAACTGATGGAACTGTCCTCGTCAATCTTTCTAAACTGCGACCTGAGGGTGCTGGGGTCTTGTCTCTTGTCCAGACAGGAGTTTTAGCAGATTTATCTTTCCTCTTTGACATAGAGAAGTCTAATTAAGAATAATTATGTTGTTACAAGCTTTTCATTAGGAGCAGGGCTTACGAAATGTCCAGCAGCTTATCGGACTCAAAAGTGAAAGTAGTTTTCAGTTTTAAAACAACACAGTCCTTAGAGAGTTTAACTAGATATACGAGTTCCTTATCTTTCCCTTCAAAGATTTATGCAAAAAGAACCAGACTTCAAGATGAAGAAATGCATTTTAAAAGCTTTTTACCGTGCCGGCGGTACGGAGGCTCAGCTCTTAGCTGATCATTCCTCCTGAGCGGAAGTCAGCTATTTGCCTTTCAAGAATTTCTGTAGCCTGCTTCAACTACAGTGTATATGATGCTTATGGAAAGAAGGGAGTATGAAAGGTGGGCAGAAGAACAGAAGAGAAAAGAAAGGCCTGGGTAATTACATTTTAATTAAGGATATGCTTTGGATTTGGGATTGGATTCAGAAAAGGAAGCAAAGTGGTGGTGTTTATCCATTGCTGGACCAACTGAGGAAACCCACAGCAGTGCTTGAATCAGATTGGGATCTCTCTGAAGTGCTGCGTTTTGGTTCACTGTTTTGGAAGTTAAAAATTAAGCCATGCAAGAGAAGTCTGAGCCTTAATTTCTCCTGCTAGGACCTCTGTAAATGTGAGATAAACGTAATCATCACCATTTCCACCCTTGGATCCTTTGAAATGAAAGTTGCTGCTGATGCCAGTGTTCTATATCACAGCTGGATCAAGACCTATGCCATCAACAGGTTTCCTTCCTGAAGACCAAAAGATGAGTATGGTTTAGGCAAGAGCACCTAATCTATGCTGGTGCATCTGAGATGTGGCCCCTCAGGAGACTTCCTTTTAGGGGAGATAGAGATAAGTGTAGGCTGGCCAAAGGTGCCCAGCTGCAATTGGTGGATCTGAAATGTTGGTATCATCATTAGCTTTCATTTGAGAAGATTCAGGAATGATTAACATCTGGGCAGTGCACAGCTTATGCATGATGGATTCATGGAAGGGTGGTTGCTAGCGAAGAAGTAAATTGAATAATTCCCAGTGCAGGAAGGAAAGAAAGAAACCAGTGGGTGAATTGCCTGCATACTAGAGTTGAACAATAGTTAATGGCACTGAATTTCATCTCCTCCATTCTAAGCCAGAACCCTTAAATTTCCCCAATTTCATACCCTCCCTTCAATTTGGACACATACAAATATGTACAAATACTTTCAAATATTCAGGTACAAATTAGATCAGACTGGTTACAAATCAGCTTAAAGCAAATCAGTTGCGATTTGTAAGACAAATAATTTGGAACAAATCAAATAGGATGATATTTACACATCCTTCATTTTAATCCTACCTGATATATAAACATAGTGGAACAAGTTGGCTATTAGGCCACAGATACAGGTCATGATTCTTTATTACTCATCAGTTTCCAGACCTCAGCTTGCTGACATGGTGTCAGGCAGTGGTTCCCAAACTGTGTGCCACGGCTCCCTGGAGTGCTGTCCAACCTCTGCAGGTGTGCTGCAGGGGAGAGGGGGAGACCTCGTTGGTGCCCATCACCTCTCCCCTTGGCTTTGCCTTGCCCTCTTTCTCTCTCACCACTCCTACTTGCTGTCCTCTGCCTTTTCCCTTCTCCCAAACCCTTCTGGAGGCTGCTGGGAAGGCAGTGGCAAGATGGCTCTGCAGCATGGACACTCTATTCTCGCTTTCCACTTGTGCCATCGCTGTTGCTGGCACCTGCACTTCTGCTCCTTGCTCCTGTGCTGCCTCTGCTTGGCCTTTCATTGCTGTTGCTGCTGCACCTGCTAGACTTGAGGCAAAGTGGAAAGAGCAGCTTGTTTGCCTCGCAAGAGCCCCCTCCAGTCATCCTTCTCTCACCACCACTAACCCACTTGTAGTTGCTTCTCTGCTCATCCTTCTAGGCAATCCTCCCCCCTCTCTTCCATCCATTTATCCAGTCCTCTGCCTTCTCTGAAATCCAGACAGCCACTGCCACCATGCTGGGTCATTTCCCTCCTTTCATTGTTTCCCCCACATTTCCATTTCCCTTCCTGCATCTCTCTCCCCCCATCAGATCTCCACTGTGATCATTTTCTTTCCTCCCCAAAGCCTACCTCTCACCAGTCATCCTGCTAGCCCCAGTTACCCACCCAACCACTTCCCCGGGCTGCTGCAAACTACCTCCTTTCTGATCCATTCATTATCCAGCCACACCTCCTGCTCTCCTTTCCTATGTTTCACTGTTCTTTTTTTCCTCCTTCTCCTCCTCCTCCTCCTCCACCAGGCCTGTTACTGGCTGCAGCTCCCCAATACAAAACGTGTGGGGGGGGAGCCCAGCCTGAGTAGTACTTTGTTACATTCTATAATTATAAATTATTTTCAGGGAGAAAAAATGGAAGTGCTACTCAGGTTGGCCTTCCCCCCCACCCCAAGCATCGTATTGGGGAGCCATGGCCAGTGGCCAGTAAGTCAAGGGAGCCATAAGTAGAAACAGTTTGGGAACCACTGGCATCAGGCATAATGTTAGACTATTTCAGTATTCAAAATAAGATTTCCTGTAGGCATGGGATTCTCAGAATTTGTGGATTACAGTCCACAGAAGTCTGCAGGAACGCTTCTGAGGGCTTTATTCAGGAAATCTGACATGTATTCTTACAAGTTCTTACAGCAAATTAATTCAGACTCTGCCAGCCATTTTCATCCTGTAGAGAAGATAGGGGAAATGGGTGGGCAGGGTTGCAATAGATGTGGTAGTCTAATGTTATTAGGTTGTGCACAGCAAGCCTCTCCAAAAAAATTTAGACCCATAATTCCTTGTACCTACCACCCTTGTCCCTGTCTTCTCCACAAGATGAAAATGAATGCCTGAACTGCAATTCTCTAGCTGTAAGAACTTTAAAGTATTTGTCAGGACTTCAATTTCTTGATTAAAGACCCCAGAAGTTTGGCTGGGGGGAATTCCTCCAGACTTCAGGGGCTATACAGTGGTGCCTCGACATACAACCATAATCCATTCCAGAAGATGGACGTAACTCGAAATGGTCATAAGTCGAAGCATGCATTCCCATAGGAATGCATGGGAACGCGATTAATCTGTTCTGGCCAAAAAAAAAAAATACCTCAAAAAAATAAAATAAAAATAAAACACTGCAAGCCCCATAGGAATGCGCTGGGGCTGCAAAAAAACCACAACAACCCAAAAATAAACAGAGCAAGCCCCACACTGAGACTGCAAAAAAAATATATCACCAAAAAACAAACAACAACACACCACAGAAACATAACCCCCCCAGCCCAAAACCACCCTGCAAAACCCACCCAGAACAGTTTTTAAAAACCAAAAACTGGCACCTTACCTTACCAGGCAGTCCCAAGCCTCCTCTGATGACCTCCGCAGGCCAATGCTGCCACTGCTGCTGGTGCCCGATGCCGCCTCCAGCTCCACCACCGGCACCGGCGGATGTTCGCCAGGGTGGCCGCGTCGGTCCTCGCTGCTCCTCACCGCCCTCTGCAGGCCAATGCTGCCACTGCTGCTGGTGCCCGACAACGCCTCCAGCTCCGGCACCAGCAGCTGCTTGCCGAGGCAGCAGCGTCAGTCCTCGGCGCTCCTCGCTGTCCTTCGCGGGCCGATGCCGCTGCTGCTGCTGGGTCCCTGGCGAGCAGCCGCCGGTGCCGGTTCCAGAGCTGGAGGTGGCATCGGGCACCAGCAGCAGCGGCGGCATTGGCCCACGGAGGGCGGCGAGGAGCGTCGAGGCCCGACGTGGCCACCCTGGCGAGTAGCTGCCGGTGCCGGTTCCGGAGCTGGAGGCGGCATTGGGCACCAGCAGCAGCGGCTGCAGTGGCCCGCAGAGGGTGGCGAGGAGCACCGAGGGACGCCCCCGCCTCCCCCCCGCCGCTGCATCCCTTTCCCTAACTGTTGGGGTGAAAGAGCTACAAAGAAGCAGCCTCTTCGCCACCAACGGTTAGTACATTTGAATTTCCCGCTCCTTTTCCCTGCCTAGTTTTGGTCATAAGTGGAAGCTCCAGCCGCAAGTCGAAGCAAAATTTTGCGGCCGGAGCTGGTCGTAACTCAAAATGGTCGTATGTAGGGACGGTCGTAAGTCGAGGCACCACTGTATTCGACAAATTTTGAAAATCCTATGCCTACTTTCTTTTACCTCTATGAGCCTGATTTATCATATATGATACATTCTTGAACTATCATTTTGACCGAGCAGAACAGAATGGAGAGCTGAATGGTGGTGGGGAATATAATTCTGTTGTCATAGGCCATTTCCTAGTGAAATGCAGATTGACAGTAGTTCTCCTCTGCATCTGTGGTTGGCCCATTAAGTTGGTCTGCCCTTGAGAATTTTGTGAAAAACAGTTGATTCCTGAAAGGTTCTTTTTGACAGGTCTAGTGCTCTAGTTAGAACCTTAGTTTTGCTATTGAGTTGTGAGGCATAAGACCAAAAACAAAACTAAACTAAACTAAAAACAATTTGTGACATGATTACTGTTAAATAGAGTCCCCCCAGTTCCCAATTTTCGAGAGAGCTGAAGATTTTTTTTAAAGTCTGCATAGAATACAGGTGACATATGGCTCAAAGAAACCACAACCAGACCATCACTTGTTAAGCAGAGCCATCTGCCCTGCTCTGTCAAGAGCTGAGTAAAAAAAACAACCAGCTTGCTTTTCCCTGGTTTTGAATTCAGTCCATAGGTGTGAGAAGATTCTCTCCACCACTTCACAGATTCATGAAAACAACCAGCTTAAGAGGTAGTTACATGCACAACATAGTAAATGCTAAATGGTTTTTGGCAATCATCTATGGATTTGCAATTAATTTGTTCCTGAAGCCATGTGTTTGTAAGCTGGTAATGTCTGAAAATAGTGTTTATATAAAAGCTAGTTCCTAATGAAGGTGATTTCTAGTTGATGTGATTTTAATTACGGACTTGAATTTAATTATGCTTAATTGATGGTAGTAATCTACTTCACGAACATATTCCTGTTTTTAAATTGATACAAAAACATTCTTTCCACATTCATTGAGGACTATTGTTTATATTGACTATTGCTCGATTGCTGGATCCGCTGTCGAGCGTACCTTCGGCAGCGTGGGTCCCCTTTGCCTCATTCCCAGAATAATGCAAGACACTTGGAGTCTCGCAAGAGCATCCCTGGAGGGGAGGGGGAATGAGTGAGCATTCCTGGAGGGGAGGGGGAATGAGCAAGTGATTTAATTGGTGTTCCTGCCTCCATCCATCCTCTTCCTTGCTGGCAATCCAGCCACCCACCCTATTTTCTAGTGTGAGTTTACCTGGTCTCCTTTGGGGGCCGGATAGGAATTTTTGACCTGTATCCTGATTGGCTTTTGGATGCAGGGTTTTTTTTCGCCTATCCCACACTGGAGCAGATTCGAGGGCATTTTGAGAGGTGGAAATATTCGGTCACACAGGCAGGTAGTGCGGATAGAACAGGTTTCAGTGAGTCCCATCGCAATCACAGGTAATGTATAGCTCATCTGGCCTCCCAGCGCTGTGGATCATGCGATTACAGTGCTTGGGGGGAAAAGATGCACTGGGGCCACACTCGGACCAACAGTCAACAAGCAGAAGGTGGCTTGAGGTCTGGGGGTGGTCAAATTTGGGCCGGCCAGATTCTCGCTGTCTTCACGACTGCGAGAACTTGGGGCTAGGAACTCATCCATTTGTTTTGTAAGGGGTCCATTGAGACCTCTGTGCTTAAACCTGATTCCGCACTATGGCAGGACCCCCCCTTTTACAGAGGGCAAGAATGATTATTTAAGAAAGTGTGGCCCATGTTTATCCCATAATACTTTTCTTGTGTCATTATTTTGGGGTAAGGGGCAATGGGGTAGAGCATGATCCCAGGGGCTACTTCCGATGGTGGGAGAGGTCATTGAACCTCACTAGGTAGCTACCGCCCGCCTTCAGCTGAGCAGCCCCCAGCCAGTAAGGTACTGTATCACCACGGTCTGTTAACCTCATTGGGTGCGTGGGGTTTAGGGTGAAAGCTGACAAGCAGATCGATAACCCTGCACCATGCAACAATCATAAGAAAACTTCTGCCCTAAAGCTGGGCACCTGGAATGTTCGGACAATGACCCTTGGCTTTTCTGACGACCTGCAGGAAATAGACAACACGTGCAAGACAGCTGTTATCAACATGGAGCTGAGGAGGATGCAGATGAACATTGTTGCCCTGCAAGAGATGAGATTGCTAGACTCAGGCTCTATCAAAGAAAAATAATTCTCATTCTTCTGGCAGGGAAAACCATTGAATGAGACCAGTGAATATGGTGTTGGCTTTGAGGTTAGAAATACTCTGCTGAGATCCTTTGTTCCATGTACTGCGGAGAGTGAAAGAAATCTGTCTCTGCAGCTCTATTCATCAGCAGGACTGGTTACCCTTATTAGTGCTTATGCACCAACACTGTCGTCCACAACAGAAGTCAAAGACAAATTCTATGATGATCTGGCAGCTACTATCAAAAACATCTCTGAGAGAGAGCCGCTGTTGGTTCTCGAAGACTTTAATGCTAGAGTTGGTGCTGATCACAATTCTTGGCCCACTTGTCAAGGCCGTTTTGACATTGGGAAGATGAACGAAAATGGCCAACGCTTGCTGGAGTTTTGCTGTTATTATGGTCTTTGTGTCAGCAACACGTTCTTTAATACGAAGCTTCAACACAGAGTCTCTTGGAGACATCTAAGATTGAACCATTGATTTTAAATTCACTAGACACTCTAGCCTTCCTAGTATTATGATCACACGCAGTTATCAGGGTGCTGATTGCGATACTGATCACTCCCTGGTATGTAGCAGAGTCAAACTGTGAATAAACAGATTGTATCACACGAAAACGGAAGGAAGACCACGTATTGACATCATCAAGACTCACGATCAGAGAAAAGTGGAGGAATTTGCTCAAGCGCTTAAGGAAACTCTTCCAGGCCTGACTGGTGCAAATGCACCTGAACGATGGGAACATTTCAACAATGCTATTTATAACACCACCTTGTCCACATTTGGAAGAAGACCAAAAAGACGGCAGACTGGTTTGAAGCCCATTTGGAGGAGTTGATGCCAGCCATCGAGGAAAAGAGAAGAGCTCTAGCAACATACAAAGCCTGTCCTAGTGAGCACAACTTGCAGGTTCTTCGAGTTGCTCGTAGCAAAGTCCAACAGACTGCCAGGAGATGCTCTAACGATGATTGGCGCCAGCTCTGCTCTCAGATACAGATAGCAGTGGACACAGGTAACATAAAGGGAATGTATGAAGGTATCAAGCAGGCTTAAGTCCAATACAGAAGAAATCTGCTCCTTTGAAGACTACTACAGGCGTGATCATGCAGGACCGAGCACAGCAGATGGAACGCTGGGTGCAGCACTACTCTGAGCTATATTACAGAGAGAATGTACTAACCGAAGAGGCACTAAATAACATCAAGTGCCTGCCTGTCTTGGAAGAGTTGGACAGTGAACCATCTTTAGCAGAAATAAAAGCGGCCTAGGATTCCCTCACCTCCAGCAAGGCACCTGAGAAGGATAACGTCACTGTTGAAGTGCTGAAGTGCTGTATGAAATCTTTTGTCTTTGCTGGAGGGAAGGTGGACTACCACAGGACATGAAGGATGCAAACATTGTCACATTGTACAAGAACAAAGGCGACAGGGGCGACTGCAATAACTACCGTGGCATCTCTCTTCTCAGCATTGTAAGGAAGCTGCTTGCCCATGTTGTGCTGAAGAGACTCCAGGTGCTTGCAGACAGAGTCTATCCAGCATCACAGTGTGGACTTCGAGCTAATAGATCCACCATTGACATGGTATTTTCCCTCAGAGAGTTGCAGGAGAAATGTAGGGAACAACGACAGCCACTCTTTGTGGCCTTCATAGATCTTACAAAGGCCTTTGATTTGGTTAGCAGGGACGGCCTTTTTAAAATACTTCCCAAGATTGGATGTCCACCTCGACTCCTTAACATCATCAAGTCCTTTCATGAGGAAATGAATGGCACTGTAGTTTTTGATGGCTCAACATCAGATCCCTTTGATATCTGAAGCAGAGTGAAACAGGGCTGTGTCCTCGCACCGGCCCTGTTTGGGATCTTTTTTGCTGTCATGCTGAAGCACGCTTTCGGAACTGCAACAGAAGGTGTCTATCTTAGGACTAGATCAGTCGGAAAGCTCTTTAATCTCTGTAGATTGAGAGCAAAGACCAAAGTCCAGCTGAAATGCATGCGGGACTTCCTCTTTGCCGATGATGCAGCTGTTGTTGCCCATTCTGCTGAAGACCTCCAACAACTCATGAATCATTTTAGCAAGGCCTGCCAAGACTTTGGATTAACAATCAGCCTGAAGAAAACACAAGTCATGGGCCAGGGCGTGGACTCACCTCCCTCTATTACCATCTCCACGCAAAAATTGGAGGTTGTTCATGACTTTGTGTACCTTGGCTCAATGATCTCTGACACTCTCTCTTTAAATGTCAAGCTGGATAAATGCCCTGGCAAAACAGCTACCATGTTCTCTAGCCTCACAAAGAGAGTATGGCTTAATTAGAAGCTGATGGCATATACCAAGATCCAGGTCTATAGAGCCTGTGTCCTGAGTACACTCCTGTACTGCAGTGAGTCCTGGACCCTTTGTGCACAGCAGGAGAGGAAGTTGAACACGTTCCATATGCGTTGTCTCTGATGAATTTTTGGTATCACCTGGCAGGACAAAGTTGCAAATAGAGTAGTCCTAGAACGAGCTTGGAAAACTCAGCAGTGGCCAGAGGATTGGAAAAGATCAGTCTACATCCCAATCCCAAAGAAGGGCAGTGCCAAAGAATGCTACAACTACCGTACAATTGCACTCATTTCACACGCTAGCAAGGTTATGCTCAAAATCCTACAAGATAGGCTTCAGCAGTATGTGGACCGAGAACTCCCAGAAGTACAAGCTGGATTTCGAAGGGGCAGAGGAACTAGAGACCAAATTGCTAACATGTGGTGGATTATGGAGAAAGCCAGAGAGTTCCAGAAAAACATCTACTTCTGCTTCATTGACTACGTAAAAGCCTTTGACTGTGTGGACCACAGCAAACTATGGCAAGTTCTTAAAGAAATGGGAGTGCCTGACCACCTCATCTATCTCCTGAGAAATCTATATGTGGGACAGGAAGCAACAGTTAGAACTGGATATGGAACAACTGATTGGTTCAAAATTGGGAAAGGAGTACGACAAGGCTGTATATTGTCTCCCTGCTTATTTAACTTATATGCAGAATCCATCATGTGAAAGGCTGGACTGGAGGAATCCCAAGCCAGAATTAAGATTGCCTGAAGAAATATCAACAACCTCCAATATGCAGATGATCTCACTCTGATGGCAGAAAGTGAGGAGGAATTAAAGAACCTCTTAATGAGGGTGAAAGAGGAGAGCGGAAAAAATGGTCTGAAGCTCAACATCAAAAAAACTAAGATTTTTTCCTGGCAAATAGAAGGGGAAGATATGGAGGCAGTGACAGATTTTACTTTCTTGGGCTCCATGATCACTGCAGATGGTGACAGCAGCCACGAAATTAAAAGACACCTGCTTCTTGGGAGGAAAGCGATGACAAACCTAGACAGCATCTTAAAAAGCAGAGACATTACCTTGCCGACAAAGGTCCGCATAGTCAAAGCTATGGTCTTTCCAGTAGTGATGGATGGAAGTGAGAGCTGGACCATAAAGAAGGCTGACTGCTGAAGAATTGATGCTTTTGAATTGTGGTGCTGGAGGAGCCTCTTGAGAGTCCTCTGGACTGCAAGGATATCAAACCTATCAATTCTGAAGAAAATCAACCCTGAGTGCTCACTGGAAGGACAGATCCTGAAACTGAGGCTTCAATACTTTGGCCATCTCATGAGAAGAGAAATCTCCCTGGAAAGACCCTGATGTTGGGAAAGAGTGAAGGCTAGAGAAGGGGACGACAGAGGACGAGATGGTTGGACAGTGTCATCGAAGTTACCATCATGAATTTGACCAAACTCCTGGAGGCAGTGGAAGACAGGAGGGCCTGGCGTGCTCTGGTCCATGGGGTAACGAAGAGTCGGGTACAACTTAACGACTAAACAACAAAAGAATGAGCTGGAATTTTTAGCATGTATACATTACTGAAACAGCGACGTCTACATTGGCTCGGGCATGTCATAAGAATGGCTGATGGTTGGATTCCAAAAAATCTCATGTTTGGAGAATTAGTGCAGAGAAAGCACCCCAGAGGGAGACCACAGCTGCGATACAAGGATATCTGCAAGCAGGATCTGAAGGCTGTAGGAATGGACCTCAACAGATGGGAAACTTTGACATTTGAGCATACAACCTGGAGGCAGGCGGTGCAGCATGGCCTCTCCCAATTTGAAGAGACACTTGTTCAGCAAGGTGAGGCAAAGAGGCAGTCCTGAAACCAGCAAAATCAGGGAGCTGGACAGGGGACAGACACTATTTGTCTTCAGTGTGGAAGGGATTGTCACTCTCATATTGGCCTTCTTAGCCACACTAGATGCTGTTCTAAGTCCTCTATTCAGAGCACTTTACCATAGTCTCTCGAGACTGAAGGATGCCTACATTTTTTATAGAAGAGATGCTGATGAATTCTTTTCTTCCAGAATTCGTGGGAAATCTATATCTTAAACCCCATATTTATGTTAAAGATACTGTCTGAATTTGCGTTGAGCAATGTGAACAAAGTGGTAAGTGTCTAGCCATTTGTTGCCTCAGTTCTCAGGGGCATTAACCCGTGTACCAAGCCTGTGTGCAACTATACTCTGATGAATTACAGTGTGGCTCTTCTATTTACTGTGGAGGAATGGACCAAAACTTTGCTTTTGTTAAACAACAGGGTTTCAGACTGTAAAAACACTCAGAGTAGTATAAGAACATTAAACCCAGAGCAGATAAATCAGATCAACCTGAATGAAAAGGCTGAGAGAAAAAATAATGTATTTGATATCAAGTTAGGTAGAAAGTGATGGGAAGAACATTCTGTAATTGGTACAGGAAAGGCCCTTTCCTCAGGCATCATCTGTCACATGTTATATGAATGTAATTATTGAGTATTTCCAGCTGACTTCCAAGACTTTTCATCACATTTCTGGAACACATGGGGACATGGGCTGTTCTGGTGTTCTGGATGAGATGAATTTTATGGACCAGTGTCAAATCTGCCTTTGGTTCTGGTTGTGGGACAGAAGTGGCTTCATCCTTAGTATATGATCTGCCCTGGAAACTGGAGGAGAACGTTTCCCTGCTGGCTTTGCTGTTCAGCGCTTTTGATACTGCTGGCCATGGTATTCTTCCAACATGTTTGTCTGGTGTGTGATGGGGCTCAGAAGTGTTATAGTGTGTCATAGTGGCTTCAGTCCTTCTTGGAGACTGAATTTAGAAAACGATTCTGAGGAAATGTTTTTGGACAGCATGGTCAATGTAGGCTCCAGGGGTCTTTCTTTTCCTATAAGAAGTTATCCAGAGTTCTCGGGCTTGGTGGCATAATGTGGTGATATCACCTAACTTTATATCTTATTTTCATCTAAATACAAAGAAGATTGTTCAAATTTTAATCTAGAATCCAACCTGAGAAATAACCAAGATGAAGATGAACAAAGTAAAGCTTAATTCAGATGAAACATAGGTGCTCCTGGTCAGTCAAAAGACATATAAAGAAATAGGGATACAACCTTTGCTGGAGGGGATCATACTCACCTTAATGATCAAGGTCCGCAGTGCTGGTGTACTCTGGGATTCAGCCTTGAGCCTGCAAAGTAAATTTTTGTGGTGCCTTGGAGTATGCTGTACAGTAAAAGCTAGCGCACTAACTGCACCAATTCTTGGACATATCTGTTCCCATCATGATGATGTATGTATTATATTATGTTAAACTATTGGAACAAACTCCATATGGGACTGCTTTTGAAAAGTGTTTGGAAGCTTAAGATGATCTGTTTATCTATAAAATGGCATATGATTTCAGTCAAGGTGATTTGAAGGTCTCTATTCTACTACACAAACCTTTCCAACTTCTGATTTTTTTAATATATATTTTTTATTATTATTTTAGGGCAAGACCTCCTATGTGTCCCATCACAATCACAAGTGCATTTAATTGGAATTCAAGACAGGGGCTTCTCAATTATAATTTCAAGGATTGAGAAACTCTGTCAGGAAAGGGTATGCTGGATTTAGCCCTCTTACTGTTTTGTCAGCACACTAGGTCCTTTTGTTTCAAGCATCCATTGACAATGAAGCTTTGTTGAAACAGAGGCTTTTAATCCAGGTGGGTATTCTTTTTATTATGTTTTTAATTGTTCTTAAAGTTGTCTAATGTTTTATTGAATTGTTTTCACATTGCTTTATAATTTATTGTTATTCACATCAAGTTTCCTTTTGAGGAAGAAAGACTGGGAAAAATCTAATATATAATAAATAAATGATATAAGGGCATGCAATGAGGACATTAATGAATATGCAGTACAGGTACATGTTGAAACAGGTAGACTTTCAGATTTCCTGGTTCCAAATCATCATTTATTTATTTATTTATTTATTATTTGACTTTTACCCCGCCCCTCTAGACAAAGTCTACTCGGGGCGGCTTACAATCAGTTATAAAAACATCATAAAATACAACAATATAAAATGGATATATCATAAAAAAAACCCAATCACATACTTAAATCAACAAAATATAAAATTCAAGATGGAAGAAAAGGAAACTAAAAAAAAATCAAGTGTTGACTGGAGGGAAGGCCTGTCTAAAGAGCCAAGTCTTTAGATGACTCTTAAAAACACCCAGCGAGGGTGCCAGGATAATTTCCGGCGGCAAGGTGTTCCATAATCGAGGGGCCACTGCCGAAAAGGCCCGGTTCCTAGTTCTTTCTTTCCGGGCCTCTCTCGGCGTTAGGCCCCTCAGCCGCCTTTCCTGGCTAAAACGGGTGACTCGGGTAGATCTAGGTGGGAGAAGGCGTTCCGCCATGTATCGAGGTCCTAAACCGTTTAGGGCTTTATAAGTCATCATTAACACTTTGAAGTGGATGCGGAAACGAATGGGAAGCCAATGCAAGGCGGCCAGAGTGGGAGAGATGTGCTGGTATTTTCTCGTCCCACTGAGGTGTCTGGCCGCCGCATTTTGCACCATTTGAAGTTTCCGCAACAACCCCAGAGGTAGCCCCACGTAGAGCGCATTACAGTGGTCTAATCTCGAGATTACGAGCGCATGGACCAGAGTGGTGAGCGCCCCAACATCAAGATAGGGACGCAGCTGGGCAATCCGTCGCAGATGAAAATAGGCAGAGCAGACCACTGACGCCACCTGGGTCTCCATGGTGAGTGCTGGGTCCAGATGTACTCCCAAGCTGTGAACCTCAATCTTTGCGGTAAGAGTAACCCCCCCAAAAGAGAGGGAGTTTCCCAAACTGCAGATGGAGGGGCCACCCACCCTCAGGACCTCCGTCTTGTCCGGGTTCAACCTCAGCCCATTCTCCTGCATCCACCGCAGTACAGCCTCCAGGCAGCGCTCAAGGGACGGGACGGCATCCACTGAGGAAGGTGAAAAGAGATGTAGAGCTGGGTGTCATCAGCGTACTGATGGCACAAAGCCCCACACCCCCTGATGACCCCTCCCAGCGGCCTCATATAGATGTTAAACAGCATTGGAGAGATGATCGAACCCTGTGGAACCCCACAATTGAGGCTCCATGGGCCGAAACACTCTCTCCAAGCTGGACTCGCAGTGGTCGGTCCTCCAAGAAGGATCGGAGCCAGGCAAGTGCCTGTCTGCCGATTCCCAACTCGGAGAGCCTCCCTAGGAGGATACCGTGGTCGACGGTATCAAAGGCCACTGAAATGTCGAGGAGGACCAACAAGGACATATTGTCCCTGTCAGCCTCCCTCAACAGGTCATCCAACAGTGCGACCAGTGCCGTTTCCGTACCGTGGTGTGGCCTGAAGCCCGACTGAAACGGGTCCAGGGCATTGGTTTCATCCAAAAGAGCCTGCAGCTGATCAGCCACCACCCTCTCCACCACTTTGCTAAGGAAAGAAACATTGGTGACGGGCCTATAGTGGCCAATGTTGTCCGCCGCCAAATTTGGTTTCTTCCTAATGGGCCTAATGAGTGTCTCCTTGAGGGCAGGAGGAACCTTGCCCTCAAGGAAAGACCCATTAATTATCGCAGTGGCCCATTCAGTTGTTATAGGCCTGGCTGCTTTGATTAGCCAGGCCGGGCAAGGGTCAAGGGAGGAGGTGGTGGCCCGACAGCAATCAAGCACTTTGTCCACCAAATCTGGCATCAAAGGCTGAAAGAATTCAAGTCTCACAGGGCAAGGCGGAGCGCTGGACATCCCTGCTCTATCCACTGTATTTAAAAAAGGAGAGAGATCCCGGCGGATGGCCTCCACTTTAGATTTTAAAAATGCTGCAAATTGATCAGGTGAGATATTAATGGGAGGCCCATCACCCAGACCAATTCCGGATAGATCGCGAACTATACGGAAAAGTTCCGCCTGCTGATTTGAAGCTTCGCTTATCCGGTCAGCGAAGTGTGATCTTCTAGCAGCCTTCACCTTAGCCAGGTAGTGGTTAGTTGCGATCCTGACAGCTCTTTTATTATAATCCGTCAGTTGTTCTCTCCAAGAGCACTCTAGCCATCTCCTATTTCGCTTCATAGCTCGTAGTTCCTGATTATACCAGGCCCCTGGCCGAGCTCTGCGATGGAGTGGGCGTTTAGGAGCAATCGTGTCTACAGCCCTAGTTGCGGCGGCAATCCAGCCGTCAACCAGAGCTTTGACAGGTGCGCCAGACAGATCAGCTGGAATCCCTCTCATGGTATCCTGGAATCGTAATGGATCCAGTAACCCTCGAGGGCGGACCATCAAAATAGGTCCCTGCTCCCTGCAGGGAGGAAGTGCCACGGAGAGGTTACATTTTATTAGGTGATGGTCTGACCATGACAAGGGGACCAACACCAGGTCAGTCACCATCAGACCACGCTCGCTCTTCTCTGTGGAAAATACCAGGTCTAGCATATGGCCGCCCACATGTGTGGGACCATTGACATGTTGGGACATGTCCAAAGAAGCCATGGTTTCCAAGAACTCAAGAGCTGGACCGGAAACCCCTGCCTCCGCATGCACATTGAAGTCACCCAGGACCAAAAGCCTCGGGGACTCCAATAGTGCCACAGAGACAAAGTCCGCCAGCTCCGGTAAGGAGGTGGCTGGGTCGTGGGGAGCACGGTAACCGAGCAAGATCCCAATACCATCCCTGGCCCCAACAGACATGTGGAGGGCCTCCAGACCTGGCTTCACCACCGAAGAGCACCTAGTAACCTCTAGAGTGTTTCTATAAACAATGGCTACTCCCCCCCCGCCCCTCCAGTCTACCCTGGTGCTGGACTGCGTAACCGGGGGGACAGGCAAGGGTTAGGGGAACTCCCCCTTCCCCGCCTACCCAAGTCTCGGTTATACACGCCAGGTCTGCGTCCTCCTCCAGAATAAGATCTTGAATAATCTGGGATTTATTGGACACAGACCTGGCATTCAACAGCACCAGTTTTAGAGTGGAAGGCCTTTAAATGTAACAATGGGTGAAGTTTTCATTATTTAAATTATACACACTTACCAACATTTTCATTTTTTTTCACAAATAAAAAGGGAATAACTAGAGATTTAAAAATTCATGTGCAAGGAAAAATAAATGTGACATGGTCACCTATCCAGACAAAGAGTTCTGGGCACTTCAGTCTTAAAGGCCTGAGTTTGACTCCTTCTGTACACTGTACATCCACATTTGTGGTGCTGAATTAGGGTTGCCAACTCTTCTTTTTCCTGACAGATTCCTCATCTTTCACAGTCACGTGACAAGTAAGTACAATGTGCTGCTTTCTGTGCTGGCAATACATATACCTTTTTAATTGGTTTTTCGTTTTTTCTTAAGAAAGTCAACATTCCTCTTTATTAATGTTAGCATTGTGAATTAAGGTTATTTCATTGTTTTTATGCTTGGTTTATTATTAATTTTGATTTAATTTCTATTGGTATTACGGTTACCAATCCATTGATCCATATGAAAAGAATTATAAGGGAAGCAAGAAAAAGGAGAAAAGAAAAATCATGTATACAAAGTTGAGATAAATACACATTTTTGTTTTAAACACAGAGAAAGAGAGAACAAGACATACTCGAGAATGTGGCAAGATATGCTTAATTGAAAAAAGAGCTTTTATCTTCTGAATGTCAAAGATTATTAATAGTTAATTCTAGGACCAAAATGGCAAATTAATACCATCATAAATCAGTACAGAATCAGTAGTAATACAGTCTGTTTATCATTTTTCTCTCTTTGACTCAATAGTTTCAAAATGTGCTGTCTATGAAGTTTTCCATGAATTTTCAATCCAACTAGAAATTATACAATTTCAAGTAGTTCTTCTGTTGTACTAACAATATCTTGTATAAATATTGTGCTTAAATGTGGAGGCGGCTAGGAGGAATTCTGTTGTCAAGTCACATATGCAGATATTGCACAAAAAATGTTTCCCAGCTCTCCATCATGCTGCCCAAGTAGTCGGTCACACTCATCTATAGCCAACAGTCAAAATTTAGGATGAGCATAATAATTTCTCGGATGAACCGAGAAAACTGTACAGGTGTGAAAAAATCTCACCCTTGGCACAATTCTAGGTGAGTCTGGCAGTCTCAATATTGCAAGATACATTTTTAGAATTCTTCAGCCCCCTTTGGGAGATCTCAAAAATTTTGTTACATTTTGGAAATAAACACTTGGAGGCTAGCAAAGGAGGGTGAAGCTTAAGTAGACACTGTGCAATAGAGTTAGAGCAGGAAGCCTATTAGACTAATAATTTCCCAGATTAATTGAAGATTAGATTAGCTCTAAATAGTTGTAAAATATTGTACATTTTATGAGGGAATATGGAGTTTCAGCGGGGGAAAAATGACTCATTTTCAAAAAAAAAAAGACTGATACACCAAATGATTTGGTCTTTATTGTTGTGGTTTCTGCATTTTGCACAAAATATACATATCCTATATATGCAAAAAACAAAACAAAACAGTGTCTTCTTTCCTGTTGCAAATATAAGCATGACCACAAATCCAGAGGAAGCAGATATGGCCAGACTGGTTGATCATGAAGACACCAAGAACCCATTTATCCTTTACTAGTCCATGTATCAAAGCAACAGTTATTGTCTGTTCTCTTTTCACATATTTTCACATATTTTAGATAAATGTCAAAAAAAATGTTAAAAATGTGGAAAACAACTTTAAGGTATGTCTATGTGTGTGTTTTGTGTGAGTGTGTAGTTAATTAACAATAAAACATATTGTAGCAAAATAATTTTTACGGTGTCCTGTTTACTGGATATGGTTTACAGGGTAATTATTCATTGATTTTAATATACACAGAGAGATGTACACTCAGCTAAGCCTGTTCTTTTCCTTCTCTACCCTTTGAACTTATTTTTGGGATTGATTAATTGAGTGAGTGAGTGAGTGAGTGAGTGAGTGAGTGAGTGAGTGAGTGAGTGAGTGAGTGAGTGAGTGAAATATTTCTACTATGTGGTGTATTGACAGATCTCAGGGAGGCGTATAGTCAGTAAAATAACATTAAAAGAAAGAAATACAGACAGTTTTAAAACTTTAAAACATGCTTAAAACAGCTTAACAATTAAGACAAAAACCAGAGAACTGAAATGCAAGGGTGAATATCCAGGTTTTAAAATTGTGCCAAAATAAAGGAAATATGGATACCAGTCAGGCCTTGAAGGCAACTGCTCTAAATCATGGGACATTCATGGAGAAGGATCTCCATGAAAACCTAATAATCAGGTACGTATATGTTCAGAAGGGTGCTCCCTCAAATATCTAAGTCAAGTAATTTGGAGTTTGGATATCACCAAGACCTTGAATTTACTAGAAGAATCTTGGCAGCACATGTGTCATCTTCAAGGACAGCTTCACACAAAAAAGTGGTTTGCAGTCATATGTTGTTGTTGTTTAGTCGTTAAGTCGTGTCCGACGCTTCATGACCCCATGGACCAGAGCATGACAGGCCCTCCTGTCTTCCACTGCCTCCCGGAGTTGGGTCAAATTCATGTTGGTAACTTCGATGACAATGTCCAACCATCTCATCCTCTGTCGTCCCCTTCTCCTCTTGCTTTCACACTTTCCCAACATCAGGGTCTTTTCCAGGGAGTCTTCTCTTCTCATGAGATGGCCAAAGTATTGGAGCCTCAGTTTCAGGATCTGTCCTTCCAGTGAGCACTCAGGGTTGATTTCCTTCAGAATGGATAGGTTTGTTCTCTTTGCAGTCCAGGGGACTCTCAAGAGTCTCCTCCAGCACCACAATTCAAAAGCATCAATTCTTTGGCGGTCGGCGTTCTTTATGGTCCAGCTCTCACTTCCATCCATCGCTACTGGAAAAACCATAGCTTTGACAATGCGGACCTTTGTCTCTGCTTTTTAAGATGCTGTCTAGGTTTGTCATTGCTTTCCTCCCAAGAAGCAGGTGTCTTTTAATTTCGTGGCTGCTGTCACCATCTACAGTGATCATGGAGCCCAAGAAAGTAAAATCTGTCACTGCCTCCATATCATCCCCTTCTATTTGCCAGGAGGTAATGGGGCCAGTGGCCATGATCTTAGTTTTTTTGATGTTGAGCTTCAGACCATTTTTTCCGCTCTCCTCTTTCACCCTCATTAAGAGGTTCTTTAATTCCTCCTCACTTTCTGCCATCATAGTGGGATCATCTGCATATCTGAGGTTGTTGATATTTCTTCCGGCAATCTTAATTCTGCCTTGGGATTCATCCAGTCCTGCCTTTCGCATGATGTAAGTAGTATAATACTACTGATGTATTCTGCATATAAGTTAAATAAGCAGGGAGACAATATACAGCCTTGTCGTATTCCTTTCCCAATTTTGAACCAATCAGTTGTTCCATATCCAGTTCTAACTGTTGCTTCCTGTCCCACATATAGATTTCTCAGGAGATAGATAAGGTGGTCAGGCACTCCCATTTCTTTAAGAACTTGCCAGAGTTTGCTGTGGTCCACACAGTCAAAGGCTTTTGCGTAGTCAATGAAGCAGAAGTAGATGTTTTTTCTGGAACTCTCTGGCTTTCTCCATAATCCACCGCATGTTAGCAATTTGGTCTCTAGTTCCTCTGCCCCTTCGAAATACAGCTTGTACTTCTGGGAGTTCTCGGTCCACATACTGCTGAAGCCTACCTTGTAGGATTTTGAGCATAACCTTGCTAGCGTGTGAAATGAGTGCAATTGTACGGTAGTTGTAGCATTCTTTGGCACTGCCCTTCTTTGGGATTGGGATGTAGACTGATCTTTTCCAGTCCTCTGGCCACTGCTGAGTTTTCCAAACTTGCTGGCATATTGAGTGTAGCACCTTAACAGCATCATCTGTTAAGATTTTAAATAGTTCAACTGGAATGCCATCACCTCCACTGGCCTTGTTGTTAGCCATGCTTTCTAAGGCCCACTTGACTTCACTCTCCAGGATGTCTGGCTCAAGGTCAGCAACCACACTATCTGGGTTGTCCGGGACATCCAGATCTTTCTGGTATAATTCCTCTGTGTATTCTCGCCACCTCTTCTTGATGTCTTCTGCTTCTGTGAGGTCCCTACCATTTTTGTGCTTTATCATGTCCATCTTTGCACAAAATGTTCCTTTAATATCTCCAATTTTCTTGAACAGATCTCTGATTTTTCCCTTTCTATTCTTTTCCTCTATTTCTTTGCACTGTTCATTTAAGAAGGCCCTCTTGTCTCTCCTTGCTATTCTTTGGAAGTCTGCATTCCATTTTCTGTAACTTTCCCTATTTCCCTTGCATTTTGTTTCCCTTCTCTTCTCTGTTATTTGTAAAGCCTCGTTGGACAGCCACTTTGCTTTCTTGCATTTTCTTTTCTTTGGGATGGTTTTTGTTGCTGTCTCCTGTACAATGTCATGAGCCTCCATCCATTGTTCTTCAGGCACTCTGTCCACCAAATCTAGTTCCTTAAATCTGTTCTTCACTTCCACTGTGTATTCATAAGGGATTTGGCTTAGATTATACCTGACTAGCCCAGTGGTTTTTCCTCCTTTCTTCAGTTTAAACTTGAGTTTTGCTATAAGAAGCCACAATCAGCTCCAGGTATTTTTTTATTTTTATTTTTTGCTGACTGTGTAGAGCTTCTCCATCTTTGGCTGCAGAGAATATAATCAATCTGTTTTCGGTATTGCCCATCTGGTGATGTCCTTTGTAGAGTCACCTCTTGTGTTGTTGGAAAAGAGTGTTTGTGATGACCAGCTTGTTCTCTTGACAAAACTCTATTAGCCTTTGCCCTGCTTCATTTTGAACTCCAAAGCCACACTTGCCTGTTGTTCCTTTTATCTCTTAACTCCCTACTTTAGCATTCCAGTCCCCTATAATGAGAAGAACATATTTCTTTGGTGTCCGTTCTAGAAGGTGTTGTAAGTCTTCATAGAATTGGTCAATTTCAGCCTCTTCAACATTGGTGGTTGGTGCATAAACTTGGATTACTATGATGTTGAAAGGTCTGCCTTGAATTTGTATTGAAATCATTTTATCATTTTTGAGATTGTATCCCAGTACAGTTTTTCCCACTCTTTTGTTGACTGTCAGGGCTACTCCATTTCTTCTACGGGATTCTTGCTCACAATAGTAGATATGATAATCGTCTGAATTGAATTCGTCCATTCTAGTCCATTTTATTTCACTGACGCCCAGGATGTCAATGTTTATTCTTGCCATCTCCTGTTTGACCACATCCAGCTTACCAAGGTTCATAGATCTTACATTCCAGGTTCCTATGCAGTATTTTTCTTTGCAGCATTGGACTTTCCTTTCACTTCCAGGCGCGTCCACAGCTGAGCATCCTTTCGGCTTTGGCCCAACCACTTCATTAGCTCTGGAGCTACTTGTACTTGTCCTCCGCTCTGCCTCAGTAGCCTGTTGGACACCTTCCGACCTGAAGGGCTCATCTTCCAGCGTCATATCTTTTAGCCTTTTGTTTCTGTTCATGGGGTTTTCTTGGCAAAGATACTGGAGTGGCTTGCCAGTTTCTGCTCCAGGTGGATCGCGTTTAGTCAGAACTCTCCACTATGACCTGTCCATCTTGGGTGTCCCTGCACGGCATAGCCCATAGCTTCTCTGAATTACTCAAGCCCCTTCACCACGACAAGGCAGCAATCCATGAAGGGGCAGTCATATAATGGATATGAACTACTCTGGTAGTGTTACTCCTGCTGAGAAATGGTCTTAGCTGGCAGGCCAACCAAACTAGGCTAAAGGTACTCAAATTGATCAAATTCATCTGAGGTTCCAGTGATAGAGATAAATCCAGGAATACCACAGGTCCACAGCTCCTTCAGTAGAATGCAGATCAATCCAGAACAGGTAGGTAGCCCACCCAATGTCCTGTAATTAAAGAGTTCCTCCTTCTGTGGATTTTCTGATTAATGAGCCATCTGTTTTATTGTGTGCACCTGTGGAATAGAAAGAGTAACTCTTTATTCACCAAATTCTTCACTACCAGAGGGTGATATTATCAGGGGGGGAAAAAGGATTTTGGTCAAAGAATGGCACTCTTTGAAACTGACTCTGCATAGTGGAATGGAACAATGCCTCAGTTCCCATTCTACATAGTTGCTCCAATAAATAACATGGTTGATAGTATCAAAATCCACTGAGAGATCTAGCGAAATCAACATTTTAACACTCCATTCCCCTCAAAGAGTATGAAGTTTACCCATCAAAATGGCCAAGGCTGTTTCAATTCCAAAATCAAACAGGAAACCTGGCTGAAATGAGACCAGATAATCAGTTTCCTGCAAGAATATCTGAAGTTGTTTGAATTCCCACAGCAGTATAACAGGTTTTCTGAAACATGTTTCATAGGAACACTAAAGTCATGTTGTTTCATTGTTCCCACAGATATTCCATAGGGCAAAGATGGCTGCCTCTCTTGGCTAGGTTAAAAAATCTGGGTCTAAAACAGAGTATATATTTTATATTCTACTTCATTTTTCTTTTTTTGCAGAAGATGAGTACTGAACTATTAAAACAAATAATGATTTTTAACTAAGTAACTGGAAAAAGCAATGTGTCACTCTTTCAGTAATAACTAATGAATAACTCATTATATCAAGACTGACACATTGATCACACATGATTTTTAGTTACTTCTTAATTTAAAATACACTTAAAATGCAAAGTGGCTCCAAATCATCCAAAACACCCCCACCTAAAATCAGTTTTTAAGTGTAAAAACTAAGCATTTCTGAATATACGGGGAAATGGTGATGTTACCAATTATTATGTGTATGTTTTTTAAAAAGCAAATATTGTTATTCTCTCATTACTGCTAAAATAAGGTTTTGTAAGTAACATTGTTACTTATAACACAATAATAAACAGTGCCATTTGCTCTGCCTACCTAAATTATATTCTTCCAGTCACACGTGGTGGGCTTTGCCAGTATTGTCTGTTTTTCTCTACTATTGTGGCTGCACAAGCGTACAGGTATACATTGTGCTCTTAGGAGCAGAAAGCATACCATAAGCCAAATAAAAAAATAGGGATGCCCTAAACAAAATTTTATAACTATGAAACTGGACATTGTAACAGCACCCACTTTTGCACAGATGTAGCAGAAAGCCAGCTCTTGTTATGTGCCAAATTTGGGGACATTTGTTCAAAGGGTTTTGAAGTTATGGTTCTTTTAAAAAAGTAAAATTGTTTTTACCCCATGCAGAAACAAACGACCTGAAGCAACCACTTTCAGATCATAGCATGCACCGACTACACAACAGAAATAATGGGACCATTGGTGCATGGCCTTGCAATGGCACAAAAACATGTATCTGAAGCATAGATCCTCATGGATCCAAATGAGTTTTCTACACGATCATCCCCAAACTATCAGTGCCCACAGACTACAAGACAGAAATTATGGGTTCCCCAGCACACGGCTTTGCAGTGATGCAAAAACATCAATCCAAGACAAAGATTATCATTTGCGTCCTTAAGTTACAACACAGAAAACATGGGTCTCACAGTGCATGACTTTGCAGTGGTGCATAACATGGATCCGACATATTGATCCTCATGGAGCCACATGATTTTTATGCAGGATTATCTTCAAACCACTGAACAATCATCAGTCTCATCTCTGCCCTCAGCCTACACCACAGAAATCATGGGTCGCTTTGGAGTGGAGCAAAAATATTGATCTGAAGGCACAGATCCACTTCATTTTTTTTCTGTAGGCATCCTTCAGTCTCGAGAGACTATGGTAACTTGCTCTGAATAGAGGTCTTAGAACAGCATCTAGGCAGGCCTTCCCTCCTGTCAATATTTAATTTTATTTTATTATAATTTTTTTTTCCATCTTGAGTATTATTAATATTAATATTATTGTTTTGAACTGTTTTATTTTAATTTTAATTGTTCTAATGTTTTTATATTTAATGTTTATGGAACCCACCCTGAGTAGACTTTGTCTAAAAGGGCGGGATAAAAATCAAATAAATAAATAAATAAATAAATAAATAAAAGGCCAATATGAGAGTGACAATCCCTTCCACACTGAAGACAAATACAATCTGTCCCCTGTCCAGCTCCCTGGTTTTGCTGGTTTCGGGACTGCCTCTTTGCCTTGGCCTGCTGAACAAGTGTCTCTTCAAATTGGGAGAGGCCATGCTGCATCACCTGCCTCCAGGCTGAATGCTCAAATGTCAAAGTTTCCCATCTGTTGAGGTCCATTCCTAAGGCCTTCAGATCCTGCTTGCAAATATCCTGGTATCGCAGCTGTGGTCTCCCTCTGGGGTGCTTTCCCTGCACTAATTCTCCATACAGGAGATCTTTTGGAATCCGACCGTCAGTCATTCTCACGACATGCCCAAGCCAACGTAGACGTCCCTGTTTCAGTAATGTATACATGCTATAAATTTCATCTCGTTCTAGGACTACTCTATTTGAAATTTGTCCTGCCAGGTGATACCAAAAATGCGTTGGAGACAACGCATATGGAATGTGTTCAACTTCCTCTCCTGCTGTGCACAAAGGGTCCAGGACTCACTGCAGTACAGGAGTGTACTCAGGACACAGGCTGTATAGACCTGGTTCTTGCTATATGCCATCAGCTTCTAATTAAGCCATACTCTCTTTGTGAGTCTAGAGAACATGGTGGCTGCTTTGCCAATGCGTTTATCGAGCTCGACATCTAGGGAGAGAGTGTCAAAGATCATTGAGCCAAGGTACACAAAGTCATGAACAACCTCCAATTCTTGCATGGAGATGGTAATAGAGGGAGGTGAGTCCACACCCTGGCCCATGACTTGTGTTTTCTTCAGGCTGATTGTTAATCCAAAGTCTTGGCAGGCCTTGCTAAAATGATTCATGAGTTGTTGGAGGTCTTTAGCAGAATGGGCAAAAACAGCTGCATCATCGGCGAAAAGAAGTCCTGCATGCATTTCAGCTGGACTTTGGTCTTCACTCTCATTCTAAAGAAATTAAAGAGCTTTCCATCTTATCTAGTCCTGAGATAGACACCTTCTGTTGCAGTTCCAAAGGCGTGCTTCAGCATGACAGCAAAAAAGATCCCAAACAGGGTCGGAGCGTGGACACAGCCCTGTTTCACTCCATTTTGGATGTCAAAGGGATCTGATGTTGAGCCATCAAAAACTACAGTGCCCTTCATTTCCTCATGAAAGGACTTGATGATGTTAAGGAGTCGAGGTGGACATCCAATCTTGGGAAGTATTTTAAAAAGGCCGTCCCTGCTAACCAAATCAAAGGCCTTTGTAAGATCTACGAAGGCCACAAAGAGTGGCTGTCGTTGTTCCCTACATTTCTCCTGCAACTCTCTGAGGGAGAATACCATGTCAATGGTGGATCTATTAGCTCGAAGTCCACACTGTGATGCTGGATAGACTCTGTCTGCAAGCACCTGGAGTCTCTTCAGCACACCATGGGCAAGCAGCTTCCTTATAATGCTGAGAAGAGAGATGCCACGGTAGTTATTGCAGTCGCCCCTGTCTCCTTTGTTCTTATACAATGTGACAATGTTCTTATACAATGTGACTGATTTCCAACATTGTCAGAAATGAGTGTATAATGGGTTTAAAAGGAAAGGGGGAGGATATTCATACTTAGGCAGAAACCACCGAAACCACTGTCCAATCATAGGTGCAATCTCTGCCTACATGCTAAAACACAGAAACTGTGGATCCCCAAGCACATGGCTTTGAAGTGGCACGAAAACACCAATCCAATGCACAGATCCTCATGGATCCACATGATCCACATTTTATGTAGGATCATCCCCAAACCTCTATCCAATCATAGGGCCCATCTGTGCCCACTGACTACACCACAAAAATCCCCAAGCACATGACTTTGCAGTCGTGCAAAAACTTGGATCTTATGCATAAATCCTCATGGATCTACATGACTGTTATGCAGGATCATCCCCGAACCCACTGTCCAGTTATAGGCCCCATTCCTTTCCATAGTTTACAGCATAGAAATTGTGCAAAAACATGGATCTGACATAAAGATCCTCATGGTTCCATGTGATTTTTTTTTCAGGCTCATCCTCAAATCACTGCACAATCATCAGTCTCATCTGTGCCAACAGACTATATCACAGAAATCATAGTTCCCTTAGCGCTTGGTTTTGAAGTGGAACAACAATATCGATCAAAAGGCACAGATCCCCATGGATCCATTGTCCAATCATAAGAGTCATTTCTGCCCATAGACATCAAAATAAAAATTTTGGGTCTTCCAGCTAACAACATTGCAGTGGCACAAAAACATGGATATGAATCCTTATGATTTTTCTATTGGTATTGTCAACATTCAGGCTGCACTTTACCATGTAAAGCCAGGCATTATTTTTCCTGCTAGCAACGCGGGCACAATTTGTGCAACAATACTGGGCCATTTCTTGGCTTTTTGAGTTGTGGTTACAGAATCACAATATTCCACAAACCAGAGGTTTTTTGAAGAAATTAATTCATATGTGTTACTATCATAACTGGGCATGAATAAATAAGATCAGTTTCTTTTTTATCTCCACAAGTAATTAGTTTCTTGCATCTAATTTCTGCATTTTGGTGGGGAGGAGTCTCCCACCCACTTGCAAATTTGTATACATTTTGCCTATTATTCATTTTTGCCATTTTCCTTTAGATAATGCTTTTTGCACATTTTTCATTGATACACATTCTGTGCATACCTTTCTCAAAAATGCACATCTCCGCATGCATTTTAAAATAATCTATCCGTCTACCCACCCATGTATCCATCCATCCGGAGAGTTGCATCAGCAATATTCTGTGAACTGTAAACATTTATGCATTTCTAAGTTTCAGTTCATATATTAATTTAGTAAATATTAATCTGGCAAGTTTACATTAAACTGTTAACTGAATTGACTTCTTCTCAAACATCATCCTACATCTTTTTATTTGAATAGCTGTTTTTTATTTATAGTTATATATTGTTGGTTCACATGTGAATATATTTTCTAAGTAGATATGTTGTGACCAGAAAGACAACTGGACAGTAAAAATCCTGCTTCTCTTTGATAAAGAAGGGGAAAAACAACAGAAAGACCCACAACAGATTGAGAGAGAGAAAGAGACAGAGACAATATTTGTAATTCAATGTTTTCCAGATTGAAAAAAAGCAATTATTTAATGCAAATATTTGTAAACTTTATATTTCTGATCTTCAATATTATTTCAAAGCAAATGTTATAGATTTCAAAGAGAGGGTTAGAAAATCAATATATAATTCTTGTTTACAAGGTGCAGCTGCTCAAACAAAAGGAATAACAATCCAGCACTTTGTCCATTTGAAGCTGCAGTTTACAATCCTGCCAAATGAGAAAATCAAAGTACAATTTCCAATTAATTCAGTGCCTTTCACAAACATGCCTATTTGGTTAATTTAGTTAAGAATGTTATCTCCTCAGTTCATAGGAATAATAGTTGTCTCTAAGGGTTTCACTCTGGGTGATTGTGTGCATTTTATTTAAAATATTTCTATCCTTCCTTTCCTCCCAAAGAATGTAAGACAGCAGACAATTAAAAATAATTAAAACAGTGGAATCATTGAAAATTGGCAGCATTAAGCTGCTGTATTGCCTACAGCTTGTAGGTGAAGCATTTGCTGAACAGTTTGTAGATATCCTGATTCAAAGCAGCAAGAGTTGGGGACAATGTAAGACAGCCCAAGTTGGACTGACAAGCCCTCTCAGAAGTTTGAAACAGATAAAAAGCAAGTTGGGGATGCCAAGCCAAGGTCAGGTCACACCAGGAAACAATGTAGATAAGGAGCAAACAACAGGATCTAAAAAGCCAAGCTAAGGCCACCAGAGGAAACAAACCTACCAGGGGATTCACTAGCCAGAAGAGGAAAAAAGCTGAGAGCGTTCATTAATGAGAGGGTCAAATGGCAGAACAATAAAAGATTTATTAGGAGTTTTGAGGTAATTAGATAGCTCAAGGGAGATGTTCTTTAAAAGAAAAAAAAGAAAAAACCTCTGCTTCTGTAAATGCTTCTTTTGTGCAGATGTTGGCAATTCTCCACCTATCCACAGCTGCAAGAAGCCAGAAGCTACTTGCAGAACAAGGGTTCTACAACTATAGGTAGAGATAACTATAAGAGATACTTATTCTTGGGCAATTCTTTTCTGCCACATTGCATTTCTTCTAGGCAAGGCTATTATGTCCTGTTGAAGATGTTCTCAATCTTGTATGATGCCTTTGGTGGGTTTGGCTGGGTGGGACCTTTCTGGGCTGGGATGACTGTAAGTCAATCCAGAAATAGCCACTTGTTTCTTTTCTGCCTCTGAGTTTGAAAAGAGCTACACCTCTTTGTTAAGTGTCTTTTTCCCTCTCTTTTAATCTACTGGAACTGCTGGATAGCTCAATGGCTTAGGACTCTGGCTGTGGAGCTAGAGGTTGGGAGTTCAGTTCCCCACTGTGCCTCCTTGAGAGGGGCTGGACTTGATGATCCATAGGTTCCCTTCCAGCTCTGCAGTTCAAAGGTTGTTATTGTTGTTGTTACTCAAAAACACCAGGCAGAGTGAATCAAAATTATAAACACATTAACTGGTATTATAAAACAGATACAAGTTTTAACCAAAAACCTAAGTGTCTGTTAAATATTGGCACAGTATGTATGCTGTTCCTAATATTACTATTTTTGTAGCTCTGATGGTGTGATTTCTGAGATCTGCAACTACTTATAATATTGTGTGAAATTTCTTCTTATTGTTTCCAAAAACTCAGTGACTATGGGGACCACAGAGGTGTGTTTCATCCACAACTGAGATGTTTCAATTGCCAGGTCTCTGTACTTTGTTAGTTTTTCCAATTCTTTATTTTCAACTCTGGCACCCCCTGGAGTTGCAATGTCAATGATCCAGACATTTTGTTGTTCTATTACTACTGTGTCTAGTGTGTTATGTTCAAGGTGTCTATCAGTTTGGATCCAGAAATCCCACAGAATCTTGACATTGTCATTTTCTGACACATTCTCTACCAGATGTTCCCATGGTTTTTGAAGGCTGGTAAGTTATATTTTTTGCATAATGACTGGTGCACTAATTTTGCCACTCTATCATGGCTAATTTTGTTATCTGTTTGTGCAATCTTTGTGCAAGCTTTGGATATTTGCAGATGATGTGTGACACAGTTTCATCTTCAACTTGGCAGAGTAGACATTTGCTGTTAGCACTAATTCCTTGGATCTTAGCTTTCATCATGTTGGTTTGGAGTGCTTGTTCTTGTGCAGCAAAAATCAAGCCTTCAGCCATGCCCATGTTGAATTATTATTATGCTTTCCATCAATATTTCTTAGGTGTTATTGGAGACAGATAAATGATATTACACAAGAAATGGTACAACAACAAAAAAGCCTTTAAACCAGAAATGTTTTTGCTGAATATAATGCCAGAAATTGTTGAAAAAATATATGTTATTGCACATATTTACAGCTGCAAGGTTGATCTGGGCCCAAAAATGGAAAAATCAGAAAATCCGAAGATGGAGGAGCTGTTTAAAGAATTATTGGATATTGCAGAAATGGATAGACTATCAGAGGCTTTACGTGAAAACCCAAGAATATATGTTAAAGAAAGCTGGAAAATGTTTTATGATTGGGCCCAGAAACAAATATGAATAGAGAGTATAGCATATGTTAGGGATTTTATTATCGTAACACAGCCGTGGAGCCAAGATTATATTAGATATTGTATTACTGTAAACACTTCCCCGTGCCTTTGTTCTGTTGTGTTTTGTTTTCTTTCCTCTCCCCCCATGTATTCGTTTTCCTTTGATTGTTGTTTGTTATATAATAATAATAATAATAATAATAATAATAATAATAATAATAATAATAATAATAATAATAATAATAATAATAATAATAATAAAAAATTTCTTAGGTGTCTATGTAGTGGTTTATTTTTCCAACTGTTTAATTTATTTTCAAAGTGTTGTTTCTTATATTGAGCCTTTGTTTCTGTTTTCAAAATGTTCTCCATTTTCACTGCCTTAAGTAATTTTTCTCTGCTTGCATAATCATTTAGGCTTCTTCTTTTTCCTCCTCTACTACTATTTGCAGTAATCCATGGCCTCCAATTTTCGTAGTAAATAGAATCTGTCCACATCACTTTTTGAATGAAGCGTGTGATATGCATGTTCATTAGTTTCCATGTTTTTTGATCCAATTCTTCTAATTCATTTTGGGTCCAATCTATGATTCCAGCTGGGTATATAACTACTGGAACTGCCCATTTGTTTATGGCTTTGATTTTATTTCCCCCATTTAATTTTGATTTTAAAATTTTCTGCATAATTTATTTATTTATTTATTTATTTATTTATTTATTTATTTATTTATTTATTCAATTTCTATCCCACCCTTTTAGACAAAGTCTACTCCGTGCGGGTTCCACCAAACATTATAATTAAAACAATTCAAAACAATAATGATTAGTAATGCTCAAGATGGGAAAATAGAAAATTATGATAAAAATAAGAATAAGTCAAGTATTGACAGGAGGGAAGGCCTGCCTGAAGAGCCAAGTTTTTAATTGGCTCTTAAAAACACCCAGCGAGGGAGCCAGGCGGATCATTGATGGGAGGCTATTCCATAGTCGAGGGGCCACTGCTGAGAAGGCCCGCTTTCTTGTTCTTTCTCTCCTGGCCTCTCTCGGCGTTAGGCCCCTCAACCGTCCCTCCTGGCTATGGCGAGTGTTTCGGGTAGATCTAGGTGGGAGAAGGCGATCTGCCAAGTATCGAGGTCCTAAACCGTTTAGGGCTTTATACGTCATCATCAACACTTTGAAGTCAATGCGGAAGTGAATGGGCAGCCAATGCAAGGCAGCCAGAGTGGGAGAGATGCTGGTATTTTCTCACCCCACTAAGGAGTCTGGCCGCCACATTCTGCACCATTTGAAGCTTCCGCATGAATCTCAAAGGTAGCCCCACGTAGAGCGCATTGCAGTGGTCTAATCTTGAGATTACGAGCGCATGGATGAGAGTGGTGAGGGCCCCGCCATCAAGATAGGGTTGCAGCTGGGCAATCCGCCACAGATGGAAATAGGCGGAGCGGGCCACGGACGCCACCTGGGTTTCCATGGTAAGCGCCGGGTCCAGATGGACCCCCAAGCTGCGGACCACACTCTTTGCGGTGAGAGTCACTCCCCCAAAAGAGAGGGAGTTTCCCAAACTGCCAATGGAGGGGCCACCCACCCTCAAGACCTCCGTCTTGTCCGGGTTCAACCTCAACTCATTCAGCTGCATCCATTGCAGCACAGCCTCCAGACAGCACTGAAGGGACAGAACGGCATCCACTGAGGTAGGTGAAAAGGAGATGTAGAGCTGGGTGTCATCAGCGTACTGATGGCACGAAGCCCCACACCCATTGATGACCCCACCCAGCGGCCTCATATAGATGTTAAACAGCATTGGAGAGATGATCGAACCCTGCGGAACCCCACAATTGAGACTCCACAGGGCCGAAACGCTCTCCCCAAGCTGTACTCTCTGGGGACAGTCCTCCAAGAAGGATCGGAACCAGGCAAGTGCCAGGCCACCGATTCCCAACTCGGAGAGCCTCCCCAGGAGGATACCGTGGTTGACGGTATCAAAGGCGGCTGAGATATCGAGGAGGACCAACAAGGACATTTTGCCCCTGTCAGCCTCCCTCAACAGGTCATCCATCAGTGCGACCAGTGCCGTTTCTGTGCCATGCCACGGCCTGAAGCCCAACTGAAACGGATCCAGCACATTGGTTTCATCCAAAAGAGCCTGAAGCTGATCAGCCACCACCCTCTCCACCACTTTGCTAAGGAAAGAAACATTGGCGACGGGCCTGTAATTGCCAATATCATCCATCGCCAAATTTGGTTTCTTCCTGATGGGCCTAATGAGTGTCTCCTTGAGGGCCAGGGGAACCTTGCCCTCCTGGAGAGACCCATTAATTATCACTGTGGCCCATTCCATTGTTATAGGCCTGGCTGCTTTGATTAGCCAGGCCGGGCAAGGGTCAAGGTGGTGGCCTGACAGTGATCAAGCGCTTTGTCCACCATGTCTGGTGTCACAGGTTGAAAGAATTCAAATCTCACCGGGCAGGATGGAGCGCTGGACATCTCTGCTCGATCCACTGTATTTAAAAAAGGAGAGAGATCCCGGCGGATGGCCTCCACTTTAGATTTTAAAAATGCTGCAAATTGGTCAGGTGAGATATTAGTAGGAGGCCTGTCACCTAGACCAATTCCGGATAGATCGCGAACTATACGGAAAAGTTCTGCCTGCTGATTTGAAGCTTCACTTATCCGGTTAGTGAAGTATGATCATCTAACAGCCCGCACCTTAGCAAGGTAGCGGTTAGTTGAGATCCTGACAGCTTTCTTATTATAGACCGTCGGTTTCCGTCTCCATTTGTGCTGTAGCCATCTCCTGTTTCACTTCATAGCTCGCAGTTCCTGATTAAACCAGGGCCCTGGCCGAGCTCTGCGCTGGAGAGGGCGTTTAGGAGCAATCATGTCTACAGCCCTAGTGGCGGCAGCAAGCCAGCCATCAACCAGAGTCTCGACAGGAGCGCCAGGCAGATCAGCCAGGCAGATCAGCTGGAATCCCTCTCATGGCATCCTGGAATCGCAATGGATCCAGTAGCCTTCGAGGGCGGACCATTAAAATAGGTCCCTGCTCCCTGCGGGGAGGGAGAGCCACTGAGAGGTTACATTTTATTAGGTGTAAATAAAATTACATTTTATAATAATAATAATAATAATAATAATAATAATAATAATAATAATAATAATAATAATAATAATAATAATAATGATGATGATGATGATGATGATGATGATGATGATGATGATGATGATGATGATGCAGTTAGCGTGCAGTTAGCATGTACACTGGAAGTAGTCAGCTGTGAGTCTGTTGAGGCCTGTTGCTCTAAGCCCCTGTTCCCCAACCCCCGGTCCGCGGCCCAGTGCCGGTCCGTGGCCTGGGCTGGACCGGGCCGCCGAGACAGACCTCTTGCCCCCCCACCCGCATGCACTCACCCCCGCGCCGCCGGTTTGCGCCTGCGCGCGTGCTCCAGCATGCCTGTGGGAGGGCCGCTCCACCATTTGCGCATGCAAGGTCCCTACAGAGCAGAGTGGGAGGTGGCGGCGGGTAGGGCGAGCTGGGGGCAGCTGCTTCTCCTGGCTGCGATAAAATGAAGGGCCAGAGGCAGCCAAGGCGAGCCAGCCGAGGCTTCAGCCTCCCTGCCCCAGACCAGAGCAGCAGAGCCCGGGAAGGACTCCCGAGTGCATCTCAGACCGCCTTCCCCCTCTTTCTTTCTCCTCCTCCTGCCTGGAAGCAATGTGCACACCACACATGGACACAGCCGCCGGTCCCCACCCCCTCAATTTCCCACCTCTGTCCCGAGTCCTTTGCAAAGCAGTTAACTTTTTCACTCGGCTTTCCGCGCCCGCCCCCATATGAAGCTGCAGCCCGAGGGACGCTCTTCTCGCTGAGAAGGGGCAATAAAAGTGGGGACGCTGGGGGGGTGGTCGAGGTCTCTGCAGAGACTGCTGTATATCTCTATCGGAGTGAGATGGGGAGGACGTGGGAGCACCTGAGCGCGGCCGTTTGGCCCTGGCAATAGAGCGAGAACGAGAGCAAGAAAAGGTGGGAAGGAAGGGCATGGAAAAAAGGGAGAGGGGGGAATCCCTTCTTCTCCTTTGCTCCATGAGAAGCGGTTTCTTAACCCCACCCCCCCAATAGCCCAGGACAAGAAAACCAGCCTCTGCTGGGCAGCCACCTCTTTGCCCCCTCGTTGTGCCTGTCTCTGCCCCTCTTCGGACTTTGGTGTGGTGGCGGTTTTTTCTTCTTCTTTTTAATTTGATCTCTCGTAAAACCAAGAAGGAGAATGTGAAAGGGAGGGGGAATGCCCAGGAGGAAGCAGGAGCAACCCAAGTGCCTCTCTTCACATAAGTGCTCCTTTTTATCCACCCCATCCCCTATTTTCTCCCCCCGTCTCTCTCTCTCTCTCTCTTTTCCTCCATCTCCCCCCCCGCCCAACACCCGGTCTCTGCCTGCTTCCTTCCCCTTCGTAGCCTCCTCCATTGTTTTGTGCATTAGTTTAGGGTTACAGAGGTGAAACTGACAAAGACACAGCCTGAGTTATTCCTCTTTTAGGTATTGTGCTCTTTTAATTTTTCCCCCTCCTCTCTTCCTTTGTGTGTGTGTATGTGTGTGTCTGAGGGGGGGAAAGAGAGAGGAGAGTGTGTGTATGTGTGTGCCCCCTCCTTCCCCTTGCTTTTCTTTGCTTTTCTCGCCCTCTCTTTCCCCTCCCCTTTCTTGTGATTGTGCATTTGTGTATGTGTGTCTGCGTGTGAATGGATTTCTCTTTTACGGCGGGGGGGGAAGAAGAAAGAAGAGGCTATTTCCCCCCCCCTTTCTTTTAATTGGGGTGGGGAGGAGTTGCAGTTGGAAGGGAAAGCTGTGTGCTGGCGTCCCCTTGGCTTCATGCTTCCGGTTCCGTTGGGGCAGCAGCGAAAAGGGCTGGTCGGGATGGCGGTGGTGGCGTTGGCCGTTGATTGCGGGCGTTTGTTGAACCGAATGGGGTCACGAGTAGGCTTGTGAAAAACACACTGGTGAGTGGAAATGGAAAAGTCTCTGGCCAGAATCCCCAACCTATTTGGAATTCTGAATAAGTGTCATAAATGCCATCATGAAACCGCTGCTATGAGGAAGCTGCTGTTCTCCTAATGGCTATTGTGATGGGTACAGCCTGTTACAAAACACTAATTTTACAAGAAGACATAGTGGTGAGGATTAAGGACAGTTTGCCCTATAATCTGAAATACAAAGCACATATGTAGCCTGAGCTCCAGGACCCAAACCCCCTATTTGAATCCATAGTTTCAGAATTTAACAAGCAACCTATTTTACAGAAAAACAAGCCAATTAATTCTTTGATTCATCTCTAAAGCTGTCTTTCCCCACCAAATGAAGGTTGCATCAAATCATACACAAGAACCACACAGCAGGCATGCACAAACAATTGTGTTCTCCCCTGTATTCTCTCTCCTTCAGTCACTATCCTAATTAAACACATGATGCTCTGGATCATTACTAACCTCTTCTTCATCTGTACCTCACTTCCCATCCTGTCCATTTTCAAACTTGCAGCAATGCACCTCATTCATCCATCATGTAAGTGCCCACTATCCCTTTTCTCTGCCATAGAACATCATGCATATCATAAAGCTTAAATGCTTCTTTATTTTAAAAATGAGAGAGGGCAAGACAGTTTGGTAGACGCTGTGGACAGTGGGCATTATTTTGGTGTGCAAGGAAAACTGAACATTGAGACAAAATACTTGTAAACCTCCAAGCAACCTGTACTACTAATTAAAGGAAATCCTTTGGCTATACAGTTTATTGATGCATAAAGGCTTGACAAGTATGTTAACAAACCAGCACAGCTATTCAGTTGGTCAAGGCATTGGTCTCTAGTCAGGGGTTCACACATTTACAATACATATGATTGCAAATATATTTAAATATTTTGCACTTTTATGTGTCACAGTGAATTTTGAAGGACTGCAAAGTTAATGCTGGTGACTACCAGGGGAATGCATCTATATACCCTACAAAGGAGCAACATATATTTTTAGAACGACGGACAATAGAGAGGAACTAAGAATACCTCTTTCAGAATTGTTTGAAGCTTTATCTTTTGCCTTGGATTTAAGTGGAAGGACGCACACAATCACTACATATCCCATATAAAACTTGCTGACTGGGAAGAAGATACAGACATCTGTGAAAGAAGAAATTGTTGGGGAGCCAGTTCTTACAGATTAGAAACAATGGCTGAAACCCTGTGTAACATAACATGCAGCAGGATTGTTGAGGCTGCTGAAGTAGGCTGCTCTGGTGGTGGTTTTTTATTTATTTATTTATTTTATTATTATTATTTTGTAGCTGAGGAAATGTCTGAAAGAAGGTTGCCACCCTTCACAATAATTTCCTGCAGTAGTTGCCAGTAAAGATGTGCAGCGTTGGCTTGATGATAGAATGCCTTGTACCTACCCCACCTGCACCTGGGAAGGGGTTTCTAAGTGCCCTGTTTCATATATGGGACATCTCTGGGGCTCTTGTCATTGATCTCCCTGTGAAGGCTGCAAAGAGGACCCTTAATCTGGAACCAGGAGAACAGGAACTATTGGCCAGAATCCCATTGGACTGTACGTTTTGTGTAACTTGCCAGAGCTAATTGTGGCTAGTTGAGGAGGTGCCAGGGTGGGTCTCAGGGTTGGTTGCATAATTCAGAGCATGAACAGGGACATGACCAAGACTCATCTGAGCACCTTGTCAATTAGCTGCAGTTAGCTGTGGCAAGTTATGCAGACCTTGCCCACATACTAGTAGGATTCCGTCCATTGGCTGAAATCTTGTGCAGTTACACAAAAGGCATAAGTTTTAGACACAAATTACCCAAAATGAGGAAGTTTCTGTAGACATCTGCTGCATGCAGATAACATCTATGGAGATTTCTTAATGAAAGGCAATTTGTGTCTAAATGTTATAATTTTGCATTGCTGTGCAACAGAATTTAAGCCATTGACATATTTTACTTAACATTCCTGAGCTTATGTGGCACAATGTGCTGCTGTGCTGATTTTTAAATTAAGAGCTACAGTGGATATAAAAAGTTTACACACCCCTGTTAAAATGTCAAGTGTCTGTGATGTAAAAAAATGAGACAAAGATAAATCATTTCAGAACTTTTTCCACCTTTAATGAGACCTATGAACTGTACAACTCAGTTGAACAACAAACTGAAATCTTTTAGGTGGAGGGAAGTAAAAATAAAAAACTGAAATAATATGGTTGCATATGTGTGCACACCCTTAAACTAATACTTTGTCGAAGCACCTTTTGATTTTATTACAGCACTAAGCCTTTTTGGGTATGAGTCTATCAGTATGGCACATCTTGATTTGGCAATATTTGCCCACTCTTCTTTGCCAAAACGCTCCAAATCTGTCAGATTGCAAGGGTGTCTCCTGTGCACAGCCCTTTTCAGATCACCCCACAGATATTCAATCGGATTCAGGTCTGGGCTCTGGCTGGGCCATTCCAAAACGTTAATCTTCTTCTGGTGAAGCCATTCCTTTGTTGATTTGGATGTATGCTTTGGGTCGTTGTCATGCTGAAAGATGAAGTTCCTCCTCATGTTCAGCTTTCTAGCAGAAGCCTGAAGGTTTTGTGCCAATATTGACTGGTATTTGGAACTGTTCATAATTCCCTCTACTTTGACTAAGATCCCAGTCCCAGCTGAAGAAAAACAGCCCCCAAGCATGATGCTGCCACCACCATGCTTCACTGTGGATATGGTGTTCTTTTGGTGATGTGCAATGTTGTTTTTGCGCCAAACATATCTTTTGGAATTAGGGCCGAAAAGTTCAACCTTGGTTTCATCAGACCTTAACACTTTTCCCCTACATGCTTTTGGGAGACTTCAGATGTGTTTTTGCAAAATTTAGCCAGGCTTGGATGTTTTTCTTCGTAAGAAAAGGCTTCTGTCTTGCCACTCTACCCCATAGCCCAGACCTATGAAGAATACGGGAGATTGTTGTCACATGTACCACACAGCCAGGACTTACCAGATATTCCTGCAGCTCCTTTAATGTTGCTGTCGGCCTCTTGGCAGCCTCCCTGACCAATTTTCTTCTAGTCTTTTCATCACTTTTGCAGGGACGTCCAGTTCTTGGTAATGTCACTGTTGTGCCATATTTTCTCCACTTGATGATGGCTGTCTTCGCTGTGTTCCATGGTATATCTAATGCCTTGGAAATTCTTTTGTACCCTTCTCCTGACTGATACCTTTTTAACAATGAGATCCCTCTGATGCTTTGAAAGCTCTCTGTGGATCATGGCTTCTGCTGTAGGATGTGACTAAGAAAATGTCAGGAAAGACCTACTAGCATAGCTGATCTTTATTTGGGATTCCTCAGAGGCACTTTAAATGATGGCATAACATACTACTGCATAACAAGTACTCCCACGCACGGATGCCCCCCCATTCACAGACGCTGGCAGTGGCAGCCCCCCCCCCCGGTCCTTGGAAGAATGGTCTTCAACAAAACTGGTCCCTGGCATTAAGGTTGGGGACCACTGCTCTAAGCAGTTGTTTCTTCAGTATGCCGTTTTTGATCTGTTGAAGTGTGAGTAAATGAAACTTTTTATACTTTCTCTAACCAATGTCTCAGAGTGAGTTATTGAGCCTCTTAGTGCCAGTTGATGAGATGAAAAAGGGTGGTCATCCCAGGGAAGACATGAAGCTAATTCTGCTCTGTAAGTCCCTGCACTTTTGCTGCACAGCTAGAGGTTTTATGCAAAATTCAAAACTTTGCAACATGTTCTGCCTTTTTCAACTTATGAGAACTGGAGGCAACTCTGATTGTGCTGCAGAACCTCCCTTTTCTGAGCAAGTAAGTTTCTCATCCCTTGCTATGGAGGTCCTCAGCTCCTTCTGGACCTGAAGGAATATGCTTTGTGAGTGCTTGGAATCCTTGTCAGATGAAGACTCCACCAGAGGGGAAATGAGTGGTTGAAACATAGATATAATGGCCAAGTGGTGCTTCAACTTCCATGAATCCCATCACAAGCAGCCAGACACAATCTCTTTAAAGATTAACACAGATGCAACTTTTGAGCAAATGGTATGGTAGTATGGATTATATAGTCACTGGTTGATGCTAGGGATGAAGTAAACATTCATTAAGTCCAGATATTCAAATTAGACAATGCCCTACTTAATCCTTACCATCCAAACCAATTCATGAACTGAAATTCACAAGTCAAAGGGTGCACTTTCCCTTATTTTTTGACACAAGGTTTTGGGCCCACAAAGATGTGTATAGTGTATATACATGGGGAGAGAGTATGCACAAAAATGGTATATTGCTGGGAATGATACACAGAAATATTACGCAAGGGAGAATTGATTGCATACAAATATTATGACCAAGGAAAATGAATGCATTGGCAAGGAGCACTAGAAAAAATGCATAAAATTGCATGTAAATGTATGTTACATATTTTTAAAAAACAAAAGGTAATTCACTTAAAAATTAATTTGTCTTTACTTGTAAAAATATACAGTACAGTTTGGTACTCTAATTTATATGAAAGTAATTTCTTGTGGTTTTATTTATCAAAATTATTATTATTTTACAAAATTTAAATTTTTCCTATAGAGAAATGCATGGGCTGGTTTTACAGTAATGTTACTTTTTTTACAAAAGGAAATACATACCCCAAATAGTATTAAATCCAATTACAAATCATCAAAATACACATATTTTCTAAGGCCACCGGCAAAACCAGAGTGGAGCCTCTGCAGTACAGACATGGCCTTGGATTTGCTGGGTCCAAGTTGTCTTCATTTGCCAGGGAGAATCCAGGATGAAACACACAGACACCTTATAATCAATGGGAGAAGGAGAGAACAGTTTTTGAACAATAGCTGTTAAGATTGGCCCTATGATTTTCCCAAGCTCCCCAACACAACCCAGAAGGGCTTTGGAAGCATGAAAGATCGTGTACACCAGTCACTTGCACTATATACTTGCAGCATAACTTAATTTGATTTTGTGATTTAAATGCTTCAAAAAATGGAGAAGATCTCCTGGCACTAAAAAGACACAGTATAGGCACTAGATCAGCCTCTCTGATGAGTGCATTGTATAAGTTAAGCATCATAAGTTTAAAGTCCCTGTTCCAGAACCACCCATTTCATCCAAGCTGGTGGGAGCACCCAGAATATGGCCTCTGTCAAGAATCCTAAGACTTATGCAGCTATTTATGGAAGGAGAATGCAGCCAAACAATAACAGTCAGAAATGGCTTCCTTTGAGGAGTTTTTTTTTTGGGGGGAAGCTCTGTTTGTGTATGATTGTGATGAAAGTGATATAATCAGTATCAACTAATATTAAAAGAAAAACTGTATTCTTTTTTAAAAGGTTTATTAATGAACCATTTTTTAAAAAGTATATACAAAAACTGAAACAATTCCATTGGCATGAAAAGACTGACATGGCAGTAGGACTCCTGTATGAACAACTGGGGTAGAGCTCAGCAGACTTATAGCCATGCCCAGAGATTTGGCCTGGGAGAAACTCAAGAAAAAGAAACTACACATACTCAAAGCAGAAGCTGAACATGCATGAAGTTCATACCTGCATTGCTTTCTCTTTTTAAATTGAATGTTAAATCTGGGGATCAGTTCTACATTGTGACCATAAAACAGAGGATTGGGGGCTTTTATGATTTCCAGGCTTCTGTGTTCCTGATGTGGATTTGGCTCTGAGCACCTAGAATGTATGGGTGCAACTAGAGAGAGGAAATTGAAGCAATCCAGTTTACATAAAAGCTTCATAGCTTTGGTGCAATCTATTATATCTCACACGTGAGTGATTCTTCCATTCACACAGGAAACTTTTCTTCTCCCATGAGAAGGATCCAAACAGCACTTCAGGTTACTCTAATTTCTTCCCCTTTCGATTGCCAACATCCCTTCCCCATCCTATTCCCCACCTTTTGTCCTGGGCGTAACTCTATGGGCCTCAGCACCTCCCACCCTTTTTGTTGTTGTTAATTTTCCTCCTATTCTTAGCTCCAACTCACCCAACTCAACAATCCATAAAGGAAAGCCACCTGACATGATAAAGTGAGACTTTTTGTGGCCAAGAGGCTTTGGGCAAGTGTGTTTTGCTTCTCTTCCCACTTCAGCCTCTTGTTAAAAACAAAATATTTTTAAGCTCTCCTCTTTAACAATGACGTTCATCTCACTCCTTTCTTCTTTACCCAACTGTCCTAGTTTTAAAAAAACTTCTTTAGTATGCCTGAGAGAAAAATCAAATGAATACTTGCCTGATATTACCAATTTTGGGTGAGTAAATGGTAAATCTGAAGCCTCACTTTGTGCAAGTATCCAAGTTCCTTTCTCAGAAGGTTTTTGGCAAGAATTGAGACCAAGGCTGTTCCAATACTGCACCTCTTATCTGGGAGTAAGCACAATTGGATGTGGTGGGTCTTCTGAGCTATGGTCTCTTGGCAATACCAAATCAAAGGCAGGGAGCAAGGAAATGGGACCCTGCCTGAAACTGTCTTACATCTATATCCAGAACCCATCAGGCTCCCATTCCTCTCTTTGGCAGATGGGATTTCATATTTCCCTAATTGACACAACACTATTCCAGATACATTGAAAGTGCCCTTTGGAAATATTTTAAAAAGAGTTAAAAATGAAAATGGAGAAGGAGGTTTCTCCATTGTCCCTTTTAATATCACAACCCACAGGGTTGTCAAAACAGAGAACGTTGCCTACCACTTCATTTGGGAGTGGATTAACCAACCACATGGCCTGTAGAACAGGACAGCCAGGAGTGCTTCCAATTGCATCAATTAAACAAATAAAACTTGCAAAACAGGCAAGATGGATCACTCTTACTGAAAACACATGTGGTTGTTGGCAAATAGGGTGAAGCAACCATACCAAAAGCAAACCAAATAGCAAGCTATATGCCCATCTGAGTAACCTCTATATTGCTGAAAATGATCTACTAAAGTAAAGTTTCATTGAAATGTCCTTGAACCAAAATATAGTTTGACCCAAATGAGAGGTAAAGAACACTCCACACAGCAATATATATCAATCACATGATCATTCTTTTATGTTTTGTTCCTGATAAATGTTCCTTTCAGACCAAAATGTGATAAGCCGGTACTAGGCTTAAAGATCAAAGTATTTGCAGCAGCCCCTTCATGGATTGCTGCCTTGTCGTGGCGAAGGGGCTTGAGTAATTCAGAGAAGCTATGGGCTATGCCGTGGAGGGACACCCAAGACGGACAGGTCATAGTGGAGAGTTCTGACTAAACGCGATCCACCTGGAGCAGGAACTGGCAAGCCACTTCAGTATCTTTGCCAAGAAAACTACATGGACAGAAACATGCTACTGAGGAAGAGCGGAGGACAAGTACAAGTAGCTCCAGAGCTAATGAAGTGGTTGGGCCAAAGCCAAAAGGACGCTCAGCTGCCTGGAAGTGAAAGGAAAGTCCGATGCTGCAAAAAAAAATACTGCATAGGAACCTGGAATGTAGGAAGGCAAGAGAAGAAGGGGATGACAGAGGACGAGACGGTTTGACAGTGTCATCGAAGCTACCAACATGAATTTGACCAAACTCCAGGAGGCAGTGGAAGACAGGAGGGCCTGGCGTGCTCTAGTCCATGGGGTCACAAAGAGTCGGACATGACTTAATGACTAAACAACAACAAAATTTGCAGCAGACATACTCCACAACATGTGGTCTGCATGTATGCATTCCTTTTGGATGACACTTTCCAAGGTTGCTCCATAGGCAAAGGGGTATTGCCCTCCCACCCCGGAATAATGACGCAAGACTCAAAGATGGGATAAAAACAGGGCCACACTTTATTAATCATATCACTTTAACTTTCTGGCCCTTCAAGTAGCCAATGGGGCCTGCTGTAGTGCAGAATGATGGTGGAAGTAAAGGTCTCACAGGACCTTTTCTTTACGACACTGGGCAAGTGTCCAGCCCCGAGGTAGCATGGCCCCTATATCCATGCCTCCTTGGCCGGCCATTGTTTGACCACCTCTGGGCCTCTGGCCTCCTATCTCTTGGCGGCCTTTGATCCGGAGGTGTCCCCAGCGTATCATCCCCCCCGGACCATAATCTCATGATCTGCGGCTCTGAGGGTTCAGACGTGCTATACCCTGCTTGACTCCACGGGGAATTCACTGATGCATCTCCATTCCGCACTACCCACCACTGCAGGGAACTAGCCTAGCTATGTGCCCTGCCCGCCATACGATCCAACTCCAACCTCAGGCCCCTTTGGAGATCTTGTAAAAAGATCTCCAAACCCAATTCCGCCAAATGGACCCCATCCGTCCGAAATAATTCCACCCTCAAACTTATCATCGGATGACCAATTACCGTGCCCAGTTCCTTGGACACCACCTTACATACTTCCCGATTTACACTTCTCTGAGCCTTATTAATGCAAGAAGCAAGGCAGTCAGCCGTCCACACCATCCTTGGTATTATAGTGGACCACACGATAACCATCTGTGGAAAAGCTGCCTTCCACATGTGCAAATCCTGCACAATCTCAACACTCAATGATTTGCCCGTCTGGCTGCCCAGGTCATTACCCCCCAGGTGTAAGACCAATACATCAGGAGGCCTTATCTGTGCCTCCTGCCATGTCGCAGCCTTCAATTCTGACCACCTCATTCCTCTTCGGCCTCTCCATTCTATGAAAGCAGATGCCCCCAAACCCAAGTTGGGCCCCCAAGATGAATTTCTGGCATGGTGGGCTGCCCAAAACACAAAGCTATGGCCCACAATCCAAATCCTCATCTGTCTGCCTTTGGCCCTTGGATCTGCAAATCAACAGAAAGATAGCCAGCAACCATCCTACACTTGTGGTAATTTCCGAATATACAACTGGTATTTATTCAATGACCAACGCCCCATCTTTTTTATCACCTCTGGGCCATATCCCAATGCAGCAGCTGTTGATGCTGTGCCTATTCTAAATGAATGCATCCCGCAACGCCATCCCTGCAACCCCAACCGTTGAAGCGCCAGCTCCGTCAATCTCTAAAACTGATATTTTGTAAGGGGAAGGCCATCCTCATGGCAGAATAAATACCCACTTTGCTCCTCTCTCACTTGGAGATAATCTACCATACCTTGCATAGGGCATATTTGCCTAATTGAACACCTGTATAACACGACGTCCATTCCCTTACCTCTTTGGCCTGTCTTGGAATGCCTAATATGAATAACTAATTTGTTTTCAACCACTTTTACATCCTCCTTTTGTAATGCTACCCTGAAATTATCCACTTTACTTGCAGCAACCACCTCACTTACACGAAGGGCACCAAAAATGCCACTAACGATGCAGCATTGAACAACGCTATCTCAAAATTATCCCTGCATATATGCTGCCATCTTTCGTTAAGCTAGACCAAAATTTCCAGTGTGAGTGGAGATCTATCATCAGGTAATCTGGCCTTCTCTTCACTCCATCCCTCAATCATTTTCCTAACATGATAATCCCCACTGAAGTCAGGATATCCCCTAACTTTCACATAGTATGCCAGAGCAGATATCTTACCTTTTATTGATCTCGGCGATAAACCTTTCCTATTTAGATATATTGCAAATTGTTGCAGATGTTCAACTGGGGCTGGCCATGTAGGCCCTAGACCCACACTAGACCTGAAGTCTCGAAACTCTGTACTCACGGCCGTATACCCTTTTTGAGTCCTGGGAGCCAGTGCCAGCCCTATAGCATGCTCAGCCTCTTCTCGCCAATTAGACAGACCTCCAGAGGAAGATTCTTGGGACACTTTCTGGCTCCTGGCACTAACTCCCTGAACTATTCCATCTGTAGACGTGACAGGGCATAAGCTATACTATTATCTAATCCTGCTATATGTCTGGCCTGCACTACTATGTTAAATTGCAGTGTGTGCAGTGTGAAGGCCCTCACCAAACCCACAACATGCTTTGATTTAGAGGAAAGTGTATTAATAACATGAACTACTGCCTGGTTGTCACACCAGAAACACACCACTGAATTAGCCCACTCGCCAGCCCAGAGCCACAATGCTCCTACAATGGGAAATAATTCCAGGAAGGTTAGGTCTCTAGTGAGACCTGCCTCCTGCCAACTCTCTGGCCACTTGCCGGCACACCATCTACCCCTAAAATAAATTCCAAATCCCAGGGAACCTGAAGCATCAGTTTGCACCTGAAAGTTCGCACCTAAGCAAATGTCTGTTCTCCAAAACGAAACCCCATTAAATCAGTCTAATTTTTTTTTCCAAACCAACATTTCCTGCCTCATCCCTCTCATAAATCTTGTTCTGTGCATCAGCTTTCGTAATCCACTCATAGCATCGCAAAGCCGCCGAAGGAAAGCTCTACCTGGCGCTACCACCCTGCACGCAAAATTCAAGTGTCCTACTATTTGTTGCAATCCCTTAAGTGTTACCTTCCTCTTGCCTAAAAGAACTTGTAACTTATCCTTAAGCTCCCTAAGCCTAGGTAACGGTAGGAGACAAACTTGTTCCTCCCTGTCCAACTCTATTCCCAGGAAAGTTAGGATGGATTATGGTCCTTCCGTCTTCCTCTGCCAAAGGAAGCCCCAACTCCTTATCCATGTCCTGAAAGGCCTTCAAGAGCAGCAACCACTGCCCTGACCCTTGTTTCCCACATATCAAAAAGTCATCCAAATAATGGGCCGTGCTGGCCATACCCACCCTGCACCTAAGGTTCCACTCTAAAAAGGAACTGAAATGCTCAAACGCAGCACATGAGATGGATCAACCTATGGGAAGGGCCCTGTCTATATAGTACGCACCTTCAAAAAAGAATCCTAACAGATTGCAATCACTGGGATGAACTGGCAGCAAACTAAATGCTGATTTAATGTCAGCCTTCACCATCTCTGCCCCAAAACCACACACCTTGACCATGTGCACTGCAGAGTCAAAGGACATGTAACTCACTGAGCATAATTCCGATGGTATGGCATCATTCACCAAATCCCCTTCTGGGTATGAAAGATGATGTATTAGTCTAAACTCCCCTTCCGCCTTTTTTGGGACAACATCTAAGGAGGATATCCTAAGATGTGGCACTGGAGGTCACACAAAAGGACCCAAAATCCTCCCTTCTCTCACTTCCTTATTGATCTTAGCTCACACCACATGTTCCATGCCTTTTACTGATTTTAGGTTTTCAGACCATTATCCCTTCCTCTCCCCCACTGCTGGTATCCTAAAGCCCAATTTAAATCCTTCCAATAGGTATGTTGCATCATCCCTTCTAGGATAGTTCTTTAACCACCTCTCCAAGACCGATACCTTAATGGGGCTGGGGCCCTTTTGCAGGGGGCTGCCCACTCCCGTCAGCCTTCTTTCCTCCACCTCCATCTTTCCCCCCAGCTCTCTGCCCTCTCCTAAAACAATTGGAGCCTGCATGCTGGCCCCCACAGACTGAACATTCATGCCTGTATCGGCAAGGCTTTCGCAAACAGCTTCCCCTGGAGTTAAACTCCCAACATAGCAGGCGGGGTTGAACCACCTGCCCTGTGGTTACACAGGGATTGTTGGTCTGGCCTGCACTATGAATCAGATGACCGCTATCAAATCTGTCCCCTGTGGCTGGTCTTGCTGGTGTCATGAACTGCAACCAGAGTCCCGACTGCGGTTCATCCCATCGTAAGCTCGGGTGAATTGCCGCCCTCATCCTGAATGCCTGATCGTAGAGTAGCCAAGCATGGCCCGGGAAATCTACATATGACCTGTATATTAAGTCCAAATATTGAACTAATGACAAGGCCCTCCAAGGTTGTGCTTTTACAATTACCCCAAAGTAAATGAAGTAACCCGGCAGCCAATTAGCCCATGTGGGCTCCGGCTTCTTACGCCTACACCTCTCCATGTCTCTCTCATCCTCCTTGTCCAACTCTTGCACATCCATTTACCTATTTAACAATTCAAAAAGGTCCACATAATTTCCACACCAAATTTTTTCCTTTGTGGCGGGCGTCAGGTGATCGCCTAGGGGCATAGCGTAATCACCAAATGGCAGCGCCTTGAGTGGCACTGAGTTATAACCCATATCGGGGACCGATGGGTACGGCCATACCCCTACTCCTGGAGTAAGTCCAAATGGAGCTGGGAAGGTCACTGGTGGGTAGGTATGCTCCAGGATCCAGCCACCCATCCCTGAAATGGCAATGTCTGCTGCTGACTCACAGCACTCCCTGGGCTCCCTACTCCGTACTGCTTCATATTACTAGTGTGACCCTGGACCATGCCAGACCATGACCAGGTGACTAGTGCAGGGTTGGTGTCTGGTGCAACCGCTAGCTCACCTGTTAAAGGAACTGCAGTTGCCTCCTGCTCCAGACACACCACTTCCATCTCCTGTGCTGCTTCCTTTCCCCTCTTGAAAGTCCCTTCCTCTATTCCCTGTACACCCATGATTGTACCCCACTGTATAACACCAACACAATTATTAAATTTGTGGACGATACGACAGTGGTGGGGCTTCTGTAAGCAGACTCATAAGAACAATGAGTCTGCTTACAGAAAGGAAGTACAAGGGTTGATACTGTGGTGTAAAGAAAATAATCTTACACTTAACATCAAAAAAACTAAAGAACTCATAATTGATTTTAGGAGGAAGAGAAATGTACATTTATCACTGTACATAAATGGCGAGGAAGTGGAGAAGTTTGGTAGTTTTAAATTTCTGGGCACTTACATCTCAGAGGACCTCTCATGGACTATAAATGCCAACATGCTAGTGAAGAAGGCACAGAAGAGGCTGTATTTCCTGAGAATGCTCGGGAAGCTAAATTTATCTCAGCATTTACTTCTGTCCTACTATCGTAGCACCATTGAGAGTGTCCTAACTTATGGCATTCTGGTATGGTTTGGGAGTAGCTCTGTAGCGGACAAAAAAGCTCTACAGAGAACCATTAAAATTGCCCAGAATATCATCGGGCTCCAGCTATCAACCCTGGATGACATCTTGACATCCCGCTGTCTGAGGAAGTCACACAACATCCTTAGAGACTTTTCCCATCCTGCTCACAACTTCTTTAACTGTTGCCGTCTGGCAGAAGATACAGAACAATTAAGACTTGGACCACACGTTTTCTGAATAGCTTTTATCCCAGAGCTATAATTGCACTTAATAATGAACTTAAAGACCACCAGCAGTGAACAGTTGGACAGTGTTACTTAGCCTGTGGTGTAGATGTTTGCGTTCTTAGTAGGGGATTTTTAGTGGGTGGGGAGTGTTTGGGGATATTTATGTGTGTGCATGTGGGTCTGGTCTCTGGGTGTCTGTGTGAATTTAGTCATATATGTATACTATGTATATACTTACAATGACAATAAATTTATTTGTATTTGTATTTGAATTTGCACCTTTCACCTGTGCTGCTCCTATGTTATCTGGCTGTGCTCGGTCCAGGCTGGTTCTAGGCATGGTCAACCTCCTCTGGTACCTCATTGTCAACCGATGATCTGGTTGTTTGGGCGGCAGCATACGTGGATGACCCTTGCCTCTCCGCCTCTAAAACAGCAATACGAGACATCAAGCTATCTGCAAGCGCCTTCAAATTAGCACGCCTATGCCCTTTCGACTCCCTGGCAGAACGACGAGGCTGCTTGTCCCCTGTCCCTGCTTGCACCTGAGCTGCCCTTTCAGCTTCCCAAGCCGAGATCTTGGCTTGCATTACCTCCCATATTTGCCAACTCTCTTCATCTGAAGATGACCCAGGAAGGGAGAGCTCAAGAGGCACCTTGCGCTTAACTGGCTGTTTTCCCTTGCTTTTCCCCTGCCCCTTCTTCGGACCCATAACTGCTATTGATACCCTTAATTAGATGCACCAATTAGATTCCTTGCCAGGATACTCAATCCGCTCTAAAACCTGTAACTTACCTTATATATTTCCAATCAACTAAACAAGCAAGTCACTACCCAAACACTAATTAAATGCTATCCTCACTTAGCTCACCCCCTTTCCTTTTTTTAAATATATGAACTGTGGATAACAGAGGTACCACGCTGCCTGCTAACTTAAATGAAGCCTCACCAAGCTTATACCTATTTAAGGTTAATCCCCCCCATTCTTATTCAACTATTGCAATTTAACCAATCCCCCACCCCCAATATTATATATGCTCTATACCCCTATTTAATACTGATTTTAAAATATAATTATCAATATAACCTCTCTATCTATTCAAGCTCTGCTATGAGTAATTGTGGTGGCAGGGGCAAGGCTTTCCTTATCCCCAAAGCCTGGCTATCCTAGTGCACCCCAAGCTATTTCTTCTTCCTATTCTGTTCACTCTCTGACTCCCTCACTCTCTCTCTATTCTTTCTTTCTTTCTTTCTTCTTCTTCTTCTTCTTCTTCTTCTTCTTCTTCTTTTTCTAATTATTAACCTTCCAAAATTACAACAGTTCCAGTCCAGACTCTATTAGGGGTGGGGCGAGGGGGAATTCCCCAATCTGAAGCCTGCTGCTACCCCCCAACTGGGGGAGGCCCCCCGTAGGGGCACAGATCCTATCACTCCCCCCTTGCTCCTATCTAATTAATTAAAGTCTTCCTCCTTTTCTTTTTCTTTTTTAAAAAAACATAATGCCACAAAATACTGGGAAAATATTCCCCCAAAGCCAAACCACTGGAGGGGTGCCGATGCTACCCCCCCCCCAATTCCACTGATGCAAACACAAGTGCTGCTGCGTCACTGCCAGAAGTGAAACTAGCCAGATGCAGCAGAGCAGCCTTCCCTCTCAGCATGCAAGCCTCAAAAGAGGCTGAATGAGGGAGGAGTTCCTGCTTTAAACCCCACTCCTCCCCCTCCCCTCCCGGATAGCCAGGACATGTAAATCACATCTCGCTCTGTTCTGAGTGAGAGTGAAAGATGCTCCGCTCGGCAAAGCCTCTTGCCGGCGGAATGGACCAGTGTTTTTGATTTTAAAACAATAATATTTAGTCTCAACTTATTTTGTCTCTTTCTATACTCCATTTATCAGACGGTAATATCCTAGACCAGTATTGGGTACAAGCAATGAAAACCATGAAAAAATAATGACCTCTGTCCAAATAATTGCCTTTATTTCTTCTTCTTCTTTTTTACAAGATAAGAGTGGTTTGTAATTTGGATAACCTTCATTCACAGCTAGTTAACAAAGTATTGGATTTTATGAAGAAATTAAGATGCCAGACATTTGGATTAGCAGTGTTTGCCATCACTCATGCTCAATAATTGAGGTCATTGGGATTATAAAATCTAATGTGTCAAATTGAATTCACTAGCAACACATCTAAAATCCTTTAATTATCAGCTTTGGGGTCCATGGATTAAGAAGAGTTTGTCAGCAGCAAATAGATAATTTTTTGTTCTGAAGTTGTAGATGTTGTCTTAGGCTCATTAATGCAGAAACACAATCTAAACTTAGAACATTTTCAGTCTGTTTGTACTGTTTGTGTGCTAAGAAAATATTATAGGCTTTTGCATTTTTATGGCCCAGGTAAACACTTTTCTAGAATACCTAGGGCAAAAGAGACATACCAGTCTTTCCCTTAATTTGTCACCATAAAATATTTGTCTGTTGTCAGACTAGGATTATGTAACAAAGGAACAGGATCCCCCCCCCCCCGACTTATTGATATATTTTGTTTCCTTCAAAAGTCCTCAGGTGGCTTGCTCCATCAGGACTTCCCTCACATTTCACCTGAGCCAGTATTTGCTGGCAACACAGGGATATAAGAATGCCTCTTAGAAATATTACTGTACTCAAGATTCTTGTATTTTTCTTCAGTTTTTTTCCTCTTGAGAGAATCTTTGTAAAGCAATGCTTCATACTAGATGGAGTTGGAGACTAGACAGTCCTGGGATATAAATCTTTCTTAGTTATCTTGAACCCATGATTGTTTGCCCCAATTTACTATTCAAGATAGCTGACAATATAAAACTGAGAACATATCCACACATCTTGTATTGAATTTAAAAAATAAGACTCAAATTCCTGGCCAAAACTGATTGTCTGGACCCATTTGAATCCTGGTTTGAGAACAGAAAAGTCTTTGCTCTAGCAGGTAAACTTCAGAGGTAAATAGACAGGAAGACAGCATCCTGGTTGATTTTTCAGGCTCTTATAGTAGCTTTTGCAGGCACTTACATAGTATTGTAAGGTGTGTGCATGTTTGGCCTAGAATAAAGTGAAGAACCAGAGAGAGAGTTAGGACACAAAGATGGAGACCAGCAGAACCAGAGGAACTATGGGACTTTATATTTCTGGCTATAAGCCTTCACTGTGAGAAATTCAACTCTTGAACTTTTTGAAATACGCTTTCAGTAAGTTGACAAATACCATCTGCTGCTAATTGAGGGAGTAGAACAAACTCAGGGATTAAAAAGACCCTGGTATGAGGATCCTCTGGAGTAGGCAGATTCCACACCTGTCCACTAACTGATGGAAGGCCCATTAAGTGTAAATAAAAGCATTCCATACTTCACAATAGGTGATAAGGACCATATATCTAGGGGAAACAAAGAATCTTCAAATGTGCATGCTCAACTAGCAACCTGCCCAAAAATAATATAAAAGGAGGGGTCAGGGCAGGTATAATTTGTCTACTGAGACAAAAGGCTTTTGGAACCAACTACTTTCTTTGGAACTTGGATGATGCAAATAAAGAATTCTTCTCTCTTTGGTGACTATGTCTGTGGTATGAATGTGTTGAATGTATGAGACCACTTTTATTAGAATTGTATCAATAGGTAATAAAGTGACACCAAAAAAAAAAACATTTTGCATTTCAATTAAATTGTTTATTTACAGTTAAAGACCAGCAATATTTTGCATTTATTAATGTGTCTTCTGAGGTCCTTTGCTGTTTAATATATATATGGTATTGTTCTTCTTGGGATACAAAAGATCTAGTAGTCACCTTTTGTGACAGTATCCTTCTCAGTCACCTAACTTAGCTGGGAGGAAGAATATTTTTGTTATTGCTCATTTCTCAGAAGCTTCTGCTGTGGCAATGACCCGAACCCCATGATCCTTATCTGTACAATATTGTCCCAGTTCCTCTCACCTAGTTGCACTGGTGTAGCACAAAAAGCATATCCTTTGGAGCTAGATTGTCCCAAATTGAAAAGTCACTGTAGACATTGTCAGTAACATACTGAGTTGTATGAATCAATATGTAAGTGATAACATATATAGTGATTTCTTAACTTGGGCAATTCACCTCTAAAAGTTGCACCATTTGCACCACTACACAAGAGGATTTGGCAATTATTTTGCATGGTTTTCAACAATAACATGAAACCACTGGGATATATCATCCTGGGATAGGGAGTGGGTTTTCTTCAGTATACTAATGGAATACAGCTTCATATCTTTTTGTCATAATACTATATAGAGGGTATTAACACCCTCTGTACACTTAACTGGTGTTGTAGTAAGTGGTGTGTTCAATTTAGGATATAAAATGTGAAGTATATTCAGACAAGACAGAGATGCTGTGTTTTGAGGACTAGTGGCTCAGAAACACGATGCCACTAGGTTTTTTTTTGCACAGTTTTACTTAGAGCTGAAATTTCAGGGCCAAATACCAAGAGCAGGAGGCAGATACTTATGCTGTCACAGGATGGTTTGTTATGATGTCAGAGAAGAACAGCTGCAAAGGAGAAAACACAACTGGTACACACATCTGGTGTCAACGGGGGGATGAAAGGCAGTAGGTGCCCAGGATTTGAAGAAACTTCACACACAAATGTAAAAGATTATTCTCTTTCAAAAAATGTACCCTAATACTTTACTCTCCACCTAGATGCTGACACTTCAGACCTGCCATCCTAATCTGCATTGTCTCTTTAAAAAAGCATAGTGGGAGTCTAGGAAAATCCTCAGACTTAGTCATGTGTAGACATCCTTCAGTCTCGAGAGACTATGGTAACGTGCTCTGAATAGAGGTCTTGGAACAGTGTCTAGTGTGGCTGAAAAGGTCAATTCGAGAGTGACAATCCCTTCCACACTGAAGACAAATACAATCTGCCCCCTGTCCAGCTCCCTGATTTTTCTGGTTTCGGGACTGCCTCTTTGCCTCGGCCTGCTGAACAAGTGTCTCTTCAAATTGGGACAGGCCATGCTGCACCACCTGCCTCCAGGCTGAATGCTCAGATGTCAAGGTTTCCCATCTGTTGAGGTCCATTCCTAAGGCCTTCAGATCCCGCTTGCAGATATCCTTGTATCGCAGCTGTGGTCTCCCTCTGGGGTGCTTTCCCTGCACTAATTCTCCATACAGGAGATCTTTTGGAATCTGATCATCAGCCATTCTCACAACATGCCCAAGCCAATGTAGACATCGCTGTTTCAGTAATGTATACATGCTAAAAAATTCAGCTTGTTTTAGGACTACTCTATTTGGAACTTTGTCCTGCCAGGTGATACCAAAAATGCGTTGGAGACAACGCATATGGAACGTGTTCAACTTCCACTCCTGCCGTGCACAAAGGGTCCAGGACTCACTGCAGTACAGGAGTGTACTCAGGACACAGGCTCTATAGACCTGGATAAGTCACATGACTTATCATTTAAAAAAATGCAATCACTGGCTTCTTAACTAGCAGTAATTCACTGCTAACATTCATGACAAGTTGTTACACAGGTGTAATTCTTCAACTGGAATCTGGCCATTAAGTATTCCCATTCAAATCATTGTTGTCTCCATGAAGCCAAGACAAGTTGGAACCTTCTACATACCACATACTATTCCAAATGCATGGAATATTCTCCTCAAGACAGTTGTGGAAATTATCATCTTGTGCTAATTAGTAATGAATTGCTCCTTATTTGGTCAGCTTATATTACCTAGGCAAAGGAGGAATGTTCTCCCCATTTTCATAGTAAGATAGCACAGTTTAGTAATGTGCTTGCATAAGAAAAGAAGGGTTTAAAATAATGTTATAACATAATTTCTGCTGCATATGTACTTATGTTTCTGCATATCTATTTACATTTCCACAGCCTGACAATAGATCTTTGCCAATGGGAAAGCAAGTCCACCCACAATAATATGTAATTTGGTTACTATTGATTTTGTGCTTCCTTCACTGCCTGAAGTTAAGGTCTAGCTTTGCTAATATACCGACAACCAATTTTTTCCTTCCTTCTCCTTGCTGACTTACTAAAAATTCTGTGGGATGTGCCTAAAAGTATGAAACAAACATTCTATTTGTTTTTGATAAGATATTTTGAAAATTAACAGCTAAATTCTTAATTCATTAGAAAATGAGGTTCAAATAAAAATCAGATGTGGAAAAATGTGAAAATGATATATCTGCCCATCCAAAGCAGATATTTGGGCCTTTAAAATTCTAGGTTTGAAATTGTGTGAGCCCAATCAGCTTTGTAAATTAAGCCACCTCATAACATTTTTAGACTGTCACAAACTGCATTTTAGGGCTTCTAGATACATCAGCAACATCTTTTCCCATACTTCACCACTTTTGAATTTTTGGTTGGTTGGTTTTTTCAGCCCTTTCAGCTTTATTACTTGTGCTGGCACAGCAAGTCAACATTCCAGAAGGCAATTCTGAAAATGGGGTCAGTCCAAACAAAAAATTATAACTTTGAAACTGGCCTTTATATCACCACCAAGACTGGCAGAGTTGTATCAGAGATACTGCCTTCCTCTGTGTCAGACTTGGGAAAGATTGGGTAAAAGGTGTTTGAGTCATGATTTTTTTAAAAGTAAAATAATTTTAATCCTCCATGCGGAAACAAGGGATCCTGAACATCTTCAGATTTAAAACAGATTATATGAATTGGAAAGACAAATTTGCTTATCTTGAAAGAGAATGAGTGGCCTAACCCACTTTTTTATTTAATTTGGAAAGAATCCAGGCTGCAGGAGCTGAAATATTGATCCCCACAAATGCATAGAACAGGCTTACCAGGAAGTGTTCCACAGTAGATACATTGTTGCAGCTTAGTGGGCCAGGAAGGCAGATGCTTGGAAAGCAATGAAAGATCACAGAAAGAATTAAAATAAAGATATTATTTGAAGAGTCAAAAACAAGTAAACAATCCCACACTTGGTTTAAAGAAAGTGATGGAGTGACAGTGCTCCAGAAAGAAACATTTTGCCATGTATCTCCAGGGAATAAGCATACACTAAATGTTAGCAAAACTTTGGTGCTTATATCCTGTCATAGTTTCAACCATTCCACTCATCTTGTCACTATAAAAATTGTCAGGTAAGAAAAAAATTCCAAAGATGTTATGTGACATTAAGTAACTTCTGATGTATGATGTCTATATGAGTTAATGACCTCCTAAATATAATATCATTAAAAGCTCTTCCCAGATCTTGCAAACCACCAACATCTCTTGTTAGATAGTTTTCTCTTCCTACTCTCCCCCACCAAAAAACAAAACAAAAACCTTTCAAAATATTTTCACACAGAGGGACTACAGCCACATCTGAGATGTTCTTGCTTCTGTTGTCTCCCAGCAACCATAGTACAGGCCATATGCTCATCTTCCTGGATCCTCTCGCACTGGGCAATTCTACATGAGGGAAGATTCTTTTGGTATTTGTTTGTAAGATGTGTATACTTAAAAAGCCAGGAAATTCAATTCTACAAAACAAACAAACAACCCCCCCCCAAAAAAAAAACACACAATCCCTCTGGTCTATGAATGAGGGCTATCGTACTTCTGTATCCATGATTCAAAATGCCAGGAAATACCATTCACACCTATCTAAGAACAGCCCTCACAATTACTTTTTGTTTGAGTGAGAAGTGGTTAACTGAAAAAAAAATAGGGATCAGCTTCTGGGATTTTCCCTTGTGTGGTGGCACTTCGTGAATATTAGTGAGCAGAAGAGGGAATCCTGTAGACCATCCTGACTGCTGCCATTAGTGTTGTCAACATTCAGTGTTTTGCTATGTAAAGCTTGGCATCCTTTTTTCCTGCTGGCAAGACAGGCAAGATATTGTGCAGCAAAACTGGGCCTTTTCCTGCTTTTTGAATTGTGGGTACAAAAGTACAATATACCACATTCATAGACCAGAGGGTTTATGAAGAATTGAATTTATGTTTGTGACAGAACAGCATAGTTGTCTGCAACTTTTGCATGAACTGGGTTTCTTTTCTTTCCTTTTCTTTTTTTTAAACTACAACATAAACATAAAATACATAAACCAAAATACAAATCAACTGTGTTCCCCACCACCATAGTTGGGATCTCTTGCAGTAATCCTCTTCTTCCTCTTTCTTTATTCTTCTTCTTCCTTTATTGTCCTCTTCTCCAGAACTGCATTGATTCTTGATTTGGAGCTTTCCCTTTTCCTCTTGTTAGCACATATTCAAGAAATCTGCCCCATATATCATAGAAATTATTCTTTTTCATCTCTCCTTTCTTAACCTTTAAGTTACAAGTTAACTTATCATTTATAGCAATGTTCCATATTTCATTATACCATTCTTCCATTCGAAATTCAGACTTTGATTTCCAATTCCTAGTTATCATTAATCTGGCTGCTGTTAATAAATTGGTAATCAGCTCTCTAGTCATTATATCGTATTCCACATTCTCAAATATTGATAACAGAGCTATCTCAGCATTAAATTCTATATCTTTTTCACATATGTCATTTAGTTCTTGAAAGATTAGTTTCCAAAATCTTTGTACTTTTTCGCATTCCCACCACATATGAAAGTATGTACCAATTTCCTTCTCACATTTCCAACAGACATTCAGATAACTAGCGTTAATTTTATTCAATTTTGTCGGTGTCAAATACCATCTTAAACCCAATTTGAAATTTTTTTCTCTTATTCTCACTGACATAAATCGTAAAACCCTCATTTTCCAAATCTTCCTCCATTCTTCCTCATTTATTCTTTTTCCTAAGTCTTGTTCCCACACTAACTTCAATCCTTCTTTCTCAGTCTCTTCTTCTAGATCAAGCAGGAATCTATAAATTTTACTCACTGCACCCTTTACTGAATCGGTCATCTGAATATCTTCATATGATAATAGAAATTGTTCATACTTCGTATATTCTCTACCTTTATTATACTTCTTTACCCATTCATTAGTCTATCTTTCTAATTGCATATAATTCAACCATGAGATATTCTTATTTTGAAGGATTTGTTTCATTTGATCTTTCGATCTCATTTTATACAACCAGTCTTTTAATCTAATCACTTTTTTTCTTTTAATAATTCTGCCTAAACTTTCATATTGGCAGGAAAATTCTCTATTTCAGTCACTAATCCTAATGGAGAGTTAAACGGAAATAAATTCTTTCTATACTTGTACCAGACGTTTAACATAGTCTTTAAAAATGGGTTATTAATTTCGCTTATTTTATATTTCTTAATCCTACCAAATAGATGTTTTTCAATATCCACCTGTAATTATGATGATTCCATTTTCCACCAAATTAACCTTTCTGGGTTATATATAATTTCCCCAATGATCCTCAACTGATTAGCCAAATAATATTTTTTTATATTTGGTATGCCTATACCTCCTTTTTTTGTTGTTTTATACCAATACTTTTTATTTATTCTGGCTCTCTTCCCTTCATTACAGTATTTATTAATCATTCCTTGCCAAAATTTAAAATCATCTTCTGTTAACTGTACTGGTAACATTCTAAATAAAAAAATTAATTTTTAGTAGAATCTTCATTTTTATCAGTGTGAGCCTTCCAAACCAAGAAAGTTTTAAGTTAGTATATTCCTGTAGTTTCTTTTTAATATCTCCTTTAATTTATTATAATTATGTTCCTTTATTTTTTGAGTATCTTTTACTAAATCTATACCTAAGTATTTAACCGATTTACATATCTTAAAATCATATTTATCAACAAACTTTTCTTGTTCTAGTTTACGATGATCAAACAACATTATTTCAGATTTTTGCCGATTTACACGTAATCCAGTTATTTTTCCAAATTTTTCTAAATGAATTTTAATTCTATCTATACTTTCTAATGGGTTTTTCACTGCCAATAGGGAATCATCAGCAAATAAATTAATCTTTATTTTATTATCTTCACCCATACCTTCAATTAAATCATCATTCCTTATTGCATTTGCTAACATTCCAATAAAAAAAAAACAGAACTGGAGAAAGAGGGCAACCTTGTCTTGTGCCTCGACCTAGAGCTATCTGCTATGTCATCCCACCATTAACAATTACTGCAGAAGTGTTCTCCAAATATAATTGATCTATTACCCCTCTAAATTTCTTTCCAAAACCCCAACCCTTTAAAAGGATCTTTAATGTTGGCCATTCTACACAATCTAATGCCTTAAAAATATCTAATGATAAAATACCTGCCTTTAATTTATCTTTTTCTATATTATATATAGTATTCAAAACCCTCCTAGTTAAATTTTCCATTTGTCTTTCCTTTAAAAACCCATTTTGATCCTCTTTAATATATTTTGTAATAAACTTGTTCATTCTATTTGCCAAGATTGCAGTAAATATCTTTGCATCTTGATTTAATAATGAAATAGGTCTATACGAACTTGGGTCTGTCAGATTTTTTGGGGGGGTTGGAATAAGAGTTGTTAATGAATATTTCCAAGAATCTGGTATTTTCTCTCCTTCCAATATTCCATTATAAAGTATTTTTAACTTGGGGAATCAGTATTGATTTAAAAGCTTTATAATATTCTGATCCCATTCCATCAAAGCCTGGAGTTTTACCATTTTTTAGTTTGTTAATAACCTCTGTAATCTCTTCATCCTTTATCACTTTTTTTCTAATTCTCTTTTATCATTCTCTAATAGTTTACTCTTTACATTTTCTTTAATATAATTTTCTATATCTTCTTTCGATGTACTATTACCTTTATATAAATTTTGGTAAAATTCTTGTAATATCATTAATTTTTCCTTCATTAGGCTACAGTTCTTTCCTGTTTTATCTCTGATCACTCCAACTGTGTTTTTTTTTTTTTTTGATCTTTTAGTTTGAGCTACCTGAGCTAGAATCTTTGAGTTTTTATTACTCTACTCGAAAAAATTCCTCTTCGAGTATATCAAATCCCTCTGGACCTTTTCTAACTCTATGTCCCAATGGCAGTTCATCTTGCCGTCCCAAGCTCTGGCCGAAATGGTCTTCCAGGATTAGTTTCGCTTTCGACCAATGGTCTTTTAGTTCTGACACGATTCTCTTAAGACAAAAAATTCAATCTACTACGTCACCGTCTTTGGCTGATTCATCTTATCAGCAGATCACCCATACTTTGGCAGAACTACTTAGCTCTGTAACTGTGTCTAAAAACAAGGCTGTTCATCACACCTGGTTTGATGCCGAGTGTTGGGCCACCAAGCGTCTTGTTCGTCACTTATTCCTTTCATTCCAATCCCATAATACTCCCGAGACCAAGGCCCTCTATTGTTGGGCGAGAAGTATATGGCGCCAGCTTATTGATGTCAAGAGGCACAGCTTTGCCCTGCGGAACTGGTCTCAGCTCCTAGAGGCTATTACATCAAAGAATAGTAGACTTTTTTGGTCATTGGTTGCGCAATCTTCCATGAAAGAGCCCTAAAAATGTCCTTTACTTATCTCCCCTCTTGACTGGACAACTTATTATTCTAAAATATTCTCTTCCCAGGATCCAGCTCCAACATTAAAGAATTTTCCCTCTGATTTCCTCCCCTGGCCACCAGTTTCTAGGGATGAGGTTATAAACCTTATCCATTCTCTGAAACGTGGGAAGTCCCCTGGCCCAGATGGGATTTCCAATGACCTCCTAATTAATAATGCCCAATGGTGGGCTGACCCCCTGGCAAATTTGTTCACCTTAATTGACGAGCATGGGTTTATTCCAAAAGACTGGCTCACCTCCATCTTAGTTCCTATTTTTAAAAAAGGTGACCCCTCTAATCCGGGTAATTATAGACCGATAAGCTTGCTCTCGGCAATTGGAAAGCTGTATAGTAAACATCTTTTAGTTCACCTTGCTACTTGGTCTTCCTCTGTGAACCTTCCAGGATATGAGCAAATTGGCTTTCATTCAGTCTGCTCAACATTAGATCATGTACTAACCCTTTCGTTCTTAGCAGAGAAGTATACACGCCAATTTAAGGGAAACCTGTATGCGGCTTTTATCGATTTGAAAGCTGCCTTTGACTCTGTCAACAGACTTAGCCTCTGTAAAAGTTCAAAGATATTCGTGCCTGTGTCTTAGGCCCAATTATTTCAGGCTTTTCCGGCCCTCCCCACCTTCTCACAGGTTTCCTCCTTCATGACTACTCACAAGAAACAACGGCCTTAGTAGCCGAGTTTCTTGCAAAGGTCCTTTCCTCCCAGGTTTCTAAAAATTAATCAGACTGTCCTAACTATCTTCAGTCGTGTTTCTTGTTACATTTCTAGCTGTGTAACTATTATGTTTATGTCTTTTTTCTCTTTTTTTCTTTTTCTTTTTAAACTTTTTTTATCTGTATGCTTTTAACTTTCCTATGCCAATAAAGGTTATCGAATCGAATTCTATGCTTTCTAACTCTCTCCCTTTAGCTTGAATCTCTAATAATTTCTTATTATCTCTATCTATAAAATATTTACTTTCTAAATCTTTTAATGATTCTTCAATTTTTTAATATAATTTCTTCTCTCAGTTTTTTTTAATTCTACGTGATTCTCATATGGCAATTCCTCTTATAATTGCTTTCATAATGTCCCATAACACTCCTATTTTACTCCCACCTGCTTCATTTATTGACCATATTTCCATCCATTCTTTCTTAGCTCTATCCATTACATCTGTATACTGAAAAATATTGGAATCTATTCTCCATCTTCCAGCTTCTCTGTAATCTTTCTTAACTTTCATCTCCATAATCATCAACGCATTATCTGTTATTTTTATCACATTAATATTTGTATCTACTACTTTAGAAATTAAATGTTGAGATATAAAACATAAAATGTATTCTTGAATAACTATTATGTACAGAGGAATAATACGTAAACCTTCTTTCATCTCCCTTCAGTTCTCTCCATATATCTTTTAAATCCGTAGTTTTCAATATGTTACTCAAGAGGGTACTTCTTTTATTCAGCTCATCTTTTTTATATACAGTTTTATCCTTTACCTTATCTAAAACCATATTAAAATCTCCTGCCATAATAACATATCCCTTTCTAACCTTCTCCGTCTCTTTAACAACAGTTTTATAAAATTCTCCTTGATTCACATTTGGTGCATATACATTTACTAACGTATAATCTTCTTCCCCCATTAGTCCCTGTACTATCAAATATCTACCATTACTATCTTTTACTACTTCTTTTACCACAAATTCACAATGTGTAGAAATCAATATCGCTACACCTTTGGATTTGGAAGTCCCAAATCCTTTTTCATAAATGTGTAATTTCAGTTCATTAACTCCGATTGAATGAATGAATTTATTTATTACGGTCAGGTGATCAGCTCATAAAACATATTTATGGCTAAAATATAAAAAATGCAGTTTTAAAATATACAACCAATTCATAAAACATATTATGTGGCTAAAATATACAAAATGCAGTTTTAAAATGTACAATCAGTTCATAAAACATATTATGTGGTTAAAATATACAAAATGAAATTAAAAAAGTGTACAGCCTTTGATTGATGAGTCTCTTGTAGGTAAATAATATCCACCTTGTTCTTCTTCAATAATGTTTCTATTATCTCCCTCTTTGTTACAGACTCTAGGCCTTTCACATTTAAAGTAGCTACCCTTATGTTTTTCCCCATATCCGTTCTATATCCCATCTTTTTTTTGGTCCCGTTGTGCATCCCACAAAACAAAAACACCCCAAAAAACGCACAAATTTAGATTGTTCCCTAACTAATCCCCTATCCCTAACTTCCCACTCTACACTTAACCTCTTTTCCTCCCCTCCACTTCCCCACGCCTCACTAAGGTTTGACGCAAGGGAGGGAGACGCCACCCACACCAGTCTGGACCACAGCCAAATCCTCATTCCTATTTCACCCTACTCTGTTTTTTCCCCTTAATACTTTCCCTTATTTCATTTGACTTGTTTATTTCTCTTAACGTCCTTATCCCTTAATCTTTCCTCTCTCTTCTCCATCCCCACAAAAAGAAACAAAATAAGCAAACAGAACAACAAAAACAACAAACAACAACAACAACAAAAACAAAAAACAAAAAACAAACAAAACAAAACAAAAGGGGGAGGAGAGACAGTGTAAAAAACTTTTAAAGAAACAAAAATGGGGGGAAGGGACAGTATAAAAATTTAAAAAGGGAAAAAAAGAGGGAAAGAGAAAAGAAAAAGAAAAAAGGGGGGAGGGGGGTCTTCAAGCATCAAATGGTTTCTCTTAGTCCAGATATCTTCTCTTTCATGTTTCCACTCCTTACAGGCCTACTTGCTTGCGCCTTGGTCATCTTTATCTTCTTGCCATAGGCCCCACGTGACTAACAACTCCTTGCCTTCTTCAAAAGAGAAGATTCTGAAGAGGACTCAATCTCTCCATATTTTTAAATAGACTGGGTGACCCCAGTTGTATCTCCGTCCATTCTTGATTAGAATTGATGTAATGGGTTTCATCGTTTTTCTTCACTGTATTGATTTGTTGCTTAAATCCTGATAAATCTGTATTGGGTTTGACCTATAAACTAATAGTTCTGTTTTTTCTTTAGTGACCTTGAGAAGTATTCGGCCGCATGAAGGACGCTGGAAGTCCTTGAAATGCGGTGCCGTTTTGCCCTCCCCAGTCCCGGATGAAGCCAGACAGGACCGGGTCACATGGAAGGAGGGGAGGGGGCGAGTGGGTATAAAAGGCTAACTCGCCCCCGACGCGTTCTCCTTTCCGTTCAGGCACTGCAGAGCGTTGGAGGGAGCCTTGAGCTGGATCGGAGTTTGGCTGGCTAGAGAACTCAGTGGAGCTTGCGGTTTGGTGGAGGGTGGTTTTGGGCTCTCTCCTGAGGGTGTGCGAGACCTGGGCTTGTGCCGGGCTTGAAAGTCGGAGGCGATTATTTTAGAGGAGAGATTAAGTTACTTTAGCCACTTTATTATCGAGCGGGAAGGGCGGGAGCGGCGGGGCGGGCTCGCCTCGCTGCGGCGCGAGCTGGGTTATTGTTTTTGGATCTTTACAGGGGTTACTCTGAAAAATCAGTGGGGGTTTGAGCACTGTTGGTTGAATTGCGTTGGTTGCAGGGGTCTTAGGTTACTGGTTTATGCAGCTGCTTTGTGGAGGAGGAATTACACGGGCGCCATTTTGTCTTCCCCTTTTCCCGCCCCCCGGTTCGTTGGCCGCCATTTTAGGGTTATAAATAAGGCAGTATATTTACAAGTTAACAGTTAATCAAGTTCATATATTGGGTATCATTAGTGGTGAAAGGTACTTTACATAAGGGGATATAATCATTAATATTAAAAGTTCATTGTAGGGGTTCACAGTTATAAATATTAGTGTGTCTTCAGTGGTTAAAACACTTTATATATATATATATAAAAAAATCATTTCAGGTTCAAGTTTGGTTTGGTTGAGCACTTTGAATCACAAGAAAAATTTATTTGAGGCTATTTGGTTCAATTCATAGGTACAGGATTTTGGCTTTTGGCAAATTGGATATAAACAATAATAATAACAGAAATTGAGAATAAGCAAAAAAAAAAATTAAGGTTAGATGATTATTTGAGTAAATTCGAGTTTTATTAACATAATACAGATCTATCATAAGGTTTCAGTACAAGGATAGTGTTAGGGTGGCACCTGCTGGACATCAACTGTAAGGGTTGGAGGTTCATAAATTTTGGACAAGTTTTACAACTACTATAGGAATTAAGGAAAAACCTAGGGAACAATTAGCTATCATGCCGCCCAAGAAGGGAAGTGGAGTGAAAAAAGGAAAGACGCCAGCAAAAAGACAAAGGGCCGTCCCTCAGATTTCTCCACGGGAATCCTCGTCTTCTGAGGATGAGTCATGGGGGATGCTGCAAAATCTCCAAGAAAAGTTATCTAAATTAGAAGCACAGAGGATGGCTAGAAGGGCTTCCCCACAAGGGGAGGCTACTCCTCGCAGATCGGTTAGGGACACTAAAGGCCGCCGCAAGGCAGAGCTAAGGGTCTTAACTCAGCAACTCATGGACCGTTTTACTGCATTAGAATCCCAACAGGGTCACGGAAATGAGGATCAAGCCGTGGAGGGAGGAACTGCTGCGGTGGCTAGGGGGTCTGGTGGTCGGAGATCGTGGACGAGGGAAGTGGCCGAAGTTCAAGAGACGGTACAGGAAACTCCAGCCAAATGTGACACCTCTGAGGAACCCAGTACAAGCTCACATTGGGCGGTAGAGGTTCCGGGGACCCCGACCACGTCTTGCGGTGAGTGTTTAGCCATGCACAACACTCAGTCTACTTCGGCCACATGGCCTTGGGCTGGTGGCACACAACAAGCACATTGTGCATCTCCACATTGTGGAAATTCACACGGGGGTTGGCCTGGTTGTTTTTGGCCTCAAGTAAGCCCACATTGTTGTGGGTGGAACTCACATTGCGCGCCTGCGCACACGGCGGGGGCAGCTGGTGAGGGTAAGAGCACAGGAACATGGCAACACCCTTCGGTACCCAACACAGGGTATAATACGGTTCCGCTAGCGGCGCTGCCTTATGCTGACTACAGTACGCCGTTAGGAGACCATTTGACCCCAGCGGTTAAAGAAAAGATTTGGAAAGGCGAATTCCTGGATTTTTATGATCTGGTTAATCGCGAGGTAGAAATCAAGGAAATTGACAAGGATGACGAGAAATTAAAAGAAAAATATAGAAGGAAAAAGCCTGATAGAAATTGGCCTAATTGGATCACGGGCTTTACCATATACGCAGGTGTTTTGGTTAAGGCTCAACCATGGAAAGCATCAGCGTTGTTTCAATATTTTGACATTATCTGTAGGGCAAATTCGGATTTTGCTGGGCAGGCTTGGCTTCGTTACGATGAAGCGTTTAGAATGAAAAGCGCCATCAGGCCTGATTTACGCTGGGATGAGCCACACCCAGGGCTTTGGCTACAGCATATGACGCCAGCCAAGTGCAGCTTAGGAGATAGATTTGATAGTGGCAATCTGAACAAGAAATTTACTGGGAACGTTAGCGCCCGCCCAGGGGCGGGACAGGTGGTTCAACCCCACCTGCCCTGCTATGAGTACAACTCTAGGGGCTTTTGTGCCAGACACCCCTGCAGGTTTAGACACGACTGTATTACCTGTGGGGGGAAGCACCCTAACGCATCCTGCTTTAAAGCAGGGGCACAACGACAAAACAAACAGGGAGGAACCGGTAAGAAGCCCGAAGGGAGCAGCGGTGCCCCTGGAAAGGGGGCCCACACCAATTAAAATTTCGATATTAGAAAAGTGCTTAACAGACTATCCAAGAAGGGGGGATGCTGAATATTTGAGATTGGGTTTTAGATATGGGTTCCGGATTCCAGCTTTAGGTGTCAGAACAGCCTTTATGGCCAAAAACCTTAAATCAGTGAAAGGGATGGAAGCTATAGTATTAGAAAAGATCAAAAAGGAGGTTCGGGAAGGTAGGGTCCTGGGACCCTTTGAGGAACTGCCCATAGCTAACCTTAGGGTGTCGCCGTTGGGGATTGTCCCCAAGAAAGCCCCAGGTGAATTTCGCCTAATACATCACCTATCATTTCCAGAGGGGACGTCAGTTAACGACGCGATTCCCCAGGAACTTTGTTCGGTGAGATACACCTCCTTTGATGAGGCAGTTAGGATGATTAGGGCCTGCGGAGTGGGTGCTGAACTGGCAAAGGCGGATGTTAAGTCGGCTTTCCGGATTTTGCCAGTCCACCCATTAGACTTTAATTTATTGGGTTTTCAATTTCAAGGGCAATATTACATAGATAGGGCCCTACCTATGGGGTGCTCAATTTCGTGCGCCGCTTTTGAAAAATTTAGCACTTTCATTGAATGGCTAGTTAGGCAAAGAGTGGGCTGTAATTCGACAGCTCATTACCTAGATGATTTTCTTTTTTGTGGTAAAGCAAATTCAGGAAAATGTAGATTGATCTTGGAGGCCTTCCGTGAGATGGCCCTTGAGATAGGTTTGCCCTTGGCAGAGGAGAAGATGGAAGGGCCAGCAACATCACTGACTTTCCTGGGTATTGAGCTTGATACACTTCAGCAGACTTCGAGGCTGCCTCAGGACAAATTATCAAACATTAGGAATAGGCTTAGTAATTTAATAAGAAGGAAAAAAGTGACATTAAAAGAGTTACAGGAAATAGTGGGATACCTGAACTTCGCGTGCAAAGTAATTGCACCAGGTCGCGCCTTTTTGAGGCGGCTGTGTGGAGCTATGTCAGGCTTAAAACGGCCAATGCACAGAACCAGAGTCACCAAAGGTATGAAGGAAGACCTTGCAGTTTGGAAACAATTTTTGGATCAGTTCAATGGGGTTTCCTTCTGGAGGTCCGAACTTAGCCTAAAAGCGGATGTGCAGGTAAACTCTGACGCCGCTGGGACTTTGGGATTTGGAATTTATTTTCATGGTAGATGGTGCGCAGGCATTTGGCCCGAAGAATGGCACCAGGAAGGCATAATGAGGGACTTGACGTTCTTAGAATTTTTTCCGATTGTCGGGGCCCTTTGGCTCTGGGCGGAGGAATGGGCGAACACTGTAGTTCGTTTCTGGTGTGATAACCAAGCAGTGGTACACATCATTAACAATCTGACATCACATTCAGAAAGGGTTATGTATTTAGTCAGGGCTTTCACCCTGAGGGCGTTGCAGTTTAATGTTATGGTGCACGCCCGGCACATCCCGGGTCTTGACAATCAGATAGCTGATGCTCTCTCACGCCAACAGATCAAGCGTTTCAGGGAACTGGCACCGGAGGCCAGGGATCTGCCAGAAGTGCTTCCAGCGGAGGTCTGGCAGATTGGCGTGAGGAGGCGTCGAGAGCAATAGATCTTGCACTGGCCCCGAGGACAAAAAAGGGTTATTTAGCAGCAGGTACAGAATTTTTCGAATTTAGGGAGACAGTGAAGCTAGAACAAACATGGCCGGCTCCAGTGGAACACCTCCAGCAATTCATAATATTTTTGCATAGGAGGGGGTTAGCGACAGGGACCATTCAAGGAAAACTGGCAGCCCTGGCCTTCCATGCCAAATCAAATGGTCACCGGGATTTTTCTGGTGATTTTCGCATTAGGAAGATGCTGGAAGGTTGGGCCAGGGAAAGAGGGAGAGTTCGGGATACTAGGACACCCATATCTCCGGAGCTCCTTGGCCGCCTATGCGAACAATGGAGCGCATTGTGTAGGGACCATTATGAGGTGGCGTTGGTTCACGCAGCTGCTGTTGGCATTTTTTGGGGCATTGAGGATTAGTGAGCTTGTTGCAATGGGAAAGAATGACATTTCACAGAGGGCGTTACAATTTGGGGACGTCATTGTACAGGATGGGCAGTTAACGATCATCATTAGACGGTCTAAAACAGACCCACGGGGCAAAGGCAAACATCTAACACTAGGGCAATGTAGAGTACAAAGCATTTGTCCGGTAAAAGCAGTTCAGAAATTTGTGGAATTGAGGGGTTCAAAACCTGGACAATTCTTGCAGCATATAGATGGGTCACCATTTACGAAATATCAGTTTTGGGCACTGACTGGCAAGGCACTCGAGAAGATAGGATTGAAAGATGTGAGATTCGGGACCCATTCTTTTCGGATTGGAGCAGCCTCAACGGCAGCGGCTATGGGTTACAATACAGATCAAATTAAACAGTTGGGGCGCTGGTCGTCAGCTTGTTATCACAAATACATTAGACCTCTTCCTAACGTATAGGCAGGGTTTGTTTATATCGTTTCAGGTTTCGAGAGACGGGAAGGCCGAAGGCAAGTTATGATCATCGGCCACAGCTATGTTTTTTGGGTGGCACGTTATGCCGCATCTTCCCCGTGGGGGAAAGATTTGGGGCTTAGTGCCCATGAGATTGTTACATGGAGAGGCATGCGTGGCATGCATTGGATCCAGCTCGGCAGGATGACGTCTTTCGGCTCTATGCCACCAGACATTTTATTAATTCATTTGGGAGGCAACGATTTGCCCAAATTGTCTGGTAAGGCGGTCATACTTGATATCTTGAGAGATCTCAAGAAACTGAAGGAAAAGTATCCTGATATACGGATAGTCTGGTCCAATATCATCCCGCGTTTAACCTGGCGAGGTGCACAGAGCACCGAAAATATCAACAGGGCCCGACGACGGGTCAATAGGGAAGTGTGTAGAGGTGTCTGCAGCGGCGGCCTCGGATCTGTGGTTAACCACCGCAGGATCCAAACTTTTCACTCAGAATATTTTCGTAGTGATGGCGTACACTTGTCAGATATAGGATTGGATATTTTTCTCAAAGATATAATAGGGGGCCTGCGTTCTGAGCTGGTTCTGGATGGCGGGCATGGGACTTAGTCTTGACTAGTCCCTATGCTGTGGCGTGTAGTCCGGGAAAAAACTGGTTGTCTCGGTGTGTCCCTTTGATAATTATGGAAAGCCAACAGCGCATCCGACCTCCCGGCTCTGCGGATCGTGCGATTACAGGGCCGGCGGCGGGAAGATGCGCTGGGCCACTTTCGGACCGACAGTCATCAAATAAAGATGGCTCGAGGTCTGGGGTGTTTACTAGAGGCCGGCCGGGTTCCTGCTGTCATTAAGACAGCTGGAACCTGGGGGCCTGGGACTCGCCCATTGACTGATTAGGGTATCGTGGATGCCCTGCATTTCTCCGCACTACCGCAGGCCCCCTCATTTAAAGAGGATACTGATTTTGTCTGAATTGAGTTAATAAAGTGTGTCCCGTATTTAACCCATATTACTGTCTGGCGTCTTCATTTCGGGGCCTGGGAGGGCAAGTATTCGGCCGCATGAAGGACGCTGGAAGTCCTTGAAATGCGGTGCCGTTTTGCCCTCCTCGGTCCCGGATGAAGCCAGACAGGACCGGGTCACATGGAAGGAGGGGAGGGGGCGAGTGGGTATAAAAGGCTAACTCGCCCCCGACGCGTTCTCCTTTCCGTTCAGGCACCCACCCGCCCGCCCTATTTCTAGTGTGTTCGGGGTCGCCTTATGGGGCCGGATAGGAATTTTTGACCTCTATCCTGATTGGCTGTGGATGGAGGGATTTTTCGCCTATCCCACACTGGAAAAGGGTTTATTGGCATATGAGTGGTGGTTATTCTTGGTCACACGGGCGTGTAGTGCGGGAAAAAACTGGTTGTCTCGGTGTGTCCCTTTGATAATTATGGAAAGCCAACAGCGCATCCGACCTCCCGGCTCTGCGGATCGTGTGATTACAGGGCCGGCGGCGGGAAGATGCGCTGGGCCACTTTCGGACCGACAGTCATCAAATAAAGATGGCTCGAGGTCTGGGGTGTTTACTAGAGGCCGGCCGGGTTCCTGCTGTCATTAAGACAGCTGGAACCTGGGGGCCTGGGACTTGCCCATTGACTGATTAGGGTATCGTGGATGCCCTGCATTTCTCCGCACTACCGCAGGCCCCCTCATTTAAAGAGGATACTGATTTTGTCTGAATTGAGTTAATAAAGTGTGGCCCATATTTAACCCATATTACTGTCTGGCGTCTTCATTTCGGGGCCTGGGAGGGCAAATTGCTCTTTTTTAGCATAGTTGAAAAATTTCAATATTATAGGTTTTGGCCTCTTATTTCTGGGGTTCCCAACAAAATGAATTCTCTCTATATCCTCTTCAGCCACATGCTGGGAGTTCATAATATAATTTATCCAGGTCACCACTTGCTGCTTAAGGTCAGCTCCTTTTTGCAGCTCAAAATTCATTATTTTGATGTTGTTGCATCTTGAGCTATCTTCCAGATAAATCACTTTCTTTTGCAAATCGTCTATCTTTTGTTGTTGTGCCTTTGTTTTCCCTTCATTCTGTTTTGATAGATCTTCCATTTGCTTTACTCTGTCCTCCATTTTTACTATGCTTGCCTTCATCCCCTGTACTTCTCCCTAGACTGCTTTCATGTCCTTTCCCATCTGTTGACATTCCTTCACTAAAGAGTCTATTTTGGAAAGAACCTGTTCCAGTTTTCTATCAATCTGGCATGGTATATCTTTAGCCAGATCTTTCACACAAGTTGTTAATTTGACAATCTTTTTTTCCATGCTGGCTTCAATAAGACTGCTCAGAGAGGTAGCCCCTCCCCCTCCTTTCCAGCAGCTTCCCGAGTCTCTTTAGATACTTCTTTAGGAGTGGGGGATTCCCTTCTCAAACACTTAAGACGAATAAAGTGTTTGAGACTAGGATCTGATGGTTTTTTCTCTGACGGCTCTCGTGTCCAACTTTTAGAACTCTTATCTCTATTTTTTCTCATAAGCAAAGCAAAAAATTCATAGCACAGGAAAACAAAGTAGTTTTTTTACAGCTCATTAGCTGTTCAACTTTCACTGGCATTCTTCCAAGAGAAAATGAAAGTGCATTCCCCAGATAAGCAGCCAGGCTTTTACAGTTTAAAAAGCACTTCTATCTCTACTTGAACTTTTCACAAAGAATTTAAGCAGATTTACTCACATTTCAGGAAGAGAAAAAGGCATTTAGCAACTTATTTACATTCAGCAGGGCGAGGAGACAAAGACTCAGCTGTGCATCCCGTCCCGGCGGAAGTGACGTTTCCTGAACTGAGTTTCTTAACAACAGCTGATTATTGTGATATTTTCCTCCTTCTTCAACTTTTAAAAATATGTTTTCATTTTATTTGTCCCTTGTGTGGCATATTTGGGAGAGAAACATGCATTCTGTTGTTAGTGCCTGACCTTTAAGTAACATAATTTTTCAAAGAAGTCAAAACAAAAACAAAGCAGAAGTCTGGTATAAGAAAGGGGGCAACTGAATAGGGGATGAAGATGAAGATAAAGCAAAGCAAATCATGTTTTTTCTTGCCAAAACAAATCCATTCCAACATCAAAAAGCTTGTTGTTTATGTAGCATATTGCATAATGTTGAAAAGGGACAGTAACTTAAAATAGTGACAGGTGGAAGCATTTGTGTCCTTGATTTCACAATACAGTGGTGCCTTAATCCGTATTGGAATGGTGGCTGTAAGTGAAAACGTTCGTAGGTCAAAGCACCATTTCCCATAGGAATGCATTGAAAACTGATTAATCCGTTCCGGCCGAAGAAAAAAATACCAAAAAAAAGAAAGAAAAGAAAATACAAGTCCCACGCTGGGACTGCAAAAAAAAAAATCACCAAAAACAAAACAACACCGACCCTCAATTCCCCCCACCAACAAAACAAAAACCTTTTTAAAAAGCAGCACCGTACCGGTCCGAAGCCTCCTCAGTCTCCCGGGCTTCCACCGCCGCTGCCGGGAGGCCTCTGGAACCAGCACCAGGCCCGCGCGGGGGTGCAGGAAGGCTGGGTAGGGTCTGGGAGGGCAAGGGGGTGGCGATTTTGGACCCGCTGGGCCCACGCCGTGGTGGAGGAAGGCTGGGAAGGGTCCGGGAGGGCAAGGGGGTGGCAGTTTTGACCCTCCTGGACCCTTCCCAGCCTTCCTCCACCACGGTGTGTGCTCAGTGGGGCCAAAACCGCCACCCCCTTGCCCTCCCAGACCCTTCCCAGCTTTCCTCCACTGCGGCATGGGCCCAGTGGGGCCAAAACCGCCACCCCCTTGCCCTCCCGGACCCTTCCCAGCCTTCCTCCACCGTGGCGCAGGCCCAGCGGGGCCAAAACCACCACCCCCTTGCCCTCCCAGACCCTATCCAGCCTTCCTGCACCCCCGCGCAGGCCCACCGGGGCTGAAATCACCCCCCCGTAGCCCTCCGGGAGCCTACCTGCCCTTCCTCCGCCGCCTTTTCCTAACTGTTGGGGTGAAAGAGCTACCAAGAAGCAGCCTCTTTTGCCACCTACAGTTAGAAATTTGAATTGCCCGCCTTTTTCCATTCATAGGTCAAAGCTCCGGCCGCAAGTCAAAGCAAAATTTTGTGGCCGGAGCTGTCTGTAAGTCAAAGTATTCATAGGTCAGGGCGTTCATAAGTCAAGGCACCACTGTAATTTGTCACTGTTATACTAGGGCAATAAGAGCTTCATTATTTATTGGAGAACAATGTCACTTTTGGAAGGCAAAGCTTAATCTTCTCAAGTCTTTATTGCACAATGGAAAGATTGATTCAGGTTGATTGGATTTTGTCCCTAGGACACAGAAATTTTCGCATTTCCATTGAGTTAACCATCTTTTGTGTGCCTGTGTATGTGACTGTGTGTCTGTCATGCTAGGAGAAATCTTGACAGATCCAGTGCATTCCCCAGATAAGATTAAACTTTTAAAAAATACATTTGAAACAAAGAATGTAAAGACAACACATATGTGCATTTTGGTTTGAGAACTACAGAACTACAACTTTGGGAAATGGGAAAGTACCACTGAAAATTTTGTACCTTATTAAATTCTCCTTTCCCATGCTGCTTAGATATTTGCCTACCTTCTGATATCCTCACTTTGTGAATTTCCTCAGTAGTAACATCCAATGCTGTGGAGTCAGGAAAGATGCAAAGCAGCCAAATGTATTTAAGCAATAAAAATAGGCAGAATTTAATCCCAGATCACCATTTTCACACCACTGTCATCACAGTAAAAACATAAAGTGAAATGGGTCAATATATTCAGCAGTGGAATTAAGCCCGGTTTTCTCAGTGTGAATCCAGTTTTAGCAATATGCCTATTAAAACACAAAAGGGAAATTCCAGAAATTTTTCACGCAGACATTTCAATTTATCATAGAATTTCTAAGTACTTTTATGCTTTTATACACAGTATTCTCATTGAGAGTGTGTCTTTTTTTAAAATGAAGTGATTGTATCCTTTTGTTTTCCTGTTATAAGTAGACATATTTCCCTTCCTGGATACACAGCTTAACATAGTGAGGGGGTTTAAGTGTGTCAGAGAAGCTGGGATCAATGTCTTCAGGAGGTTGGACTCCATTACAAGCCTGGACTCTTAGCAGGAGCACCCAAAGAGGTATGTTCACAGCTGAGGCACCAGACAGAGCCTGTCCACACTGGCATATACTTATGATATATGGAATCCTAATGGCATTGTTTAGCACATACACAAAAATCTTGTCTACTTGTGCTTCCACTTAGAATGATCCATCCTTCCCCTTTAAGAGTTGCCGAGCACCTTTCTGACTCTTACCTAGGGCATGCATTCTGTTTAACATGATTCAGAGCCCTGCAGGTGTTACCCAAATGGGTTACTGTTCTTTATATCCTGGGGAGAGGGACCATGAGAGGAGGGTGAGAGCCCAACCAAACTACTGACAAGAAGACCATACACCAATAATTTTGGGTTAAGCACTATTCATGTAACATTTATTGATGAGACATAAGACATAGGATATAAGACAATAGGTACCAAGAGGCCTCTCTTTCATACTTCCCATTCACACAAGATACTCACTCATCCAAAGACCCTTCTCTGACCGGTGATCAGTCCTCAGCAAGGGTGATGGGGGATTGTTGCAGCGCTGCTCAGAAGCACACCTGTCTCTTCCTGGGTCATCCTTTTTATAGGCATTGTGGGCAAGCAGGAGTCAGACTCTGGTTTCTTGGGCAGGTACAATCTGTTGCCATGCGGGAATGCTTTCTTTCACGTGTACAGTTTATTCCATCTGCCACAGACTTGGTTTCAGCTAGCCTGCTTCCTCTTTCTTGTCTTGACAACTGGTTATAGCCAGCCTTCTTCCTTTTTTTCTATCTGAATGAACAAGTCCACTGTGGGAGTACCATTCCCAAGGTTGCTAAGCCACATCATTGTTGTAGTGAGGGCACACCCTCCTAGCAAGATGCGGCTGCTTCTGAGAGGCGTGACTACCCATTCTTCCTCTGGGTAAAACGGACAGAGAGAAGTAATCTCTGTCAACAAATTTTGCAGTGATGATTCAGATCTAGCAGTAAAAAGTTTTTCTCTTTGCAGGAGATAAATTAGCTCCTGTTCATGTTTTTTTTGTAGGGGAGATAAAGGGGGGGGAGATGTTCCCCATGTAGCTTCTAGTTTAAACAGAAAAAACTCACCCAGGGATCTCTTTATCAGAGATGGATAGGTGCCTTAGAAACCCGTGCAGGGCGAGGTGAGCTGTGGATCGCCGCCAGGCAATGATTTTTCCCTTGTTTGAAGCCTCAGGCTGATGAATGAGTGGAGGCTGTTCCTCAAGCCTTTTTTCCTCTCAGGAGCCTGTTTTCGTGCCTTTGATGAATAGCTTGCAAGGTCCTGTTAATTGATGTCCTTGCTAATTGATGGTCCCTGTTAATTGACAGTGCCTGTTCGGGTGCCAATATGTTGGAGTCACGAAATGAGCAGGCTGATAGTCTATGTAGTCACAAGTAATTAGGATAGCAAATAGTCTTAGAGAAGTTAAAGAAGTCAGCCACACACAAGGATGTCTGCCAGCAGTGCTATTGATGGGCGACTAGTAGAAGAGGACCTTGAATAAGATGACTGCCCTGCCCCCAGGAGGACTGTGTTTATTAACCTTACAAGCTCACAGATTGTTGACAGTATACAGATAGTTTGCAGAGTTCAGATAGGACAATGGTTACATAATGCCATTATGATTGGCCCAAGGAAAGGCAATTAAGCAAGCTCTCTATCACCTATGAGAAAGAGGAAGACTGGGTAGTCACGCCTCTCAGAAGCAGCCGCATCTTGCTAGGAGGGTGTGCCCTCACTACAACAATGATGTGGCTTAGCAACCTTGGGAATGGTACTCCCACAGTCCACATTTAGAATGTTCTTTCCACACCTGCAGTTTCTTGCTGATATAGAAACTTGGAACTCCTGCAACTCTTTGCAGATTTGTATCAGACTCACCATCCCATCTTCCCTTGCAATTTCTCCATCTTCTTCTCAGGTATGGGGTGCTGGTCTTTCTGAAACACACACACTCCTTCACAATCTGGCACTCATAACACAGGCCCAGGGTGCAGGTGGGGAAGAGCAGCCCAGGAGCTGGCTGAGAGCAGGCTCACCACTGTATGGTGGCTGTGCAGCACCCTGAAGACTGGTGTTGCTTCCACCACTGCAGCTCTAGAGATTACTTTAGCAGCAGCAGTGGAGGTGGCAGCAGCAACAGCAGCAGCAGCTGACAAGCTGCTGTGAGCCTGCGAATCCCTCCAACCCTGGTGCCACAACCAGCTTCTTCTCTCTGCTTATCAGCTGTCAAGAGGTGGGGACAAGCTGAGAGGCAGCAAGCAGCTGAAGGTAAGCCTCTCTGACACTCCAGCCAGCATCCCCTGAGCTTCGTGGTTCCAGTGAAGATAAGTGTGGGTGGACAGATCACTTAAAAATAATCTGCACTGAAGATAAGGACCTTTTAAGCATGGGTAAGATTGCCCCAAATTTCAAAGTGTGAATAGGCTCTAAGATACATTTACATTCTGCAGGAGTAATTGCCACAATACCAGAAGTGAATGGATAGTTCCAGTAGCTGAAGGAGAATCTTTCACAGACAATAGCAGTGTCACTCTGGCTAACTTTTGTTAGTACTGTGCAGAAGGCAATACTAAACCTTTTTTATCTTGAAAACCTTATGATGACACAGTCCAAAATGAAACCAGAAATAGTGCTGGAAGATAAGACTCCCAGGTTTGAAATGCACACTTCATACAATTGGACCATGGACCATGGGAAGTATGAATCAATGAAACTGATGAAACTGTAAAGCAGAAAATGGAACTTATAAACATTGCAGTGCCTGGTGTCAGTGAACTAAAGTGGACAAGAATGGGACATCATCAGTCACAGAACTGCAAAGAATTTTACTCTGGATATGAGAAACTCGGGAGAAATGGAATGGCTCTAATATTGAGGTAAGATGTAACACAGGCAGTTAGGGGGAATGCAAGGTCTGACTGAATGATATTAATCACAGTTCTCAGAAAACCTATCAACATAGCCATCATTGAAGTCTACACTCCGAAAACAGATCCTGAGGAAGACAAAATTGGAAAGCATCCAGAAGGGAATTGATCATACACCAAAAATTGCAGGTTTATAATCATAGGTGACTGGAATGATAAAGTAGGAAACAAAACAGAATCAAATGTTGTTGGAAAATTTGGCCTAAAGGGTCAGAAATGAAGCTGAGGAATGACTCACAACATTCTGTGAAGCCAACTATCTGTTTAACACAAATACAAACTTTAAGCAGCTGAACAGACAACTGTTCATGTTGATGTACATTGCCAAATGGTCACTACAGAAATCAAATGGACTACATAATTGGAAGCAGGAGATGGAGAAGCTGTCTTCCAAAACAACACCAGAAACAGTGTGGTACTGATTGTGAACTATTAATATCAAACATTAGAGTAAAGCTATATTAGTGTTCTTCTGGATTTTAGTTTGAGACCTTGTTGTGCTACTGGGCATTAGAGTAGACAACACTGGCCTAGATGGAAAAGGACAAATCAATGTATCTGTATCTCCCTTTGTTAAAGTCTTGTCCAGTGTTGTCTACTCTAGGGATGTGAATTTTCTCTCACTGTTAGAAAGAAACAGGGGGGAAAGAATCTTCTTTTCTCGTTGCCATGAGATTTCTCTAAGTGATATGTTTTTTCCTCCTGTGAAATCTTTCAGGAAATCTTGCAAGATTTCTCTGAGGTTTCATGGTTTTGCAGGATTTCTTGAGGTTTTTATAATTGCTTTTTCCCCCCTGTAGGAATGTTAAACTGTACATGATTTTGACAATTCTGGAGCAGATGACATATTTTCTATGCAAGACTCACTGAAAAATGGCAGAAGAAACACAAAGCTATCCAGGATTATTACATACCCTGTGCAAAATGCCATCTTTCCTGCACAAAATCCATTTGAAAGGCTTCAAGCAGGACACGATTTGGCATTTTCTTGTGCAGAATGACATATAAGAAATAGGTAAAGAATTACAGGCCAAAATAAATCCGGGATCTTGGTGTTGCAGGAATCCAGGAATCCTCAGTGCAGGGGAAAGACTTGTTGATGTCTCTCAGCACACATCACATACATAGTCTATCGCATTGCTTCATGATCTTAGAATGAGGTCATTTTGAGAATCTGCTACTTGGTATCCTTTTTAATGAGGTGATAGTGACTAAAACTGTGGCATTCTATGTTCAAAACTTAAACCCTATAAGAGGTAGCCACAGAGAACCATGCAAGAAGACTGAAGAAAAAGCAGAGGGGTGTCCACCTCAGATAGGCCCTCTGCCCATCAGCTACAGTTTCATTGGCAATGCCAATCATCTTTTCAGCACAAATACATACATATGGCATATGGGCATACATCTCCTGTAAATGTGGTATCTTTGGTTTTTAGTCCTCAGTACAAAGCTTTTCCAGCTGAGGAAAGGCATCTGATCACATTGGAAAGGGTTGCTTCAACAGAGGCTATCTCCCTTCAAATGACCCATCTGCTAGGGAATCGTTCCAGCTCAACTTCAAAAAGTACTAGCCATACAACTGGATCAAAACCAGCTTGGCACAAATTGGGATCAGGCTTAGGCTGGAGCACATTTCCTCATGCATCATGTGATTGCTGGGAAATACAGTAGATCTCACTGGACCACTCCACAAATGGTCCAAATTGAGATCTATTTCTGTGTGTGATCACACCCTGACTCCCATAACCAATAGGGAGAATCTTTCTTTTTTTCATTTTCTGTACTTAGTGTTTATGATTAAATTTATAGGCATATTGAGAGTGAATGTCTAAAGAAGGAAGACAATGGTAATTGGAAACTTCAAGATCATTACAATGCATTTAAATAACTGCTTAACGTTGACATGAACAAGCGGTATATGAAACTACATGTGCATTTTCCATGTGTGTGAATAATATTAACTTGATTAGATTATTTACAATTCACGTTATAGTCTATCTCTTATACTTGGGAACAATGCATATGAATTTTATTGTTTAATTACAGATAGAACATGGTGTTTTGTTGTTGATAGGATGTATTGATTTGTTTTGTCATCAATATGTAATAAATACTGTTCTTTAATTCTCATATAACTGCATTTTAATTATGTGTCTGAGATGTGCTTTTATTAGGCAGCTGCAGAAGACACTAAGTTTGTAGAGGTTAATGATGTTCATCTATGCACAGTATGTTGTTCAATTTTAAATGCAAATTTGAAAGAGATAACAAAACACATTTTAATCTACAGATGGTGGAATGATAATTGCTATACATTGACCTATAATATTAATGCTACATTATTAATAATTGCACCCATCTATTCTGCTTTTTCCCCCAGCTGTCAACTTGCTTATGTGTCTTCCAGATAGAAGTTTCAGTGGGTGGGGAGAGAAAATAACATAAGAAACAAAAGCTATGCCTCTGAACTATGGCTTTATAACCAATAAATATTGCAAATTATGACTGGGAGTCACACATACATGCTTGAACACTCCCATAGATGCATTCATTTGGAGGTCAAACCATAAATAACTGTGATTTTCTAGAGGTGTTTTGGAGATGCCAAAGAAGCATTGGTCTGTAGCTTTCCTGAATGACATCTCAGAATTATTGCTATGGACCGAAGCTCCCATGCATATGTGGACGTTTTATCCATGATTTTGTTTTATTTTGCTTTACAACTCAAAAAATATTACAGACTAAAGCAAGCACCATGAGTTCTCCATGGAAGGCAGTAAAGGCAATAAAGATACAGCATATATACTTTACAATGATGCAATTATACAGAATCCAGAAATGGATGTGCCACACACCTTGAAAATCTTATTAGGGTTGCCTTAAATTGCACAAAATGACAACACATAACAAATAAAACAAAAGAGTGTCTCCTGTTTCAAATCTCCTCTTCCCCTCTTAGCATGCAAGAGGAGGCAGTATTGGCATAAAGAAAGTGTGACATAATTTGTGTCCAGTCAGATATTATTGCCATACCCAGAACTTGGTAATGAGGCATCAGTTTTCTAGTTCTTCTTGTTTGTTTCCCATACTCCTGGCCTTCGTATATAGACACTGGAGATTGTGTGATTTGTGGCCTGTTTGTCTTTGTACATTTTTATGAATATTACTATTAATGTTAATGTTATTATTGTCCCCCATTTGAACAATTTGGTCTGTTCCTCTTATTGTGAGTAAGGCTTCATCTATCTTTACCTCTGTGCTTCAATCTCCCTCCCCCTTCCAATTCAGTTTAAAGCCCTCCGGATGAAGTTCTTCATAATGTGGCCAAACACATTTTTCCCAGTCCTTGTTAGGTGCAAGCCATCTCTTGCTAGCAGTTCCAGGAAGCTTAGGCCATGGTCCCAGAAACCAAATCCCTCTTTTCGACACCACCTTCATAGCCAGTCATTCACTTTGAGTATTTCCCTTTCCCTTTCTATTCCTCTTCCAAGCACTGGTAGGATGGATGAAAAAACTATCTGGGCCCCAAAGTCCTTGAGTTTCCTTCCCAGAGCTTCAGTCTGACATTATTTCTTCAAAGCTCTTCATGGCTGTGTAATTTGTTCCCACGTGGACAAGAAAAAAAGGATTTGTATCTGTGGGTTTTATGAAAGGTGGCAGTATCTAGCGAGTCCATGGATTGTCCTGGCACATTTCAGTCTCAATTCCACACAGTAGGGAGTCTCCTACTACATCTACTCTTCTCTTCTTTTTGTAGGGTGCAGGTTCAGTGACTGCATTTTGCTGTGCTTCAGCGCTTCTCATGTCCTCCTGTGGGGTATCCTCTGCATGCTGTCCAGCAGACTCCTCTTCAAGAATCTGAAAGCCGTTTTGCAGTTCCACTGGTGAAGAGTTTCTTCTCCTTCCTTTGCTCCTAACTGTGACTCTTTTCCATGGTGGTTCCTCCACTAGGTTTGTACTCTTCTCAGCACTCTCCTCCACTGCTTTGCTTTGGTTTTCTTCCATCTCTATTGCCCCCTGGCCTGATATTGCTGCACAATATTGTGTTTGCATTGCCAGCAAGAAAAGGATGACAAGCTTTATATACCAAAGGGCAGACTGAATGGTGACAACACCAATAGCAGTGGTCAAGATGCTCACTACTGTTCACAAAGTGACACCAAGCAAGGAAAAATTGCAGAAGCTGACTCCTTTTTTTCATCAGAAAACCACTTCTCACCCAAATACAAAGTAATTATCAGGGCTGTTTTTCAACAAGTTTCAATGGTAGGTGACCTTTCAGTGCCCTCCAAACATCCCTACTCTTGGTTGACAAAGTTGAAACAATCTACTTTGGAACCCACTCACTGGTAAGCCTGTTCCAGTTATTATGCAAACCCAGTTTATAAGAAAGTGGTTCTCCTTTGTGTCCTCTGTGAATTCACACTAATGGGTTAGCCTGCGATTCAGCAGAGCAAGTCGGAAGCTTCTATAGCTTTAAGCACTCTGTGCCGAGGGACCTCCCACGGAGGTTACATCACCACCCCGGCACTGAGTGCGCTAGTTCCGTTTCCTGCCGCCGCTGTTTGCAGCACGGTCGGAGCTTCTCTCCTTCGTTTCCCTTGGGAAATAATTAAAAATTCCTACCTTTCTCTTGGACCTCCCGTTATTGGATATCGGACTGAACCTGACCTCTCTTTTGGAACTGTGAGTTTGTTTTGTTTCTCAGGTGCATGGAAAAAGAGCCCCCGTTTAAGCGCTGCACGGCTTGCAACGCGAAGATTGCTACAAAAGACGGCCATTCCAAGTGCCTCTTTTGTTTGGGGGAGGGCCATAAGCCGGCCTCTTGCACCCATTGCAAGGCGTTTACGAGGCCCGCTTTAAAACGCAGGCAGGATAGGCTCACAGCCTTCCTCTGGTTGCGGTCTCTCGACCCGCCTGCCATGGACCCCCCGAGAGCGCCGCCGTCTAAGGCATCCGTAGGGCGCTCTCCCTCACGACCACGGAAACCAGCGCCGCCTTCTTCAGGGTCGAGGTCGACGGCTTCCGCTTCTGTGTCGAGGCCTCCCTCGAGCCCAGGTCGATCAAAGAGAAAGAAGCATCCCGCACCATCGGTGGCTTCTGCGCGCCCCGTGGTCATCCTGCCGGCAGTCGAGCTCGCTGAACTTCCACCTGAGCTCATCCCGCCTTCGAGCCCAATGCCTTCGGCTTCTCCTGTGGGAAGCCGTCGAGCTGCATCTTCCCTTGGCTCCCCTCGAGCTCGTTCTGTGACTCCTGTGCCTGAGCCCGTGGATCCTCCACAAAAGAAAAAGACCCGGCATCTCGAGCCCGAGCCGCCTCCGGCTCAGCCATCTGGCCAGCAGCCTCTATCGAGCTCGACACCTTTCGGGCTCGACGGATCTAGTTTTTCTCCCTTTGACCCGACTGCTTTTCTGGCCTTTCAACAATGGCAAGCCTTCTGCCACCAGTTTCAACACTATTCCCCTTACACGGCAGACTGCTTTTGGAGGCCGGCCACTACTCCTTCCCAGCTACTGCCTGGACCCCAGCCGGCTCGTACCACCCAAGACCTCACCTGGGGCCCGTACTATGCTGGACACCAACCTGATGGCCCACCACCACCTCTGCCGACGGGCCCGTCGCCTCGGGCTGGTCGAGAGGAGGCGCTCGGTGACTGCCTCTACATGGAGTCAGATGAGGATTTGCCAGGTGATGACTCTCCAGGTCGTTCCCCAGGCCTCAGTCCTCTGCGGTATTCTCCCTCCAGCTCAGAGGACGAGGGCTGTGGTGAGATCCCTCCACTTGACACCCCAGCGGGTGGTTCTGCCACAGTGGACAGTCATCCTCCGTCCCCGTCCGAAAACTACACTGCCTATACACAACTGGTCAGGCGCATGGCAGAAGTTCTTGACTTGGCGGTTGTTCAGCCACCCCTGCCCAAGCCCGACAAGGTTTTCGAAGATATGGTGAAAGACCATCTGGCTCCAATCAAGCTTGCCTTTATCCCTTCCCTCCTTAGCTTAGTGAAGGAGACCTGGGCTAAACCCTCTGCATCCCTACAGGTGCCGAGACGAGCCGAAAACCTTTACAAAATTCATGGAGATGACACTGAATTCCTGCAGCTACATCCCCCACCTAATTCTCTAGTAGTTGACGCTTCACAACCTGGCACTCGAGCCAGAGCACCACTAGTGCCATCTGAGAAGGAGGGGAAGAAACTTGACACTTTTGGCCGCAGGCAGTATTCGTTTGCCTCATTCACTCTTCGCGTGGCAAACTATTTAGCGGCCATGGGGGCCTATCATCGCCACCTGTGGACTGCCATCCTCCCAGCCCTGAATGCTGCCCCTGATGACGTCCGGACCGCTGCTCTTGCCCACCATCAAGAGGCCTTGTCCCTCGCTTGCCAGGAAAGGGAGGCAGCCAGGCACCTCATGGACATTTCGTCCAAGCAGCTGATCACAGCGGTCGCTCTCAGGAGGCATGCCTGGCCCCGTTCTGCCACCCTTACGGATGATGTGAAGTCCAGGGTCGAGGATCTTCCCTTTGATGGGCAGGGCCTCTTCGACCCCAAAACAGATGAGATCTTAAAAAGCCTCATTGATCACCGGAAGACGGCCAAATCCATCTCCATGCCGTCCACCTCCAGGGGCACTTGGCATAGGTCTTTTTCTTCCCAATCTTCCTATGACAGATCCCGGTACCAGCAGGGCGCTTACCGGAATCAACCCCGTCAACAGCCTGGCCGACCAAGGCAACGACAACAGTTCTGTCGTCAAGCCCCGAAATCCAAGCAGCAGGTTTAGCCAGCTGCGGCTACCAGCACCTGTAGTTTGTAGTGTTAGACTAGCACAATTTTTTGATGCCTGGAGGGCTATCACCTCCGACTCTTGGGTTCTCACTATTATTGCCACTGGGTATGCAATCGAGTTTAACTCTACACCTTGCACCGGGTTTGTGAGGAACACTGCCTCTTCTCCCTTTCTCTGCGAAGAGGTTCAGAAGCTGCTCTCCAAGGATGCCATTATCTTGGTAGAAAATCCTGACATCCCGAGCAGTTTTTTCTTACTCTATTTTATCGTCCCTAAGAAAGATGGTGGCCTTCGGCCTATCCTGGACCTTAGGCCCTTGAATTTTTACATTACGCCTCACCGTTTCCGGATGGTCTCCCTGGACGGTACAATCCAGATGCTCAGACAAGGAGACTGGTTTGTACTTATTGATCTCAAGGACGCCTATTTTCATATTAGTATCCATCCTGAGTTACGCCGGTTCCTCCGGTTCTCCCTAGATGGTGTAATCTATGAGTTCAAGGCTCTCCCGTTCGGGTTATCCACCTCGCCAAGAGTGTTTACTAAATGTGTTGCCCCGGTGGCTGCTTACCTCCGTTTGCAAGGCATCACGGTCTTCCCTTACCTTGATGATTGGTTGCTGGTAGCGTCGTCTCCTGAAGTACTGTCACAACATGTAACCTTTACGCTATCTCTTCTCTCTGACCTTGGTTTACAGGTCAACCAAGAAAAGTCCATTTTGACGCCTACTCAAACATTACCTACATAGGAGGTGTTCTGGATGCTGCCGCAGGTCGTGCCTTCGTTCCAGAGGGCCGCATCCTGAAAATTCATCAGCTGCTTTCCCATTTCACTCCAGGAGCAAGGGTTCAAGCTCTGCTGGTCCAACGCCTTCTGGGACTTATGGCCTCCACCACGGCGGTTATCCAGCATGCCAGACTACGGATGCGGGTTCTTCAAACGTGGTACCTGGACTTGTTCAACCCGCTCACAGATCCGCCCTCCAAGACTCTTACAGTGTCACAAGCTCTGGCGGATCAGCTCACCTGGTGGTCGCTCCATTCGAACCTCCTCGTCGGCCGGCCCTTTGGCCCTCTCCAGCCTTCGATCCAGCTCACCACAGATGCGAGCCTCACTGGTTGGGGTGCCCATGTGCTGGATCTCACAGCCAATGGTCATTGGACTACACAGGAAACTGCTCTTCATATCAATACCCTAGAAGTCCTGGCGGTCTTCAAAGCTCTTCGAGCATTCGAGCGCCTACACTTGGGGAAAGTAGTGCAGGTGATGTCAGACAACACCACTGTGGTGTACTTCCTGAACAAGCAGGGCGGTACTCACTCCCGCCAACTTCTCGCTCTCACCACTCAGATTTGGGACTTGTGTTACGATCGCCACATCTTCCTCATTGCAGTGCATGTGGCATCGGCAGACAACCTCCTTGCGGATCGCCTCAGCAGGTCGCCAGACTCCCCTCATGAATGGGCTCTGGACGATGGGGTCTTTTCCTCCCTTTGCCAGAGATGGGGCTTTTTGTCCCTGGATCTCTTTGCCTCACCTGCGAATGCCAAATGCGACAGGTACTGTTCCCGAGCGGGGGTCGGACGTCATTCGGAGGGGGATGCATTCATGGTGCCTTGGACAGTCGGTCTAGTGTACGCATTTCCTCCCGTCCCCCTGATACAGAAAGCGGTCATCAAGATTCGCCACGATTGGGCCAATGTGATCCTCATTGCTTCCTGGTGGCCCCGGCAACCCTGGTTCGCCCCTCTGCTCCAGTTGGCATCGGATCACTTCCGGCTCCCCAACCTTCCACATCTTCTCTCCCTCCACGAGGGCAGGACTCTACATCCAGATCTAGAATCCCTCCATCTCACGGCCTGGAGACTAGACCTTCAATAGAGGATGTGTTGAACCATGCCCGTCGGCCCACTACTCTGGCCACATACACACGCAAGTGGAAATCCTTTTGTGACTTTGCGGAAGAACATGGCGTGTCTGCGTGCCCCACGACACTGGACACTCTCTTACAATTCCTTCTACTCCTCTTTCATTGAGGTTTGTCTCACTCCACGTTGAAGGTTTACATCTCTGTGATTGTTGCATATCAACCGCCTATCTCAGATGAGGCAAGGCTGTTTCAGCACCCTGTACTGAAACGATTCCTCAAGGGTTGCAGCAACATACGCCCAGCTTGTAGGCCGCCCACAGTGGTCTCTCCAACTGGTTTTACGTAAACTAATGTCACCACCCTTTGAACCCTTGGCTTCCGCGTCTCTGCGGCTTCTCACCTTCAAAACAGCTTTCCTTCTCGCTGTCACTTCAGCGAGGAGGGCAAGTGAGCTCACAGCGCTCCGGGCGGACCCGCCGTTCATACAGTTCCATCCGGATAAAGTTACACTCTTCCCAGATGTCTCCTTCCTTCCGAAGGTAGCCATTTCCTTCCACCTTAATCAGCCGGTAGTCTTACCTATGTTTTTTCCAAATCCCACGACTAACGTCGAGAAAGCACTCCATTCCCTGGATGTCAAACGGGCATTAGCCTACTACATTTCCCGCACGGTATCTTTTCGTTCCTCTCCGAGACTCTTTCTGTCATTCCTGGAATGCACCATGGGTTCCCCGGTTTCCTCTCAAACCTTATCCAGATGGGTGGTGGCCACCATTAAACTTGCATATGAACTTGCCCAGAAGCCTCTGCCCACCACCGTTAGAGCCCACTCGACTAGAGCTATGGCTTCCTCTACGGCATTTCTCCGTGGTGTTGACCTTGCTGACGTCTGTAAAGCAGCCATATGGTCTACACCCTTCACCTTTGTGGCCCACTATCGCCTTGATGTTCATGCGAAAGCGGAGGCTGCTGTTGGTAGAGCGGTACTGGCTTCCGCCTTGTCGTGACGCCCACCTCCTGGTAAGTCAGCTTGCTAGTCACCCATTAGTGTGCATTCACAGAGGACACAAAGGAGAAAGGAGGTTACTTACCTGTAACTCTGGTTCTTCGAGTAGTCCTCTGTGAATTCACATGTCCCACCCTCCTCCCCGCTGTGCGTCCCGACTCTCTACGGTTGGCATGTACAGCGGCGGACAGTTCTTTGGAACTAGCGCACTCAGTGCCGGGGTGGTGATGTAACCTCCATGGGAGGTCCCTCGGCACAGAGCGCTTAAAGCTATAGAAGCTTCCAACTTGCTCTGCTGAATCGCAGGCTAACCCATTAGTGTGAATTCACAGAGGACTACTTGAAGAACCAGAGTTACAGGTAAGTAACCTCCTTTGTTTTTACCATTTGAAAGGCCTTATCTGAACATCAATATTTCAGCTCCTGCAGCCTGGATTCCTTCCAAATAAAAAAGGAGATGGGGCCAACCATTCTCTTTCAAGATATGCAAATTGTTATTTTCAATTTATTTGATTTGTTTAAAATCTGGGGACGCTTGAAGGTTGCTTGTTTCTGCATGGGGAAGTCAAACAGTTTTACTTTTTAAAAAATCATATATTGAAAACCCCTTTTCCCAAACACCCCCAAATTTGGCACAGATCAAGAGCAGCCTGTCTGCTATACTCATACTAAATTTGGTTCTGATTAAAAGCCAAGTTTCAAAGTTATATATATATATTGTTTGAGTTTCACCCATTTTTAAATTGCTTTGTAGAATGTTGATTTACTCTGTCAGCACAATAATATCACTGCATTCTCATGCAGTGATAATTCATAATTTGCATTTTATCTCTTCAGTTTGCTTTTAAATATTTGCTTACTGCTACACTGCATTTTAATTCAGCCTGTTTTTTTATCACTGTTGGAAGTACTCTGAGAATAATTTTTGAAAGCTAAGGCTGTCAAATAAATAAAAACAATATAATCATTTTCACACATGACAACTGCAGCTCAAAACCAGCATTGTGTGGCAGACAATTACAAAGAATATTTAATCACTAATTTTCATATGAATGTATCCTAGGTTCACACATGGACTGCTGTAGATCTTATTCTTAGCTTTCAGGTTCTCTTTAGAATATGATGATTTTCAGATTTCAGTATGTGAGGACTGTGGCGTTCACCCTTATTATTTCGTTCTCTTACCAAAAGGCATGAGGAATCCTATTCTCAGCTAAGGGCTAAACTGCTGCAATGTTTGGAGAAGTGGATGGAATGAGAAAATGTCACTTCTCTTGAGCAGATGAAAAATGTGATTGGGCTGGAACAATTTTATTCTGTTTTGCCTGGGGAATTACGTTATTTAGTCAAGGACAAAAATCCCAAAAATCTATTATAAGCAGGTGAAACAGCGGATTACCTTGGGGAGATTCGAAACCACAGGTTCTCTGAGGTAAATTTTAACAAACAGAACTGGGACCAAAATAAGAAACCCTTTAATAAAAATTACCTCAGCAAAACAACAGGAAAAGAAGGCCAGGGTAGTACTTCACCTAAATTAGCACGGCCTAGTTCTCAGAACCAAATGAACCCTAAGGAAAAGTTTAATATCTCCTCAGAATGAGAGAAGGAATTACAAATGCTACAAATGCAGCGAGCCTGGTCATTTACAATTCAATTGTACAAAAAATAAACCTAAAAATGTGGAGCATAATGGCCAGACCAAGAAAGTATACTGCTTGGGAACTGTGGAGGCCTCTGAGGGAAGCCGTGGCCAAGGTTCTGTCTCCATGGCAACCACAGCAGCTGAGCAGGAGGACATTCCTGTAGCCCCTATAGTCCAGTGTTTTTATATCAAAAATGACAATACTCTTCTCAAAAACGCTGGTGAAGAGATATTAGTGGGTAAAAAGAAGTACATTGTTCTAAGGGACACAGGGTCTCAAATTTCTATAGCCCATTCAGATCTGATAACTCAGGACAACATAATTCCAGGCAGAACTATGACCCTAAAAGGAATTGGGAAGGAAACTGTATTGTTGAAAGTGGCAGAGGTTCAAATAACTTATGGGAATTGGTCTGGAAAGCGGCAGGTGGCCATTTCAGATGAAATACCGGCTGCTTTTCTCATTGGTTGGGACTTAATAGAGCATGTCAAGAGTGCTTTTGTACTTACACACTCAAAGGGGGGCCAGAATTCACCCACTGCAGTAGGAATGGATACTGTAGCAGAGGGAAGCCTGGAGGGAGAGATTCCCTTGGATAACCAGCTTAATAGTGGTGCAGAAGGTGATCTCATGCTTCTAAAGAATCCCAATAAATATAATTTTGCCCAGGAGCAGAAGGAGGACATTAGCTTGGGGGGTTGCTTTGAAGCAGCCAGGACACCCACTGTATTGTCTCCTGAATGCCCTGAGAGATTTTGCATGGATAAAGACCTTTTGTATAGGGAAATTTTAGCCACCCCATACAGAGGAAAAGGAGAACCCCAAAAGCAATTATTGGTCCCAAGTAAATACAGAGAGAATATCATAAATTAAGCTCACAGTAGTTAGTTTTGGGGCACGCATGGGGATCACACAAACCAAAAGAAGGGTTGCCCAGAACTTCTTTTGGCCAAGTATGGGTAAACAGATTACATATTATTGCAGAACTAGTGATGTCTGTCAGAGACGAGGGACAGGGCAGGATGGAACTAAAGCCAAATTATGTCCTTTGCCAGTCATCTCTACCCCATTCCAAAGGCTGGGGATCGATCTGGTATGGCCACCAGACAGGGGAATAAGTACATTTTGACCATTATGGACTTTGCCACAAGATATCCTGAGGCAATTTCATTACGTAATATGGAGACTGACACGGTGGCAGATGCCTTAATCAATTACATGAGCCGATTGGGATCTGCTAGTGAAATAGTCAGTGATTTGGGAACTAGCTTCACCTCCAGACTTATAAACAGGTTATGGAAGGCCTGTGGAATAACCCAAATCAACTCTACACCATATCATCCCGAGACTAATGGGCTAATTAAAAAAATTAATGGCACATTAGGGCGCATGATTAAAGCCTATGTGGCAGAGAACCCAAATGACTGGGACTGCAAAATACAACCCCTATTATACGCCTATAGGAGCATTCCCCAAGAAAGCACTGGATTCAGTCCTTTTGAGTTATTACTAGGATGGGGAGTGCGTGGACCTTTAGATTTGCTCCACATGAACTGGGAAGACCGTAGTGAGAAGGTGAAGCCCCGAACCAGAAAGAAAGCAGGCTTCACTATAAAACGGCCAGCAGAGGACGTCCAGTGGACATCAGAGGGCCTGATGACCTCCAGTCGATGGAAGAGAACGCGGAAGAAGGAGCTAGTGATCATCAGAGGGACCCCTGAGTGCCAGCAGTCGTGTGTCCAGCTGAAGGAGGCAGTAACGACTGGACCAGTCCACGGCGCACCTTGCTACAACGTGAAGGTGAAAGTCTTGGACTTTGCAAACTTGGACTTTGCAAAAGAGACTCAGGTCGTGCCTCGAAAGCCAAATGACTGATGGGGGGGGGGGATAAACCAAGCTGATAAAGTTATAAGAAATGTTCTGTTTGTGTATAGTGTGGAAAAACTGAATACTGATGAACTGAAATGTGGCAAATGATGCAAGAACTTACAAAATAAATTGGAATGGACTATTGATTTACTGGTTAATTATCTATGTAAAAGTTTCCTGATTTGGGGTATATTTCTGTAAGGTTGAAAAGGTTAAATGTAGTAAGTGTAAATGATAAGGTAAAGTATATTATTGAATTGTAGTGGAATGTTTAGTGTAAAAAGGTATTGTGATTGTTATATTAAATGTGTTATTGCTTATAGAATTGTGCCATATGGTAAGTAAAGTTTCATGCAATTGTGCCTGTTTGTTTAGGAGGGAAAATGCGTTTCCCCTCCCAAACAAACATATTTAAGGGGGGAGGTAAGTGGCGTTCACCCTTATTATGTTAAATAAGTCATGCATTATTCATGATTTATGCTGATGTGGTGGAGAGGCGGAGCCGAGACAGAGATTAAAAGGCAGAGCCTGCGAGTCAGAGAAAGCAGAGAGAAGTCAGAGTCAGAGTAGAGTAGAGTCAGAGTTAGAGAGAGAGAGAGAGAGAGAGATAGTTGGGAGATCTGTGGTGTGATTAGTCAGAAGAGTGAATAGTAACCTGTAAGATCAAATAGAAGATTGTGATTGATGCTTGATAAACCTGAAGAAGATACTGATGAATTATTATAGAAACACCTGTAATCAATAAACCTGTTTTATTCAAAAGACAGTGATGAATGGACCTTCATCTTTCTTGAGCAAAGTACGTTGATTTAGTGATCAACTGGTGGCAGCGTGTGAAAAGGTGTTTGGTTTGCCTTCATGTGCTCTGTGGTTGGAAGATAACCAGGGGCAACAAGGGGCAAACGTCACAAGGACACACTGATAAAAAATTACTGTTGCACAATATTGACATGAAAGGTAACCTTAAGACTCCTTCATCGTGCAAAAGCGTTAAGCTGGAAACTGAGTGAAAAGCGAAACACAGAATTCCCATGGAAATTTCCTTTTATCTTATTAAATATAGAAGTGGCAGAAAATTTCATTCAGTTCATAGATATTTTGTTTATTCTTCAATAGTATTTAATAAGAAGCTTCCTCAGACATATCCTGATTCTGAATCAGTATGTGAACTAGAACACCAAAACAGGAAGATTTAACCTCCTTGTTATATACTTCAAGTCTCATTAAAGTTTTTGCAAAGTAACTTCACATCTCATGAAAGTAAAAATTTAGCGACAACCTGAGGAGATAAAACTCACACCTTTTATTTTTCACAAATTCTATCAAGACTTACTGGATTCAGCCCCAAATTTTGAATACATAACCCCCTATCCAGACACTTATACATAATTCTCTTCAGACTGCATTTCATAATAAAATGTGTTGGCAATTATATCCAAACACTATAATGATGCTATGGGGCAGTCATGTAGTCTTCCTTGAGATTAATTTAAATGGTCAAATTTGTCATGACAAGTCTAGAGTATATCAAAGAGCTATAGCCTCAAGGATACTGAGTGATGAATGAATTCTAGCTTTAATTCTTGATGGATCATCATCATAAAGTGATCCAGTAAGTAGAAATATGGACATACAGAACATTAAATCACTTATGTAATTTTGAGAGTAGCCAACAAAGATTGAGAGGCTAATAACATATGCCATTGGTATGGCTGTATTAATTAAGGAAATTTGTTTGAGAGCATGCAATATAATGAACAACAGTAAATGTTTATATTGGGCACTTGTACTCAGTAGCAAAAGCTCTTTTCATCTTTAATATTCAAACCTCCAGTGAAATAAGTAGCCTAAAGCAGATATTTCTTTTTAAGCTATTGTTTGGGGAACCCTAGGGTCTCCCAGAAACTGGCTGACATGTTCTCTTTGAAAGGACCAGTAATGGAAAATAAACTCCCCTAAGATTAGCTTATCCGTTATGGTGTAAGAGTTTTATAATGTTAAAAGAGGCACATGGCTGAGTATTGGCAATTTGTGATTCCAAGCATCCTGGTATCACTACTTTGCCCAGGCAATTTGGAGTAATTGTCTATTGTCCCTTTTTGGACAATAGACTGTACTTGAAATGTAAGCAACAAGAAGACTCAACAGATTCAGAAGGGCCACATGAACAAATAGAAGGATGTATTCTAAGAGCAAAATATATATTACTCTTACTGCCATTAATCCAAGTGACTGACATCCTTCTTGTCAGCAATGATTCAGCAGCCAGGCTTGGAGGACAGAGGTAATGTTAATTAGCATCCAGATACATGCCATGCTAATGCAGAAGAGTGGAACATCAAATATTTAAGTCGATCTTCTGTGATCCTCTCTCATCCTGTGTGACTTTGGCTGCTTGTCTTTTAGGAGCCCAAGCAGCAAATTTTTGCATAAAGGTAAAGGTAAAGGTTCCCCTTGACATTTAGTCCAGTCGTGTCCGACTCTAGGGGGTGGTGCTCATCCCCGTTGCCAAGCCATAGAGCCAGCGTTTGTCCGAAGACAGTTTCCGTGGTCACGTGGCCAGCGCGACTAGACATGGAACGCCATTACCTTCCCACCGAGGTGGTACCTATTTATCTACTCACATTTGCATGCTTTCGAACTGCTAGGTTGGCATACCTACACTTTAATGTGGTAATTTTCATTTGCTTTACACAGAGAGAGTCAGCATCCTACTTAAATTAGTAGTGGAGCTGGAGAAGTAAATTGAATTTGATCAGGTTAACTTGGCTACATTTGGCAGAGACTTTTTGGGGAAGAAGGTAAGGAAAACTTTACTGAGATCTCAGAAAGATACTTAAAAGTAGTGCCCATGCCAGAGACCTGTTCCCACAATTGATGGAACTGAAATATCTACCAATGATTTCATTAGTTCCTAACCAATGCTTCACTCCTATGGAAAACCATGTACGTTGAAACTAGTGTAGGCCCATTTGAATCAATGGAACCTATGGAGGTTGACTCACCAAATCTCCACTGATTCAATGGACCTAGTCTAGTGTTAAGAAATAGGATTTCAGCTATAGCATCCATTTGACACAGAAAAAAGTCTCTGAATCTCCCCTTCCAGATTAGAGGTGCAGGTGTGTAGCTTGTTGTGTATGAGGCTGGCAGTATAAACTCAGAATACCCCTCAGACAAAGAAGGAAGTCCATACACCTCTACTTTATCTATCAAGTTTGGAAGCAGGTGGTAAATATGACACTGTTCTTACATCTGGAAAACTCAGAGTCAAAAGAAAACCAAGGTTTTTAACCTTGGGAGGGAGGTCTTATTTCCTTCTTCTCGACTCTAAGAACTTTTCTTCTCACAGCTGACCCATGGCACCAGCTGAATTTCACCTTTGCTATTGCTACCAATCTCATTTTTTAATCTGCAATGTTGTCAATGTTCCAGACACACTAGTTGACAAGTCATAAATGCTGATATTGAAAAGGAGCCTGAGAATTTGAAAGAGGAAGCCATATCTTGATGTGAAAAACCATCTGGCAATTATGGAAGCTGGGGTTCTGGATCAACTGAATGCCTACAGGGACATAGGCCCAGCAATGCAAAAGTCAAAGTCATTCAGCTAATATAATTCAGACTGTGTCATTTTACTCCCAAAGGTTTAAGTAAAGTTCCAGTAGGCACCCTTTACAAAGTTCTACACTGCACTGCTAGTAAAGTGACCTCACAAATCTCTAAATTCAGCACTTCCTTCAGTAGACTTTGATCCACTCTGTGGAATTAATCTTTATGTTAAGCTTAAGATGTACAAAGCTGTTGTTTGATCCTCTTTACTTTATGGGATATAGACGTGGATTATTTATCAATGACATGCAGGAAAGCTCAATAATTTCCATCTTACCTGTTTTTGGAGAATTCTCAACATCAAATTGCACAATAAATTCTCTGACACTGAAGTCTTGGAGCAAGCATAGATGATAAGCTTTTTTACCATCTTGAAACAACAACAACTTCTGTCAGTTAGCCAAGTCATCAATGTGTCAGACGACTGTCTCCCGATTTTCTATGGTGCTTTGTTGTGTGGTGGACAAAAGAAACAGTTAACGAGTAAGGTGAAGACAACAATTTAATATTGACCATGTCAGTTGGGAAGCTCTCACTCAAAGCTGGAGTGTCTGGCAAGAAGTTATCAAACAAGGGGCTAAAGAATTTTAAAAAGGGGAAAAAAGGAGAATTGAGGATGCACGAAGGTAGTGAGGCAAGGGAAAGCAAATATGTAGTATCTTGAAAGCCCAACAAGCCAAGGATCAGCTAACCTTCCTCCACTGTTTCTGTATCTTCCAGGCTCATATTGGGTTAGTCAGTCACCTGTGTGTGCATCAATGTGTTACTTCTCAACCTTAACTACTCACTTCTTTTTTCCCCTCCTTAATATTGAATCTGATGGAGACAGTCTTCTTTGAAAATAGCTATTAAGTGCATAAAATAACATTTGACTTGAACACTACATGAAAGGAACCCAAATGAGATTTCCTTCTGACTGAAGCTGCCCGTGATTGCCATGCATCACAGCATGAGGTAACATGAGGTGGAAATACCCCAAATTCTTGTGAATACCTTAGGGAATAAAAATCCAGTACCTTCCAGTTCAAAACAGATTCACTTTTGTGCATACATTCTTAGATACACATTTGTTCTATTATATGGGTTGGGTTGTGCCCCCAGAATTCCATGATTTGATATTCAAGGGGCCACAGAGTGTCTCTTTTTAAATGACACAAGATGGGATTCTGTATACCTGACTGCTGACATTGGCATCATTGACATTGAGGCTTGTGCATGCTATGTAAAACTTTGCACCTTTTTTCCGGCTGGCAATATGGGCATGCTATTGTAAGGCAATGTCAGGATATTTTCTTGCTTTTTAACCATGGGCACATTGCACAGGAGCAGTATGCCACTTTCATGATCCAGGGGTTTGTTTGTTTGTTTCTGAAGCAATGAATTCCCTGGCTTTTTACAACAGAAATTTAGTCATATCCACAACATCCTAATTCCAAGGAGCACATCCTTCCCTTACCTACCAGCAACAAATTCTGTTGCTTTCTATTTTCTCTGTCCAAAAGATTATCCTGAATGGCACATTGCAATTGAATACATTGTCGATCAACAGTATATAATCAGCCATATAAAAATTGTATTATCAAAGGATTTCACGGCCGGGATCAGATGGTTGTTGTAGGTTTTTCTAACTCCTGTCCTCTGAAAATGCCGGCCACAGAGACTGGTGAAATGTTAGAAAGAAAAACCTCCACAACATGGCCAAACAGTCCGAAAAACCTACGACAACCATATAAAAATTGTCAGACTCCCTGTGTGCCTCTTGAACATATTAGAGGAAGGGATTTTAATGGGATTTCTTCATGTTTAAGTCCTTTTAATTTGTTTCAATTTGACCAAACTCCGGGAGGCAGTGGAAGACAGGAGGGCCTCGTGTGCTCTGGTCCATGGGGTCACGAAGAGTCGGACACGACTTAACGACTAAACAACAACAACAAATTTGTTTCAAAATGTGTTAATTCCATGGGGAACAAAGGAGTTGGACCCATACACCATCCATTTATTTTTATACTACAACTTCTGTGAATCTTTACTGTTGGCTGTGTTGGCTAGGGCACCCACACCCATCCTGCTCTCATACAAATGCACACAAGCACTTTTAGGTACACACACACACACACACACACACACACACACACACACACACACACACACACACACACACACAAATCTTTTTTCTGTCCTAATATACAACACAGATGTCTCCTTTTCACCACCATCATTCCCTCTGCTTCTTCCACATCCATCCACACCACCATTTCCTCTTTCTCTTCTACTCTACAAGCCACCCATGTCCCCACCTGAACCACAGATTCACTATTTCAGCTATGATAGCAACCTCTTCCCAACTTCAAAATCACCACAGCAATAGCCTCCTTGCTTCCTTCCTATTCTCCACCCTAGTTCCACCTCAGTGCTCAACACAGTGCTCAACACAGACCCACTCCTTTTCCCCCTCATTAACCTCTCACACCTCTCCTAGCTGCTACAGCCTCTTCGTTCTCCCTCATACACGACCTGCTGCATGCTTAGTGATATTCTAGAGACTTTAGAAAGCAGGTATTTTGAGATGTTTCATTTTACAATTTTCTTAAAATTAAGTAAAGCAACTGGAGGTTGTTGTTGTTTTCCCCTAAGGGAAGCAAAAGTACATTTTAAAATACTGGTCCCTTAGTAATATGACTGGCTTTGCATTCATAGTGGGAGGATTCTTCTTTTTTAAAAGTTGCTTCTGATTTACTTGCATGGCAACCATAATAATATTATTAAGTTATGTGGGATGTTCAAGAAGTGATTTAGCATTGAGTTTCTATGGCTAAGCAGGGATATGGAACCAAATATCCTAGCATGACATTCTATTTACTGTATTACATAGGCTCTTAAATGACTGGTAGATTAAACTTTCCAGTGGCCATGCAATATTAATAGCAGTGCTACCATCTTTCAATATTGAATGCTTACAGTAGAATGCATAAATGGCCCTAACTATTTTAAAGTACAGAGTGATTTTCTTCATTTTAATAACAAATGGTTACATTCTACATAATTAGAACCTTCCTTGACTACTGTAATGCAATTCACATGGGAATGCCCTGGAAGACCATAATTAACCTTTATCCTAGGGGGATAGTGTTAGTTGCAAAATTAACTAATTGACTAACGATATGCCATTTTGTAAGAAATGAGCAAACATAAATTAAGCATAATGTTTCAAAATGTAAATGGTTAATGAATATTAATTGTATACATTTAAGACCTTGTTGGAAAACACTTCTTTGCATGCTTCGTTAGTTCCTACTCTTACTTCATTAACTTTTGTAGTTTCCTTTCTGCTGAATAAAATTAACTTTATTCATATAATCTGTTCCATTAAGCCTTTTGTAAACCTCAACTCTGTACTCTCTGATCTTACTTTAATCTATGGAAATGAGTTATATTTCTTAAGTATGCAGAGCAGTTCATCAATTACAGTCTGATGTCATCCTTTTAATCTTCTCTTTCTGGATTTTTACCTTACACATTGTCCTTCACAAATGAAGAAGCAACATTGAACAAAGTTAAGGACATATTTTTTTCTCATTAAAGCTGTTCCCACTACTGCTAAACTGCCTTAAGACTGGACAATTTAAGAAATACTAATAGTAGTCTTTTGAATTAATAACATACACAAGGGACATTTTGACATGTCCCTTGTGTTATTCTTGGAATAATCCTGTGACACTGACTATATTGAAATACATAGAAACCGCAAGGTCATCTAGTGAACTTCATAGTCAAAGTCTCCTCACATTGAGTACAAAATCCTGTTTGTGCAGATGTAAAGTAAACTTATGCCCTGAGAGTTACACTCAGCAACAAGGAATTCTGTAATTTGATTATGCAATCAGTTGCATCATTGTGGAATATGCTGATGGACGTTCCTCATGGACAGCACTTTTATCTTGGAGCTATGGTAGCTATCACAGACATACAACCATGTGTAAAAGAAAGTACACCCTGTTTGAAATCTATGCCATTGCATATCAGGACATTATAACGGCAGGTCTGAAAATTAAGTATACAACCTCAGATGAATAACAACACATGATATATTACACTGTGTCATGATTTATTTTACAAAAATAAAGCCAAAGTAGAGAATCCATGTGTGAAAAGTAGAATCATAGAATCATAGAAAAGTGAAGTTGGAAGGGGCCTACAAGGCCATCAAGTCCAACGCCCTGCTCAATGCAGGAATACAATCAAAGCATAGCTGTCAGGTGATTATCTAAGTTTTTCTTGAATGCCTCCAGTGTTGGAGCACTCACCAACTCCTGAGGTAACTGGTTCCACTGTCATACTGCTCTAACATGCCCAATTCTTTCAGCCTTTCCTCATAAGGCTTGGTTTCCACCCCCTGATCATCCTTGTCACCCTCCTCTGAACTTGTTCCAATTTGTTAGCATCCTTCTTGAAGTGTGGTGTCCAGAACTGGACACAAGTCTCAAGGTGAGGCCTAAACAGTGCTGAAGAGAGGGGGACTAGCACCTCTCGGGATTTGGAAACTAGACTTCTATTAATGCAGCCTAAAATAGCATTAGCCTTTTTTGTAGCCACATCACACTGTTGGCTCATATTTAGTTTGTGATCTACGACAATTCCAAGATCCTTCTTGCTAGTAGTTTTGCTGAGCCACGTGTCCCCCATCTTGTAAACTGTGCAATTGGTTTCTTTTTCCGAGGTGCAGTACTTTGCACTTATCCCTGTTGAATTTCATTCTGTTGCTTTCGGCCCAGTACTCCATCCTATCAAGGTCATTTTGAATTTTGTTTCTGTCTTAGCTATTCCGCCAAATTTGGTATCATCTACAAATTTGACAAGCATTCCCTGCACTCCCTCATCCAAGTCATTAATAAAAATATTGAAGAGCACCGGGTCCAGGACTGAGCCTTGGGGTACCCCACTTGTGACCTCCTCCCAGTTAGAGAAGGACCCATTAATCATCACCCTCTGAGTATGATTCTGTAGCCAATTGTGTATCCACCTGACACTTGATCTCTCCAGCCCACACCTAGTTAGCTTGCTAATCAGGATATCATGGGGCACTTTGTCAAAAGCTTTGCTCAAGTCAAGATATACTACGTCTACAGCGTTCCCTCTGTCTATCAGGGAGGTGACCTGATCAATAATCGAGATCGAATTAGTTTGGCAGGATTTGTTCTTGACAAATCTGTGTTGGCTTCTAGTTATTACTGCATTGTTTTCTAGGTGCTTGCACAATGACCGCTTTACGATCTGTTCCAGAATTTTGCCTGGGATTGATGTCAGGCTGACTGGCCTGTAGTTCCCAGGTTCCTCTTTTTTGCCCTTTTTGAAGATAGAGACAACATTAGCCCTCCTCCAATCCTCTGGCATCTCACTCATTTCCCATGATTTCAAGAAAATAATGGATAGCGGTTCTGAGAGTTCTTCAGCCAATTCCTTCAGTACTCTCGGATGCAGTTCATCTGGCCCTGGAGATTTGAACTCCTTCAAGGTGGTAAGGTATTCCTTGACTCTTTGTTTATCAATCTCCAGCTGCAACCCCCCCCCTTGCACTTCCAATTGTTTGGAAGTTCATAGTCTGTCTTATGAGAAAAGACTGAACTAAAATAGGAATTGAGCACCTCTGCCTTTTCTTTGTCATCTGTTATGATTTTTCAATCTCGATTGCGGAGCTGTGCCACTATGTCTTTTGTTTGTCTTTTGCTACTCACATACCTGAAGAATGCTTTTTTTATTGCTTTTAGTGTATCCAGCTAACCTCAGCTCATTCTCAGCTTTTGCCCTCCTCATGCCATCCGTGCATTTCCTTGCTACTTGTCTATACTCATCCTTGGTGGCCTGGCCTGCTTTCTATTTCCTGTACATCTCTTTTTTGGTTTGTAGGTCCTCCCTGATCTTTTTGTGAAGTCACACTGGTCTTTTTTGCCACCTCCCCCCCTTTCTTCTTGTTGGAATTTTTTGTAGTTGTGCCTTTAGAATTTCTTTTTTTAGAAGCTCCCACCCTTCTTGGACTCCTTTTCTTCTTAGGATCTCCTGCCATGGGACCTTACTTATCCTTGTTCTGAGATGATTAAAACTGTTTTTGTTTTGTTTTTTAAATCCAGTATATGTGTGTGGCTACACTCTGCTTTCGTTTCCTTTGAAATCAAGAATTCTAGAAGGACATGGTCACTCTCACCTACAGTTCCCCTTACTGCCACTTCCCCCACCAAGTCATCTTTGTTGGTCAGAATCAAGTCAAGGACAGCAAATCCTCTAGTTTCTTTCTCCACTTTTTGTAGGAGGAAATTATCAACCACACAAGCCAGGAATTTCTTGGAAGTGCCATACTTGGCAGAATTTGCCTCCCAACATATATCTGGATAATTGAAATCTCCCATCACTACTACGTCGTGTCTCTTTGAAAACCCTGCAATTTGTTTTTCAAAATTTTCATCTTCTTCCTCTCTTTGATTGGGCAGTCAGTAGTAGACTCCAACTACCAAGTTCCTTTTGTTTTTTGCCCCAACTAGATTGATCCAGATGCTCTCACCCACTCTCCTCCTCCTTTATTTCTGTGCAGGAATGAATATTTTTTTACATATACTGCAACTCCACCTCCCTTTTTATTCTCTCTGTTCTTTTTTATTAGTTTATATGCCTCAATTGCTGTATTCCAGTCATGGGAGTCATCCCACCAAGTTTCAGTTATTCCTATCAAGTCATACTTACCCTCCTGAATTAAAATTTCCAGTTCTTCTTGTTTGTTTCTCATACTCCTGGCATTCGTATACAGACACCGGAGGTTGTGTGATTTGTGGCCTGTTTGTCTTTGTACATTTTTATGAATATTGTGATTATTATTTTTAAGGTTTATTGTTATGTTTATTACTGTGATTATTATTGTTCATGTTATTATTGTTGTCCTTTTGATCAGTTTTGTCCATTTTTCTTATTGGGCGTAAGGCTTCATCTACCCTTAACTCTGTGCTTGCATCTCCCTCCCCCTTCCAATTCAGTTTAAAGCCCTCCTGATGAAGTTCTTCATGCTGTGGGCAAACACATTCTTCCCAGTCCTTGTTAGATGCAAGCCGTCTCTTGCTAGCAGTCCTTCTTCCAGGAAGCTTCCCCCATGGTCCCAAAAACCAAATCCCTCTTGTCGACACCACCTTTGTAGCCAGTCATTCACCCAGAGGATCTTCCTTTCTCTTTCAATTCCTCTTCCAAGCACTGGTAGGATGGAAGAAAAAACTATCTGGGCCCCAAAGTCCTTGAGTTTCCTTCCCAGAGCTTCAAAGTCAGACGCGATTTCTCAGTAGCTCCTCTTGTCTGTAAGTACACCTTATGATTCAATTGCTTGTAGAACCACCTTTAGCAGCAATAACTTGAAGTAATCATTTTCTGCATGACTTTATCAGTCTCTCACATTGTTGTCAAAGAATTTTAGCCCACTCTTCTTTACAAAATTGCTTCAGTTCACTGAGGTTTGTGGGCATTTGTTTATGCACAGCTCTCTGAAGGTCCTGCAACAGCATTTCAGTCTGGTTGAGGTCTGGACTTTGACTGGGCCATTGCAACACCTTGATTCTTTCCTTTTTCAGCCATTCTGTTGTAGATTTGCTGGTGTGCTTGGGATCATTGGTCTGTTGCATGACCCAATTTCAGCCAAGTTTTAGCTGTCAGACAGATGGCCTCACATTTGACTCTAGAATACTTTGATATATAGAAGAGTTCATGGTTGACTCAATGACTGCTAAGTGCCCAGATCCTGTAGCTACAAAACAAGCCCAAATCATTGCCCCTCCACCACCATTCTTGGCAGTTGGTATGAGGTGTTTGTGCTGATATGCTGTGTTTAGTTTTGGCATTATGGCCAAACATCTCCACTTTGGTCTTGTCTCTCCACAGGACATTGTTCCAGAAGTCTTGTGGTTTGTCCAGATGCAACTTTGCAAGCCTTAGCTGTGCTGCCATGTTCTTTTTAGAGAGAAGAGGCTTTCTCCTGGCAAACCTTCCAAATAAACCATACTTATTCAGTCTTTTTCTAATTGTACTGTCATGAACTTTAACATTTAACATTCTAACTGAGGCCTGTAGAGTATGAGATGTAACTCTTGGGTTTTTTGCAATTTCTCTGAGAGTTGCATGGTCCGATCTTGCAGTGAATTTGCTTGGATGTCTATTCCTGGGAAGATTGGCAACTGTCTTGAATGTTTTCCAGTTGTGAATAATCTTCCTAATTGTAGAATGATGGACTTTAAATTGTTTGGTGTCACGACCAAATCTCCCTAAGGAGCATATGTCATTCGGGCAGGGAGTTCCGCAGGCCACAGATCTACCACTTTACGCTGGGGCAAGTCCTCAACCTTCAGCAGTGCATAGCATCTGTGCCTTGAACAAGCCTGACCTTTAAAGAACACTTTACTTTTCTCAGCACTTTGCAAGTAGTGCAACATGGGCTTTGTGATTCCTTAGAACTCACAACAGCTCAGTTAAATAGGACTTCTCTATAGTAGCTAGTCAATGGCCTTTACCACTCCTCTGGATTTAGCCAAATCCTGCTGATCCAAGAGACCAGTCCTCAGTAAGGATTTGTATAATTATTTTTTATTAAGAAAATATAGTTTCATAGAAACAGTTTGTTTTTGCTCAAGCATTAGCATAAAGACATGTTCAAAGGATTACTATAGTTAAATACAACAACTAATTCCCATTAAAATAATACACACTAAAACTGGGCTAAGGTGGGCTAGCCCCACCTCCTCCTTCTCTTACCTACATTCTTTTCCTTCAAGCTACATAACACACACCATCAAGAACTTCTCTCAGGCAAAAGTTCTCTTCCACAAAATGGTCTCTCTCCTACATAACCCATCTTCCATTTTTCTACATTCCTCAGACCTCCTTCTTCATGACTGTAAACCAATTAACTCAAAGAGGCATAACTGCTCACTCCACCCCCAATTCTCATGAAGATGCAGGTGGTTTATCTCCATTCCAATTAGAAAGGAATTTGTTGGGTCTTCGCACTGGAGCCTCTTCGTCCTTGCATCCTTATCAGGTTTCATGCTGTACCAGCCTGGCTGTAAATTAAGAAAAACAGCCTCTCTGCCTTTCTCACATTCCCATGTCTTCAATCCTTTCACTTTTAAAACCTAACAGACTCCATTTTATTTCATGCTCATTGACTACAAGTCCCACTCTCTTTCAATCTCATGACACAGGAAGTGGCCTTATAACCCTTCCCAGATTGATGGGCAGCAACAATTGCATTTCTACTATTAGTGCTGATGTGTTGGCTCCTTGGCATTGTGTTAACACACACCTGAATGCTTCAGACCAGCAAACTGCTAAAACTTCAGCTTTTATAGAGGTGGTCACACTTGCTGATGATCAATTACTCAAGGGCATTTGGTTATCAGCACCTGGCTGCTACTTAGCCTCTTAATTCCTATGGAAGTAGTAAGGGTGTACTTAGTTTTTCATACATTGCTTCTCCATTTTGGCTTTATTTTTGTTAAATAAATCATGCCATGGTGTAATATGTCAGGCATTGTTGTTCCTCTGAGGTTGTATTTACCTAATTTTCAGACCTGCTAAGGACCAGATGATTTCTCCTGATATATAAAACCATAGGATTCAAAGAGGGTGTACTTTCTTTTTCATATGACTGTAACATCACATAGTCCATGGAACTATGCCACATAATTTGGTCCAATGTTTCCAGGGCCTCTAAAGTTATAATGTGAGCTCCTTTCCTGTCAAGATAAATTCTGTTCTTTGGAAGGAAAAAAATGAAAACTACATTGATTACTTTTAACCTATTTTAGGTTACTTTTGTTTTTCTTTTTTAAAATCTTTTTATTATTCACATTTTCAAAATCAGCATACAAAATCAAACAATTTCATAACAGTAGTACAAATATCCATATAGGTACAGTACATTTCTGGAGAAACTCTCTATACTTAAATGAATGAATGAATGAATTATGTCTACTTATGGCTGTTTTATTTGTATTTTAGCTGGGCACAACAACATAATATGTATGTTAACTTTACACATTGGAACTGCCTATGCATAACATCACTTAATGTGATGCTTACAGAATCTAGGTCCATGCAGTTCTTAAAATCTAGCTCAATGCCTACAATACCCTCAATGAAAGGTTGTAAGAAAGGACATATATACACCTGCAGCTGCATTATGATGAAGAAGCCAACCTCCATCCATAGTAAAGCACAAAAAAACTATTGGGTTAGAAGAGGAAGTATTTCACATGAAATAGACCAAGCAGTGTGCAAAGCCTTTGTAAAGGCTTTGAAAACATATTAGAGAGGAAACTTCCCTTTGCAGGTATGCTGTGCAAACTCTTTGTTGTTGTTGTTTAGTCATTAAGTCGTGTCCGACTCTTCGTGACCCCATGGACCAGCACACGTGAGGCCCTCCTGTCTTCCACTGCCTCCCGGAGTTGGGTCAAATTCATGTTGGTAGCTTCAATGACACTGTCCATCCATCTCGTCCTCTGTCGTCCCCTTCTCCTCTTGCCTTCACTCTTTCCGAATATCAGGGTCTTTTCCAGGGAGTCTTCTCTTCTCATGAGATGGCCAAAGTACTGAAGCCTCAGCTTCAGGATCTGTCCTTCCAGTGAGCACTCAGGATTGATTTCCTTCAGAATGGATAGGTGTGATCTCCTTGCAGTCCAGGAGACTCTCAAGAGTCTCCTCCAGCACCACAATTCAAAAGCATCAATTCTTTGGCGGTCAGCCTTCTTTATGGTCCAGCTCTCACTTCCATACATGGCTACAGGAAAAACCATAGCTTTGACTATGCGGACCTTTGTTTGCAAGGTGATGTCTCTGCTTTTTAAGATGCTGTCTAGGTTTGTCATCGCTTTCCTCCCAAGGAGCAGGTGTCTTTTAATTTCGTGGCTGCTGTCACCATCTGCAGTAATCATGGAGCCCAAGAAGGTAAAATCTGTCACTGCCTCCATATCTTCCCCTTCTATTTGCCAGGAGGTGATGGGACCAGTGGCCATGATCTTCGTTTTTTTGATGTTGAGCTTCAGACCATTTTTTGCACTCTCCTCTTTCACCCTCATTAAGAGGTTCTTTAATTCCTCCTCACTTTCTCCCATCAGAGTGGTATCATCTGCATATCTGAGGTTGCTGATATTTTTTCCGGCAATCTTAATTCCGGCTTGGGATTCCTCCAGTCTAGCGTTTCACATTATGTATTCTGCATATAAGTTAAATAAGCAGGGAGACAATATACAGCCTTGTTGTACTCCTTTCCCAATTTTGAACAAATCAGTTGTTCCATATCCAGTTCTAACTGTTGCTTCCTGTCCCACATAGAGATTTCTCAGGAGATAGATAAGGTGTTCAGGCACATAAAAACTGCTCAGTGTTGCCCATTGTCCTAGGAAAGTTTCTCAGACTTTACTGTGGCTTCCTAGGCTATTGTTCAAGCTCCTAAGTGGAAAGCCTGGGGGCATGCCCCCCTTTCTTCTCCCTCCCATGCACAGAGGCTAGCAGGGATTCAAGATGAACAGAGCATTAGGATTTATATAACTAGAAACAAATAAGAATACAGGAAATACCTTCAATATAGTTATGCAGAAACGGCCTTCCAGAATCCTCCATTGCATTTATGAAAAGAAAAACTGGAGAAGTGGGTACGATTTTGCTGAATTTCTCTAAGGGAAAGATAAACTATCTAAGAATTTACCAGAGATGGGTTGCACCATTAGCATAGTTTTGTTCTCCCCGTGACAAAGGAAGTTTGGTTTTTGCACTGCCACTGAAAGGGAAAGGAACAGCAATTCTTTTTTGTCCTCTAAACTTCCCTCTACCTAATGTCACACTGTAGCATTCAGAGGAAGTGGTAGAGAGGCAGGCACTCAAAAAATGGTGGAGAAAATTAGGAACTAATTTTATTTCTAGGGGACTAAGTAAAATAATATTTCAGGATGCTTTCTAGAAAAAGTCTTCTAATGTTTTCTGCCTCAGTTGGCATTGATTAGCATTCAGGGTTCAGCACCTTCCCCAGGTCTGTTAAGGGGTCACTGTGTTTACACTGTGCCTATACTGTAGATGCTTATAATATAGTGCCTTCTTGGTAAGTCTTTTCATGGGGCCTTTTCAGGGGGTCAGCATTCTATCTAGCTCCAGGAAAAGAAGGAAGTTTGTGTTGTGCTATAATCTGTCCTCAAATTCCTTGGAATGTTTGTTACATGCTGTTGAGTTGGAACAGACTTATAGCAACCATAATAGGGCTTTCAAGGTAATTGGGATATTTAAGGAGTTGTTTTACCATTCCACTCCTCTAGTGATTTCCCATGGTGAAGTGGGGATTCAAATGCTGTTTCCTCAGAGTCTTAGTCCATCACTCTATCCACTACACTACACTGTTAAGAAAACCTGAAGAATATTAGTGCCCTGTCCTTTCCAATACTGTATTTCTTTACTAGGCCTTTTTAGCTTCAGAAATCCAGAATCAGCACATTTTAAAAGAATTGCATCCCAAAGTATAAAAGCCCTGTAGCTTTGGAAAACGTTTCCCTCACCTGCACAAAGAGATAAAAGTACAACGTTTACACCACATGAGGAAGTCCCAACCTAGAGCTGGAACCTAGAGGCCAGGAAAGGGAAGTAACAATCTCTTCCAAGGTAAGAGCTATGTCAGCATTCCAATACATTACATCAAATGCAACATGTGAATGTTGGGTGACCATATTTACAGTATGCCTTTGTCTTTGCTACCATTTGTCTGAAGTAAGGCCAAAGGGGCATCAAGGCCCTATCCTGGTGCCTCAAAGTAACAACAATAACAAGTCAAGAACACATATATAACTCCAAGGTCGAGATGATTACGGAAAATCCAGAAGTTGTCATTCTGCTGTCACCAGCACTCCATGTTCAGCTTTGTTTTGGGAAGAATTCTATAAAGCACTTCTGTATCAAGTTGAGCTGCTTGTATTTCTGGTTTTAGACCAAAAGCATTTCATCCTGCAAGACTATTTATCTATCTTTCAAACAAACTGTCGCGATTTGACCCTTTTTGGATCCCGCACCTCTGGAACCTATGTGGCGTGGGACCCACTCGTGCCTTGGTCTGTCCACCTAGACTCAGACCTCAGAGCACACCAGGGCAAAACCAAACTCTTTCCTTCCTTCCACTGCTGCCACCAGGAGATCCCTAGATCCCCATAACTCCTTTAGAAAGAATCAGGTCCACTCTTTATTGAAATAGAAAGATCTTTTGTTTATTTGCTTATTTGTTTCAGTATTATAATATTCAGTTCTATTCCTTCTCCCTTCCAGTCACTGGTCAATCACTTCTCAGATCTCCTACTATATTTTCATCATTCTAATCACAATCACATAAATCTCTGTACTCTCTAATCAAACTCCTTCCAAAACTCTGATCTGATCTGATCTTCTCCCCCTCAGGCTCTGCCTCTTACACTCTGCCTCTTGGCTCCGCCTCTCAGCAACATAAATGTGCATGACTCACTCTAACTAAACCTGAGCCATGACCACATTTAAAGGAGAACGCTACAGACCTCCCCCCTTACTTAGGTTTGTTTGGGAGGGGAAACACATTTTTCCTCCTGAACAAACAGGTGCAATTGCTTAAACTTTTTTTTTCTCATAACATTTTAACTTTCACATTTTTACTAAATTTCAACCAAATCCTTACCTTATCATTTAATAATCAATACCATACTTTACCTTTTCATCTACTAATCAATAATATACATTACCTTATCATTTAATAATCAATACAATACTTTACCTTATCATCTACTAATCAATAATATACCTTACCTTATCATTTTACAGAATTTACAACCATACAGAAATCACGATCCTGAACTTTTACATAAATAATTAACTGTGAATTATAGTCCATTTCAGTTTATAATAAAAGTCCTGGTATCATTCATCTAGCCTCCTGGAAAGCACATCTGCGACAACGTTGTGGGCTTTCGAGGCAAGAACTGAGTCTCTGTTGCAAAGGCAAAATTTGCAAAGTCCAAGTCTCTCACTTTCCCGTCGTAGTCTGGCGCACCATGGACTGGTCCGGTTGTGGTCATCTCCTTCAGCTGGACACACCTCTGCTGGTACTCAGGAGTCCCTCTGTTGACCACTGGCTCCTTCCTCCGCACCCTTTTCCGTCGACTGGCGGTCATCGGCCACTCGGTTGTCCACAGGATGTCATCTGCTGGTCGTTTTAGTGTGACGTCATCTTTAAGTCTGGCTCGGGGCTTCACTTGCTTAGCTAGGGAAAGGGTAGGCAGTTCCCTCTTCTCCTCCCGAACATCTTTAGATGCATCCCTCTTTAAGGCATCAGGGCCTTCCTCCTTCCGTATCACATAATTGACTTTGTTCAATTTTCTTACTACTTTATAGGGATCCTCCCAAGCTAATTGTAGCTTGTGACCTTTGACTGGCCTAAGCAAAAGAACTTCATCTTCAGGCCCAAAAGTTCTTTCATGGGCTTTCTTGTCATACCAGGTCTTCTGCTTAGTCTGGGCAGCCCTTAAGTTCTTTCTGGCTATCTCTAGAGACCTTTGCAGGGTGTTTTGCAACCTGTGCATATATTCTACCACTGACTCTGGGTCACTTTCTCTATGGTCTTCCCAGTTCATGCGGAGCAAATCTAAAGGTCCGCGCGCCTCTCGTCCTAGCAGTAACTCAAAAGGACTAAATCCCGTGCTCTCTTGAGGGATGCTCCTATAAGCATATAGAAAGGGTTGTATTTTGCAGTCCCAATCATTTGGGTTCTCTGCTACATACGCCTTAGTCATGCGCACTAACGTGCCATTGAATTTCTCAACTAGCCCGTTGGTCTCTGGATGATATGGAGTCAAGTTGATTTGGGTAATTCCACAAGCCTTCCATAACCTTTTGATCAGTTTGGATGTGAAACTCATTCCCAAATCGCTGACTATCTCGCTGGCAAATCCCAATCGGCTCATGTAATTGATTAGGGCATCTGCCACGGTGTCAGTTTCCATGTTGCGCAAAGGAATTGCCTCGGGATATCTAGTGGCAAAATCCATTATGGTCAAGATGTATTTATTTCCCCTACGGGTGGCATTAGGTAAGGGACCCACTAGATCGATTCCCAGCCTTTGGAACGGTGTAGAGATGACTGGCAGAGGACAGAATTTGGCTTTGGTCCTGTCCTGCCCAGTCCCTCGTCTCTGACAGACATCACACGTTTTACAGAAACTAGTAATCTGTTTGCCCATACCTGGCCAAAAGAAGTTCTGGCCAACCCGTCTTTTGGTTCTGGTGATCCCCATGTGAGCTGCAAATAAACTGCTGTGAGCTTGATTAATGATTTTCTCCCTGTATTTACTAGGGACCACTAATTGCTTTCGGGGTTCCCCTTTTCCTCGGTATGGAGTAGCTAACGTTTCCCTGTACAGAAGGTCTTTGGTTAAGCTAAAGCTCTCAGGGCACTCAGGAGACAGTACAGTGGGAGTCCTGGCAGCTTCAAAGCAAACTCCCAAGCTAATGTCCTCCTTCTGCTCCTGGGCAAAATTGTTATTTGTTTTGGGATTCTGTAGTAGCATGAGTTCTGCCTCAGCCCTATCAAGCTGGGTTGCCACGGTAACCGCTCCACCTAGGCCTTTCTCTGCTACAGTATCGGTTTGAGCTGCAGAGGGTGAGTTTTGACCCCCCTTTGAGCGGGTAAGCACTAACGCACTCTTGACATGCTCTATTAAATCCCAACCAAGGAGAAAAGCTGCTGGTATTTCATCTGACACAGCTACTTGCCACTTTCCAGACCAATTCTGGTATTCTACTGGTATCTCAGCCACTTTTAAAACCACGGTTTCCTTCCCAATTCCCTTTAAAGACATTTCTTTGCCAGGAATAATGTCCTCCTGGGCTACTAAATCGGAATGGACAATGGAGATTTGAGATCCTGTATCTCTTATTGCAATGTACTTCTTTCCTTTCACAACTATCTCTTCACCTGCGTTTCTGAGAAGGGTCTGGTCATTGCTGATATAGAAACAATGGACTACTTGGGCTATAGGAATATCTTCCTCCTCATGGTCAGTAGAAGTGGTGGTGGTTATGGGATCAGGTCTCTGTCTACTATTTTCCTCCCCTGATTCCACTTGCTTGACACAATACACCTTTTTGGTTAGAGAATCATTTCTCTGCAAGTTGGGGTATGGTTGCCTACACTGGAATTGTAAGTGGCCTGGTTGCCCACAGTTAAAACATTTAAAATTCCTTTTGTCATTCTGAGGTACTTTGGCGAACCGTGCCTCAGGGTTTGATGTTTTTGGCGGGCTAGCCCTTGGCAACTTTGGGGAAGTCCCGCCCTGACCTTCTCTCTCAGGATTCCTGCTGAGGTAATTTTTATTAAAAGGCTTTTTATAGTTATTGTCCCAGTTTGGTTTATTTACTCTCAGCTCTGAAAATCTAGGGTTCCTGTAAGCATTAATCAAATCAGTTTGTTCTCCCGCTTCCCATAAATTTTTAGGATTCTTGTCCCTTACTAAATACCGTAGTTCTCCAGGTAATAGGGAGTAAAACTGTTCTAGCCCAATTAAATCCTTCAACTGTTCTAAAGAAGTGATCTCCTCTCTTTCAATCCACTTATCCAGAGTCTGCGCCAATCTAGCTCCCAACTGAGAGTACGATTCATCCTGCTTTTTAGAGAGAGAGCGAAATTTCCGCCTCAGGTGTTCAGAGTTCAGACAAAATCTTGAATAAACCATCTTTTTATATGCCTCAAAATCTCTTGCCTTCTCGGGATTCATCTGGGCATATATTTCTGCCAGATCTCCGCTAACCTGCGCTCTTAAAACCATCATTCTATCTTCATTTCTGATTTCAAAGTCATTGCAGGTGCGTTCAAAAGCAATGAGGAAGGATTCAGGACAGTCCCCTCTTTTGTACTGGGGAAACTTCTTCAAATCTATCTTTGACAGGATTCCACCTCCCCCACTGTTGTTATTACGGTTATTGTTTAGAGTAGAAATCTCTAGCTGTCTCATCTGTAGTTGAAAATCCATTTCCTTTTCTCTTCTTCTCTCCTCTTGCTCAGCCTGTCTGGCTTCCTGCTCAAATTGTCTGGCCTCCTGCTCAGCTCTGAGCTGTAGTTCCTTAAATTTAAATTCCCCTTCCAGTTTCCATCTCTCAAATTCTTGAGGGCTTAATTCCTTATGTCCCTCTGAGTTAACCTCGAGAACTATTTTCTCTTGGTCTCCCTCCAATTCCTGAGGCAACTCTTCAGACTCAGGACTCCCCCTTGTGGCGCGTTTGGGAGGCATCTTTTCCTTTTTGTTTTTTTCTTTCTCTGAGGTGATTAGAGCAGCTTCACAATTTTTTTTTTTTAAAAGGGCCTGTTTTCCTTATTTTACTTCCAGTTACTGATATAAATTTTTCCAGCCTTTTTAGTACTTTCCCTCAGATCTGCTATGACCTGGCTTCTGCCTTATCCACAGCGCTCTCCTATCTCAGAGCCTGGGATTTTACAGTAAGCCCTCTGATCCTCAGATCCTGAGGTAAACTCAGAAATTCCCTCTCAGAGAATTCAAGCCTTTTCCTTAGGTTCTCTCCCTCAGATCTGCTATGACCTGGCTTCTGCCTTATCCACAGCGCTCTCCTCTCTCAGAGCCTGGGATTTCACAGCAAGCCCTCTGATCCTCAGATCCTGAGGTAAAACTCAGAAATTCCCTCTCAGAGAATTCAAGCCTTTTCCTTAGGTTCTCTCCCTCAGATCTGCTATGACCTGGCTTCTGCCTTATCCACAGCGCTCTCCTAACTCAGAGCCTGGGATTTCACAGCAAGCCCTCTGATCCTCAGATCCTGAGGTAAAACTCAGAAATTTCCTCACAGAGTCGTTCCCTATCTTAGACCCCCCTGATCTGGGTTCTGAGGCCCCACTACTAAGCTTTTCCCAAAAGCTCTAGCAGGAACCAAACCTCATTGCCACAGATCCTGTCTAAAAGGTACCCTTGACTCAATAAACTCTTTTATAAAGGCTTCACTGGATTACTTCAATAGGTTTCACTGGATTATTTCAATAGGCTTCACTGGATTACTTCGTTTCCCGCCGCTGGACACCAATGTCGCGTTTTGACCCTTTTTGGATCCCGCACCTCTGGAACCTATGTGGCGTGGGACCCACTCGTGCCTTGGTCTGTCCACCTAGACTCAGACCTCAGAGCACACCAGGGCAAAACCAAACTCTTTCCTTCCTTCCACTGCTGCCACCAGGAGATCCCTAGATCCCCATAACTCCTTTAGAAAGAATCAGGTCCACTCTTTATTGAAATAGAAAGATCTTTTGTTTATTTGCTTATTTGTTTCAGTATTATAATATTCAGTTCTATTCCTTCTCCCTTCCAGTCACTGGTCAATCACTTCTCAGATCTCCTACTATATTTTCATCATTCTAATCACAATCACATAAATCTCTGTACTCTCTAATCAAACTCCTTCCAAAACTCTGATCTGATCTGATCTTCTCCCCCTCAGGCTCTGCCTCTTATACTCTGCCTCTTGGCTCCGCCTCTCAGCAACATAAATGTGCATGACTCACTCTAACTAAACCTGAGCCATGACCACATTTAAAGGAGAACGCTGCACAAACCTCACCAGCTTATTTGCAAATGTACTGTGTTTGTGGTTTGATTCTCTCCCTTTTTTCCTTTTTCCTTTTTCAGATATCCAGTTGGTCCTTGCCAGAGAAGAAAATAACATTTTAAATTACTTTTGGAGCAACACTGGAAACTGGGAAATTTATTCCCTCATAAAAGAGCCTTCAATTTTTCTGTCTTTTTTCAACACCTTAGAATTTATTTTTATTTTATTTTTGACCTTAGTGCCATGTTGTAAGGTGACTTACAATGTTGCATGTTTTTTGCACTCCTCCATTTCTGTTACACATCTTTCTATCACTGCGAATCACCTTGGCTACTCACACTTCTTGATCTGAAAAAGTCTTAGGGAAAAAAAAAACACTTTATAACATCTTCCTGTAGGCTTCAATCAAAGTATGGGAAACTTTGTAGGGTGGAGAAGGAGAAGCCTGTTGCAACCAAGACAATTGTACAATGAAAAACAAGAATTGAACACACACTTGTTCATTATTTCATAAGTATGGTAAGCACAAGAACCTTGAATCTCAGCCATGAGAATTTCTCCTGCTTTGAAATTGTTCTCAGAGAAAATTTCTTCTTTATCAAATTGATAAATGGAAACCCAATTTTGGCATTATGGCCTAATAGCTCAAAGGATGATACAGAGGAGGCATTCATAATAACTTGTCTTTTTCTCATTCCATTTGTGATATAGAAACACACTCTGCTGAATGTTCTTACATCATTTCTGGGACCAGCAGTCCTAAAAAGGAAGTGCTGCATATCACAAAAACACTGTAAACAACTGTACAGACCTCCACCCTGCATGTTCTGTCTGACTTTGCAGTGGGAAGGACATGGGAGGCAAAGCGTACCTCATCTCACTACCAGTCTTCCTTCAGATTATCTAACTTAATACCTGCACAGAACTAAAAACTATGGATTTGCAAAGCTTCCCCAATATTTAAGGGACCCCCATCCCTTAAATATTGCCAGACTTGTCACAAGTCCTCAAACTATAATTTTCAGATTTTTTTTCCCTGAGGAAGGATCACCAAATTTCCCTTGTGCCTCTGTTTAGGTGAGATATAAGTGACAACCCTAATGTTAGCTTCTCAAGAAAAGTGCAGGCATGAAAAAGTGGCAATAACTGAGACAGAAAGTGTTTCTCTACCATAGAAAATCTGCCTTGCTTTCTCTCTCCAAACATGGCTTTTTGCAATAAAATGAAGTGCTATGCTAGTATTAAATACTTGACATTTTACAGTCAAGCCTATACTATCTACATTTAATGAGAAAGTGAAATATTATATACTTTACCACTTCGGTGCATTAGTCTATCACTAAATGGGAAGAACATTTATTTTTCAGTCATCCAATGTAAGTCATAAAATGCATACACTGTTATGTGTAACATTTTCCATATAAGATTCTACTACCTGCTAAATAGGCAAATACTAATATTTATATGCAAATTAACTGCAGAATAGCTGGGGAAAATTCCAACTGTTTGCCTGCCTTCCAGAATTGAGGGACTATCAATCACACTCACCCACCCACCCTATTTTTAGACAACACATTTAAACAGCATTTTTTAAAATTTTACATTATTCTTATTTTCTGCCATGTGACAGCATTAATATTTTTTATTTTCCTTATGCCTTGCTTATGTTAACTCAACCATAACTTGAGGTGGCACTAAATTAAGTTATACTGGAGATTTGAAACTAAGCAACAAATTCAGGGGATTTTGTTTTTAGCATGAATAAAAATGAGACAAATAGAAATGAGTGCAGCATGCAACAGTTCAAAGTTTTCTGCATGATGAAAAAGTAGGAGTACTGAGTGGAGTATTTGCAGAGTACACAGAAATAAACATTTTGTAATTGTAGGTGAAAGTATGAGGCATTATAAAACTAAAGCCATATATTGTATCAGTGACTAAAATAAATTATTGTTAAAATAAATAGAAAAGAGGATTTTGATAGAAAACTGACAGTTATTTGTTTGGGACTTCAGTATGGTTTTAGCATAAAGTTTCCCAATCATTAGCAAGGTAAGATCTCCAAGCACTGAACTACAGGTGAGAATATCAAGAGTTTGCTTGTCGTCATTCTTACAAAGTTTTATTTTATTTTAATTAAAATGTTTTGTACTTCATCCCTGTAAGCCAGTGTGAAAATGTGCAAATATAATTAAAATAATATCAATATAATAAAATCCTGAAACCACATCATTTAATATCTATATCATCTATATCTACATCTATGTGTGCACACAGAGGTGTGTGGGTATGGCTACACACACAGAGAGAGTGAGAGAGTGAGAGAGAGAGTGAGTGAGAGAGAGAGAAGGCAGAAAATACACTAGAAGAAAACAAAATATTCCAGTTGAAATTACTTAATGTGACTGCCCCTGCCTGGGTTGGGGGTGGCTAGGAAGATCTCCTTGTCCATGGGCTCCATGATGGCCAGACGCTCTCTCTGCTACTTGAATGGGTATTTATTTATTAAGGGGGTACAAAAGAAGGTCGGGTGCCTTGTTCTTTCTGTTCCTATTGTCCACAGAGGGGCTTAGTTAATGCCACCAGTCCCACCTCACTACTTCCAATCCTCACCTGGGCATGAGTTCCTGTCACTGGGCCAGGTACAATATACAGTCCATGGCTGGGATTTAGTTTTCCATACTGACTTCAGCCAGCTCACACCTTTTAAAGAGGACCAGTAATGCTGGGCTCTTGTAGGCTCCAGTGCCCCTGAAGTACATCCTGCTTCTGACAGTTCTACCAAAAGTACTCCTTCTTCCAATTCCTCTGCCAGCACCATCTCTGGATTGGTATGGGTCCAGGTGCCCAGTGGATCATCTCAGTTTCTGGGGAGTTTTGGAGCTGATGAGTTAAAGAACAATGTTCCTACCCTGTGCCCTTTAGCAAGACAGACAGGACCCCAGTCCTGGACCTCCATCACCTGGTCTTCCTCAGTGGCACAGAAGATTAGCACCAGTTCTTCCACAGCCTCTGCCCACTTCTCTCCCTCAGAGTTTGTAGAGGTGACAAGTCTGAGCCCAAGTCTTCCTCTTCTTCCTCCTTCTCCTTCTATAAACCCAGCCCCTACCAATCCAGCCCAGTCTCTAACTCACACTGATCTCTCATAGAAGGGGGTTTCACAGTTTGGAAGCAGCCACCAAAGAGGCCTTCTCTTGTGTCTGTACCACCTTTGCCTGGGGCGACAGTGGTACTCGTATAGAGTACCACTGTGACCTTGGAGAAAAGCTTTCTCCGAAAGACATTAAAACCCTCTAAGTCTCATATGAGGTAACATGGTCCCTCAGAGTGACAAGTAATTTAGGACTTTATAGGTCAAAACCAGCATCCTGGATTGTGCCCAGAAAGGTACTGATTGTTAGTGAAGTTGAATTTTTGTTCTCTCTGTAACCACCCCTAGCTGCAGCATCCTAGAGCTGTTGATGTTTCTGAATACTTTCCAAAAACAGCCCCATATAGAGCACATTACATTAACTCAAACAGCTTGTTAACAGCATATAACTGCAGCCAGATTGGATCTCTCCAGTAGTGGGGGTATAGCTGGTGAACTGTGCAAATGCACTGCCGGCCAGTTCCAAGACCTAAGCATCCTGGCTCAGGGATGAATCCAAGAACACCCAACCTGCAAAGACTTTTTATGGGGAAGGTGACCTCATCTAGCACAGGTTGAATTCCTATTCCCTGATCATCCATTCAACAGACCAGGAACACATCTGCCTGGTCTGGGTTAAGCTTCATTTTGTTCTTTTTAACAACATACTCCTGAGATGCCTGTAAATCTTAGGTCAAAAATGCCTGCTGCCATCATAAATGAGAGTGGCTCGTGGAATGAGTGTATGTGGGGTCTTCATTCCAAAATTCACTGGTCCAGCTAAGAGTATTAGAGGATGGCTGGTTAAGCTTTCTTTTTTAAGCAGTTCAACCTGCAAACCTGTTTCTCTGGATCTCCTTCTTTCTTTAGAAGCATCTCCTCTAATGTGAGAGAAATCAGTTTTGAAGTAGGACAATATTGTGTGGAAACTGCTAGAACAAAAAGCTCATCATCCTGTCTACATAGATTTTCAGTTTAGATTTCACTTTTGATCCATGGCTGCAGATTCTCTTTTTAAAAGACCCCTCATGTCCTATATGATATGATTGCATGTGTTGTTTTGATTGGTGTGACTGAAATAAGGCTGGGAAGGAAGGTTGTCAGGAGGCAAAAGGGCATGTTAAATGTTAAGAATTTTTCATTGCACAGAACCAGCAGCTACACAGGCCAAAAATAAGTCTGAGAAAGTGGCAGTAGTGGGCTATGTGAGGAGACATTTTGAGCTCCAGGATCTTCCTCAGTGATATGCTCATTAGGCATATCCTATTCCCTTTTTTTGGTAATGTGTATGTGGGGTTTTCCAACCTGATAGACAGGACCTATAGACAACTCACCTTGGAGAAAAGTCTAAACTGAAAGTCTTTGTGGCCTAGCATCAACCTAGATTCTTGTTCAAAATGAAGCTTTCAGCAAAGACAGGGAAACTTACTTTTTGAACAAGAAGCTAGTTTGAGCTAGGCCTTTCTCTCAAGTGAGCCACATTTAGGTGTCTCTCTGTCAGATGGTGCAGCTTAGCCATTTCTCTCATATGAGCCACGTTTAGGTGGCTATAGGTGTCTTTCTTTCTGGTGGACCTCCTCACCCCACCCCACCTCCAAAAAAACAATATAAGGAATGGCACATTCCTAATGCCTTTTCAATTATATCTGGGCACAAAGGACTGAGCACAGAATTCTATTTGCCCTGAACCATAGACAGAATAGCCCTGCTGCATTTGTTGGTGTGGCGGACAGCCCACACGTCATTCCTGTCAGTCATTTAAGAGCTCTAGTGCAGGAGCCTATGACAGGACAGGAGGGGCAGAGTCAAGAGAACTGTGTGTGACAGGGAGTCAGTTGGAGAGAAGATTGTGAAGGGTGTAGACAGGATATTGGACAAGTGGTGTGGTTAGAGAATATTAAAGAGTTAAAAGGAATTAGAAGTACATTGACAGTCAGAAATTATTGAGATCTTGATTAAAGTAACTGAATACAAGCAAGCTTATAAGTAATCAAATACACGTTTATTGAATGAATGATAATAGAACATCCATGATTTTCCTTCTGTGAATTACTTACTACTCCATAAATAAACCTTGTTATATTTGGCAGCAACAGTGTGAGATTCATAAGTGATATAGTGAGGATAATATCCTCTGGTGGCAGCGAATAAAAGTGAAAAGAACCAGTCATGTCCAAAGGTGAACTTGTGTGAGAGGCAAAACATACAGGGGTCACTGGGGGTGTGCGACAGTTGGTATTTAATGAGGAATGCAAGCAGTGATTCATTCACCACTGGCCTTCTGCTGGTTCACTTTATGCCATGGATTTATGCCAGCATAAATAACTATAACCAAATAACTAAGCCAATATCATTTACATATAGTGAAAGAATAGGCATCACAGAATTGTTCAGTTCTTCCAGCACACATAACATGTCATCATGCATAAAGGAACTCTGAAAATTGTTTTTCTAGAGAAGCTTAATTTAAAACATGCAATACTTAAGTCTCAAACTCACACAGTATTCAAGCCTGGTCTAGGTGATTAATCACATTTATTCAGAAAGAGATGTAGGGGCAGTGGAAGAAAGGAATGTAGCAGGTCTATATTTAGTATCAATGATTTTTTTAATTATGACTGGGTGAGAGCCCAGTCATGATACTGGCCCAGCTTTTTTTTTTTTTTTTTAAAGTTCCACCAGGTAGCTCTAAAAAGTCAGTCCAAACAAAAAATTATAACACAAAAACTGTGTGTCAGATCAGCACCAAATCTAAAAAAATGGGAGAAGACCATCTGCCCCTGCTCTATGCCAAATTTGAGGACATTTGGACAAAGAGTTCTGGAGTTATATATATATATATTAAAGTAACACTGATTTACCTCCATGCAGATGTAAACAACCTGCAGCTCCAGCTGATTGAAAACAGATGAAATACATTGATAAGACAAAATTTGCATACCTGAAAAAAGTCCATTATAGACACTTTTTTTCATTCACAGGAATTGAGCTATTCATGTCTGTAATTCTTACTTTATAATTCATATTTTTAAAACCTGAAAAGCTCTGATATTGCTGGCTTTTTAATAACTGAACATTCTAAAGGACTAAGCTACTTGCATAGGATCGTATAGCATTCTGTACAATCAGAATGTGTCTGGAGTCAGCCATGCAACTATATAGGGCAAATATCAGAAGTCTGTCACTTTTAACTCTCCAAAGGATTCAATGTGAAAGAAAGCATTTAACTTGCTGGTCACACATTTTTAGCTCTTGTCTATGAAAACAGTTTGTGAATGTGGGATATTGTCCATCAGTGCCCATGATTCAAAAAGCCAGGACATTGTGCCCGCATTGCCAGCAGGAAAAAGGATGCCAAGCTTTACATAGCAAAGGGCAGCTGGAATATTTACAACACCAATGGCAGCAGTGAAGATGCTCTAGAGGATACCCTCTTCTTCCCACTACCATTCACATTTATTGAAAAAGAGCCCTGATCATTTCTTCATGTTTGGGTGAGAAGTGGTTAACTGATGAAAAAAAGAGTCAGCTTCTGGGATATTCCCTTGCATGGTGTCACTTTGTGAATGGTAGTGGTACTCGGGGACTCTTCTTCATCACTTTTACCATTGGCCTGTGGAGTTTCTCAGGGTTCCATGATTCCCCATACTATTTCACTTATACATGAAAAACCTGAAAGAGGTTGTCCAGAATTTTATGGTCTGATACCACCAGTGTGCTGATGACAACTAGCTCCATCTGGTTTTTAAGGTCTTCCAGGAGGCCCTTATCTCAGTCTTTCAGACCCCAGTGTGTGATAACCCAGCCTCCCACCCACACTTGCCAATAATTTAAAATATCTATGGTGAAGGGATACATGCAGTCAGCAGATACTTAGAGGTAACCTTCAACATTATTTCACATAATGGATATTGCTTAATGTAGTAAATTGCAACTAGACTAGACACATTGGAATAGTGGAGATTTGATGAGTCGAATCCTCTGTAAATTTAATTGATTCAACAGACCTACTTTAATCATGACTTACTAAGCTAAGCAACAAGTTTTCAGCCTATGTCTCATAAATCTCAGGTTGGTATCAAAAGACCAGGAATGCCATTGTGTGCCATATAATTTAGGGTTAGATAACAATGTTCTTTCTCTCATTCTCTCTGGGGCTGTTTTTCAGAGAAATCTCCTCACCATTCTCTCCTCCAGTCCAGACAGAAAGCTCAGTCCACAACTGTATTAAGAATCTATAATAAGCCTCACAGGGAGCAGGGAGTGTTTGCAGGGTGAAAGGAAGGTGTTCCTATGTGTGCTCATCCAGGATTTTCTTTTAAGACAGAAGCAAAGGTTGATTCATTTAATTTTCTGTGAAGGCTATGAGCTTTCAATACATTTGATAAAATGTAAGATTGCTGGTTATGCTCTTCAACACTCTCTTCAGACCTTTTTTCCAAGAAAAAGATTGAGCTGCTGTACATTAGGAAGATGGATAGAGAGGAAGAATGACAACTGAAATCAGTCAACCTGTCAAACTGTAAATATTTGTAAATAAGCCATTCTGGACCACTTCTACCTGAAATCAGCATAACAATTATTCCAGTACTTGCCTACACATATTTGTGATACACCCCTCACATGTCCCCAGGTTGTTTCACTAGCCTGAGGCCCATGACACGTTCTCTCCTTTCTGCTGCCACCAGTTGACCTCTGTCAACACCCTTTAATTAGAAAGATTGAGGTCCAAGCTGAGTCTAAAATTGAACAACACAGGTTTATTGATTACAGTTCGCTTAAACAGGTTCTTCACAGACTTTAATGTATTCATTAGATTAGTAATAACTTGTTTCACTCTTAACTCTCTTAGCTCTTTATAAGTTCCACACTCTTAACTCCTAACTCTGCCACACTCTCGAACTACCACAGACTAACTTCTACTTCAGACTCTCATCTCTGACTCTCTCTGACTGAATTCTCCTTCTCTGACTCACCCCTCCCTTCTGGTTTCTCTGACTCCGCCTCCCAACAGCTCCCATTGGTGTATGTAAACAACCTTCTACATGAGCCAAAGCAGGGTGATTGCCACAGTCCTCCCCCCTTAATAAGTTTGTTTCATGAGGGTAAACCTAGCAGTTTGCCCTCATAAACAAACAACTAAGTACATGCAAATATAACAATAACTTACCAATACATATACATATCTTATAATACAATTTTTCTCTCTATTGCTATGTTCACCAAATCAAAATTACCACTTTAAACATCCAAGACAATTAATATAGTTAAACATTTGCATTACTCACATTACCTCTACATTAATAAGGCTACTCACAATTCTTTTTACCATCATTATACACCTTTCAGTTCATCAACATCCTAACAAACTTTGGACTTTAATCATATTTCATAACTCTTACATAAACAGAACATTTAATGCAATATTACAAACTTTTTAAAATCCACCCATTAGTCATTTGGCCTTCGAGACAAGGTGTCAGCATCCACACTCGGAGTCCCTTTTATACAGCAGATCACAAAGTCAAAGTCTTGCAGGATCCACATCCATCTTGCAAGTTTGCTGTTATTGGAATTCATAGTCCGTAGGCACACCAAAGGGAAATGGTTGGTGCAAAGGACGAATTTCCTTTCCCAAATGTAGGGCTTCAGCTTTTACAACATCCATACAATAGCTAGGCACGCCCTCTCAATGGCAGACAAATGCCTCTCACCAGGTTGGAGTCTCCTGCTGATGAAAGTCACTGGTTGTAGACTCCCACTGTCATCCGCTTGGCACAGTACAGCTACAAGTCCGACACTCAATGCATCCATGCAGATGAGGAACTCCCGGTTGAAGTTCGGTGCAACAAGGACAGGTCCCGAAGTCTGTGCTCTCTTCTGATGATTGAAAGTCACCTGACACTCTGACATCCACTGGATGTCCTCGGCTCGCCTTTTCCGGGTTAAGCCTGTTTTCATTTCGACCAGGGGCTTCACTTTCTCAACTGTGGAAAGGGTAAGCAGTTTCTTCCACTCCTCCAGCACAGCTATGACTGCGTTCTTCCTAGAAATGTTATTGCTTTTGCCTTCACCCTCACCAATAAACTTGCCCACAGGTACTTTTGTTGCAAAGCTCTCCATATGTGGGGGACCACTGTCCTGGGTCACCTCAAAATTCATAGGCAAGTTTATTTTAAGTGCCATCTCACACACTTGGCTTGTTTCAGATGTATCGAGATTTTCGTCATCTGGTTCTATCCCTTTAATCTCACGTTTCTCAGGTAGGGGTTTGCCTTGCAGGATTATCCGTGCTTTTGCAGCTGCATATGGACTAGTCTCCAAGACTAGTCTCCTCAGCCCTGCAGTGCTGCTGCAAGAAATCCACAGGTTCTGACCATGCCAACAGCAATTCACTCACCTCTATGGATCTCAGCCTCACTACTTTGTCCTCGGGACAGAATGCTCTTTCCTGGGCCTTTTCATCACACAAGCCTTTCTCTTTTCCATGAGTACCCCCCAAGCTTGCTTCTGCTACTTCTAAGGACTTCTCCCTATATTTTACAGGGACAATTAATTGTTTGAGATTCCATCTACACTCCTATGAGGTGTTAATAAAACTTCTTATATATCAGGTTTTTATCAACTATGAACCTCTCTGGGTGTTCAGGAGATAATGGAAAGGCAGATTTCTTGACCTTTTCAAAACACGGAATCAGGGTGGTATCTTCCATTTGTTCTCTAATGAAGGATGGACTATTAGGATTTTTCAATAACACCACTTCAGCTGTCTCTTTCATTTCAGACTGTTCCTCTAAAGTGGGTTTTTCAACAAGGGTTCCAGCACTTACCTCAGAGGCTTCATTTTGCCTCCCCTGAGAGCAGGTTACTACTAAAACACTCTGCACATGCTTAGATAGACCTAACCCAATCAGACAAGGAGCAGGAATTTGGTCTGACACTGCTACTTTCCATATACCAGACAACCCCTTATAGTTCACAGAGATTTTGGCTGTAGGTAAGACCACTGTGGCGTTTGCCCAGGTCATGAATATTCATCTGCTATTTGCATAGACCAATGGGAGTGCTGGAGGGGCAGAGTCACGAGGTATAAGAGACTCAGCAGTAGTAGTAGTAGGAGAGATAAGGTTTAGATAGGGTTTTGAGATGGAGAATCAGAGGTTTAGTTAGAGAGTTGAGAGAGTTTTGGAGTTTGGGCGGGAGAATGGTGGTTGAGGGTGGATAAAGAAGAATGTTTGTTTAAGAGTTAACAACATTGCTTGTTCTGTCAACACCTGTATCAATAAACAATTTCTATTTGGTTCTTTTAAAATGACATATGGTCTGGACATCTATTATTAATAATAGGTATCGTTGATGAAATCAACTGGTGGCAGCTGAGGCGCATGTAGCGTGAGCTCCTAGTTTGGTAAAACAATCAGGGGACACGTGGAATTGTGACAACCACCAACTCAGAACCTATCGCTTTAACAGAAACCTTCTCATATTCTATCATGTCTTCCTTGGGGATTAAGTTAGGGTGGCAAATAGTTATCTGAGAGCATGAATCTTTAAGGCTAAGATATTTTACGCCATTGATACAAATCTTTTCTGCTGAGTTTTCTAATAAAATAAGATCGGACTGGACTAGGAAACATTGTAACACTCTCGCTTCAGGAATGTCTGGGCTCTCTGTCAAGACTGTTCCCTTAGCAACTGTGCTGAGGCAGGAAGAAGCCTCAACTTCAACTGCCTATTGCTGTGCCTTAGTATGCTGCACACAAAATACCTTTTTAGACTGACTGGAATTTCCACCTTTATGCTGACTGACATTCTTATTCCCATGAGTCTCACATTGAGCCCAAAAATGTCCTAATTCTCCACAGTTGAAGCATTGTTTATTAGCCCTTCTTTCATCATAAAGGTTTTTAGTAACTTTCCCCCCAGAACTATTAGATTTCAGGGGAGATGAGAGATTAGTTTTAAAATGGCTTCCCTTAGCTTGGGTATTTCTGAGGTAATTTCTACTGGACTTACTATCATTCCACACTTTCCTACCAAATTTTACCTCAGAAAATTGAGGATCTCTGATCTCACTAATGGAATCAGCATATTCAGACACCTGTAGCACAGTTTTAGGATCTTTGTCCTGGACTAAATAACGAAATTCCCCTGGCAAAATGGAATAAAATTGTTCTAATCTTATCACATTTTTCATTTGTTCTAAGGTAGAGACATATTCCTGTTCCAACCATTTATTAAGAAGCTGCGTCAAATGTGCTCCAAGTTGGGTAAAAGACTCCTCAGGTTTCTTTGAAATTGATCTAAATTTCTTTCTGAGGTGCTCTGAATTAATTCCAAAACTAGAATACACCATTTTCCTATATGCCTCAAAATCTCTAGCCTGCTCCAGAGGCATCTGAGAATAAAGCTCAGCTGACACCCCACTTATTTGTGATCTCAAAATTATCATCCTCTCATAATCTTTTACCTCAAAGTCCCAACAAGCTCTCTCAAATGAAATTAGGAAAGATTCAGGACAATCTCCATTCCTATATTGGGGAAATTCTTTAGGTCTATTTTTGACAGATTTCCCTCAGAATTATTATTATTATTATTATTATTATTATTATTATTATTATTATTATTATTATTATTATTATTATTATTATTATTATTATTATTATTATTATTATTATTATTATTATTATTATTATTATTTTGAGCCACTAATTCCAATTTCTTCATCTTTATTTGGAACTACATTTCTCTTTGTCTTAGCTCAAATTCCCTTTTCCTTTCAAGTTCTCTGATTTTTTTTCTCTTTCCAATTCTACCTCCCTTTCTTTTAATTCCATTTGTCTGGCCTCAGCTCTCTCCTCAGCTCTGGCTTTAATTTCTCATTCCCTGAGTTTGTATTCTTGTTCCAACTTCCATTTTTCAAAATCTTGGGAGCTTTGAATATTTTCAACCTCTGAGGCAATCACTCCAGGTTCCTCAGTTTCTTCATCCCTTTGAATTTGAGGGCTTTCATTCCCCTCAGCCTCCTGAGGTTCAACTCCCTCCATAGCTGATTTCTTTGTTCTTTTGGATGGCATCTTAGAGTTAAAGTGTACTTATACTATTTTTAAAAGGACCTCTCTTTCAGCTGTTTTTTCTTCTCTTGCACTTTAGCCAGCAGCTCTCTCCAGCTGCTCTCCAGTTCACAACCTTTGTCACTCAGTTTCTGTGTCTGAGCAATTCCTGCCTCCAGACACCAGAATAATTTTCCTTTTTAAACTTCTTATTTAATGTGGGCGATCACGGAACAAAGGGAAGGCAATTAGCCTTCAGAGAATAGTACAAAGAAGAGTCGACCACAGATGTCCGAGCCAGCAGAGCCTGAGGCAATGCCTTGAGAACTCTTTTTATTAACTTAGCATGATTACATAGAATGTTGTGAGAATTCAGATAGGATACTAGTTACCTAATCACAACTAGGATTGGCCAGAGAAACCCTTTGATCTAATGCTCTAACTCTAAGCGAAAGGGCAGAATGAAGAGTTACCCCGCCCACTGGGAGCCGCTGCTCCTGCCAAGAGTGTTTGCACATCACTGAAACAGAATGCAGCTAACAACCTTGGGCAGAGTTTTCTCACACTCCCCCTTTTTTCTTTTTTTTCAAGCATAGGCATATATTCTTTCATATATTTGCAAACTACATATAAATCTTTTCAGCGAAGGCCAGAAGGCGAAGCTTTGAAACAGGGAGTTATTATGGAAAAGAAGGTTGGTATACATTGAATAAAACAACAGCAAATTATAAGGAGTATGAAGAGCATAATTGCATACATGAGAACACAACACAACAGAGTCACGGAGTTAGCATTCAGCTGTGAGATAATGGCTGCTAGAAAAGTTTCAGGAGTCTCTGGGATCTGCTGCTGACTTAGAGTTCTTTTTGCATCAGCACTCAGCATCTTTAACATCCCCCAGGTAACTTTGGGCTGAGTGCCTTCAGGTCTGGTCGGGCACTTCCAATGATGTGGAGTCATCTGGTCCCACTCCAGAGTCATCGCTGGATTGAATTCTGGAATCGGGTTCTGCAGGTTGTGATGCCAACTCATTCTTCCCACAATATGGCCTCACACACCAAGCTGGGATCCACAAAGATCCTGTGGGAGTAAGCACAGCAGCATAGCCATGACCCCATGTGAGTAAAGGGGCTGGACCTTCCCACTGAGGGTCAGGAGGTTGCTTCTAAGTCACCAGCAGCCGCTCCATGGGGATTTCCTCATGAAAGTGTTTCTCTACTGGCGACTACTTATGCTGACCTGCAGATACAGTTAAATGATTTAATGTGAACAATGCTATTGATACTACATCTGGAACATCTTGGGGCTTGATCCCTCTGTTTTTTGTTTGTTTTGAAAGGAGAAATTTAAAAGAGTGATGTGCTCTTTCCACAATAGCCTGTCCTGTGCAGTTATAAGGAATACCATGGGAAAGTCGAATGTCCCATTCATTACAAAAGGTGGTAAAGGTGTGAGAAGTATAGGCAGAGCCATTGTCTGTTTTTAAGGCTTGAGGCCAGCCCGTAACTGCAAATGTACGTAAACAATGTTGTATGACATGGCGAGAAGTCTCGCCACGAAGAGGGGTAGCCCAGATGTATCCTGAATAAGTGTCAATAGTTAAATGAACATAAGAAAGAGGAGCAAGGGTACGAACGTGAGTGACATCCATTTGCCAAAGCTGATTGGCATCTGTTCCTCGTGGGTTAACAGCATCAAAAGGAAAGGAAACAGAAGACATGGAACAGGAAGAGCAGGAGGAGTGTGACGTTCACCCCCTGGAGGCACCTACATTTTGTGCCCTCACAAAGGCTCCAGTCGTGTTTTCCTCTCACTGCCACCAGTGGATTACCTCAATCCACAATATAAATGATGTTTGATCAGACACTTGTCATGTGAATGCAAACAAAACTTATTTATGGAAGTGAAGCCAATTTAATAAGCACAGAAGTTCTTCAGATGTACATACTTTTCTCTTGCCATATAATTTCCACCTTCTCTATCTATTTATCTTAACCAGTCTCTAACTCTATCTCTATCTCTTCTCACTCTCTCTCTCTCTAACTCTGACTCTCTCTCTCTCTGACTCTGTCTGACTGACTCCTCCTCTCAGGCTCCGCCTTTTAACCACTCTCTCGGCTCCGCCTCTCAACCACATTAGCATAGAACATGAATAATACATGACTTATACCTAACAAAGTTTGAATGCTACAGACATCCATTTGCCAAAGCTGATTGGCATCTGTTCCTCGTGGGTTAACAGCATCAAAAGGAAAGGAAACAGAAGACATGGAACAGGAAGAGCAGGAGGAGACAATGTTTCGAGCTTGAGAAAGCGGAATAGAAAATTGCTTATGGAGTTGTTTAGCACTCTGGTGAAAAAAGGAATGGCTGTCAATAGGATTGGAAAAAAGGGGACACAAGGAATGAAGAGCAGAGTCTGCACAATGATTTCTCTCTGAGATAGCATCTTGAAATCCAGTATGAGATCGAATGTGAGCTGCAAAAAAAGGTTGTGATCTAGCAGCAAGAAGGTTTTTAAAAGTCAGAAACAGGAAAAGTAAGGAAAAGTCAAGAGCAGGAGAAAGACAGGCATGTGACAGATGAGTGAGAAGGTTAAATACATATTGAGTGTCCACAATTAGATTTAAAGGTTGATTTTCAAACATTTGAAAGGTAAGGACGACAGCTGCCAACTCTGCATGTTGGCTAGAGATTTGAGTACAAGAAAGTTTTCCAGGTTCCGGGAAGTTGTTGAAAGGTAACCATGCCTCTGGTAGGCGCACCATTGGTAAAAACAGTTAGAGCATCAGGGAGAGGAGTAGCAGAGAAAAGAGAGGAAAAGCAAAAGGGTACTTGCTGAATGAATGTTAAGCGAGGGTCTTTAGGTGGATTAAAAGGTATGTCACCAACATAGTCTGAAAAAGCAATTTGACAAGTCAGTGACGTAGACATTAAATGATCACAGTCAGCTTTGGAAATAGGTAAGTAACAACACAGATGATCCCAACCTGTGAGTTGTTTGGCACAATGGCGTCCTTTGATTACAAGGTCTGTCATCACATTTAGAGTGGAGTAAACATTTTGGGGAGGAGTGTTAGATAAATAAAGCCATTCTGCTACAGCAATGGCCTTGACAGACTTCAGGCTACACAACAACCCAGTAGGCAGTTGGGGAGTGTTCAAGATAACCAGCTGCAAGGGACCAAAAGAAGGAATGCAGTTGACCATGGTACATCTCAAGGCTGCCTTAATTTGATGTCTGGCATGTTTCATAGCCTTGGTGATGGGTATGGAGTCAGCAGGAGACTGATATCCCCGGAGTGCATTAAACAAAGGTTGCAATTAATGAGTAGGAAGGCACAAAAATGGACAAGCCCAATTTAAGTGCCCGAGGAACTGTTGCAACTGCACTAATGTAAATTGAGATGGAGTTTTTAGTTCTGGTAAGAACGGGGAAGATGTAGCTTGCAACAGTTTGTGCCCTAGATAAAGAAACGGAGGTGCGGTTTGTATCTTTTGTGGAGCTATGTGAAGGTCTTTTTTCTCTAAGCAATTAGCTAGAGAATCAGAGACAGCTAGAGGGAATTGATAGTCAACCTCTTCAGCTGTGATTAAATAATGACCGACACTTTTAACAGTAGCAGGTTGGATTTCTTGAACTGGGGTAGTATTCACTGTGTTCCCTTCATTTGAATTTACGTGAACACGGTGTCCCTGGTCGTTACGAACCACAGGACAAACAGACATAAGGGGGAGGACATTGGCAAGATCCTCCGAGTTGCCTTGGGCCATAACATCAGATAACATTTGCTGTACTGCTGAGCGAGGAGGGGGAGAGGGGGAGGGGGGAGGGGGAGGAGAAAGGGAAGGAGAAAGGGAAGAAGGGGGCTGTTGGAAAAGTGGCAGGAGCTGCATAGGAGGGGAGATTGTTTCTATTTTAATGGAGTTCAGGTGGCCTGGAGGGTGGCAAAATCTGAGGGGCTGTTGGAAGATTAGCCAATGATTGAGTTAACAAAGGATTTGGGATCTTTGAAATTGCATCCTGGCAAAGATGCCATGTGTGGAGAATTTTTACTGAAGCCACAGGGTCCTTGTGAAGTTTATTTCCAATTTTATCCCAATCTGAAAGCTTAAAGCTTCCCTCCTCCTGGTACCATGGACAAAAAGTACTTATTTCCCTCAATAAATCCTCTACTGGATCAGAAACGTCATGATGACCCTCTCTGTGAAGCAGATAAATCAAATCCCAAAGAATAAAGGAAAAAAATTTTAAACTTAGTTTAAGATGGTATTTAACACCGTCAAAATTAAATAAAATTAATGCCAATCATCCGAATGTCTGTTGGAAATGTGAGAAGGAAATTGGTACATACTTTCATATGTGGTGGGAATGTGAAAAAGTGCAAAGATTTTGGAAACAAATTTTTAAAGAATTAAGCTACATATGTGAAAAAGATATAGAATTTAATGCTGAGATTGCTTTGTTATCAATATTTGAGAATGTGGAATATGACAAAATGACTAAAGAATTGATAACCAACTTATTAACAGCAGCTAGATTGATTATAGCTAGGCAATGGAAATCAAAAGTCGAATTGCAAATTGAAGAATGGTATAAAGAAATATGGAATATAGCAATAAATGATAAATTAACTTGTAACTTAAAGGTTAAGAAAGGAGAGTTGAAAAAAAATAACTTTTATGACATATGGGGGAGATTTTTGGAATATGTATTAATAAGAGGAAAAGGGAAAGCTCCAAATCAAGAATCAATGCAGTTTTGGAGAAGAGGACAATAGAAGAAGAGGAAGAAGAAGAAGAAGAAGGAAGAGGAAGATTATGGCAAGAGGTCCCGCATATGGTGGTGGGGAACACAGTTAAATTGTATTTTAGTTTGTATGTTATATGTTTTTGTTTAAATTTAAAATAAAGGGGAAAAAAATAAAAAAAATAAATCAAATCCTTTTAATGTCTTTTTTGAAGTGGTGAAAGGGAGTTTCCCATGTCTCTTTTTTAACTGAATACTCACCGGGATCCTAGAAAGGATGTAAAGACGTGTCTGTAACCCGTGCCTGGTGAGGTGAGCTGTTTTCCCTCAGGGGATGTCTTTGTTTGAAGCCTCTGTCTGATGGCTTTGTTCAAAACCTCTGTCTAATGGGTCCCTGTTTGGGTGCCAGATGTGGGTGATCACGGAACAAAGGGAAGGCAATTAGCCTTTAGAGAATAGCCCAAAGAAGAGTCGACCACAGATGTCCGAGACAGCGGAGCCTGAGGCAACGCCTTGAGAACTCTTTTTATTAACTTAGCATGGTTACATAGAATGTTGTTAGAATTCAGATAGGATACTAGTTACCTAATCACCACTAGGATTGGCCAGAGAAACCCTTTGATCTAATGCTCTAACTCTAAGCGAAAGGGCAGAATGAGGAGTTACCCCACCTGCTGGGAGCCGCCGCTCCTGCCAGGAGTGTTTGCATGTCACTGAAACAGAATGCAGCTAACAACCTTGGGCAGAGTTTTCCCACAATTTACCTATCACCTCAGATCTGTTTTGACTCTGGCTTCCACTCTTATCCACCCCTGCTCCCTTTCTCTCAGAGACTTGGATTTTGAGCTAGCCCACTGGGTCTCTCAAATCCTGAGGTAAGAAGGTTTTCTTTAGAGTCGGTTCCCTATCTTAAGTTCCCCAGACCTGGGTTCAGAAGCCCTGCCACTAAGCCTTTCCACAAAAGCTCTAGCAGGTCACCCACTTCTTTACCACAGATTTCTAACTAAAAAGGTACCCACGACTCCAGAAAATTCACTTTTAAACTTTGGCTTCACTGGATTATTTCATATCCCGTTGCTGGACACCAATTGTGATGCACCCCTCACATGTCCCCAGGTTGTTTCACTAGCCTGAGGCCCACAACACGTTCTCTCCTTTCTGCTGCCACCAGTTGACCTCTGTCAACACCCTTTAATTAGAAAGATTGAGGTCCAAGCTGAATATAAAGTTGAACAACACAGGTTTATTGATTACAGTTTGCTTAAACAGGTTCTTCACAGGCTTTAATGTATTCATTAGATTAGTAATAACTTGTTTCACTCTTAACTCTCTTAGCTCTTTATAAGTTCCACACTCTTAACTCCTAACTCTGCCACACTCTCAAACTACCACAGACTAACTTCTACTTCAGACTCTCATCTCTGACTCTCTCTGGCTGAACTCTTCTCTGACTCACCCCTCCCTTCTGGTTTCTCTGACTCCGCCTCCCAACAGCTCCCATTGGTGTATGTAAACAACCTCCTACATGAGCCAAAACAGGGTGATCGCCACAATATCGTATACTACTTAGATTCAGACTAATTTGTTATGGTGAAATGTGATTAATTCAATACAATCCTATAATATTTCTGCACAGCAGTCACACAAGATACACAAAAATACTGCCAGATTCATAGAGTCCAACAGAAAGTAAAGGACCATACAGAAATATGCAGAACATAGAACACTGAAATTGTACCAAATAAAACCTATACAACTACTCCAAATTTGAGTGTTTGGAGCATAGGAGATAGTAAAAGTTTAAGCATACTTCTCTTTTCAAATAAATGATTGTGACCTAAGCAAGACAGACTTAAACAAGGGATAAAAATCAATTTAAAAAAAAACACCAAAGAATAAATACTGTTCTATTAGAAAAACTTTTGGGGGAAAATAATCTGTAAAGATTGAGAAATGATGATAGATTGGCATGGAATCAACACTTTGGGAAGTATGCACAGCCCACAAAGAAGAAACTCCATGAACTGGCTACTTCAGAGGTTGGTATATGGAAGATATATTTCATTAAGAAAGCAAAGTTTTCTAGCAAGGTTTTAAAGTCTGTTCAAAACTGAGCATAAGTTATTATTGTAAGTCAAAAGGAACTTTGGTCATTCTAACCTTCTATTTTCTCTTCTGTTAGGTGAGGGAGAAACTTCTTGTAATGCTGCTGCCAAAGCTTGGACTCTTATGATAACTATAGCAATATTGGTAGTACAGGTTAGTCACCTTTCTTCTGAAGCAAAAATATCTATGCATTTGACATGCATAGACCCATTTAATTGTTTCTAACAATAATTTTCCTTATAGGATCTATCAGTAATGCTCCTGATCTGACCCTTTCCCAATGTGTATCTATATCTATATCTATATTTATAATAATCATGTGCCATCAAGTCAATTTTGACTTATGGCGATCCAGGGTTTTTCAGAAAGAGAATACTCAGAAGTGGTTTACCATTCCTATCTGTGTCTGTATCTGTAGATACAGATGTGCACAGGTATGACCTTTTTTCAAAACATTACTCATTACTCAGTCATGCTCAACTAACATTAAAAAAGCAATATAAAAATGCAGAAATTTCAACAGCAGCAAAATATTGATAAAGAAAACAAACCATAAAATAATGAAAACATCTTAAAACAAAGAAAAAATAAACCAGTAACTTCAACAGGATCTTTAGTAGACACACAGTCACTTTCCTTAGTCCTACACCACAATAGTATCAACTTTGGAATATCCTTATTTTCATCTCCCTGGTCACACCAGGGAAGTGTTGAGTGAGTTTCTGGACACATGATGCATGGCCATTATCAAATCATTTATCTGGCGTATCTGTGGTGTATATGTGGTTTATTTCCCCCTTGCCAGGAGGCTGTTATTTTGTTCTGATGGTGTTTTGCTATATTGCTTAGCGGTATGACATGTGTGCACGATCTTATTGATTTTCCAAGGCCAGGTCACTGGGGAAGGTGGCTGCCATTACTGCCGCATGGCTGCCCTGCTATCATTTTAAAAAGAAAAAGAAAAATTGTGGCCAATATGTTGATATGTAGGGAAACCCATTTCAATGGCCAGGTATGCCAGGGCATTGGTAGCTGTTGCATCACTCCAGCTACTGTCTGGCAACTGAAACAGCCCTAGATGGGGGTGCTGGGTCCATTGAGTGCAACACAGTTCTCCTAGAGGTGCCGACACAACAGAGGAAATTTTACTGAACAGGAACCCCTACTCAACATATCAACATATTGTTATTTTATATATATATATATATTAAAAATAACAATATATTTTGTTAGGAGAACTGTGTTGCACTCAATGGACCCTGTATATATATAAGCAAGTGGCTGCAGAAAATGAGAAAATGAATTTCTACTATGGTGTAGCTGGTCACAGTGGTTCAAATGAATCAGAAATGTTAAAACACATTGGGATGTTCATTCAGGTATATATACCACGTGACCGTGATTCAGTACCACAAAGGTATGGAAAGTATCATTAGCACAGGGGAATATTTCCCTAGTGTTACTATGGCTTGAGTGGAAAATATATATATATACAGGTGGGAAAACTGGGCTTCTGTTGAAAGCACATTCCATAAAATGGGGGTTTATAGCAGAGGAAAATTATAATTTATGCCAAGCAATTACATGTTTTATCCTCCTTCATTTTTATAAATAGGCATTCATGTGACAGCAGGGAATTCTTTTAAATAAAGGGAGTTTCAGAAGTATCAGCAATTGGTATGTTTGAAATGTGATATTTATGAATTCTGAGACAAACTGATCTGATCTACAGACCGACAGAATAATGTGCAGATAAAAAAGTAATTATCCTTCACATTTCACACTTCTCATTTTTTTCTAATGCATCTCGGCTTTAAGAGAAAAAAAGAAGAAGTAACAAACTGCATTTAAAAATGAGTATTGTGACATTAGTGCATTTAGCTAAAATGCATTTATAAATGTAACTTTTCTAAGAATATGTCCAATCTGTGATTTATTTCAAAATTTTATGCAGGAAAGAGTAATTGTATGAATGAACATTTTAAAATTAGCTCTACTGGAAATATACTGATCTGTACATTCCTGTTTGTCTCACTGAATGAAAGAGCAACTAGTGAAAAGCAGATGAAAAGAATCCAACTACTCAACATCATCCAGTTTCTTAAAAGTCTCAGTTGTTTTGGTCTTCATATCCTGAGCAGAAAACAGTTTTCTTCCACTTACCCACAAAAGGCTACACTGACAGAAGGCTAGTAAATGTTTTCTGTCTCTTTGTCTCAAGAACAGGAGCAAGTGATGACAGTGTACCTGAAAGCATCACATTTTCACCTCTTCTAAAATAGTTTTAGATGCAATCTTTGGCCAAGGAGGAAATGAACTTTAAATGTGTTCTGGATCCAACTTCAGATGACCCTGACGGCTGGCCAAACAAATGTATGGTTAATTTATTAATTTTAGTAAATAGGTCCTTTATAGTAGCAGTCCATTTTTTAAAAAACAAAAACAAAAATCTTAAAATGCATTGTGGTCATGATCAAACCAAGCTTAATGTGAGTCATTTCATTTTCTTCACCTAGTTTAATGCCAAGGGTTGAAGCACACACTTAGTTCTTGTATTAAATCAACAGGACTGAGATATATTTCCCATTCATTTCAAATACTGTAAAATGTAGGAAACTAAACATCAAAGTTGCCTGATTGTGACAAGGTCAATTCTATATATGTCTACCAAGAGGTTCCTTCCACTTAGCTCAGTGGGATTTTCTCCCAGCTAAGCTGGTACAAGATTGCAAATTTAAATATTTTTTCTTATTCTGTAATAAATTTCTAAGAGGTAATCATATTCTATTCAGGCCCCCCCTCAAAATCTGTTTTTTCCAACAGAAAACCCAGCTATGTTTAATTTATTTCTGTTCATACATTACTTTTTTTAAAAAAAGAAACCCTCAAACCCCACCTCATGCAGTACCTAGGAAGAAGAATGACCTAGCTTGATATGATGGATGAGCTTATTTGAGATTGTCACTTAAAACTCAAGGAATAAAATGAAAGATGGATGCTATAATTAAATTTCATAATTAGCAATCCTGTCTGGCGCACTTACCAGGGTAATTTTAGAACGGCCGTATCTTTTTAAAGTCTAACTTTTGCAATCTTTTATTTAATACTAGAAGCTGTACAAATAGCTGTAGCAAGCTGGAAAATAATAACAGAAGTCTGATAGATCATGATGACTAAAAGATAATTAAAAATATGAGGAAATGCTGCTCCTCCACATGCACAAAAGAAAGCTGCAGGGGCTGAACAACTTTGGAATGCATAAAGAAGCCCCTGTCTAACCACTCTCCCCCCCAAAAAATTATCTGAAGATGGACATCTAGAATGTCATGCATAAAGATTGCAATTCCTTCTTTGCTATTTATATGGGGGAATGTTCTAATATCTAAATATCCAAATTTTGATCGTGCAATATAATTGCATTAGTTGATTTGTCAGATCTTTGTATTGGCTCTCAGATGGATCCAATGGAAGTCCTGTGACTCCATTCAGATTGTTGGCTGGACCTTGAGACATCTTTTCCTTTCCAGTACACCATTTCTCTTTCTTAAAAAAGGCAAAAAATATATTTGTAGGCTGATAAAAATAGATTTTATTCAAAAGTAATTTACTTGGGTTATTTTGGAGGTTGCCCAAGCAAATTTGTTTTCTAGTTCATGCAGGTATTTTTAAGATTCCAAAGCTGGGGGAAAAAACTAACTGAGCTTTATTTTACTTTAACAGCATCCTTCAGCACAAAGAAAACAAAGAAAAAGGCACCTATAGACAAGTAGAGGAAAGTAAAAGAGATAACAGGGATTATGGAGGGAAGAGATATGTGATGATGACCTGCAAAATGTCTGCAAAGTTTGTCTTCTTGCCTGAGAACAACACAGCATTCACATGCAGCAAGTGCAAACTGATAGGATTGTTGGAAGAAAAAGTGAATGAACTGGAGCAGCGAAGAAGGCTATAAGAGAAGATAAAGAGCACATGGACCAAACTCTTGAGCACCAGCAGCCCAGGAAAGCACTGAATGTGGAAGAACAGTAACACAAAGTAGAAAAGAAAAATGCTGAGGAGATAACAAATATAGTGGGGGAAGACAACCACCTGGCAGATATCCTTTGAGTTGCATTCCTGCATTGAGCAGGGGGTTGGACTTGATGGCCTTATAGGCCCCTTCTAACTTCACTTTTCTATGATTCTAAGCACCATGAAGAAGACTCACAGTTAGCAAAAGAAGGAAAAGATACTCTTCACCAGTGGAACTGCAGAACCACTTTCAGGTTATTGATCAGGCTTCTGGCAGACAGCATGAAGAGGAAAACTTACAGGAGACCCCATTGGGAGAACATGAGAGAAGGTGATGCTCAGCCAAGCAGAATCACTGAACCCATGTCCTACAAAAAAAAAAAAGAACAGATGAGTAGTTGTAGTAGGAGACTCCCTACTGCATGGGATTGAAAACTGAAATATGCCAGGAAGATCCACGGACCAGCCAGGAATGCTATCTCTCTGAATGACAGATTAGGGATGTGATGGAAGGATTGCCATCACTTATAAAAACCACAGATGCATATCCCTTTCTTCTCACCCACGTGGGAACAAATGATATAGGCTTTCATTCCTGGAAGATGGACTACAGGCAAGTGATGGTTTGCACATCACACAAACGAAGAAGAATATGTTTGGCCACAACATGAAGAACTTCGCCAGGAGGGCTTTAAACTGAATTCAAAAGGGGAGGGAGAGGCAAACACAGATGCAAAGAAAGATAAAGTCTTCTGCACAATAAGCTGTACAGTGCAAGCAGCTCTAATGTGGCCTAGTAATAGTTTTCATAAAAAAATATGAAGAAATGCAGCCAACAAATCACACAATCTCTGGTGTCTATATATCGATGCCAGGAATATGGGAAACAAACAAGAAGAACTGGATGTCTTAGTTCAGGAAGATACATATGTCATGATAGGGATAACTGAAACATGATGAGATTTCCCATGACTGGCATACAGCAAGTGAAGGACATATTTTTTTCAAAAAGAACAGAAAGAGTAGAAAGGGAGGTAGAGTCTTACTATATTTTTTAAAAAATGCATATTCCTGCACAGAAATACAGGAGGATGAGCTTGGTTGAGAGCATCTGGATCAGTATAATTAGGGTGAAAAACAAATGGAATGTGATACATAGTTGGAGTCTACTACTGACTTCCTAATCAAGGAGAAGATGTGAATAAAATCTTTGAAAAGCAAATTGCAAGAATTTCAAAAAAGACATGATGTAGTAGTAATGGGAGATTTCAACTATCCTGATATCTGTTGGGAGGCAAATTCTGACAAGTATGACCCTTCCAAGAAATTCTTGGCTTGTCAGGCAGACATTTTTCTCCTACAAAAAGTGTAGGAGTAGAAATTCAAATACAAGGAAAAACAATAAATGTAATTTCAGTATATGCACCAATAGAAGGAAAAGCGAATTTCTTTCAAAAATTAACACAAAAATTACTAGAATTAGAAAGAGATGAATTGATTATAGCAGGGGATATAAATGGAGTAATAAATCCTAAAGCTGGTCAGAAATCAGAAAATAAAATAAAAGAGAATCAGGGGAAACTACCAAAAAGTTTTTTTGACATGTTGAATGTTTTCACATTAGAGAATATTTGGAGAATAAAACATGGAGATACCAGAGAATACACTTTTTATTCAGGTAGACATAAATCATTATCAAGAATTGATTTGATTCTAAAAATAAAACATTCCTTAATTGGATCCAAGAAGTAAAAATCCTACCAAAACCATGCACAGATCATAATCCTATAAGATTGGTTATGAAAAAGGAAAGAGTACTCATGGAGATTGAATGAAAACTTAATAAAAGAGGAAGAAATTTTAGAATGGTTGAGGATCGAATTGAAGGAATACTTTAAACAAAATATGAACAAGGACACAAAAATAAAAACAGTTTGGGAGGCAGGAAAATCAGTCCTACGTGGATTAATAATGAAAAAACACTGGGAAGTAATTAAAAAGAGAAAACAAAGGCAAGAAAAACTTTTAGAAAAAATTAGGGAGAAAGAACTAGAGATTACCGAAAATTCCAGGAAAAAAAGCAACTTTAAAAGAGATTAAAAAAACCCTACAGAATCAGCTATCGGAACTCATGCTAGGAGAGATAGAGAAAAAAATAAACTTTACTAAACAAAAATTCTACAAACAAGGAAATAAACCAAGTAAATCGTCAGCTTACCAAGTATGGAAAAAAAGAGAACAAAATATAATAAGAGAAATCAGAAAAGGAGAGGAAATATTTTCCGACCCAAAGATTATAAGGGATACATTTGAAAAATACTATGAGGAACTTTTTAAAGAAAAGGATTTAAGGAAAAAAAGAAGATAATCAAATATACTTAAAAAGTCAAGACCTACCTAAACTAAATGATGATCAGAGAATTAGATTAAATGCACCAATATCGACAATGGAAGTACAAGAGGCAATAAAAAATAAAATAAAACAGGGAACAACACCAGGGCCAGATAGCTTTTCCACATTATATTATAAAAAATTATCAGAGGAACTGACACTTCCCTTAAAAGAAACAATAAATCAGATTTTACTGGAAAGATACCCAGAAACATGGGGAGAAGCTAACATAATTATCCCCAAATAAAATAGAGATCCAAAGGATCCAAAAAATTATAGACCTATATCACTGTTAAATGTAGATTATAAAATATTTGCTCAAATATTAGCAGAGAGATTCAAGAGGGTATTAAAGGAATGGATTGGGGAAGATCAAACAGGATTCTTACCACAAAGACATATGAGACAAAATGTAAGATTGGTAATAGACATGTTGGAATTCTATGAACAACATCCGGAGAAGAAGTTAGGAATGTTTTTTCTAGATGCGGAAAAAGCATTTGATAATATTAATTGGGAATTTATGTTTGAAGTTCTAGACACAATAGAAGTAGGAGATAATTTTTTTAAATGGATAAAAAGCATATATAGCAAGCAAAATGCAAGAATAATAGTAAATGGAGAGAAAACTAATCAATGTCAGATTTCTAAAGGAAAATGCCAAGGATGTCCACTCTCAACCCTGTTGTTCATAACATTGGAGGTACTACTAAGGAAAATAAGAAAAGAGGAACAAATTAAAGGTTTAAAAATTGAGAAGCAACACTTTAAAGTAAGAGCCTTCACAGATGACATGTTAATCTTTCTGGAAGACCCATCATGTAGTATTACGAAACTTAAAGAAATAATCAGTGACTTTGGAGAACGAGCAGGTTTAATTATAAATGAAGGAAAAACTAATATACTGACAAAAATATGACAGGAAAAGAAGAGAAAGAATTACTAATTAAGACAGGTTATAAAGTAGTGAATAAAGTAAGATACCTGAGTATAACAATAACTAAAAAGACAAAGGACTTATTTGAACAAAATTATGTGAAGAAAGGGAAAGAAATTAAGAAAAATTGAGAGAGATGGAAACACTTAAAATCTCATTGGTGGGCAGAATAGCAATGATCAAAATGATGGTATTACCTATATTTGTATTCCTATTTCAGAATATCCTGATAATAATAAATAACAAACCATTTCATTTGTGGAGAAAACAACTCTCAAATTTTATTTGGCAGGGGAGAAAACTAAGAATAAAATTGAAACACTTGCAAGACGACAAGAAGAGAGGAGGATGGGGTCTCGCAAACCTCCAATTATATTATGAGACGGCAGCATTACAATGGTTAAGAGAGCGGATAAGACTGGAGGATGAAAAAATATTAATACTAGAAAGCAAAGATTTAAAATATGGACTTCATGCATACTTATGGTGTGGAAAAAAGAAAGTGAACAAAGCTTTTGATAATAATATAATAAGAAAAGCATTAATAAGAGTATGGGAGAAACATAAAGGGAAATGTTATCGTGGGATTCCAATGTGGATGGCCCCCATAAAGCTCTCTCAAATGAAGTTGACATAAAGAATAATAAATGGTTAACATATAAAGACCTACTCATAGAAGAAGATGATGGACAACTAAGATTAAGAACAATGCAAGAAATGAATCAAGTGGGAATAATATGCCAGTGGTTTCCACACAGACAGCTATCAGAAAGAATGAAAATGGTTAATAAATTAATAAGATTGGTTAAAGTACCTATGGAACTAGACAAGATATGTAATATGGGGAAAAGAAAATCACCAAATTGCAAAGTTGTATAAACTATTATTGGAAAGAAATATGGAACAGGAAGTAATTAAAGAAAATATGATAAAATGGATGCAGGAATTATGTAGAACAATTCAAACAGAAGATTGGTTTAGAGCATGGAATGATAACCAAAAACTATTAATAAGTACAGATTTGAAAGAAAATTATATGAAAATATTATATAGATTGTATATGACACCAGAGAAATTGGCAAAGGTGAAGAAAAATGAGAAAGATAAATGTTGGAGATGTAAGACAATAAAAGGAACACTATATCATATTTGGTGGGATAGTAAATGTATTAGGAAATTTTGGAAAGAAATAGAAAAAATAATCACCATAGATTTAAAAATAAAAATGGAGATGAAACCTGAAACTTATTTGTTCAATATGGTAAAGTTAAACTCGAGACAAGAGACAAAAAATTGTTTATACATATTAGGCACAGACAGAATTCAAGGGGCAAAACAATGGAAAGACAAGGAGGAACCTTTGATGGAGGATTGTTTAATAAAATTACAGGAACTAATATTAATGGACAAATTAACAGACTCATTGAAAGGAAAGAGTAGAATGGAGCACGAATCTCAATGGGGGAAAGTAAAGAATTATCTCAGAGAGAAATGGAAGAAAGATTCCAAACCTGTACCAATCGATTTAGGCTTAAATTAAAAGCAGAACTGCTCTCAACAGAACTAAAAACAAAGTAAAGAAAATTTGTTAATATGGATATAAAATAAGAATTAAGGAAGGTATTATTAAGATTGCGAAGAAAATAAATGTCTGATGGAAAATAAAGAAGTAAAAATGTAAAAGACTTACTGTTTTGCGAAAGAGATAATAGAAAGTTATTTTGGTTATGTGCTAATATTGTTATAATTATTTACTTATTTTTATAATTTCTTTTTAAAATGCAATAAAGATTAAAAGTTTAAAAGAGGAAAGAACTAAATAGAAGTTGTTTATCATTACAGATGATGAAAGTACAATCAATGTTGTTAACTCTTAACAGAACATCCTACTTCATCCACTCTCAACTGCCAACCCTCTCTCTATCCACCCAAAACTCCAAACTCTCCAACTCTCAAACCCTAAAACTCCAATCTAAACTACTACTCCTCCTGCAGAAAATCTTATATCTCATGACTCCGCCTCTCCAGCACTCTCATTGATCCATGCAGATAGCACATTAATATTCATGACCTAGGTGGATGCCACACTCCTCCCCCCTTAATAAGTTTGTGACAGGAGGGGAAACTTAAAGGTTTGCCCTCATAAACAAACGAAAATATATGGAAGAATGCAAATTTTAACCCCTTACATTACTTACATTACTTAGGATACATTACTTACATTAATAAGGATTACATGACATTACTCTTACATTACTAAGGATATTTACTGTTATTTTTACCATCACCATACATACCTCTTATTCTATTAATATCCAAGCAAATTTGCACTTTAAGCATATCACATAACTATCACACAAACAGATCAGTTAATATTGAACTCAGATGAAAACAAAGAGTTTTCTGTAGTCATTTGGCCTTCGAGATAAGGTGTCAGCAACCACATTTTGGGTCCCCTTTACACTGTGGATTTCAAAGTCAAAGTATTGTAGAATCAGCGCCCATCTCATCAATTTCCTGCTGTTGGCTCGAATAGTCCTTAGCCATAGAAGAGGAGAGTGGTCGGTGCACAGGACAAATCTTCTCCCCCAAATGTACGACTTCAGCTTTTGCAGCATCCATACGATAGCTAGACACTCTTTTTCTATTGTGGACAAGTGTTTCTCACCCGACTGAAGATTCTTGCTGATGTACATCACCGGGTGCAGATTTCCACTGTTGTTGGCTTGGTTCAACAAGGCTCCCAGTCCCACGTTCGACGCATCCGTGTAGATGATGAACTCACGCTCAAAGTCCGGCACAATAAGGATGAGTCCTGAAGTCAGTGCCCTCTTCAGACGATCAAAGGCTACCTGGCACTCTGACATCCACTGGATGTTTTCAGCTTGCTTCTTTTAGGTTAAGTTTGTTTTCTTTTTGAATAGTGGCTTCATTTTCTCAACTGTGGGAAGGGTAGGCAGTTTCTTCTGTCAGGACCGAATCTCCCTAAGGAGCATGCGTCCTTCGGTCAGGGAGTTCCTCAGCCATAAATCTAGCACCTTTACGCTGGCGCAAGTCCTCAACCTCCAGCAGTGCGTAGCCTTTGCGGCTAGAACAAACCTGACTTTAAATGAACACTTTACTTTTACTCAATACTTTGCAAGTACAGCAACATGGGCTTTGTGATTCCTAAGAATTCACAACAGCTCAGTTAATTAGGACTTCTCTGGTAGCTAGTCAATGGCCATTACCACTCCTCTAGATTTAGCCAAACCCTGCTGATCCAAGAGACAATCCTTGGTGAAGATTTTTATAATTAATTTTTATTAAGAAAATATAGTTTCATAGAAACAGTTTGTTTTGCTCAAGCATTAGCATAAATAACATGTTCAAAAGATTACCATAGTTAAATACAACAACTAATTCCCATTAAAAATAGCAAACACTAAAACTGGGCTAAGGTGGGCTAGCCCCACCTACTTCTTTCTCTTACCTACATTCTCTGTCTTTCAAGCTACATACACAAACCATCAAGTTCTCTTCTACGCCATGATAATGGTGATGAAGAACCTCTCTTGCATAACCCATAGTCCATTTTCTACATTTCTTGGACCTCCTCCTTCTTGACCATAAACCAATCAACTCAAAGAGGCGTAACTGTCCATTCCGCCCACAATTCGCATGGAGATGCAGGTGGTTTATCTCCATTACAATTAGAAAAGAATTTGTTGGGTCTGTGTGCTCTGGGCCTCTTCGTCCTTGCATTCTTATCAGGTTTCATGCTGTACCAGGAATGCTCTGGAAATGAGGGTTCTGTTTTAAAATGGCTTCCCTTAGCTTGAGCCTGACTGAGGTAATGTTTACCAGATTGGGATTTCTTACTGTTGTCCCACACTTTTCTACCAATTTTTACCTCAGAAAATTGAGGATCTCTGATCCCACTAATAGAATCAGCATATTCAGATACCTGTAGCACATTTTAAGGATCCTTGTCCTTGACCAGATAACGCAATTCCCCTGGCAAAAGTGAATAATATTGTTCCAATCCAACCACATTTTTCATTTGTTCTAAGGAAGTGGTATTTTTTTGCTCCAACCACTTATTAAAATATTGAATTAAATGTGCTCCAAGTTGGGTAAAAGACTCCTCAGGTTTATTGGTAATAGCGCGAAATTTTCTTCTGAGGTGCTCTGAATTAATCCCAAATCTGGAATACACCATCTTTCTATAAGCCTCAAAATCTTTAGCTTGTTCAAGAGGCATCTGTGAATAGATCTTAGATAAAGCTCCCCCTATCTGTGACCTTACAATTATCATCCTTTCATCATCTTTAACCCTGAAGTCCCAACAAGCTCTCAAAAGAAATCAGGAAAGATTCAGGACAATCTCCATTCTGATATTGGGGACATTTCTTTGTGTCGATTTTTGAGAGATTTACCACCCTGGAATTATTATTATTATTATTTTGAGCAGCTAATTCCAATTTCTTCATCTCTATTTGGAATTGCATTTCTATGGGGGGGCCCTCCCCAAGGTTGCTAAGCTGTTGTCTGTTCTTCAGTGTAGAGCATACTCTCCTGGATATGACGCAGCTGCTTCTGGAGAGGAGTGGCTACCAATTCTTCCTCTTTCTCATAGAGATAGAGAGCTAACTTCAAAGGCTTTCTTTGGCCAATCCTAATTAGCATTATGTACCTGTGCCCTATCAGTATACTGTCAACTATCTGTAAGCTTAATAAAAGGGAGTCCTCCTGGGGGCATTGCCCCAGAAAGGTGGACGTGAAGGAGGACTCCACTGGCGGACATCTCTGTGTGTGATTGACTTCTTTAACTTCTCTCTCTAAGACTAATTGCTTTCTTAATTACTTGTGATCACCTAAACCATCAGCCTTCTCATTTCATGACCACTACACATTTCCCTTTCTCTTTTCCTGTTTTCTTGCTCAAATTCCCTCTCCCTTTTCCTTTCAAGTTCTCTGATTTTTTTTCTCCTTCCAATTCTAACTCAAATTCCCTTTTCCTTTCAAGTTCTCTATGCTCAAATTCCCTTTCTCTTTCTTTTTCTTTAATTTCTAGTTCCCTGAGTTTGTATTCTTGTTCCAACTTCCATTTTTCAAAATCTTGGGAGCTTTGGATATTTTCTCCCTCTGAGGCAATTATTACTGAGCCTTCAGTTTCTTCTTCACTTGGAATTTTAGGGTTCCCATTTCCCTCAGCAACATGGGGGTCAACCTGTGCCTCCGTAACCAACTTTTTACTTCATTTTGGCGGCATAAATAATACAATTCCTTATTAAATTACTGGTTCTTTTCCCTCACAAGAACCAAAAGGATCTTTTTTCCAGTGGCTTCTCTTATAACTAGGTTGTGCTTTTCCAAGCAGCTGGCCTCGGCTACTCCCAAGCTCACAACCTTTGCCACAATATTTCCCTGTCTGGGTGATTCTTGTCTCCAGACACAAGAACAACTTTCAGCTTCTATTATCACCTCAGATCTATTCTGACTTAGGTTTCTACTCTATCCACTACTGCTCTTTACCCTCAGAGCTCCGGATTTTGAGCTAGCGACTTGGTCTTGTAAATCCTGAGGTAAATAGTTTCTCTTGAGTAGGTATTTTCCCTATCTTAGGATTCTCCAGATCTGGGTTCAGAAGCCCCGAAACTAAGCCTTCCACAAGACTCTAACGGGTAACCACTTCTTACACCATAGATCCTAACCCCTCCTAGCTAGGAATACCTTCAAACTCAAGCCCATTCAATTTTTCACTGGATTGTTTCGTATCTCAGTGCTATGCCACCAATTTGTCACGTTCCTGCCTGTCCCTTGGTTGTTTCACCAATCAAAGGGCCCAGGCTACATGTTGTGTCGCTGCCACCAGTTGATTACATCAACATTATGTATTATTAATAATAGAGGTCCAGGCAATGTGTCATTTTGAAAAGAACCAAATAGAAGTTGTTTATTATTACAGATGATGAAAGTACAATCAATGTTGTTAACTCTTAACAGAACATCCTACTTCATCCACTCTCAGCCACCAACCCTCTCACTGTCCACCCCAAACTCCAAACTCTCCAACTCTCAAACCCTAAAACTCCAATCTAAACTCCTCCTCCTCCTATGGAGAATCTTATATCTCATGACTCTGCCTCTCCAGCACTCTCATTGGTCCATGCAGATAGCACATTAATATTCATGACCTGGGTGGACACCACAACTACACTTTAATTTTTCATGGCTGACAGGATGATCTAGGGCAGGTAGTTGTGAGGGTTCAATGTTTGGGTCATTGGCCTCCTCAGATAAATCACGTGTCGTCTTTAACTTTAAACTATGATTGAGGTTTATTGGGGTTTTTAACAACAATTCTTTTTGAAACCCTTCATTCCACAACAATTCTCCTGCCGCCAACGGGTCAGCCAGGGGTGTCCAAGCTTCAGTCATAAACGGGTTCAGTAAAGTTCTCTCCCAGGGTTCTCGCCACTTAGGGTTATCATCACCCTTAGTCCCTTCATCAGTTTCTTCACCTAAAAGGGGGGTGATCTCTTCGTCGTCTGGGTTGAGCCAGTTCGTGTCTCGGTGATCGCCAAACGGGGTCCAGGGTCCATCAGGTACCCCCTCCTCCTGGCTTCCTCCACTCACCATGCCCGACGCTCCCCCTCTTCTATCTCAACCTCTTCTTTCTCCTCTCTCAATCTATGTCTCCATTCACGAGTCTCTGACTCTCCCCAGTAAGATTGTCTTTGTGGGAGCCCCTTCCTCCTCCTGTAATCAGCCTCTTCTCATGGGAATCTTACCTTTTCCCATTTCTCTGTCCACGGATCTTGTAACCAGACCATCTCCCAACCCCCCGGTATTGGGTCTTCCTCCCCTTTTATATCCGCATTTCCCGTCTCTCTTACCACCCTCCCCTTTTTCTCCTTTCCCGCCAAATCCTCAGTGGTTTGAACCGCTATGGTTATCCCGCACAATTTCATCTCCAAGTCCCGGGTGTCTGTTCCCTGCTGGGTGGTCTCCTTTGGCGGTGTGACCGGGGATGTTTGTACCTCCCTCTCAAACTTGGGAATGGACGGCACTCTGGCGAGAGTTTCTTCACTCTCACCTCGGGTCTCACAGTAGTTTATACTAAAAGAGAAATAGCTGTGGTGGTGGGGTGGGTGTTTTTTTTATGCATATACTTACATATATGTATGCATACATACATATACACACCAGAAATAGTGACACACCAAGTCTAGATACCATGGAAAACTAGATCCTGGCTTACATCTCTACCATGCTGAATGTTACTTAAAGACTGGAAGAAGTGCAAAATGTGCATTAATCTACTATATGTGGAGAGTCAAAATCAAGGGATAGGTGTGAATTCTGGTTTAGTTCATTTTTGACAAGAATTTATTTTAAAAATATACCTTTGTTTTTGTAATTTAAAAAATTTAGGTTCATTAAAAGTGGGAGAAAATAAAACTGACAGATTTGTCCATCCACATCCAAAGTTTTGTATGCTTAATCTTTGAATGTCAACAGTTCATTGTCTTGATTCAACCCTGTTAGTGTTGATTTGGATTTGCAAGCTCACAATGTAATTGTCTTAATAAGACTTCTCCACTTTATCACCTACATGGCAGCCAAAACAATATTTTTCTATCCTCAAATAACTGCCCATTGAAATTTCTTGGAAGAAAATGGGGTGGCATTTCAGTTGTTATTTGAAGAATTCAAACATTACATATTTGGGAAGGAGATAGCTTTAAAATGTACTAAAAGCCTGAATGCCAGGGGGAAAAAAAATCAAAACTGGAATATTAAAAGACTCACTGCCACCAAAACTGAAGCAGATTAGACACTAATCATTAGAGAATAGCCTTCCCTACATCAAGGAGCAAGCTACTGCCTCTAAAAGAAGAAGAAAACACGATGAGCACAGATGGAAAAAAAAAGTTTCGTCATTAGTTTTTACTTTACATCTAGTGATCTGAAGCAACCTCTTCAGTTCTTTCTACCTTTTTCATCTCAGAAATATTGTATCCCTGCAGCCATCTGCACAGTCTGAAGATGCCCAGTTCTTTTCACCTTTCTTCTTAGATCTTGTATTCCAAATCATTCTATGCCAACTTACCTCTCAGAACCTGCCTCTTTTCTCTTGTGGTATCTCTTCTTTCATATTTGTCCATATATATATATATTATATATATATTCATTCATTTGTATGTGTTCTTGGCTTATCAAGTACAAATTGTTGTTGTTGTTTAGTTGTTAAGTCATGTCTGACTCTTCGTGACCCCATGAACGGGAGCACGCCAGGCCCTCCTGTCTTCCACTGCCTCCCAGAGTTTGGTCAAATTCATGTTGGTAGCTTCAATGACACTGTCCATCCATCTTGTACTCTGTCGTCCCCTTCTCCTCTTGCTTTCACACTTTCCCAACATCAGGGTCTTTTCCAGGGAGTCTTCTCTTCTCATGAGATGGCCAAAGTTTTGGAGCCTCAGCTTCAGGATCTGTCCTTCCAGTGAGCACTCAGGGTTGATTTCCTTCAGAATGGATAGGTTTGATCTCTTTGCAGTCCAGGGGACTCTCAAGAGTCTTCTCCAGCACCACAATTCAAAAGCATCAATTCTTTGGCAGTCAGCCTTCTTTATGGTCCAGCTCTCACTTCCATAAATCACTCCTGGAAAAACCATAGTTTTGACTATGCGGACCTTTGTTGACAAGGTGATGTCTCTGCTTTTTAAGATGCTGTCTAGGTTTGTCATCGCTTTACTCCCAAGAAGCAGGCGTCTTTTAATTTCGCGGCTGATGTCACCATTTGCAGTGATCATGGAGCCGAAGAAGGTAAAATCTGTCACTGTCTCCATATCTTCCCCTTCTATTTGCCAGGGGATGATGGGGCCAGTGGCCATGATCTTAGTTTTTTTGATGTTGAGCTTCAGACCATTTTTTGCATTCTCCTCTTTCACCCTTATTAAAAGGTTCTTTAGTTCCTCCTCACTTTCTCCCATCAGAGTGGTATCATCTGCATATCTGAGGTTGTTGATATTTCTTCCAGCAATCTTAATTCCGGCTTGAGATTCATCCAGTCCAGCATTTCTCATTATGTATTCTGCATGAAAGTTAAATAAGCAGGGAGACAATATACAGCCTTGTCGTTCTCCTTTCCCAATTTTGAACCAATCAGTTGTTCCATATCCAGATCTAACCGTTGCTTCATGTCCCACATAGAGATTTCTCAGCAGATAGATAAGGTGATCAGGAACTCCCATTTCTTTAAGAACTTGCCAGAGTTTGCTGTGGTCCACAGTCAAAGGCTTTTGCATAGTCAATGAAGCAGAAGTAGATGTTTTTCTGGAACTCTCTGGCTTTCTCCATAATCCAGCGCAGGTTAGCAATTTGGTCTCTAGTTCCTCTGCCCCTTCGAAATCCAGCTTGTACTTCTGGGAGTTCTCGGTCCACATACTGCTGAAGCCTACCTTGTAGGATTTTGAGCACAACCTTGCTAGCATGTGAAATGAGTGCAATTGTACGGTAGTTGGAGCATTTCTTGGCACTTCCCTTCTTTGGGATTGGGATGTAGACTGATCTTTTCCAATCCTCTGGCCATTGCTGAGTTTTCCAAACTTGCCGGCATATTGAGTGTAGCACCTTAACAGCGTCATCTTTTAAGATTTTAAATAGTTCAACTGGAATGCCATCACCTCCACTGGCCTTGTTCTTAGCCATGCTTTCTAAGGCCCACTTGATTTCACTCTCCAGGATGTCTGGCTCAAGGTCAGCAACCACACTATCTGGGTTGTCCAGGACATCCAGATCTTTCTGGTATAATTCCTCTGTGTATTTTTGCCACCTCTTCTTGATGTCTTCTGCTTCTCTTAGGTCCCTACCATTTTTTCCTTTATCATGTCCATCTTTGCACAAAAGGTTCCTTTAATAGCTCCAATTTTCTTGAACAGATCTCTGGTTTTTCCCTTTCTATTCTTTTCCTCTATATCTTTGCACTGTTCATTTAAGAAGGCCCTCTTGTCTCTCCTTGCTATTCTTTGGAAGTCTGCATTCCATTTTCTGTAACTTTCCCTATCTCCCTTGCATTTTGTTTCCCTTCTCTTCTCTGCTATTTGTAAGGCCTCATTGGACAACCACTTTGCTTTCTTGCATTTCCTTTTCTTTGGCATGGTTTTTGTTGCTGCTTCCTCTACAATGTTACAAGCCTCCATCCATAGTTCTTCAGGCACTCTGTCCACCAAATCTAGTTCCTTAAATCTGTTCTTCACTTCCACTGTGTATTCATAAGGGATTTGGTTTAGATGATACCTGACTAGCCCAGTGGTTTTTCCTACTTTCTTCAGTTTAAGCTTGAGTTTTGCTATAAGAAGCTGATGATCAGAGCCACAATCAGCTCCAGGTCTTGTTTTTGCTGACTGCATAGAGCTTCTCCATCTTTGGCTGCAGAAAACATAATCAATCTGATTTCGGTATTGCCCATCTGGTGATGTCCGTGTGTAGAGTCGCCTCTTGTGTTGCTGGAAAAGAGTGTTTGTGATGACCAGCTTGTTCTCTTGAGAAAACTCTATTAGCCTTTGCCCTGCTTCATTTTGAACTCCAAGGCCAAACTTCCCTGTTGTTCCTTTTATCTCTTGACTCCCTACTTTAGCATTCCAGTCCCCTATAATGACAAGAACATCTTTATTTGGTGTCAGTTCTAGAAGGTGTTGTTAGTCTTCATAGAATTGGTCAATTTCAGCCTCTTCAGCATGGGTGGTTGGTTCATAAACTTGGATTACTGTGATTATGAAAGGTCTGCCTTGAATTCGTATTGAAATCATTCTATCATTTTTGAGATTATATCCCAGTACAGCTTTTCCCACTCTTTTGTTGACTATGAGGGCTACACCATTTCTTCTATGGGATTCTTGCCCATATAGTAGATATGATAATTGTCTGAATTGAATTCGCCCATTCCCGTCCATTTTAGTTCACTGACGCCCAGGATGTCAATGTTGATTCTTGCCATCTCCTGTTTGACCACATCCAGCTTACCAAGGTTCATAGATCTTACATTCCAGGTTCCTATCTGGTATTTTTCCTTTGCAGCATCAGACTTTCCTTTCACTTCCAGGTGCTTCCACAGCTTAGCATCCTTTCGGCTTTGGCCCAACCACTTCATTAGCTCTGGAGCTACTTGTACTTGTCCTCCACTCTTCCTCAGTAGCATGTTGGACACAGTGACGATCGCCCCATGTCACCCCTGTCACTCATATCCAGGATCTCATTTGCATGAGCCTATGAGAGGAGTGGAGGGGCGGAGTCAGTGGATATAAGAAGGTGTGGCAGGGTGAGATAGAGAGTTCAGTTCAGACAGATCAGAGAAGAAGCAGAGAGAGATAGAGAGATAGTCAGAGAGGTAGTGAGAAGAAATAATAATAGAGATAAGCTGGTACAGATAAATACATAGAGCAGGTGGTGTAGGTGGCAAGATATATGATTTTTAAATGATTTGTTTGTATGAAATGAATAAAGAACATCTGTGATTCCGATTTAATTTAATACACTTCAAGAAATAGGTTCTGTTGGCAGTAAATTTCTGACAAAAGTCTATTACATTGTGAATAAAGGAGATCCACTGGTGGCAGTGTGAAAAAGAGGGAACATCACAATTGATATCTGCTGGTGGGATGACATAGCGTGAGCGCTTTGTTTGGTGAAACAAGCAGGGGCCACGTGATAAATGTCACAAGTGGTGTCCAGCGGCGGGATTCAAAAAGATTCCAGTAAAGCCAAAGTTTAAAGTGAATTTTTCTGAGTCAAGAGAAACTATTAGTCAGAGGTCTGTAGTGAAGAAGTCGGTGACTCGCTAGAGCTTTTGTGGAAAAGCTTAGTGGTGGGGCTTCTGAACTCAGATCTTGGGGGGACTAAAGATAGGGAAAGACTCTGAGAGAAAAATTCTGTTTGAGGTTACCTCAGGATTTGAATAGACCCAGTGGGCTAGCTTTGAATCCAAGGCTCCAAGAGTTAAGAGAGCGCTTGTGGAGAAAAAGTGGAAGCCGGGGTCAAAACAGGTCTGAGGTGATAGGAACAAGCAGAGGCTTGAAAAAAATCAGAATCTGTTTTGTGTCTGGAGGCAAGAAGATTGCCTCAGACCAAGAAACAGCATGGCTGGCGTGGTGCCAGATGAAAAAGTGTAGCCATCCTTAGCTGCCGAGGAAGAGCTATATTGTAACTCAGAAAATGTGATTGGGTTAAAGCAATTCTATTCTAGTTTACCTGGGGATTTGTGTTATTTAGTAAAAGACAAAATCCTAAAAATGTACTGGAAGAAAGTGAAAAGGCGTATTCCATTAGTGAGATAAGAAACCCCAGGTTTTCTGAGGCAAAAACTGGTGGGAAAGTGTGGGACGACAGGAGGAGAGGGACCCCACCCAGTAGAGATTACCTCAGAAGTGCCCAAGCTACTGGAAGCCATTTTAAAGGCAAGCCCTCATCCCCAGAGCTGAGACATAATAGCTCTGAGGGAAAGGTTGGCAAGGCCCCGTATTTCGAACCCAGAGCCAGTAAACAATGTTATGCGTGCAGGGAGAAAGGACACTTTTGGGCTCAATGTCAGACCCAGAAGACTAGGGATGTTAACCAGCAAAAAGGGGGAAATTCCAGTCAGCCAAAGAAAGTATTTTGTGTACAGCATAATGGAGCTACTAGAGAAGCAGTTGAAGCTGTTACCATAGCAACCCAAGTAACAGAGAGGCCAGAGAGCCAAGAGCCTCCTGTGGCTAGAGTCGTCCAATGCTTTTTGATAAAATGTAACCCGAATCTTCTACGCAGCTCAGGAGATGATATTTATGTTGATAATAATAAGTATCTTGCACTAAAAGATTCTTGCTCCCAAGTTATAGTATGTCACCCAGATATAGTCCCTAAGGAAAATATGTTAAAACATGTTTTAAACATGTTAAAACATGTTTTAAAATATGTTAAATATGTTGAAAATATTTCTATTAAAGGGATTGGGTCTGAAATAGTGGTGTTGCTCATGGCAAACATTCCCATAAGATATAAGGGATGGTCAGGAGTTTGGAAAGTGGCCATATCTGATCAAATTCCTGCCCCGTGTTTAATAGGCCTGGATTTATCTGAGCATGTGCAGAGTGTTTTAGTGACAACTCGCTCTCAGGGATGGCAAATTGAAGCCACTGAGGAAAACAATGAAATTCTTCCTGAAATAAGAGAAGGGAATGAAACAGCTGATCTAGTTACCATGAGGAATCCTAATAATCCATCTTTTAGACAAGAACAAAAGGAAGACCCCACCTTAGGTGAATGCTTTAGACAAGCTAAGGAAGAGCCCTTGACCCCTGAAAACCCTGAAAGATACTGTGTAAAGGAAGACCTATTATATAGAGAGGTTTTAGTGAACCCTCTGAGGGGAGGGGAAAGCATTCTCAGACAGCTGGTAGTACCTTTCAAATATAGAGAGAGAATTGTAGAAAAGGCTCATAAAGACATATTTTCAGCCCATTTGGGGATCTCTCGTACCAAGCAAAGGATTGCGCAAAACTTCTATTGGCCTGGGATTGGGAAGCAGGTCAAGCTATATTGTCAGAGCTGTGACACCTGCCAAAGACAGGGTACTGGGAATGACAAGACCAAGGCTAAGCTGTGCCCATTGCCAGTCATCTCGACCCCTTTTCAATGAATAGGCCTAGACATAGTGCGACCCCTACCTAAAGTTACCAAGCGTGGGAATAGATTTATTTTATCTATTATTGATTATGCCACAAGGTATCCGGAAGCTGTACCTTTGCGGAATATTGAAACAGAGACAGTGGCAGATGCACTAATAAATTATATGTGTCGCATGGGCTTCGCTTTCGAGATAATTACTGATTTGGGGACCTCATTTACTTCCAAATTAAAGAAAAGATTGTGGCAAGTCTGTGGCATTACTCACATCACGTCATCCCCTTATCATCCCCAAACCAATGGTTTGGCAGAGAAATTTAATGGAACCCTAATGAGAAAGATTTGAGCATATACAGCTGAGAATCCAAATGACTAGGACCATAAATTGCAACCATTACTATACGCCTATAGATCTGTACCCCAGGAAAGTACAGGATTTAGCCCTTTTGAATTATTGTTTGGATGAAAAGCTAGAGGACCCCTAGATCTACTCCGTCAAAACTGGGAGGAATATAGAGAGGGTGATCCTGAGTCAGTTGTCCAATACATTGATGAACTAATGAACTCCTTGCAACAGTCTCTGGAAATAGCAGCAGAGAACTTAAGGGGCAAGCAGGGAAAGCAAAAACACTGGTACGACAGGAGGGCCAGGGAAAGAGTATTTAATCCTGGAGACGAAGTGTTAATGCTGAGACCCATTAAAGGAAATAAAATCCAATTAGCCTGGTCAGGTCTATTTAGAGTGATCTCTAAGATAAGTGACGTGAATTATGTACTTCAGGAGGAGGGAGAAGAAGGCAGAAGGGTTGCGCACGTAAATATGATTAAGCCATATTACAGGAAGGAAAATTATGTTTTGTATGCCATCAAAGAAACGCCCAATGAAAAACATGAATTACAGTATTGGGAAGGAAGGGGTGAACCCCAGTACAACCCTGAGGAAGTCAAAATTAGCCTTACTCTATCACCAGAGCAACAAGAAGCAGCAAGAGCTTTGCTGCTAAAATACAAGCAAGTCTTTTCTAATAAGCCTGGTGTAGCCAAGGGTGTAGTGCATAAACTAGATACCTGGGAAGAGCACAAAATCTACCTTGAGACAATATTACAGAGACTACATGAGGCTGGGTTAACAGTTAAAGCAAGTAAATGCCAACTGGGGAGCTCAGAATTAAAATATTTAGGCCATGTAGTAGGTGGAGGCATAATCAAACCCCTTGAATCAAAAATAGAGGCTATTTTTGAGATTGTATCCCAGTACAGCTTTTCCCACTCTTTTGTTGACTATGAGGGCTACTCCATTTCTTCTACGAGATTCTTGCCCACAATAGTAGATATGATAATCGTCTGAATTGAATTCGCCCATTCCTGTCCATTTTAGTTCACTGACGCCCAGGATGTCAATGTTTATTCTTGTTTGGTGAAACAAGCAGGGGCCACGTGATAAATCTCACACAGCCTTCCGACCTGAGGGGCTCACCTTCCAGCATCATATCTTTTAGCCTTTTGTTTCTGTCCATGGAGTTTTCTTGGCAAAGATACTGGAGTGGCTTGCCAGTTCCTGCTCCAGGTGGGTCGCGTTTAGTCAGAACTCTCCACTATGACCTGTCTGTCTTGGGTGTCCCTGCATGGCATAGCCCATAGCTTCTCTGAATTACTCAAGCCCCTTCGCCACGACAAGGTAGCAATCCATGAAGGGGCAAGTACAAATTATGGTTTGCTAAATAGACATGCAGGTACAAATGAAGTCTGTAGCTGGCCTGCACAGTTGGTGGTAGTTGCAGCTCTCTATATGAATAATACTGTACGGTTTTGATGGTTCATTAGTAGTGCAAAACTGAGATGGGGTTGTATGCTTGGAAACTGGAAAATCAAAATAAATGCACCTGTTTTGTGGGTCAATATTTTCTGAGACTGATGACTGTCTATTAGTGAATGGCTCATATAAAAACAGGATGTGGAGCAGAAAAGGATGAGAAAATAAGGTGAAAGAGAAATGTATGGTGCTTCAGATATTAAGCTACAACTCCCACCATCGTTCATTTTGCTGCACAAATGTGTAGCAATATATTGTGTGGGAGCAGTGTTCAGCATTCTATAAGCTAACTCAAAAAATACGAGTGCCTGAGACAAAAAATTATAACTATGAAACCTGGATTGATCAGCATCAAATTTGGCACAGATGTATGTTCTTTCTCTCTGTCAGATTTGAAGACATTAGGTTAGGGTGTCCAATTATATATTTAAAAAAACACTGTTTTTGCCCCATGCAGAACCTAGCCACCTGGAACGCCGGCTGATTTAAAGCAGATCAAATACATTGATATAACCAAATTTACATGGCTGCAAAGAAAATAATCCTAGCTTCCTGCTTTTTAAATTATTATTATTATTATGAGGCAATTGAGCCATTTATGGCTCTAACTGATGCTTCCCAAATAGCCAAATTTAGATCAAGATTAATATGAGGTTTGGGGCTTTCTTTTATAATGGTGCCAAAATTCTAATCAGATTGAACTTTTGAGCCTGCATTCAATGACTCTGAAAGAAGGCATTTAACTCCTATCTGGCCAAATATGTTTAACTCCTTCTCTTTCCTGTTAAAATATTTAAAAATATTTTTTAAAAATAGAAAATAATATTCAGCAGCTAACTCATTAAAGCTGTGAAATTGCTGTATTTTTGCTTTGTGACTGAGGGTGATCTCAAAGCAAGTTTTACATGGTTTATTCATGAATAAAGAGACAGCAGCAACAGCAGCCAAGGGTACCTGCAGTATGAGGGGAAAACATTGGGGTGAAGGTTAGGGAGGCAGAAGGATGGTAAACTCACCCTTTCCCCTCACCTTTGTCACTCTATATGAGTTCCAGACTTCAAAAATGTCCTATCATTAAGAGCTCTGCTCAGATCATGTAAACCAACAATATCTCGGGTTAGGTTATATCTGTGAAGATTCTCAGCTTAGATTCTTCTCTCTTCCTGATGCCCCCTTCTTCCTAACAAGAGTGTTGTTTCCATTAAGTTCTGCTCAGATCTTAATGGATCTGCCATTCACACTTGCTAAAAAACAGCCCGAACAATTGCTTTGCATTTGGGTGAGAAGTGGTTAATTGGTTTAAAAAACAAACAAACATGGAGTCAGTTTCTGGGACTTTGTGAATGGTAGTGAGCAAAAGAGGGCATCTTGTAGACCATCTTTACTGCTGCCATTTGTGTTGTCAACACTCAGGCTGCCCTTTGCTATGTAAAGCTTGACATCCTTTTTCCTGCTGGTGATGTGGGCATGATATTGTGCAGCAATGTTTGACCATTTCCTGGCTTTTTGAATCATGAGTACAGAAGCACAATATCCCACATTCATAAACCAGAGGGGTGTGTTTTGTTTTTTTTTGAACAATTGAATTATTAGTTAAGCCAGCTAAATCAAGTGAGAGTTGCAGTCCAGCAGCATCTGAAGGGTCACACAGTTTTCATTCCCAATTTATGTGGCTGTTTCATAATTGTCAAGATTTGGAGCATGGGAGATGGTTCCAAAACAAGTCAGTCTTCCAGCTTGACAGTAAAGAGACTCACAGAGACAGTAGGTTCCTTCACCAGCAGTGTATTCACAGACTATGTACAATGGAACTATGTACATCAGTCAGCAGACTTAATAATACACTTTCAGTGAATAAACGGACAGCACTTCCGGCAACAACTCTCCAACACAACACTCCACACAGCACCATAGTCTGCAGCACTTATACAGTTTGAACAACCAATCACTGGGCACATCACCATCATCTTTTTCCAGACATTACCTCATGTCCAATACACATTTCATGGATTGCATCAGTTTCATGTGCTGACTCTGTGGCTCCAAATCCTGTTTTAAGATGGATGCCTATTAACAAACTTTGGTTCATGTACTAAGAATAAATTCTCTATTGTGGGTCATAATATCCTGACAATGATACATGTCCACCACACCTGCCAACCAAACAATTCATTCATACATTCAAATCTTATCTCACACATGCAAATATATACCACCCATCCTTACAGTAAATCTACTTGTAAGGAAGACACTAATCTCCCGGAGATCTTCCTCAGAATTAAATCTAGTGAGAAAAAGATTATAAGGAATGGACAGCAGAGAAGTCTATTTCCAGCACCATACAGTTAATTACTGAAGCTATTTTCATTCAGCAAGGCTTAAATAAATTCCCCATTTTATGTAAAATTATACTGGCGTCATCCCAATATTTTTGGATATTTGCAAACATACAAATCTTGGAAGGACATAATAAAAATAATGATAAACTTTGAAACTTCTGGTAATTTTCTGGAAGTAAAGACAGTCTGCTGAATGTTATATCAATCTGTGCCTAACAAAGTAGGTTAGCTGGTTCTGAGACCTTGCAACATAGAAGATTATGGCTTCAATCATGAATTATTGCTGCATGAGTGAATCAACATTCCATAAGACAAATCTAAAAATGGGGCCAGCCCAAATAAACAAACAAACAAACAATACAACTTTCAAACAGGTTCAGCACCAAATTTGGCACAGTTGTAGTAGATCGTCTGCCCTTGCTCTGTGTCAAATTTGGGGAAGTTTGGTCAAAGGATTTTCATGTTAAGATTCTATAAAAATAAATAAAGCTGCTTTACCTCCATTCAGAAATAGGCCACCCTAAAGGTCCCTAGATTTAAAACAGATCACATGCATTGAAAAAGACAAATCTTGCTTATCTTCAGAGAGAATGGTTGGTTCCAACCACATTTTTTTTATTATTTTGAAAGAATCCAGGCTGCAGGGGCTGAAATACGGATCCTCAAAAAACAGTGTGCCCTAGACGATCCAATGGTTCAAAGGATAGCTATAAAAATGCTGTAACTGATTCTCCACATGAATTACAACTAGTACACAATTAATTATATATATAAAAAAGAATATGGAACAAATATTCAGAAGCTCACTCATTCAAGCTGTGAAATTACTGTTTTTTCCTTTGTGCCTGGTGATGATCTTACTCTATGTTAGCAGAGCTTTGGTGCCTATATTGTCTCACAGACTCCTGTTATCATCTCCATTCCACTCATTTTGTCGCTATATAATTGCTTGGTAATTAAAAGAGAAAAAAAGCTCTAAAGATACTATGTGCCATCAAGCCACTTCTGATGTGTAGTAACTATGTGTGTTAATGATCTCCCAAATGTCCTAATATTAGCAGCTCTGCTCAGATCCTGCAAACCAACAGCATCTCATGTTAGACTTTTCTCTCTTCCTATTCAGACTTGACTTGATTGAGCACTCACTTATTTTCCTTTCTGGTAGTCTGTGGTATCTATGATTCACTTCCAAAACTACATTTTGAATGACTTGTTCCTTTTCTTCACTGTCCGTCTTTTACATAGATGATTTTGACCTTGGTTTCCAGTGACAATCCTTCTTACTCTCAACCCACACTTTTTAAAATTTCATAATGTGAGGGCACATCTTTTGGAAAACATGCAGGCAGTATGTTTGTAGATAAAAGTTTTGGAAACTGGAAGATAGTTTTCTAGTCCATTTTCTGCTGAGTAGGCATGGCAACATTACTTTCTGTTCAGATTTGTGTGTAGCTTATGTATACTTACATTAAAAAAGCCAGGAGTTTCAATTCTTCAAAAACATATTCGGTTTAGAATTGTTGGGATTATATGCTTCTGTTTCCATAATTCAGAATGCTGGCAAATGGTCTGATATTGCTGCACTATGTCATGCCCATGTTGTCAGCAGGAAAAAGGATGCTAAGATTTACAAAGCAAAAGGCAGCCTGAATATTGATGACACCCATTTCAGCAGACAAGGTGATCTACAGGATACCCTCTTGTGCTCACTACTGTTCACAGACAGACACCAAGCCAGGAAAATCCAAGAAGCTGACCCTTTTTTTCATCAGTTCACCACTTTTCACCCGAACACAAAGCAATTATTAGAGCTGTTTTTCAACAAGGTCTCCGGGTATTTATTGCTTGGAAACACAAAGTAATCAAAATGACTAGGATAAAAGTTAATGAGCACGATAGAGTATTGTTGCTGACACTCGTGTTGTCAATACTCAGTTTGTCCTTTGCTATGTAAAATTTGGCATCCCTTTTCCTGCTGGCAACACTGGTACTATATTGTGCAGACTATTTCCAGAATAGCTGCACAATTTTGACCCAATTTTGAGGCAGTGGAAGACAGGAGGGCCTGGCGTTCTCTGGTCCATGGGGTCACGAAGAGTCGGACATGACTAAACGACTAAACAACAACAACATTTCCAGAATGAATACAGAAGAACAATATCCCACATTTATAAACTGGAGGTTTTTGAAAAATTGGATCTGTTTCCCATGCGTGAAATAACACTTACATGAACACTCATATTGAACACTCACGTTTTTGTAAATTTTTTAATAAAATATTGTTGAAATCATACATACTGTTGTGTGTCCATTATGAAATACAGCAATTCTTATAAACTTGAAAATCAAGTGTAAGCAGACATCAAGTTGATATTGCAAACATTTGAGCTCAAAACTGAGATAGCACATGATCAGGACAAGGAGTACTCCACCGAGTTTTGGAATGAGATACATCCCCCCATTTCAATCAACAGGCAGACCATGCTGAGAAATAATCAGGAAGAAAGTCTACAGAGGAGGATTTGAGGAGGGAGAAATCAAGGCATAGCCTTCCCTTTCAAGCCCAGCAACTATGTACAGTTCTAACATAAATATAACAAGTTGCACAGTAATCATAAGCCATGGTCACATCAGCCAAATGTTGCCTCCCTATCCCCCATCGAGTTCGTTTCATAAATTTGTGGTCACATGATGCATGGCGATTAACGAATCACTTGCCTGGCAAGTGTGCTAACTGTAGATCATTTCTCACTTGGCCAGAGGCTTCTGTTGTGTCACTGCATGTGTGAACAGTCTTATCACAACTTTTTTGACTTACTGTCACCGTGCGTGTCCTTTTAATTTTTTTTTTTAAATTCCATGGTGTTTGGGGTTGATGTGTAGGTTAACTTCTGTGAAACAGTGTCAACAAGAATGTGTAGGAATGTAGGAGCTTAATGAACTGGAAGGAAATCTTGGTAACCCAAAAACACATTGGGATGCACATCCTAGAATAAATACCATGTGACCACAAAGCACAACAGGAAAGGAATTAAAAGTCATGTAACCATAGGGGAACATTTCACTGGTGTGACCATGGCCTTATTTCCAAGAACAAGAGCCAAAGTAATCTGATGGCTAGGCCTGAAGAAAGGGTTTAGCATGGTTAGATGGGCCATAGGAGGCACATACAGTTCAGGAAAGAGGGAAGAAACCTATCCTAATCTATTTCTACACACACAGGGCAAGTATATGTCTGAGAGACAGACAGAAAAAGAGGAAATAAAATGACAACTGAGGAGCACATATGGTCATTTGCCCACCCAAGCCCGGAATAAAGACGCGAGACAACAGTATTGCAATTGAAATACGGGCCACGCTTTATTTACAAAGATTTGACATTAGCCATCAATTGGCTCAATATAAGGGGCCTGCAGTAGTGCGGAAATGGTAACAGGTAGGGGTAATCAATCCCCCTTGCTTGTCAATAGGGCGAGTCCCTGGCCCCAGGTTTCTGCTGTCTCACAGACAGCAGGAACCTGGCCTGCCGCTAATAAACACCTCCAGACCTCAAGACATCTTTATTTGATGACTGTTGGTCCGGAAGTGGCCCAGCGCATCCTTCCCGAACCGGCCCTGTAATCGCACAATCCACAGAGCCGGGAGGTCGAATGCGCTGTTGGCTTACCTTAAATTACCAATGGGACACACCGAAACACCTGTTTTTCCACACTACCCACCAGTGTGACCAAAAATACCCAAATTGCCAACAACCCCTTTTCAGTGTGGGGTAGGTGAAAAATCCCCCCATCCAACAGCCAATCAGGATGGAAGTCAAAAATTCCTATCCAGCCCCATAATGGCAACCAAAATCACACTACAAATAGGGTGGGTGGGAGGGGTGCCCGAAAAGGAAAGCGGGCAAACTGCGGCTGAGCGCTTTCTTAAATACCTGCGCTCACCCGCCTATTGGATGACCACTTTTAAAAATTTGTCTCCCGCCATCCAGGCTGGCGGGCAAATGCCAGCGCACCAAATCCAGGCCATTTTAACGGTCGTCAGGCGGCTGGGACCTTGCCCACCCAAGCCCGGAATAAAGACGTGAGACAACAGTATTGGAATTGAAATACGGGCCACACTTTATTTACAAAGATTTGACGTTAGCCATCAATTGGCTCAATATAAGGGGCCTGCAGTAGTGCGGAAATGGTAACAGGTAGGGGTAATCAATCCCCCTTGCTTGTCAATAGGGCGAGTCCCCGGCCCCAGGTTTCCGCTGTCTCACAGACAGCAGGAACCCGGCCTGCCGCTAATAAACACCTCCAGACCTCAAGACATCTTTATTTGATGACTGTTGGTCCAGAAGTGGCCCAGCGCATCCTTCCTGAACCGGCCCTGTAATCGCATGATCCGCAGAGCCGGGAGGTCGGATGCTCTGTTGGCTTACCTTAAATTACCAATGGGACACACCGAAACACCTGTTTTTCCGCACTACCCGCCACAGCATAGGGACTAGCAAAGCTAAATCCCATGCCCGCCACAGAGCCTCTGAAGCTCAGCAAGCAGGCCCCTTCTAATCTCCTCCAAAAAGATGGTCAAACCTGCGTCTGACAAGTGAACACCGTCACTGTGGAACAAAGCAGCATTACCCAATTGAATCCTGTGGTGACTAACCACAGAGCCGAGGCCGCCAAGGCAGACACCTCTACACACTTCACGGTTAACACGGCGCCGAGCCGTGTTAACATCAAGCACATTTCGTGCACCTCGCCATACAAATTGCGGAATTATCGTTGACCACACGATCCACATATCTGGATAGCTGGCATTTAACCTTCGCAAGTCGCGTAAAATGTCCAGGATCAAAGCTTTGCCCGGAACACGAGGCAAATCGTTGCTACCCAAGTGAATAAGCAAAACATCTGGCGGGGACTGATGAAAAGCTGTCAACCGTCCAAGCTGGCCCCAAAGCAAGCCGCGCACACCGCGCCAAGAAACAAGAGCATGGGCACCAAGCCCCAAGTTGGTCCCCAAGTGGGACTTGGCAGCATATCGTTCTGCCCAAAACACAAAACTGTGGCCGACGATTGTCACGTGTCTTCGACCGGCAGTCCCCGCGTTACCTGAAACGACAAAGAACCACTGCCTACACGTTAGGTAAGGTTCTGATATATCTTTGATAACTAGAAGAGGACCAACGATCCAATTGTTTGATTTGCTCGGTAGTGTACCCAAGGGCGGCTGCAGTGGACGCTGCTCCTATTCTAAATGAATGAGTACCAAATCTAAGTCCTGTAATGCCTACCCTGTTCAAAGCCATGTCTGTGAGCTTCCAGAATTGAAATTTAGTCAATGCTGACCCATCAGCATGCTGCAAAAAATAACCAGGCCCACGGCCTCTACATGCCAGGTAAGCCTGTGTGGCCTCAACGGGACATATAGGCATAATACTGCATTGGCCTAAAACCAGTAACCTCCCTTTGCCCTTCTGATCCACCTTTGATCTTCTAATTGTAATTTTCACGCTGTTGTCCTGAATAAAGATGTCCCTCATCTGTAATGCACATCTAGAGGTGTCCGCCTTTCCTTTCGCAACCAACTCACTAACCCGAAGGGCCCCAAAAAATGCTATCAACGCAGCTGTTTTAAATAAGGTCACCTCGTAATGGTCTGTACACAACGTTCCCCATTGATCACAAATTTGCTCAAGAAGGAGAGGGGAGATAGGTGTCCTAGAATCGTACACCCTTCCCCTCTCCTTAGACCATCCTTCCAGCATTTTCTTTATCCTATAATCAGTAGTAAAATCCCTGTGGCTGTTAATCTTAGCATAAAAGGCCAGCGCTGATAGTTTTCCTTGAATAGTACCCGGCGCTAACCCCTTTCTGTGTAAAAAGACCATAAATTGTTGCAAGTGTTCTACAGGAGCTGGCCATAATTGCTCCAGAGCTAAAGAGGCCCTAAACTCCTTAAACTCGCTGGTTGTAGCTAGGTAACCTTTCTTAGTTCTAGGTGCCAACCTATAGCTCTTGATGCTTCCTCACGCCAATCTGCCAGACCTCTGGTGGAAGAACTTCTGGAAGCTCCCTGGTGTCTGGAGCTAGTTCCCTGAACCGATCGATCTGTTGGTGTGAAAGAGCATCAGCTATCCTATTGTCAACTCCAGGGACATGTCTGGCGTGGACCAAAACATTAAATTGTAACACCCGTAAGGTAAAGGCCCTAACTAACTGCATGACCCTATCCGAGTGAGAAGATAGCTCATTTATGATGCAAACCACTGCCTGGTTGTCGCACCAAAAACGGACCACCGAATTGGACCATTCTTTGGCCCATAGCCAAAGAGCCCCAACAATTGGAAAAAACTCTAGAAAGGTTAAATCCCTCATAATTCCCTGTCTATGCCAATCCTCAGGCCAGGTGTCAGCACACCATCTCCCTCGAAAGTAAATTCCAAATCCTAATGACCCAGCAGCGTCAGTATGTACCTGAAATTCGGTGTTCAAGCTAATCGCAGACCTCCAAAAGGAAATCCCGTTAAACCCATCCAGGAAACGCTTCCACATGTGCAAATCCTCTCTCATGCCCCTAGTCACCCTTGTCCTGTGCATTGGATGCTTTAGACCCTTCATAGCAGAGCAGAGGCGCCGGACAAAAGCCCGGCCCGGAGCGACTACTCTACAAGCAAAATTCAAATGACCCACTATCTCCTGCAACTCATGAAGGGTCACCTTTTTCTTACCAAATAAGTAATTAACTCTGGCTTTGAGCTCGGCCGGCTTTGTCTGTGGTAACCTGGACGTTTGCTGCACTGTATCTAACTCGATACCCAAAAAGGTTAAAGACGTGGCAGGGCCTTCCATCTTTTCTTCCGCCAGTGGCAAACCGAGCTCATTTGCCAATGACTGAAACTCCTCTAACATCCTAGCACACCTCCCGGAATTACTTGCACCACATAAAAGGAAATCATCCAAATAATGGGCCGTTGTGTTACAATGAGCCCTTTGTCTGAATTTCCACTCAATGAAAGTACTAAACTTTTCAAATGCCGCACAGGAAATTGAGCATCCCATAGGTAATGCTCTGTCAATGTAAAAAAGTCCCTGAAACTGAAAACCTAAAAGATCAAAGTCAAGTGGGTGAACGGGCAAAATACGAAAAGCTGATTTCACATCACACTTCGCCAGTTCTGCCCCCACCCCACAGGACCTGACCATATTAACAGCCTCGTCAAAAGATGTATATCAAACTGTACATAATTCAGGAGGGATGGCATCGTTAACCGATGCCCCTTCCGGAAAAGACAGATGATGGATGAGACAAAACTCACCTGGAGCCTTTTTAGGAACTATCCCTAGCGGGGAAACTCTCAAATTCCCCAAAGGTGGGCAATTAAAGGGCCCCAGGACTCTGCCCGCCCTAACTTCTTTGTTGATTTTATCTAAAACAATGTCTTCCATACCCCTGACCGACCTCAGGTTATTTGTGATAAAAGCTGTCCGTTCCCCTAAAGCAGGGATACGAAAGCCATCACGAAAACCATGAAGCAAATATTTGGCCTCGTCTTTCCTATGGTAATCCTGCAGCCAAGCCCTTAAAACACCAATTTGAATTGGGGTGGGTCCCCATACTAGAGGCACTGTTGCCACCATTTGGCTTCTTTCCAGCACCTGCTCCCCTGTTATGGTGCTGGCTCCCTCCTTTAAAACAGGTAGCCTTGGAGTGTTTTCCGCTGCAGTTGAGGCATTCGTGACTAAACTTACATGGGCTCCTGGAACAGGAACCCTTGAAGTTGAAGTCGAAACAAGGCAGATGGGGTTGAACCGTCTGCCCCGCACCAGGGTGGGAAGTAGCTGGCGAGGCCAGCTTCCTATTCAAGTGGCCACAATCAAATCTGTCCCCAGGGTTAGGCCTAGCTGGTGTCATGTGTTGTAACCAAAGACCAGGCTGAGGCTCATCCCAACTCAAGTTGGGGTAAATGGCACTCTGCATCCTAAAAGCCTGATCATATAATAGCCAAGCCTGCCCTGCAAAATCCGAGTAAAGCTCGCCAAGGTTGAGCCTTAATAATTACCCCAGCGTAAATGATAAAACCCAGGACCCAATTGGCCCATGTCCGATCAGGTTTTTTACGTCTCCGTCTCTCCTTTTCCTTTTCATCATCCTTGTCAATGTCCTTGATCTCTGTCTCACGGTTCAAGAGGTCAAAGAATTCAACAAATTCTCCCTTCCAAATTTTCTCTTTCGTAGCGGGGGTCAAATGATCCCCCAGCGGAGTAGAATAATCTCCGTAGGGAAGAGCTGGAACAGGAACCGTGTTCTACCCTGTATTGGGCACCGACGGGTGTTGGAAGACCCCTGCGTTAACACCTACACTAGGTGTCCCTGGTGGGGGCATAGCCTGATATGGCACACCCCATCCACAGGGTGGAAAATTGGCTGGCGACCAAGGTACACCATGCCCCCCTGTAGGAGTCGCATTGTAGGGTGTGCATGCTGTGTATTGTAAAGGGGGACCTCCAGCCCAAGGCCAAGCATTAGCTGGTGAGTGTGGGGTGTGTAAGATAGGGGACTCACCCGAAGACCCTAATGAAGTCCTACTGACATCACCGCCCAGGGATGAGCTTGGCCCGGCTTCCTCTGTGAAATCACGTTCGTCCCATGCAGCGGCCGCTACTTCGGGTTCTTCCATGGTATCGGAACAATTGATCCCTTGGCAAGCAGAAACTTTGCTGGACGAAGCTTGGGCCCCAGCAGCAGGCCACTCATCTCTTGTAGAAACCTGGGCAGACTCCAATACAGTAAATCGAGACATTAGATCCTGTGCCAAAGCTTTCAATTTGCTCTTTTTACGGCTTTTAGTTTCCCTAGCCGAGCGTCGAGGGGAAGTGTCCCTATGCTGAGGCATCTGTGATGCTGACCTTTGTGCCTCAAGCGCAGACATTTTCTCCTGTAGTTCTTGCCATATCGGCCAAGATTCTTCATCTGAGGATGAAGGCTCAGGAGAAATTTGTGGCGCGGGCCTCTTCTTTGTGGGAGCCTTGCCCTTACAATTTCCACGCCCCTTACGAGAGGCCATTATAAATTATAGTTAAATGGAACTCTAGGGTAACGCTAATGATCACCAACCCAAAATTTTTTTCACACTGCCAAAAACCAAACAGATTCCAAATTAAACAGCAGGTGGTGCTAGAACGGCCAGCTCTGTCTATTTAACCTGAAATGCCCTTCAATATCCCTTACTAATGTCTTCAATAGACTATTGAGTTATATATAAATGAATTGTAAATACCTAATGAGTTAAACTGTGATTAATGAATCAAGACTGTAAAAGCTTATTACACTCAATAGGAAAAGTTTCAGAGCTGCTCACCAACAGTATCAATGTGTAACATCCAAACCACTCCTAGTAAGCAGTATACTTAATTATTATTCATTATATATATATAAATTTATTTTTATTTTAATTATTCTTATTCTTATTCTTTATTCAATTATTTATATTTATTTATTTATCTATGTATTATCCCCCACCCATACATACCAAATGGCAACTAATACTAAGACCAATATCTAAAAACCCAATATGAAATCAGAATCCCACTATCAATAATAATGAATTGCAAAATAACAATAAAACTTTAGTTAATAAAACAAAGCCTGTGTGTAGAATTGCTAAAAACTTAGTATAGCTCCTGAATATTAAACTGCAACAAAAAAAGGGGGGGCAACACAAAGAACTGAGCCCAGCCAATAATAAGACAAGACAGGGGGCTGTAAGGTCACTGCATAAAATTAAAATGGTGGACAGGAAAAAAGGGTGCAAAAAAGACGTCCACCTAAAATGGCGGCCGCAATGTTAAACAATTAAATACTCAAAATAAATACTGAACTTAAACAATTACACAAGGGAAACAACCAGATAATGTAAAAACGACTAAAGAAATCTACCACCTGAACAAACACAGAAACACTCACAAACCCTACCACACAAAAATTCTCAGTTTAATCCAGGCACACACACGCACTCACACTTTAAACAACTGATAAATGGAATAAATGAACGAAAATTAACCCAAGCAGATCACCTATAAAATACACACAAACACACCCCAACCCCACGTGGGGCGGGCAAATGCCCGCCCGAACGATAGCAGCCCCTTCACCCTTATAGCAGGCAAACTTTAATAATAAAAGGAAAAAACCCAGCAGTTTTAGAAAAGCAAGCCTTCAACAGACCCAGGGAAGGGGCAGAAACCGCCTTCCCACCGCAACGCAGCCTCCGACGATCCTCCCAGCTGATAGTCGGAGTGAAGCTCAAACCGCCTGCCTGCTCCGCTGTGAACCTTCCTCGTCGGTGCCCGAAAAGGAAAGCGGGCGAACTGCGGGTGAGCGCTTTCTTAAATACCTGCGCTCACCCGCCTATTGGATGACCACTTTTAAAAATTTGTCTCGCGCCATCCAGGCTGGCGGGCAAATGCCAGCATGCCAAATCCAGGCTGTTTTAACGGTTGTCAGGCAGCTGGGACCTTGGAATCACTGTTCAGTGTATAGCAGTCAATTGTGATAACACTGTACAGTGTATAGCAGTCAATTGTGATGAAATCTTTTGTAAAGGCTGAGACTTTTCTTTAGCTTCTTAGCTCTCAGATGAAGTTCTATAATATTTAGTCTCTGATTACAGACTGGGAGGAATAGTTGGCCTTTTAAGAGTACTTCTCATGTGAATCTTTTGAAATGTCACCTTAAGAAAGATGTGAAGTGGTGCTTGTTAACATAATAATAACACCTCTCCTGGTCCGCGGGGTTGTGCAAACCTGAAATATATAATAAACTGCCTTAGTAGTTATTAATATTACACATTTAGGATAGAAGCTTCTAATAAATAATCATATGCCTTGACTCTTATCTGATTAATTATTCTATGTTTGATAAATGTAACATTTTTAAAGCTCTAGACATTAAAAGGGAGTAATAAATTCCCTAAAGCACTCAGAATTATACAAGAAAATGTTTCTTTTCTTCCTGGTGTTCCTACGGTTATTCAAGTAGCATGCAGATTCTGCAGCCCTATACCCAGTTACCTGGAGCCATGCCTCATTGAACTTGAGGGGACTTACTTCTAAGTAGACATCTATTGGAATGTAGTTACAGCAAATATAACCACAACAACCTTTAATTTCCTCCTCTTACTTCCCAAGAAGAAACAAATGGAGTCAACTGTTGTGTTACAGAAGATACATATAGATCATCTTTGTGGTTCATAAGGTGCCAAAACAAGTTACCAGCAGCCCCATGCTGCATTTTCTTCCTTTTCTCTCTGTATTGTATAGGTCATACATTTTCTTGTCTTCAATCAAAAAGGGGTATGAGTGCACAAGAAACAGTTTTCCAAACATTATCATCTGATATTACCAAAAAGTGTTGTATAGGACCTCTTCCTTTTAGATCATTAATACAAAATAATCAATTTCTGTGTGCACAGGTGAAACCAATGAAAATCAGCATGTTCATAATTCAGCCCTCTCTACTGATTAACATTTCCACTCAATATTTGGAACTCCTTCCATTATAATGCATTGATTGCCAGATCCCTTCTGCTTCTTACTCAGAACTTTACAGCCTGTTTTATGCCTTTTTTAACTGCAGCTGCAGTTTGATGTCTTATCTTCCTGTCCCAAAAGAAAGTCAAGGGCACTGCATGCCAAAATCTGGAGAAATACAGTTTGCCTAATTATACAGACAGAAAGATTTCCTCCTAAAAAAAGTATCTGATTGCTCAACTATTCTTATTTGATGCAATTACGGTTGTTCCACCCAGTAGTTCTTTTTCTTTTGATACATGTGGGATAGGGATGGAAAAGATTTTTTTCAGTATAAGAATATTCACAATATTTGTACACATGTACCAAAATTTCCAGCACTCGCTGCAAGTAATTTATCTCATAGAATCATAGAATAAATAGAAAAGTGAAGTTGTCCAACCCCTTGCTCAATGCAGGAATACAATCAAAGCAAATCTGCCAGGTGCTTGTCTAAGTTTTTCTTGAATGCCTCCAGAGTTGGAGCACTCACCAACTCCCGAGGTAACTGGTTCCACTGTGTGTGTGTGTGTGTGTGTGTGTGTGTGTGTGTGTGTGTGTGTGTGTGTGTGTGTAGTTTACACATTTGAAAAACTTCTGGTGTGTTTGGGGGTGCACATAATGGTGTACACTAGAGATGGGGACGAAGCACTAAAATGGCACTTAGTCTTCCTTGAACCACTAATTGCCCCCTCAGTGACCTGAGGAACAACGAATCAATTCATCATTCATTGGGTCTTTTTTTTTTGCTTTCCCTCAAGAGGAGGGAAAGCAGGGATCAAAGCAATCCTGCAGTGCTTTGATCCCTGCTTTACCCTTCCACTTGCTAAGCCCAGCGGGGCTTAGCAAAAGAAGGGGGAAAGCAGGGATCAAACTGATCCTGCAGCACTTTGATCCCTGCTTTACCCCTCCACTTGCAAAGCCCGGCAGGGCTTAGCAAAAGGAGGGGGAAAGCAGGGATCAAAGCAATTCTTTTGTGCTTTGATCCCTCCTTCCCCCCTCCACATCCTGGCAGGGCTTAGCAAAAGGAGGGGGAAAGCAGGGATCAAAGCAATCCCGCAGCAGCTGGGGGATCCCTTTGATCCCTTCCCTCCTCTTTTATGCCACACAGGCATAAGAAGAGAAGGAAAGGGGAACCAAGCCATCCCCCAGCCCCGGGGGTGGGATTCCCATTGGGCAAGCTTTAGCAAGCCACCTGAAGGGAAAATCCCTCACTGCTTATGCCCCAAGGAACCGCTGATCAGCGGGGCAGAAGCAGATGGGGGACAAAGGGACGAATATAAAAGGGTTCTATTCATTGCTTCATATTCATTGGGGTCTCTGGACCCCAAGATTATGAAGCAACAAATATCTGATGACTCAGGGATATTTAACGAATATCCTGATTCATTTATATATTCGTCCCCATGTCTAGTGTACACATAATGGTGTGCATACTTTAACATGCACAGAGCTAAAGTTTTCAAAATTAGAGGGAAAATGTACAGAGACTTGTTTCAGTTGCTGGGGTGGGAATGTATAAATTAGACAAAACACATGGATAAATGTGCTAAATAGGCAAAGTGCATAAATGAATGCATAGAGTTCAAAAAGAAATCAATGTGTATAAAGTTCCATGTGGAAAGAAAAAGTTTCATAAGCTGATGTTTGGAGAAACACAGCACAATAATCAAGAGATTTTTCATATTCTTAATGTTTGAATAAAGCTTGATGTGTCACATATGCCCTTGTTACAAAAAAAGATTGGATGGAATTTGAATTTTGCTTTTGAATTTTGTACCCAGAGACTGGACACTAAAAAAAAGCTCACTATATGGTAGTATCAGGGCTTTTCCAGCCACAGCATAGACATGTTGACTTAACATTTCAGTCAGAAGAGCAAAAATAGTTGTAGTAATATAAAACAATATATCAGAATGTCTGGGGAAAATAAGGATTTTAATTGCTTTAAGTCACCTTGATATAAAATATGAACCTAGAATCTTGAATCAAAGGTGATGCCAACAAATAAACTTGGGTGAGATAAGAGAAATTCTTCAAAAGGGGAAAAATCTCTCCCAGGTAAATGGATACCTATCATGTCAAATGCCTTAGATCCCACTGAAAGATTGATTAGATCCTCGTGGTGAGGGACATGGGAAATTGGATTGTAAAGTGTGAGATAGACTGTGCAACTTTATCAGACCGTTCACCTGTAATGATGAGGTCATCCTCCTTCTGGCAGCTAGACTGACTTCTCACTGAACAAGAAAGAACAAGATTTATGTACTGTGCAATCCAGTGACAATGGAAGGTCTGGAAAATATGCTTATGCTAAATCAAACATTTCATTGCCACATTATAGTGGCACTCTTCAAATCCCCCCCCCGCCTCAAAGCTGGTATGATGTATCATCCCACTGATTATCTTGTACTACTGGAACAAGTCAGTAAAGATTTGTATTCTCAAAGGCTATCACAACAGTTCCTAGAGAATTATGCAACTGAAACTCAACATGCTGGAGTTGAGCCAGAAAATTCTGTGGAAGTTTTACTCCTTTGCTTAACTTTAGGCACAAAGTTACAACAGAGCTATGAAGAAAGAAACACATCTGAACCATCTTAAAGCTGTGATGTCCACCCAATAGGGCTGTAACACAGTCTTCAGGTGAGTTAAGATGATGAATCCTTGAACAGGTGAGATTGTAACTGAGAGCAAAACCTTTCTGATGCTGGTAGGTATCTTGGGATGAAACTTGAATATTTTCCTAGTGTGGTGAGCAAGAAGCTGCATATAAAGATGGGTATATAGAACTTTAACCAACACCACTAAGTGGAGATAGCTAACAGGTTGTCATTCTGTGGTATTCCCTACAAAATGCCTGTAGTGATCACCCCTGGCATGAATATTCAGCAGTGTATTTGCATGTACCAATGAGAGCTGTCGGGAGGCGGAGCCAGAGAAACTAGAAGGGAGGGGTGAGTCAGAGTCTAGTTAGTTCAGTCAGAGACAGAGAAGAGAGAAAGAGTTTAGGGGTTTGAGGCAGAGAGAGTGTTTAAGGAGTGATTAGTCAGAGTGTGACCTGTATTAATTAAGATAGAAGAGGTTGAAGTAAAATACTGAAGCTTTGTGTAACTTTAAGAATGTGCTTAAGAGCTAGTCCTAAAACAACTTGTAATCAATAAACCTGTTTCTGTTTAAAAGTTCAGTACTGAATGGACCTCAGTCTTTCATAGGAAATATAGGTTGATAAAGAGATCAACTGGTGGCAGCATGTTAAAGGGCATGTTGGGATACTCGTGTGAGCTCTGTGTTTGGTGAAACAAACAGGGGCCACGGGGTAAATGCCACAATGCCCTTTGTTAACATAGGGCCTGTCCACACTGTGAAATTTGGTGTGATTCAGCCAGTGATTAAAATATCTTTATCTTCAGTGTAATCTATTTTAACCATCATTGAAGGCAAAACAAAGAGCTATTTTGCATCTCAATGAATCATCCCAAAAAGATTGCACACCATAGTCTTGTATCAGAAAGATACGGGCCAGCTCTTACAGGGAAAGGATGGATTGTTCTAGGTAGAAACACAAGTGAATGAGGTCTTTTTTCCATGTCAAACAGTGCTATCAGGGAAGCATACACCATAACTATATGCCAGTGTGGACAGGCTCAAAATCAGGCTCTCCTTGTGCATGAGTCTCAACTACAAACTTCAATCTTCTGTGCTAAAGTGAAACTGACAGGAAAGATTTTTTTCCTATGTAAATAAAAGTCCAATAATTAAAAAGGTGTGCTTTGCACAGATTTCTGTAACAAATATCCAGATAGATAACACATTAAGTTGCCATATCTCCAGGTATGGTGGAAGGTTGTAAGTTTCTCGGTCCATTAAATGATAGGAATAATATTTCTATTACATACTAATTTTCTGGTTCCTCTTCAGAATCATTTTGGCCTCTTACTGATAGTATAGATGTATACTCAAAAAGTTCTAGCTTAATGCAAATCAAATCTGAAAAGACAATTGTCCTGGAGGAGAAAAATAGTTGAAGACTTTTCTAGTCAGTTACCTACCACGTATCAAAATGAATAAAAGAATGTCCAGTTACAGGAGGCACATGGTTGAAGTAACAGTGTTGCTTTTTTAAAAAAATAGGGACATGCATTCGGATTTGGAAATATCCAGAATTCATCGAATCATGTCATATTTGAAAAGTTCCAAATATATCAAAATCAAAATTAGATATTTCAAAATATCTGTAATAATCCTAATACTTGGGGTTCCATTTATTCCTATTTTGACCAAACTCCAGGAAGTGGAAGACAGGAGGGCCTGGCGTGCTCTGGTCCATGGGGTCACGAAGAGTCGGACACAACTTAATGACTAAACAACAACAACAATTATTCCTATAGATTAGAAAGCATAAGGCTAGGTTTCTGATTGCTATAGGAAGGAGTGCAAGTGAGAATGCTTACTTAGGCATCCTGGAGAGATTCCTTGAAATATGAACATTAAGGACACTGTGGCACCAAGGATAGTGGGGGCAGAGAACTCTGTGTTTCCTGATTGGGTTGCCATGGGTTTCCCAAGGAAAGGGGGATTGGGATGAGAGCAAAACTCTAAATGACATGTGTCTGCGCCAATGAAAACTAGAAGTTGGCACAAATATCAGAAGGCATTTTTTTACATTGTTTCCTTTCAATTGAAGTGTAGGAATCACTGCTCATAAATCCCCTGAGCATTTGCTGTTAGGATATGCTCTGGTGCAAGCCTGCATTGCAGCAGTATTCTTTGTGCCCTTTTCTGAATCTTCAACTTACATTTACATTCTTGACATCTAATTGTATATTATTTACTTAGTATCCTATCCCTTAATTTTCCTCCCAAAATCTCTCACCCAACTGCCTTGTTCAGCACTGTCCCCCTGAAAGGCTAGCAGACAGCAGTTCAGGAAGTGTCTCTGCCAAGAAGGTGGCAGAGAAACCTCTGGTTCAAGATGGGGCAGATATGAGTGAACCTTAGACATGACCCACTTATGTCTTTGTGCAATCAAGCCAGAGCAGCCAGGGTAAAGGGCCAAAATAGATGGTGAAGAAGGCAGTTTTCTCCCCTGTGCCAGAAAATGGCAAGGATGCCATCTGCACTCAAACTGACATTGTCATCTTGGGCAGCAGCACTGCTGCTTCTTTTGTGATTGGAGAAGGGATTTATGAAGAGCACCATACATCACCTTCCAAATCCCTAACATGCAGCTCCATCACAATCAAGGAAAGGTTTGACCCTAGCCCCCATTCCCAGTAAATCTCTCCTGAGTGATAGGGGGAACTCCCCTCCAAGTACATACACAACTGATGTGGGGGAGGAAGAAACTGAGGAGACTCAGGTGAGAACTATTTCAGAAGCATTGACATGGAAATCATCCCTGTACCTCCAGCTGCATTTGCCCCACCAGTTGCCAGAACTAGTACTAGTGAGAAGTTAGCAACCCTTTGTAGGGATATGCCATCAAAAGCTGAAGGTCCCAAGAAGTCAATAATCCAGAACCATTTTCGATAGTGTGCAACAGATCCTGAGTACATGCACTGCAAGAGTTGATATTAAATTGTCACTTATTAGTTACTACAGTTTTACCAAAAGGAACTAGAATAATCTCTTCATGATGTTGGATATTATCCTCCCCCTGAATGTAGAATACAAGCCTCTCCCCCATATCACCACATCACACTGGCAGTCTTCCTTACCATTCAGTGTACTGTCTGCCTGTCACAAAAGGGTCAAATCATTCTTTCCACTAATCCAGACAGTGAACTATTCATGAAAGAAAGGGATGATTTCATAACTGAAATTAATTTGGTATGGTCCAAAGCTTTTGTTAAGATTTCAGTCATATGTTCTGAGCCCAACAATTCAGTTATTCGACTGTCAATATTGATGTTCCATCTAACCACTCTCACTCTATTTCTACATTGTGACAAAACTTCCTTGTATTGAACACTGATACATAGATTAAAACCCGGTATCTGAAAAAGCATATTGAGGGGCAGATGATCACTATCAAGAAAACCACCAACTTCAAATGAGTGGATGCAACCCACCATTTTTTCTGAAACTATGATATAATCCAAAAGGCTCATCCTTTCCCCAGACCAATACATGAATTCAGCTGGATGGTCATTTGGGTAAGATCCATTTAGTATACAAAGACTCATTTGGTTACCACCTGAAATAACATATGTCCAGCGTAATTCATCTTACAATCTTTGGACCTTCTCTGGAGGGGAAGCAAAGTTTTCCCACCTTCGGAAGGGCATAATTTATATCTCTTGTAAAAACTACTATCATCCTGCCCAATTCTCGCATTAAAATCTCCTCCCACTATAAGAAATGCCTTCGGATGTTTTATGATTATTTGCCATAAATAAGCTTCTCAATTCCTCCATTCAGTCTCTATTTGTTCTTTAGTTTTCAGAGGAGTATGGTATACATTTATTATAACACAGGATATCTGCTCATATCGCCATTGCTGACTGCAAGTGAGAGGGTATAACATCGACTTTAACTTTTAATGCAGTGGAGATTAAAATTCCTAGCCCCCCATTAGCCCTACCATATTTAGATGGCTCCGCAGGTATTCCATAAGCTTTGAAACCATCTAGAGTTGGGGACTCAGAGGTCCATGTCTCTTGTAACAATAAGGTGCCATGCCTACTTAGATATGGATGTACACGATCATCCCTCAATCTACCTACCCACCCCATGACATTCCAAGATACAGTATATCACAGAAGTGAGTACACCCCGTCACATTTCATAAATATTTTAGTATATCTTTTCATGTGACAACACTGAAGAAATGATGCTTGGCTGCAATGTAAAGCAGTGAGTATATAGCTTGTATAACAGTGTAAATGTGCTGTCCCCTCAAAATAACGCAACACACAGCCATTAATGTCTAAACTGCTGGCAACAAAAGTGAGTACACCCCTAAGTGACAATGTCCAAATTGGGCCCAAGTAGCCGTTTTCCCTCCCTGGTGTCTTGAGACCCATTAGTGTCACAAGTCTCAGGTGTGAAGGGGGAGCAGGTGTTATCGCTCTCACTCTCTCAGACTGGTCACTGGAAGTTCCAGATGGCACCTCATGGTAATGAACTATCTGAGGATCTGAAAAAAATTAATTGTTTCTCTACATAAAGATGGCCTAGGCTATAAGCAGATTGCCAAAACCCTGAAACTGAGCTGCAGCACGGTGGCCAAGACCATACAGCAGTTTAACAGGACAGGTTCTACTCAGAACAGGCCTCACCATGGTCGACCAAAGAAGTTGAGTGCCCGTGCTCAGCGTCATATCCAGAGGTTGGCTTTGGGAAATAGACATATGAGTGCTGCCATCATTGCTGCAGAGGTTGAAGGGGTGGGGGTCAGTCTGTCAGTGCTCAGACCATACGCCGCACACTGCATCAAATTGGTCTCCAGGGCTGTGATCCCAGAAGGAAGCCTCTTCTAAAGATGATGCACAAAAAAGCCTGCATACGGTTTGCTGCAGACAAGTAGACTAAGGACATGGATTTCTGGAACCACGCCCTGTGGTCCGATGAGACAAAGATAAACTTATTTGGTTCAGATGGTGTCAAGCATGTGTGGTGGCAACCAGGTGAGGAGTACAAAGACAAGTGTGTTGTGCCTACATTCAAGCATGGTGGTGGGAGTGTCATGGTCTGGGACTGCATGAGTGCTGCCGGCACTGGGGAGCTACAGTTCATTGAGGGAACCATGAATGCCAACATGTACTGTGACATACTGAAGCAGAGCATGATCCCCTCCCTTCGGAGACTGGGCCGCAGGGCAGTAGTCCAACATAACGACCCCAAACACACCTCCAAAACTACCACTGCCTTGCTAAAGAAGCTGAGGGTAAAGGTGATGGACTGGCCAAGCATGTCTCCAGACCTAAACCCTATTGAGCATCTGTGGGGCATCCTGAAATGGAAGGTGGAGGTGCACAAGGTCTCTAACATCCACCAGCTCTGTGATGTCATCATGGAGGAGTGGAAGAGGACTCCAGTGGCAACCTGTGAAGCTCTGGTGAACTCTATGCCCAAGAGGGTTAAGGCAGTGCCGGAAAATAATGGTGGCCACACAAAATATTGACACTTTGTGCCCAATTTGGACATTGTTAATTAAGGGTGTAGTCACTTTTGTTGCCAGCGGTTTAGACATTAATCGCTGTGTGTTGCATTATTTTGAGGGGACAGCACATTTACACTGTTATACAAGCTGTATACTCACTGCTTTATATTGTAGCCAAGTGTCATTTCTTCAGTGTTGTCACATGAAAAGATATACTAAAATATTTATGAAATGTGAGGGGGTGTACTCACTTCTGTGATGTACTGTACTAAGGATAAGGGTCAATTGTAATATGATCTCCCTTGAGCCCAACCACTAGGCAGTTCTTGAAACTCAGTATGCAGCCTCCTGTATGTGTGGTCAAATTTTTTATCTATCAGCCCATTGCTGATATCATCCTCCTGCTACCACCTGATGTTCCTTCCTTAAACCTTACCCGTCTATTTCTATTCCTATTCCCAATTATAATCAGTATTGGGATACCCTCATGAAGTGCATTGTTCCCTTGTTGCTGTCTATGAGCCATGAGCTCTGCTGATACATCTGATACTGTCTTAGGGGAACTCTTCTCATGGGGGAATCCTGCTCTCCTAGGGGCTAACCTTTCTAATTCTACGGCAGGTTGTCTTTGTTCATTTCTTGTAGCTGGAGTTAACTTTTCCACTTTATATTCCTTTATATCCTCCCATCTCTGGGTCTTGGATAATTCCATTTTGTATTGGGAATTATTCTTGTTGTCATTTTTATCCTTCCTTACTACCATCACCTTTTTAGGTTTTTTGAGGGGAGGACAAGTACAGTCAGCTCTATCCAGAATTTTGAAAAGTGGGCCAAAATTGATACCCTTCCTTGTCTTCCTGCTCTTTCCTCTTGGTAGAGTTGCTTCCTTTCTACCATCCTTGTTGTCTCTACCCTTATTTTGGCCCAGCTTCCTTTTTGGCCCATTCTTACTGGAAATCTTATTAACCATAATTTTAGCCAAACCCAATGACACTCCTTCAATATCCTCTATAGATTGATTTGAGTTATCCTTTACTACACAGGGAGGTTGGTTGTTGTCCTCTACATCCTTCTTGGAGGGATTTGGAGAAATATCATCCTGTTGTGTAATACGCTTAGGATCCGCACAAAGTAAAAGCTCTTCCACAGTAAGGCCAGCAATTCTATCTATTGTATCTGGAGTTAGATTATAATGCTCAGTCTTATCAGGGATTAAAGACTGGACTGTCTTCTTTGTTATCTCTCTTCTGTGATTCACTGTTGGATATGAGCCACTCCTTCTTCCTCTAATATCCTAGCATAACTATCATTAGGTCTTTTATATAAAATAATATCTCGTATTCCCATCAACTGACTTGATTTGTGGGTGTTGGCCTCTTCCTTGGTATTGCAATGAGACTCATTGATAGTCCTATAACTGTTATTCTCTGACATAGGACATTGATGTACATTGTGGCGAACACCCTAAGTTATGCATTGTAAGTTATGAATTATATATGGTATATGTTAATGTGGTTAAGAGGCGGGGCCGAGAGAGATGTTAAAAGGCAGAGCCTGAGAGGAGGAGTCAGTTAAGTTAAGTCAGTGAGAGTTAGAGAGAAGAGAGAGGTGATGTTGGGAATCTGAGAGAGAAGGATAGTTTGGGGTCTGAGGAGTGATTAGTAACTTGTGATATTTAATATAGAAGATTAATATTGATGCTTGGTGAAACTGAAAGAATATGCTTATGAATTGTTCCCGAAACCAACTGTAATCAATAAACCTGTTGTATTAAAAGTCAGTACTGAATGGACCTTCATCTTTTCTGAGTAAAATAAGTTGATAAGGAGATCAACTGGTGGCAGCGTGTCAAGAGATGTTTGGTTTGCCTTTGTGAGCTCTGTGTTTGGGGAGACAGAGATTAAGGAGAGAGAAAAAGCTAAGGAGCTAGAAATTAAAGCCAGAGCTTGAAAGTGAATTTTCTGGAGTTGTGGGTACCTTTTAGTAAGAGGTCTGTGGTGAAGAAGTAGGTGACCTGCTAGAGCTTTTGTGGAAAAGCTTAGTGGCGGGGCTTCTGATCCCAGATCTGGGGGGACTAAAGATAGGGAACGACTCTAAGGGAAAAATTCCTGTTTATTTACCTCAGAATTTGAGAGACCTGGTGGCTAGCTTAAAATCCAAGGCTCTGAGAGTTAAGGGAGCGCTTGTGGATAAAAGTGGAAGCCAGAGGTCAGAGAAGATCTGAGGGGATAGAAAAATCCAAGCAGAGGCTTGAGAAATAAAATTATTTTGGTGTCTGAGAGCAGGGATAGCTCAGACATAGAGAGACACAGTAACTTAAGGTTATTAGCTGGAGAACAGCCAGAAAGAGGTGGAGGGAAGTGCAACAACAATAGTTAGTGGAATTCAAGCAGAAAGACAGGTCCTTGTTAAAATCAGTACAAACACTCTAGACTAATTAACTCAGACGTAAATATGCCAACCAAAAGTAGCCAAAAGGGAAGTCATAAGGCTGAGAGTTTACCTCAAGAAATGGAGGGAAATGGAGACCCTTTAATTTCAGTGGAACAGGAAGAGACTGATGAGGGTGCCTCAGAGAGACAAAGGGATCTAGACTCCCAAGATTTTGAAAAATGGAAATTACATCAAGAATTTAAATTGAAGGAGCTAGCTCTGAAAACCCAATTAGAGGAGCTAGCTATGAAAAACCAATTAGAATTGGAGAAAGAAAGGGCCAGAGAAAAGGCTGAGGCCAGACAAAAGGAAATAGATTTTGAAATGGAGAAAGAAAGGGCCAGAGAAAAAGCTGAGCAGGAAAAAAGACAAATGGAATTTCAAATAGAGATGAAAAGATTAGAAATTGCTGCCCAAAACAACAATAGTAATAATAACAACAGTAGTAACAGCTCTAGTGAGGGATATCTCTCAAAAATTGATCTAAAAAATTTCCCCAATATAGGAAAGGTGATTGCCCCAAATCTTTCCTCATTTCATTTGAGAGAGCGTGTTGGGACTTTGATATCAAGGATGATGAAAGGATGATAATTCTGAGATCACTAATAAGTGGGGATTTAGCTGAACTTTATTCTCAAATGCCTCTAGAGCAAGCTAGAGATTTTGAAGCCTATAGAAAAATGGTATATTCAAGATTTGGCATAAATGCAGAACACCTGAGGAGAAAATTCCATTCCCTTACCAAAAAGCCTGAAGAATCTTATTCTCTGTTAGGGGCTAACTTGGTTCAATGTTTAGACAAATGGATGGAACGTGAAAATGTCACTTCTAAAGAGAGTTAAACAGATGAAAAATGTGATTGGGTTAGACCAATTTTATTCTATTTTGCCTGGGGAATTGCGTTACTTAGCTAAAGACAAAAATCCTAGAAATTTAATAGAAGCAGGTGAAAATGCGGATTCCATAAGTGAGATGCGAAACCCCAGGTTCTCTGAGGTAAATTTTAACAGGCAAAATTGGGAGAACAATAAGAGGCCCTTCAATAAAAATTGCCTCAGAAACGCATCAGGGAAAGAAGGCCAGCATAGTACCTCACCGAAGTTGCCCTCAGGGCCTAGTCCGCTGAAGAGAGTGAACCCTGAGGAAAAGTTTAATAGGTCTCCTCAGAGTGAGCAAAGGACTTATCGACAGTGTTATAACTGTGGTGAGTTTGGGCATTTTCAATTAAATTGTACGAAAAACAAAAATAAAAATGGAAAAGATGATAATCAGACCAAGAAAATTTACTGTTTAAAATCAGTCGAAGCCACTGAAGGAAGTTGTAACAATGGTGGTTCTGTCTCCATGGCAACTAGCACGACAGAGAATTCTGATCTGCCGCTAGCCAGGGTCGTTGAGTGTTTTCTTGTAAAGACAAAATATTTTAGTACAGAACCCTGGTGAGGAAATTCTTATTACTGAGAAGTCTTATGTGGGAGTTGTTGATACCTGTTCCAACATAACCCTGTGTCATCCTGATGTAGTTCCTAAAGAACAAATACTTCCAAACCAAACTGTTACAATTAAGGGAATAAGTTCTACTCCAGTGATTTTACTTATGTCTAAAGTAAAGATAAACTATAGAGATTGGGTTGGAATTTGGGATGTGGCAGTTTCTGATCAAATTCCAGCACCTTGTTTAATCGGGCTAGATCTAACTAAGCATGTGCAGAGTGCTTTTGGGGTAACATGTGCCCTGGGAGAGCAGTTAACAATCCCTGAGAGAAAAATGGAATCCCTAATCTCTGAATCAAATCAGGGATGCCACAGTTTAGAGGAAAACCCTGAGGTAGCAGAAATGGCTGAGGAGGTCATATTGAAAAACCCTAATGATACTTCCTGTATTGATGAACAGAAGGAAGATGGTACTTTAAATGATGGTATTAGAAAACCCAAAGAGAATCCCATTCCACTGACCCCTGAACACCCAGAGACGTCTATAACTTATAAAGACCTGACATATAGAAAGGGTTTAAAGGCACCTCATAGAGGGGGAGGGCCCCACCAACAGCTAATTGTCCCTGGGAAACATAGGGAGGAAATACCGGCTGCTTTTCTAATCGGTTGGGACTTGATAGAGCATGTTAAGAGTGCTTTTGTACTTACATGCTCACAAGGGGGCCAGAAACCACCCACTGCAGTAGAAATGGATACTGTAGCAGAGGAAAGCCTGGAGGGAGAAAGTTCCTTGGATAACCAGCTTAATAGTTGTGCAGAAGCTGATCTCATGCTTTTAAAGAATCCCAATAAAAATAGTTTTGCACAGGAGCAGAAGGAGGACACTAGCTTGCTGGGTTGCTTTGAAGCCTGAATGCCCTGAGAGATCTTGCCTAGATAAAGATCTTTTATATAGGGAAGAGTCCTTAGAAGTGGCAGAGCCAAGATTGGGATGTACTCCTGGAAAAGAGAAAGGCTTATATGAGGCCCAGGAAAGAGCATTCTGCCCTGAGGACAAAGTAGTGGGACTGAGACCTATAGAGGAGAGGGAACTGCCTACTCTTTCCCCAGCTGAGCAAGTGAAGCCCCAAGCCAGAAAGAAAGCAGGCTTCACTAAGAAACGACAAGCAGAGAATGTCCAGTGTACTTCAGAGTGCCCGATGACTGCCAGCCAACTGAAGAGAATGCGGAAGAAGGAGCCAGAGAGCATCAGATGTACCCCTGAGTGCCAGCAGTCATGTGACCAGCTGAAGGAGGCGGTAACGATTGGACCAGTCTACAGCGCACCTGACTACATCCGGGAGTTCCCCATCTTCATGGATACATCGAGCATTGGAATTGGAGAGGTGCTGTGCCAAGCAGATGACAGCGGGAGTGTGCAAGATTTGGATTTTGTAATCCACAGCGAAAAAGGGACTGAGATCGTGGATGCTGATACCTTGCCTCGAAAGCCAAATGACTGATGGGGGGATAAACAAAATTAGGAATGTATAATAAATGTTCTTTTTGTGTATAGTGATGAAAAATTGAATATTGATGCACTGAAATGTGGAGCATGATTCAAGGACTTTTAAAAGAAACCTGAATGGACTATGGAGTAATCGTTCAACTATCTATATAAATTTTCATGATTGTGTTATATTTCTGTAGGGTTGCAATAATAAAATGTCGTAAGTATAAATCATAAGGTAGAGTATATAATTGAACTGTATTGGAATGTTTAGAGTGATAAGATATTGTGATTGTTAGATAATAGGTTGTTATGGCTTGTAGAATTTTGCCAGAGGGTAAGTAGTGTTATGTGTAATGATGCATGTTTGTTTCGGATGGAAAACAAGTTTCCCCTCCTAAACAAACATATTTAAGGGGGGAGGTATGTGGCGAACACCCTAAGTTGTAAGTTATGAATTATATATGGTATATGTTAATGTGGTTAAGAGGCGGGGCCAAGAGAGATGTTAAAAGGTGGAGCCTGAGAGGAGGAGTCAGTTAAGTTAAGTCAGTGAGAGTTAGAGAGAAGAGAGAGGCGGTATTAGGAATCTGAGAGAGAAGGATAGTTTGGGGTCTGAGGAGTGATTAGTAACTTGTGATATTTAATATAGAAGATTAATATTGATGCTTGGTGAAACTGAAAGAATATGCTTATGAATTGTTCCCGAAACCAACTGTAATCAATAAACCTGTTGTATTAAAAGTCAGTACTGAATGGACCTTCATCTTTTCTGAGTAAAATAAGTTGATAAGGAGATCAACTGGTGGCAGCGTGTCAAGAGATGTTTGGTTTGCCTTTGTGAGCTCTGTGTTTGGGGAGACAAACAGGGGCCACGAGGGCGAACGTCACATACATCATCGATGAGTTCTATCGATTCAGAACCTTTATCCCAATCCTGACAGCTTTTTGTCACCTTGGTCAGTTCAGGCCCCAGGATGGGGTTGTCTAATAGGGAGTATACACCTGGCTACTCCCATCGACCAAAATCCACATCAATCTCCCCAGATACATAGCTGTTTTCTTGAATCTGAAGATCACTTGCATAGACAAAACAAAATAAATCTTTATGCTGACTATATGCTTCTGTTTTTGGAAGATTCACTAGAAAGAATAGAATCTTTGAAGTTAATACTACAAGAATATAGCCATTATACTGGTTTGAAAATTAATTTTCAAAAATCCGTTATTATGTTTAAACATGCCTATAGCAGAACAAAACAAAATTTTAAAAACAATCTCAATTAGAGCTATGTTATGCGACTTTTAAATATCTAGAAATATGGGTAACAAAAATTTAAATCAATTAATTCATAGAAATTATAAAAAACAATTCAAACGGACAAAAGAAAAAATCCTAAAGTGGGCCTCTGATGGCAGAAAGTGAGGAGGAATTAAAGAACCTCTTAATGAGGGTGAAAGAGGAGAGCGCAAAAAATGGTCTGATGCTCAACATCAAAAAAGCTAAGATCATGGCCACTGGCCCCATTACCTCCTGGCAAATAGAAGGGGAAGATATGGAGGCAGTGACAGAGTTTACCTTCTCCAGCTCCATGATCACTGCAGATGGTGACAGCAGCCACGAAATTAAAAGATGCCTGTTTCTTGGGAGGAAAGCCATGGCAAACCTAGACAGCATCTTAAAAAGCAGAGACATCACCTTGTCGACAAACGTCCGCATAGTCAAAGCTATGGTTTTTCCAGTAGCGATGTATGGAAGTGAGAGCTGGACCATAAAGAAGGCTGACCGCTGAAGAATTGATGCTTTTGAATTGTGGTGCTGGAGGAGACTCTTGAGAGTCCCCTGGACTGCAAGGAGAACAAACCTATCCATTTTGAAGGAAATTAACCCTGAGTGCTCACTGGAAGGACAGATCCTGAAGCTGAGGCTCCAATACTTTGGCCATCTCATGAGAAGAGAAGACTCCCTAGAAAAGACCCTGATGTTGGGAAAGTGTGAAGGCAAGAGGAGAAGGGGACGACAGAGTACGAGATGGTTGGACAGTGTCATCGAAGCTACCAACATGAATTTGACCCAACTCCGGGAGGCAGTGGAAGACAGGAGGGCCTGGCGTACTCTGGTCCATGGGGTCACGAAGAGTCGGACATGACTTAACGACTAAACAACAAAAATCATGTCATCAACAACTTATCTTCAAGATCCAAGCGTGTGATGAGGATAGTTCGGTCATTTGTTTTATGCACCTTGCAATTTAATATTGTTGTCCATGCATTACACATCCCTGGTCTAGGTAACATTATAGCTGACACCCTGTCCCATCAACAGATCACACGATTCAGGGCATTGGCTCTGGGAGCTTGCAGGTGGTCTGAAGTCCTGCCACAAGAGACATGGTTAATTGGAGGAGGGAAGCTCTGCAAGTGATAGGGTTGGCACTTGCCACAAGTACTCATTGGGGTTATTCAGCAGTATGGGAGGAATTTAGGGAGTTTAGAGTTAATGAGAGCCTGGATGGCCAATACCGGTAGAGCAATTACAGCAGTCTGGCGTTTATTTGTTTAGGAACGGATTGGTGCCCAGTTCTATTTTGGGAAAAATGTTGGCATTGGCATTCCAAGCCAAGGCCCCGGGGGTTGCTGATATGACAGCTAACTTTAGAATATGTGAGATGATTGAGAGATGGAGCAAAAAAAGGGTTCGGACACTTGATGACAGGTCCCCATTTTCTCCCACCATCCTAATAAGGTTTAGTCAAACCTGGGGTAGCATATGTAGGAATGTGTATGAAGCTTTGCTTTTCCAGTCAGCCACACTTCTGACATTTTTTGAAGCTTTGATGTGGTGAGGTGGTTGCGGCAGGCAGGAGTGACACATCACAAGTGATGTTGCAGCTATCGGATATGGCGGTGGTAGCAGATAGAACACAGTTACATATATGTAGATCCCAGGAGAGGGCCAAACATCACATTAGGTGTTGGTATATTGCAAGATATAACATTCTACCCACTGTGGGTTAATATCCTTAAAGACCTCACCTGTCCCTTATAATTAATGAGGCTCTATAAAGCTTTGTCCCTCCCCTTCACCCTTCAATGGTGCTGACTGACCGAGTGAGGCAGAGATCGTGTGTGCTTGCCTGAGTTTGTGGGCGTTGCCTGAGCTGCTGCCGCCTTCATTCCTTTTACTGTTTGGTATGTTTTTTGTTATGTAGTTTTAGTAGTTTTATTGTTTTCTTAGGATCTCCTGTTTACCCTTTTCCTAAGAGAACTAGATAAAGATTATTATTTATATTTTGTCTCAGTGTCTCAAACCCTTTTTTCCAACATTAGGGACATGTTCTGTAAAGGAAATATGCCCTGTTCCAGCATTGGAAGTGTACATGAGGCATCGAGGAGATAAACAGAGTTATCTATTGCACCACAGTGATGGCACACAGCTGACAAAGTATCAGTTCTGGAAGGTCACAGGTACCGCCTTGGGACAGGTGGATCGCGCTTTGGAACCCTATCATTCCGCATTGGGGCAGTATCAACTGCGGCTAATTTGGGATACAGCCCTGAAGAGATCAAGAGGGTGGGGAGATGGTCATCCAAAATATACAGGCTTTATGTTCGCAACATACCACAATTGTAGGCTGGCTCCTGGCACTTTGTATTTTTGTTTTCAGGAGTGGAATGGCCCAAGCGGTGATGGAGGATCTTTTTAGTGTGCCACAGCTTTATTTACTGGGCAGCAGTACATGCTGCCAGGATGGCTTGGGGGCCGTGATTTGGGACTTGGAGCCTCTGCTCGGTTGTATTCGAAATGGTGGAGAGCCATGCTTTGGAAAGATTTCACTGATATGGCATCATCAGGAGTGGTTGGTGCACCCCAGACTTACTGTTGATTCATCTGGGGAGTAATGATTTGGCAAGGAGTCACAAGTCCATCATGTTAGATATTTTGAGGGACCTACAGAGCTGGAAGGTCAAGTAAACCTCATCAAGGGTTGTTTAGGTTAAGGTAAAGTTTCCCCTTGACATTTAGTCCAGTCGTGTCAGACTCTAGGGGGCAGTGCTTGTGATGATCTGAAGAGAGTGGGATTTGTAGTCAGAGAAAATGGACTGTTAGGTTCAAAGTGAAATGATTTTAAGGCATTGGAATGTGTTAGGCTGTGAAACTGTTTTTCAGTTTGCCTGGTACAGAGAGAACTGCAATAACGAGGCAAGAACAAAGGAGGCCCATGTGAAGACTCAACACATACCATCCTAATGGGGAGCAAGATAACGCACCTGGACATCATGAGAATTCTGGGTGGAGAGTTGTGTTACACTTCTTTGAAGTTAATTGGTTTACAGCTACTGAGTGTAAAAAGTGGGAGGACTGAGAGATGTAAGAAAAGATGGATGATGGGATGTGTTTTAGAGCTTCTAGCTTCTCAAGCTTTTTGGAGTTTTTTGAATGGATTGTGCTATGTGAAGGAATGCTTACAGAATGTAGCATGGTAAGGAGAAGGAGGAGGTGGGAATAGCCCACCTTAGCTTAGATTTTAGTATTTCTTATTTTAATAAGAAACAGCATCTTTATTTAACTATTGAAATCTTTGGACATGTTTTATGCTAATGCTTTGCAACAAACTATTTCTATGAATCTATATTTTCTTAATAAAAAATAATTATAAAACTCATTGAGGACTAATCTCTTGAACAGCAGGGTTATCCTTAAATCCAGTGGATTGGAATAGGTCACTAACTGGCTACCATTGAGAAGTTCTACCTTACTGAGCTGTTCTGTGTTCTGAGGAAACACAAAGCACATGCTTAAGTACTGTATGAGTATGCAAAAGTTTTCTTTTAAGTTTTCTTTCTTTTTCTTTTCTTTTCATTGTTACATGATATGTTGTTACCCGCCCAGAGTAGTCTATATGACTAGATGGGTGGGCTATAAATGTAATTATTATTATTATTATTATTATTATTATTATTATTATTATTATTATTATTATTATTATTATTAATAATAATAATAATAATAATAATAATAATAATAATAATAATAATAATAATAATAATAATAATAATAATAATAATAATAATAATAATAATAATAATAATAATAATAATAAAGGCCAGGCTGAGTGTGACATGCTTGGCATTTGCGGGATCCGATGTGATCTGAGCTGTTGGGAGACGGTCTGCTTAGAAACAGTTTTGCATGTCCAAAGGTGCAGTGGAATAAGACTGCTTTTCTGAGTTGTTATTTTGCTAGGCAAGATGACAGGCAGGGGGTATGGAAAGCCTTTTACCACAGGAGGTGGTGGAGGTCAGCGTTGCTGAAACTGGAGCTGTGGCTACTTTAATGTCTGGAAGTGCCAGGAGTGGGAATCCAGTGCAACCAGTTGCTGAGGCTGGAGCTGTGGCTACTTCAACGTTTTGAGGTGCTGGGAGCAGTAAACCAGTGCAGCGGGTGCATCCAGAGTCAAGAGAGCCGTCTGGGGAGACAGCGGTCCAAGTCCTGGAGGCCAGAAATTGGGCACAAATCTGTCCATGGAACAGATTCTAAGCACTTCTGAGGATTAAAGGACTTGCCTCAGAGGAAAGGTGGTAGATCTGTGTCCACAGTGACTCCCTGTCCAAACCTCATATTCTCCTCAGGGAGAGCTGAGCATGACAGTGCTCATCCCCGTTTCCAAGCCGTAGAGCCAGAGTTTGTCTGTATATAGTTTCCGTGGTCACGTGGCCAGCGTGACTAGAAACGGAACACCATTACCTTCCCACCGTGGTGGTACCTATTTATCTACTTGGTATTTTTTTACATGCTTTCGAACTGCTAGGTTGTCAGGAGCTGGGACAAGCAACGGGAGCTCACTCCGTCGCATGGATTCAATCTTATTACTGCTGGTCTTCCGACCTTGCAGCACAGAGGCTTCTGCGGTTTAACCCGCAGCGCCACCACGTCCCTATTGTTTGGTCCACAATAATTCCCCAGCATGTCTGAGGGTGGCATGTGATCCACATTGTATAAATAGGGCCTGCAGAAAGGTTAATAAAGAAGTTTGCAGGGTGGTTATTATTGGGCTAGGTTTGGTAATTGGACACCGGAGATCCGTTTGGACCGGCCGGAACCATACAGAAGTGATAGGGGTCATTTACCTAAGACTGGTTTGAACATTTTCCTGAATGATTTGCACAGGGGGCTGGGTGACAAAATTCTTGGCTTGGTGGGGGGAATGGGTCATAGCTAGGCTAGCCCATTCCATGGCAGGTAGTGTGGTGAGTCCCCATGGAGTACGATGGAAGTGATAGCACATCCAACCTCGAGGTGATGCAGATCATGAGGTTACAGTGCCAGGAGGAAGGATGTGCTGGGGTTCTCCCTGGGCTGAGGCCTGCCAAAGAGATGGGGCTTACAGGCCCGGGGGTGCTTGATCTTTCACCGACTGGGGTTGTGCTGTCTTAAGGACCACGTGACAATGGGGTGTGAGACTTGCCCATATACGGTTGGTGAGGAGGTCCGGTGACACCTTTGGCACCAAACCTGATCTCTCACTACCACAAGCCTCTGGTTCTGAGGGCAAGACATTACCTGACATGTTTTCAATAAAGTGTGGCCCTAGTTTATCCCATCACCTGTGTCTCGTCTCTTTATTCCAGGGTGGGAGGGTAAAGACATCTGCACTAAAAGCAGACAGTGTAAAAAAGTCCTGAACATATGGTTCTTGCAGAAACAATTTCCATTAAGATCTGCCAAAGCCTAGGATTTCAGAAACAGAGTAGCAATTGGAACCTCTACAGTCTCCGAGAAAGACCTGCGTACATGTTCACCACTCCCTAATAATTCTTTGTCAAAGATAATTTCCATGCTGAGACAGAACCAGGCCTGTGGTAATCAGCAGCCATGTTGAAAAGGTGAGCAAAGTGCTGATTCATACAAGATGTGTATTAGAACATGAAGTAATATCTGAGTAATGTAATGTATTTCCTGATTGGCCATATGTAAATGTACATGGATATAAATGTGTGGGACATGTGGAGAAGATGTGGATCTCTTCATGATCAGTGCTATGCTGTTATGCTGTCAGATTGGACTGTGAGAAGTTCAGTATATACTTGTAAAATATATGTGGTGTTGGGAAGAAGTTGCCTGTGTGTGTTATTCTACTGGACCGCCTGGACTGACTTAAAACTCTGCTAAAATGCTGCAAATTCCACCAACATTCTAGTCTCCTGCAACTATAATGTAAACAAGCTGAAGAACTTTGCTTAGCAGGTGGGATGCAAATATTCAAAGAAATGCTTCTAACTAGGGTGTGTGAATATCTCCTTCTTCAATTCAGTCTGAGTTATTTATCATACAAGTTATAACCGATGTACTTCAAGCTAATTGGTAGCCCATCTAATTTGATTTATACTTAAATATTTCAAAGTATGTGCACATATTTGTATTTATCTGATTAGGTGGGCAGACATAAAATGGGGGAAATAAAGGGCTTTGGTGTGGAATGTGTGTGTGTATATGTGTGTAGGTTGGAACTCAGAGTCATCAAGCTCCAGTGTGCAGGAAAAGTTCCCACCAGTTTCCATCCTGTCCTCTTCCTTTTGTCCCACTCCCATTGGCAGCCATGCAGTTTACTCAAACGTACCCAATTTACTCAAACAAAAGTAAGGGGTAAATAATACCCCTGACTGCTAGCTTCACTGTCTCAGTGGGCAGAGAACCTGTTTTTCCCTTGTGTGTCATGTTTGCCCACCCACCTGCAACCCAAACATAGGCACACAGAGAGAAAAGGCAAAATACTGTAAAAACAAAAGATAGCAGACACTTTAAAAAAGTAAAATATAGGTATAAAGGTGGGTAATACTTTTATTAAGATCATGCACAAGGACCACAAAGCTCACACAAACACACACTTTTGGATTGTGTAATGGAAGATATTTTGAATAGCCAACCAGAGCAGTGATCTACAACCAAGCAAAGACATTTAACATCATCTAAGCAGTACTGCAAACTGAGAATAAAATATTCCTCCAAACACCATGTAATACTTTTAATTTCACTGCAACTAGCTTACCATAGTGTGAAAACTAACTCTGCTCCCCAAACATCTCTTATATAGGGCTTATCATGTTTCTGAGTCCCTCTGTACCCAGCCAAAAACAAATTATGTGTTTTGATGTACTGCAAGGCAGTCATGTTGCTAGTGACTGCCAACTCTTTGTCTAATGAGTTTGGAAGGGAAATTGTTATCCCACACCACCTCTGAATGGATTCTATAGCCCTATTTTAGAACTTGCCCTAAACAAGAAACACATCAGGCCAAGATTTGTGGAACATGTATATTTCTTCTGCACCATACCTAGCTCTATTATTTATTTATTTATTTATTTATTTATTTATTTATTTATTTATTTATTTATTTATTTATTTATTTATTTATTTATTTACTTACTTACTTACTTATACATACATACATACATACATACATACATACATACATACATACATACATACATACATACATACATACATACATACATACATACATACATACATACATGCCCTGCACCATCTGGCAACCAGGCCACTCTGGGTGGCTAACAACAACATAAACAACACAATATCAAAACATGATAAAAATAAAGATTTGTGGAAAATGTATGTTTCTTCTGCACCATACCCAGCTCTATTATTTATTTATTTACTTACTTACTTACTTACTTACTTATTTATACATACATACATACATGGAATGTAAGATCTATGAACTTTGGTAAGTTGGATGTGGTCAAACAGGAGATGGCAAGAATAAACATTGACATCCTGGGTGTCAGTGAACTGAAATGAACGGGAATGGGCGAATTCAATTCAGACGATCACCATATCTACTATTGTGGGCAAGAATCCCATAGAAGAAATGGAGTAGCCCTCATAGTCAACAAAAGAGTGGGAAAAGCTGTACTGGGATACAATCTCAAAAATGATAGAATGATTTCAATACGAATCCAAGGCAGACCTTTCAATATCACAGTAATCCAAGTTTATGCACCAACCACCAATTCGGAAGAGGCTGAAATTGACCAATTCTATGAAGACTTACAACACCTTCTAGAACTGACACCAAAGAAAGATGTTCTTCTCATTCTAGGGGATTGGAATGCTAAAGTAGGGAGTCAAGAGATAAAAGGAAAAACAGGTAAGTTTGGCCTTGTGTGAGGGTTCGAAAGTAGCCTCCTCCTTTTCTTGAAATAAAGAGTCGGACACGACTAAACGACTAAACAACAACAGAATGAGTTGGAATTTTTAACATGTATACATTACTGAAACAGCGACGTCTACTATGTTGGCTCGGGCATGTCATGAAAATGGCTGATGGTCGGATTCCAAAAGATCTCCTGTATGGAGAATTAGTGCAGGGATATCACCCCAGAGGGAGACCACACCTGCGATACAAGGATATTTGCAAGTGGGATCTGAAGGCCTTAGGAATGGACCTCAACAGATGGGAAACGTTGACATCTGAGCGCTCAGCCTGGAGGCAGGCAGCGCAGCATGGCCTCTCCCAATATGAAGAGACACTTGTTCAGCAGACCGAGGCAAAGAGGCAGTCCTGAAACCAGCAAAATCAGGGAGCTGGACAGGGGACAGATTGTATTTGTCTTCAGTGTCGAAGGGATTGTCACTCTTGAATTGGCCTTCTCAGCCACACTAGACGTTGTTCCAAGACCTCTATTCAGAGCACATTACCATAATCTCTCAAGACTGAAGGATGCCTACATAGAGGTCTGAAGAGGAACACCACTAGAATGAGAGAAAAGGGGGATTCTTGATAACCAAAGAGACACTAAACCTGGTAATGATTGGAAAGAGTTCCCTTTACTTGAATTGTCATGATTTCTGTCTCCTTTGTTAGGAACCACAGAAAAAACAGTATTGAAAGTCTGAGGACCACAGTTAATCAGTTCAGGAGATAAGAATTATTTTGGTATGCCAGGAAGGATAGCAGGGGCAGACGGGGAGAGATTTGCAGGTGGCTCATCTAAGCCAGAGAGAAGCGAAATGGAAGGGGGAGCAGAAGGGAGTGTGGGAACAGAGGCTGAGAGGGGTTGGGGGGTAATAGAAAATGTAGCATCTGCGTCACAAGGCAGGAGAAAGGGGAAGAAGGGTGTAAGGGGGGAATAGCATAGATGCTGTCTGTTTTGTGAGGCAGGAGGGAGGGGTGGGGATAGTGAGAGAGAGGGAAGATGAATTAGAAGCTGCATAGGGAGAAAAGTTTTGATCGTAGAGGCCATTTTGAGGGGAGTGATTGAAGTCAGGGGGTTCAGGTGGCCTGGCAAGGGGTGGGAGGATTTTTGGGCTTGTTGCAGTCAGATGATCTATAGACTGATTTAACAGGAGATTTTCAAGCTGTGAAATGGCATATCTGCAAACATGCCACGTGTTAAGAATCTCATGTTCAGCCATGGGTTGTCTGTGAAGTTCTGTTCCAATTAATTCCCAAACTGACAGTTTTAAAATGTGTTCCCACAGATAAGAGGGACAGCGAGAAGTTATCTCTGTCAATAAATTTTCCAGGGATCGTTCAGATTTTTCATGAAAAAGCTTTTCCCTTTCCAGGAGATAAATTAACTCCTGTTTGTATTTTTCTTGTAAAGGAGATACGGCGTTCTCCATGTTCTTGTTTAGACAGAAAAAACTCACCATGATATCTCTTATCAGAGATGGATAGGTGTCTTAGAAACCCTTGCCGGGTGGAGATGAGTTGTGGATTGCCTGTCAGGCAATGATTTTGAACCCTCGGGTCGATGAATGACTGGAGGCTCTTCCTCAAGCCTTTTTCCTCAGGAGCCTGTCTTTCGTGCCTTTGATTAATAGCTTGCAGGGTCCCTGTTCGTTGTGGTTCCTGTCCTGGTCCCTGTTCGGACGCCAATATGTAGGGTCACGAAATGAGAAGGCTGATGGGCTAGGTCAGGGGTCATCAACCCCCGGTCCGCGGCCCGGTGCCGGTCCGTGGACTTCCTGGAACTGGGCCGCGGACACGGATCTCTGCCCCCCCGCCCGCACAGGGGGCGTGTCGCGCTTGTCCGTCAGTGGCGCCCCCCTCCGTTCCTTGTCCCTTTGCACCCGGCTATTCATACTGTCGGGTTGGCGCTCATTTCTTCCTTTTCTTTCTCCCTCTTCCTGCTTGCGACATGGTGAAGCTCTTTGCGGCATGAGAGGGGTCGGGTGGATGCTTGGCTGCTTTCCGTCACCCTCCCTTCATGAGCGCTGCTGTGGCCTGCCAGGTTTCTGGCACCCTCCGCCTCCTCGTCACTGGAGGGGGGGAGTTTGATGTGCAGTGAACGCCCCAGTGTCGCCTCTGCCACCAGGCGTGGCGTTCTTTTCCACCCCTCCCCACCCCTTTTGCCTATTGCAGCACCAGGTGACAAAGGACCTTTTGAGCCCCCCCCCACTGACTGGAGCCGCCGTTTCCCCGTCTTCTGGTGGGGGTGGGGGTGGGGACAGAGCACGGTCTCCCCCCGGGGGGCTGTGAATGCGGGTTTCAGAGGGGGGGAGGGGGCGAGGGGGGAGCACTCGGCGGGCGGCGCATCCCCAACCCACACACTTTGTGTGATCTATCTCCCGCGGCTTTCCACCCCCTTTCCGTGGAGGTGCTGGACGGGAGGAGACTGTTTGAGGGCAGGTCCCATTGAGGAGAGGGGGGGACGGGAGCGACGGGCCCAGCCCACCCCCCTTCCACTCTTGGTTTGGTCCGCTCTCCCTCCCTCCTTGCGAGTGCTGGGGATTCCTCAGTGTTGTGCTGTGGTGGCTTTCCCCCTTCTTTCTTGCCTTTCACCCCACCGGTGCCCTGGGGGCGGTTCTCCCTCAGGGCAGAGAAAGAAACATCCGCCTCGGTGCCCCGTGCGTCCTGGTTCCTCTGCCCCTTCGCTGCCCTGCTGCTGCCCTTTTTGTCCAGCGTTTTTGCACCTGGAGAGCCAGGTGCTCGCTTGGAGGCTGGGGCCCCCGGGGAGGACCTTTTGTTCCATCCCAGTTTTTTGTTTTTTGTTTTTAAAGGGAGGTTGTCGCCTGGGGAGCAGCCGTCTTGCCCACTCCTCGGGTCTCTCCTCTCGCTTTCTGCTTGCCTTCTCACAGAGAGATAAATGATGGGGAAGCTGCCGTCCGCTTCGGGATGGGGAGGGGGGAGGTGAGGGGGCGTGCAGACACACACGCACGCGGGCGCAGGGGATCATCTCTGCAGGGGGGCTGTATAGCTTCTGTGCATTCTGGCGGCGGGCAGGTGAAGGGGAGGGCACTTGGTGTTTGGCGTCGGTTTCCCTCATCGGGGAGACGTTTCTCTGTGGCCTCCTCTCACCCGAATGGGCGGGAGTTTTCATTTCAAGCAAAACTTCCTGTCTCTTCCCCTCCCAAGCCAAGTGCAAAGGAAGCTTTCCTTATTAATCAGTTTCACCAAAGAGAAGTACACCCATGCGGGTGAGAGAGGAGGCTGTGGAGGGTGTCTCCCTGATGAGGGAAATTGGCACCGGGTGCCGGGTGCTTTCTCCTTTGTGTGTTCGTTGCCAGAATGTGTGGAGGCTGTGTTTGCTTTTTCTGCTGAGATGATCTCTCGTGTTTGTGTGTGTGTGTGTGTGTGTGTGTGTGTGTGTGTCTGTGTTTTTTCCCCTCCCTCCTCTTCATCCCGAGGCGGATGGTGGCTTTTTAATTGTTTGTTTATTTGTGAGGGGGCGGGCGAGGAGAGAGATTCAGGGGGTGGGCGGGAGGGCTGTTTTCCGGGCGATGGCCTCTTTTTGAAGGAAAGGTGTTGGGATGGAGCAGGGGGTCTTCTTTGGTGTTTCAGTTTTTGGGTGAGCGCTTGGCTTTTTGGGTGTGGAGGCGCTGGACGGGGGGCGGCGGCGGCAGTGGGGTGGCGGGGGAGTTGGGGCGCGTGGGGCACTGGGGCAACTGTTTCTCTGCTCCCCCCTCGCCTTCCTCCCTCTTTTTTCCTCCTTTTCTGAGGCTCGTGTTTGCAGCTCTTTTTGGGGGGAGACTGTGTTCTGTCCCTTTCTCTGTCGCTCTAGCTAGAGGCCGGGGAAGTGGTGGTTTTGGTTGGTGGGGGGGCGTGGAGGGTCCTTTGTCATTTGGTGCTGCGATGGGTGGAGGGGGTGGGGGGTGGAGGGGAGTGTTGTGCCTGGTGGTGGAGGTGGCGCTGGGGTGTCCGTTGCGCATTGGGCTCCTCTTTTCTCTGGTGGCGGGGAGGTGGAGGGTGTTGGAGACCCGGCAGGTTGTTGCAGCGCTCATGGGGGGAGGGTGACGGAGGGCGGTTGAGTGTCCATTTGGCCCTTTTCATGCCGTGGGGAGTTTTGTTGTGTCGCGGGCGGGGGGGGCAGGAGGAGGGGGGAGAGGGGGAGGAGATGAGTGTTGATTTGGCAGTGTGGGTTGCGGGGGGGATGGGGAACGGAGGGGGCTACTGTTGGGGGACAGGCGCGACACACACCTCCACAAGCGCAACACGCCCCTCTGACACGCCCACCCGTGAGTGTGCCCCGCCCCCCAACCGGTCCGCACATGGAGCCCCCACCCCGGAACCGGTCCGTGGTCCGAAAAACGTTGGGGACCGCTGGGCTAGGTGATCACCAGATAATTAGGATAGCACAAAGTCTTAGAGATAGAAGTTAAAGAAGTCAGCCACATACAGGGATGTCTGTCAGCAGTGCTCCTGATGGGCGACTAGTAGAAGAGTTCGAATAAGACTGCCCCACCCCCAGGAGGACTGTGTTTTATTAACCTTACAAGCTTACAGATAGTTGACAGTATACAGATAGTTGACAGAGTTCAGATAGGACAATAGTTTCATAATGCCATTAGGATTGGCCCAAAGAAAAGGCTTTGAAGTTATCTCTCTATCACTATGAGAAAGAGGAAGAATGAGTAGCCACGCCTCCTCTCAGAAGCAGCTATGACATCATCCAGGAGAGTTTGCTCTACACTGAAGAATCAGCCAACAGCTTAGCAACTTTGGGGAGAAGCGTTCCCCCACAACACTTCTTCTCAAAAGTCAGGTTTGCAGCTTGGGTGTACTCGTGGACTCAACTCTAAGCTTGGATGCCCATGTTTTGGAGATGGTCATGAGTACATTCGCACAATTAAAGCTGCACCCTTTCCAGGACATGTCCTGTCTGGTCATGGTGACAGGTGCCTTAGTTACATCCCATTTGGATTACTGCAACATGCTCTACATGGGGCTGCTTTTGAAAAGTGTTGGGGAGCTGCAGCTGGTTCAGAAAGTTCAGTCTGTAGCCAGACTGCTGACTGGCACTGCTTACAAGAAGCATGTAACTCCCTTATTACAGCAGCTTCACTGGCTGCCAGTCTATTTCTGAGCCTAATTCAAAGTGCTGATTATTACATATAAATCCCTATATGGCTTGGGTCCAGGCTATTTGAAGGATCATGTCATCCCATACAAGTCTTCTCGGCTCTTCTGAGGAGGCCCTTCTCTTGGTTCCACCACCTTCTCAAGCTTGTTTGGTAAGGACATGAGAGAGGGCCTTCTCAGTGGCTGCTCCCAGGTATTCGAATATGCTGCTCGAGGAGCCAGGTTGACCCCCTTCCTCTTCACCTGCTGTGGTCAAACAAATACCTTCCTTTTCAGGCAGGCTTTTAAGCAATAAGTGTCTCAGGCATGCTTTGTTTATTAACTTACACATTTTCAAATTTTAAAAAATATTTTAAAATTGTTTTTAATATTGGTTTTAATCTTCCTATATGTTTAATTGTTTGTAATATGATTTTACATGGTATTTTAAAAACTGTTGATTGTTTTGTAGTTTTAGTTGTTTTAAGCTGCCTTGGGTCCCCTATGGGGAGAAAAGTGGCATATAAATGATACAAAATAAATGAATGAATGAATGGATGGATACATGGGAGGGCATGCTTAAGGGTGTTCATGTGAATGGCCCTGGCAACTTCCCCATTCCAGAAATCAACCAGAGCTTCAATAGAATCTCCTGCTAAGGCAACAGGAAACTATTCTAGAGCAGTCAAGAAACCATTTGGATCATCAGTTCCTGGGGCAAACCATCTTAATTTGTACTCCACCCCTGCAGAGTATCAAGTAGAAGAGATTCACTGAATGAATGGGATGTGGTCAAGCAGTCCCATTAATTCAATGGGGCTATTCCAGTTGGTAAGAAGAAAAATGGATTTAGCCCTTAGTCAAAATGTTAAATTTTTAAATATTTAATATGTCCTATACTATTTAAATTATTATATTCAAATGTATCCCTGTACTGTATGATGTGATAAGGACATTCTTTCTGTTTGGCAAATTATTCTAAGTCCAAAGGTGGTAAAGCTTTAAAATCGAGAAACAAGGTAGATGAATGAAGAGTAGCTTAACATTATGCTAAATGAAGCTGCAAAATCTCCCTATACCACAACAATACATAGACCTTTCAATAACTATGCATCATGTAGATTTAGGACCAATTCCAGATACCATTTGGGATTGATCTTCTAGCAACCATTTTGAAACTTCATTCCTTCAGCTTGTCTTGCATGTTTTGTGCAATGTCATAGCCATAAGCTATTACTGATTGTAGATAGCAATACTGAAATAACGTTGACATACTGAATGTTTGTCTGTGTCTTGTTTCGTTTTTACCATCTCCAATTTCTCTGAGGATCCACTGAGACCTTTCTTTTCAAGTGTATGGTCATTAATTGGTTCATTTGCATAGTGATTTACCTTTGGGATATCTCTTGAAATTCTTCTGCTGACTCTCAGGGGGCAGAATCTTGCCATTTAAACCTATTTTTTTTATGGGAAAGGATTGCTCTATTTATGACAGATTAAAGGAATGTAACAATTTGTACCAGGTTCTCAGGGTCTAGAGGCAGAAGGTGATGTCAAGGATAAGCTTGTTTGCACTGAAGCATTAAAAGAATTAGCATAAATCATATGCATATGTTGAAGGCTGGAGACATTTCCTAAAGGTTACCCAAGATAGGCTTTGCCAAGTTGTCTGCAGGGATCAACCTGCTTCTGTCACTTGCCAGCAACCAGAATGTTCACCACTACTTTCAAGTAGTCACATGGTAGTCTATTTAGCACACATACATACACACACACAATGAGTACTGAAGGGGGTGGGTTATAAAGCGCCATTAATTTTCAGTAGAACAGAAGAAATTTAAGTATGAAAACAGTATAGCCAAACAAAATCACATCTTTCTCTCGCTGATTTCAATGGGGTTTAAATGCTGCCACTAAGTGACAGGATCTTTTCCAAAATGCTTCATGGGACTCTGAATTATTCATTTTTGTCCATAATTCTGCTTGATATCAGTGGGATGTAAGTATGCATTGCTTACCTTTGGCAGAATCATGCCATTATATTTTATCTTCTTTTAATATATTTGTTGACTTTATCCCATATAAGGCAAGATGTATTCTTCCCAACAAAGGACTAATAAACATTCACACAATATTCTCTTTCGCTAGCAAGCATTAGCCTATCAATAATAATCAGATTTGATGGTTGTTGTAGGTTTTTCAGGCTGTTTGGCCGTGTTCTGGCCAAGCAGCCTGAAAAACATACAACAACCATAGGATTCTGGCCGTGAAAGCCTTCGAGAATAATCAGATTTGTTATTCATTTATGGTTATCTCTTTTAACAAGGCCTTTAGGATGCAAAAGTATGATAAAACTGAACTTTCATGGAGTTCATGATTTGTAGCAAATCCTGACATTTGGGGAGGGGAGACATTTAAAAGTCTCTGAAAAAGCAGCTTTCCCCTAGAAAAAATGGCAAGATATGGTTGAAAAATTGTAAACCTTCCTCTCTCTCGGCAAAGCAGCTGAGAATTTTCTTAATTATTTTAACTTCTTCCTCTATTTTTTTCCCTTGAAGACTAATTCTTTTCATCATGACTAGAAGCTAGCATCTATGTTCTAACTAAGAGAAGCTTACAAGTATTCTTTTTAAAGTCACTTGCCTGCCTCTGTAAGATAACTGACCCCTGTTATTGTTGAAGTTAAAGTGCCGGATACGTGCAATTATTTAATTATTCTCCAAGAATAACATTTTGTGCAGTCCACAGAAGCTCAATAATTTGTCTCTTTCTAAAATTCCTTCCTCTGCACATTAATTGTTTTCAGCTTGGTCATTTACTCATTTGTCATGTTATTTACTCATTTGTCATGGAGCAATATTAAGAGAACTGTAATACAAACAAGGCCACGCTTGTAAGATATAATTAGGCTTTTATACTCACCTCCAGCTCACACATCAGCCAGGCTCACTTTGCCCTCTCAGTCTATGCCTGGTATCTAACCTCCCTTTTTGAGATGTTGAGAGGCTGCTGTCATTTGGACCTTCTAATTCCCATTGTGCACTGGCTTCATTCAGCTGCAAGAGATAATCTTCCCTTCTAAAGATGATTCAGTTAAGTGGGGCAGGACACCAGCTATGCTAGTAGCTTCCTTATTGTGGCCAAAAGTACTCCCTCTGGCCTTTCCTATGCCTGATGCTAGTTAATAACTGAAATGTCACATATGAGTTTTGAGCTGCAGACACAACTTCCAGAGCACAAGGATCCCACTCATCCATCCACCCCTTTTGAACAAGGATGAGTAGTGTGGCTGGATCCTAAGATCTGTGGGTATATGCAAGTGGAATCTCTAATTACAGTATGGATTGCAGACAGTGAGTGTAAAGTGTGGTGACTCGCGTTATTGATTTAAGAATCATTATATTATATTGTAGTAATTAATTTAGTGGGATGCAATGCCTACAGCACAGTTAAATCCTGGCCAACTTTATCCCTGTGCTGCTGCTTTGACAACAAAAAGGTTGAGCTTTGCTGGCAAATGCTATGATTGCTAGGTGTGATAAAGTCATGTTGCACACAATGAATGTATGGAATTGTATATAATTGGGTGGAGGTGAACTCTAGCAGGGATGTGATGGGCTATTATGACTTAGACAAATTGATTACCATACCAACTTACTTTATGAGGCAGTCAGATATGCCTGGTGTATGGCATAACATTTTAATAGGGATCTAACTGACAGCATCTGTGAGGAATGGGATGCAAAAGGAAGATGTATTCTGTTTCACATATCTGTAAGTGCAAGGTGTCAACAGCAAAAATGTACAGAAGTGCTGCATAATGAAACTGATCAAGATCTATTCTGAGAAAAGGCTGAGAGACTGGGCACTTTGTGAACTACTCCAGTGAGAGGGCTTTGCAACAATTGACCCATCATCTTTCATGGGATATTGGAGAATTGAAGTCAACCCCTAGGATATCCCCTAAACAAAATATTGGAAATGTACTCATGTTAGGACTTCCAGAAGAGCAATCTAAATACTCCTATCTTAAAGATGGCCTCTATCAGAAGAAGCACACATTATATCTCCAATTCAGCTTTCTACTTGGATTCAAGTCCAGGATAGACAAATGAAAATCATGTGAGTAGAGCATACCAAGCATTTAACTCTTCATCTCACCCTGATCAACTATTATTTGTCTGTTTGTTTTTCATGCCACACTCATTAGTGCAAGTCACTATTTTGGGTGGTTAACAATAGATAAAATCAATAAAACCCAAATAATAATAAATTAGACAGAAACAAAGATAAAAATAAAAGATCAAGTCAACTCATGATCACAAACAAGGCTGTTGAACAATAACCCATAACAGGTCAGACAGGGCAACAGGCAAGTTCACACAAGGTTGCCATCAAAAGCCTCTCTAAAGACCAGCATCTTTAGCAACTTCTTAAAAGTGGGCAGGGAATTGGATAGGCACATCTCAACTGGGAATTGATTCCAAAGGGCTGGTGCCACAGCAGAGAAGGCCCAATTTCTAGTAGATGTTTTCCTGGCCTCTCTCAGACTAGGAGCAGCATGGCCTGAGAATATTTGGTGATACAGGTTGATGTTATTGAGTACAGGTGCTCCAAAAAGTAATGGGGTCCCAAACCATGGAGGGCTTTATAGGTAAGCACTAAAACCTTGAATTTGATCCAGGACATCATAGGTAACCAGTTTAGGCAGTCAAAGACTGGGGAGATATGGTAAAATTGACTCACACCTATCACCAGTCTGGCAACTACATTCTGAACCTGCTGCAGTCTCCAGTTAAGTCTCACAGGAAGCTCCATGTAGAGAGCATTACACTAGTTGATCTTGGAGATCACCAGTGTATCTACCAAGGTCCTCAGGGGCAGAGCTGGGTGATAAGCTTCATTTGTTTAAAGGCTGACCTGGATATGGCTGCAATTTGTGAACCTCAAGAGACAGCTAAATCCAGGAACACCCCATGATTCTGAATTCAATCCCTATGTGGAAGGGTTACCCCATCCAATCAAGGGAGATTACCTCCTAACCTATTAGAAGGACACACACCCCAGGAGGAGGATCTCCATCTTATCTGGGTTCAGGTTCAGCCTTTTCATGCTGGTCCATTCCAGAACTGAGGCTAGACAGCATGCCTGCATCCAGACAACATCCACTGTGGAAGATATAAATGAGAAACAGAGTTGTGTGTCATCAGCATGTGTGTCAAGATAACCTCCCTCAATGGCTTAATATAAATATCATTGGGGAGACTCTGGGGCACCACACAATTGAGGGACAAGGGGGCTGACACCACTTATCCAAGCTGCAATCTCTGGACATTACTCTCAAGGATGGACGGGAGCCAGCTAAAGTGCCAGGCCTCTGATCACCACACCCTGGTCTCTCAGGATCTATCCAGAAGAATAATGTGGTTGACAATATCAAATGCTGCGGAGAGATTCAAGAGCACTAACAGTGTACTCCTGCATAGGCCTCCCAGAGTCAGCATACCATACTACTGAAATCTGAATTTGTCTTTTTTTTTTAAAAAAATTATTATATAACAGACAAACACACAACACATACAAAACATACACGCAGGGAAGTGTTTGCCATACTACAATAACTAATATGTAATCTTGACTGCATAACCATATTACAGTACTAAAATCTATGTCATATTCAAATTCAGATATTTCACTTTTGTTTGTTGTTTAGTCGTTTAGTCGTGTCTGACTCTTCGTGACCCCATGGACCAGAGCACGCCAGGCCCTCCTGTCCTCCACTGCCTCCCGAAGTTGGGTCAAATTCATGTTGGTTGCTTCGATGAAACTGTCCAACCATCTCATCCTCTGTCGTGCCCTTCTCCTCTTGCCTTCACACTTTCCCAACATCAGGGTCTTTTCCAGGGAGACTTCTCTTCTCATGAGATGGCCAAAGTATTGGAGCCTCAGCTTCAGGATCTGTCCTTCCAGTGAACACTCAGGGTTGATTTCCTTCAAAATGGATATGTTTGTTCTCCTTGCAGTCCAGGGGACATCAATTCTTCGGTGGTCAGCCTTCTTTATGGTCCAGCTCTCACTTCCATACATCACTACTGGAAAAACCATAGCTTTGACTATGCGGACCTTTGTCGGCAAGGTGATGTCTCTGCTTTTTAAGATGCTGTCTAGGTTTGTCATCGCTTTCCTCCCAAGAAGCAGGTGTCTTTTAATTTCGTGGCTGCTGACACCATCTGCAGTGATCGTGGAGCCCAGGAAGGTAAACTCTGTCACTGCCTCCATATCTCCCCCTTCTATTTGCCAGGAGGTGATGGGACCAGTGGCCATGATCTTAGTTTTTTTAATGTTGAGCTTCAGACCATTTTTTGCCCTCTCCTCTTTCACTCTCATTAAGAGGTTCTTTAATTCCTCCTCACTTTCTCCCATCAGAGTGGTATCATCTGCATATCTGAGGCTGTTGATATTTCTTCCGGCAATCTTAATTCCGGCTTGGGATTCATCCAGTCCAGCCTTTCGCATGATGTATTCTGCATATAAGTTAAATAAGCAGGGGGACAATATACAGCCTTGTCGTACTCCTTTCCCAATTTTGAACCAATCAGTTGTTCCATATCCAGTTCTAACTGTTGCTTCCTGTCCCACATATAGATTTCTCAGGAGATGGATAAGATATTTCACTACTGCTTCTTAAAATCCAGCAGGCCCGTCTCTGCTTCTGTTTTCTCTTCCATTCGCCTCACATCCACCAAGTCCAGCTTTTTTATTTTTTCCATTCCTGTACTCTCAATTCAGTTCGGAGCCATAAAACAGTCAAACCATTAAACAGTCCATCTTTGTGTTAAATGAGTCAGTCCAGACCCCGACTCCTACTTGACACATTCAATTGTAAACCCAACTTCAGCCAGGAGCAGTTTTAATTTATAATCCACCATTCGCAGCTCACAGCAAGGCCACTTGGGGTGGGGTTTCCCCCTTTTTATCTATCAACACCAGAATTCTCCCCAAGTGCCTCTGTTAAGCACTCTCTTTAAGAACTCCAATCTTCTTAAACATCTAATTTTATAGTACAATGGTCTATGCCATCAAGGGAGGACAGGGGGATGAGAAAGTGATATCCGTCTGTGTCTTTTAACTAGTTTCTCTTTCTCTTTCTCTCAAGTGTGACACAGTTAGGAATTTGCATATGTTACAGAGATACAATTGCTCCTTCGTGGCTTTTGTTTATTTCTTCTCTACTTTAAAGTCAGCAGCTTAAATTTGATTTATGCTTGCTGGTGCTAAATAAAAGGCCAGTTACTCACTGTTCATGTAGTAAGGCGAAAATCTTCTTCACACACTTCCCACCTTGGCAAAGTTAGGCAGCTAATTAACCAGACCTGGCGTCTCCCGAGCCAGATGCTTTGAGAAAGGAAACTCTCACGAAGACAGATTTGCTGTCTGAATTTTGAGATTTTCCAGCTCTGCTCACTGCAAGCCCACTCTCCAGTGGAACTTGCTCCCCCTTCCACTGCTACGGGGTCTGCTGACCCAGAGTTTACACAGAGGTTCCCAGAGCCCTAGAGATTCTTCTGCTATCACTGCTGTTGCTCCGCCCCTCCTCCTGAAATCTGAATTTGTCAAATGCAGAATACTGCTATAATAAAGACTTTGCTGTTTGAATTTCTACAGGATCCACTCCGTCTTTCTGATTTCATTTGATAGATGCCAGTTCAGTTCTTAAATTCAGTAGGAGAAGAGTTGCCTGATTCAGGACTACAAAGCCAAACTGGAAAACCAACCACATTTTTGGTACTATGGTGATCTGTATCATGCCTTACTTCTTTTTGTTCTTGTTCAGTCGTTAAGTTGTGTCCAACTCTTTGTGACTCCATGGAATAGAGCACGCCAGGCCCTCCTGTCTTCCACTGCCTCCCAGAGTTTGGTCAAATTCATATTGGTAGTTTCGATGACACTGTCCAACCATCTCGTCCTTTGTCATCCCCTTCTCCTTTTGCCTTCACACTTTCCCAACATCAGGGTCTTTTCCAGAGAGTCTTCTCTTCTCATGAGATGGCCAAAGTATTGGAGCCTCAGCTTCAGGATCTGTCCTTCCAGTGAGCACTCAGGGTTGCTTTCCATCAAAATGGATAGGTTTGTTCTCCTTGCAGTCCAGAGGACGCTCAAGAGGCTCCTCCAGCACCACAATTCAAAAGCATCAATTCTTTGGTGGTCAGCCTTCTTTATGGTCCAGCTCTCACTTCCATACATCGCTACTGGAAAAACCATAGCTTTGACTATGTGGACCTTTGTCGGCAAGGTGATGTCTCTGCTTTTTAAGATGCTGTCTAGGTTTGTCATAGCTTTCCTCCCAAGAAGCAGGTGTCTTTTAATTTCATGGCTGCTGGCACCATCTGCAGTGATCAGGGAGCCTAAGAAAGTAAAATCTGTCACTGCCTCCATATCTTCCCCTTCTATTTGCCAGGAGGTGATGGGACCAGTGGCCATGATCTTAGTTTTTTTGATGTTGAGCTTCAGACCATTTTTTGAGCTCTCCTCTTTCACCCTCATTAAGAGGTTCCTTAATTCCTCCTCACTTTCTGCCATCAGAGTGGTATCATCTGCATATCTGAGGTTGTTGATATTTCTTCTGGCAATCTTAATTCCGGCTTGGGATTCATCCAGTCCAGCCTTTCGCATGATGTATTCTGCATATAAGTTAAATAAGCAGGGAGACAATATACAGCCTTGTCGTACTCCTTTCCCAATTTTGAACCAATCAGTTGTTCCATATCCAGTTCTAACTGTTGCTTCCTGTCCCACGTATAGGTTTCTCAGGAGATAGATAAGGTGGTCAGGCACTCCCATTTCTTTAAGGACTTGCCATAGTTTGCTGTGGTCCACATAGTCAAAGGCTTTTGTGTAGTCAATGAAGCAGAAGTAGATGTTTTTCTGGAACTCTCTGGCTTTCTCCATAATCCAGCGCATGTTAGCAATTTGGTCTCTAGTTCCTCTGCCCCTTCGAAATTCAGCTTGTACTTCTGGGAGTTCTCGGTCCACATACTGCTGAAGCCTACCTTGTAGGATTTTGAGCATAACCTTGCTAGCGTGCGAAATGAGTGCAATTGTACGGTAGTTGGAGCATTCTTTGGCACTGCCCTTCTTTGGGATTGGGATGTAGACTGATCTTTTCCAATCCTCTGGCCACTGCTGAGTTTTCCAAACTTGGTGGCATATTGAGTGTAGCACCTTAACAGCATCATCTTTTAAGATTTTAAATAGTTCAACTGGAATGCCTTCACCTCCACTGGCCTTGTTGTTAGCCTTGCTTTCTAAGGCCCACTTGATTTCACTCTCCAGGATGTCTAGCTCAAGGTCAGCAACCACACTATATAGGTTGTCCGGGACATCCAGATCTTTCTGGTATAATTACTCTGTGTATTCTTGCCACCTCTTCTTGATGTCTTCTGCTTCTGTTAGGTCCCTACAATTTTTGTCCTTTATCATGTCCATCTTTACACAAAAGGTTCCTTTAATACAGTGATCAGGGAACAGGGATAAATTACCCCAAATGGAAAAAAAAATCCTGGGGGTAATGAGCAGAGCGCTACCCCCCCACTCCCACCCCTGCAGCCGAACCTCAAACTGGAAGCCACCTCTCCCTGCTACCTTCTTTGGTTGCGGCACTTGTAAATCCAGATCGGAGATAAGGCTGCTTGATTGGTTACAGCTGTAGAACAGCCCTGGGAAGTCAATCCGGCTTGTGAATGACTGCTTCCACCGGAGGTGACTGCAAGCACGATGAGGGAAAGCTGCAATTAAGGAGGGAAGGAAGGTGTGAGAGAGCAATGGGTGGCTTCATCAGCTTGTTTAAATGTATGTAGAAAATGGAGGGAGGGAGGGAGGGAGGGAGGATGGGTCAGTGGGTGGGTGTATGTGTGTATGAGAGAGAGAGAGACTGACTCAAAACAATGAAAAAAGGAACAGGCAAACAGGACAGAATGCTTGAATTAAGGGGGGGAAATGGTGGCTTCATCAAGCTTGTTTATATGTAATGAGAGGAAATGCACATACTGAACTGAAGCAATTAATTGTTGAAAACTGAAGGAGGAACGGTTTGTGTGTGTGTGTGTGAGAGAGAGAGACAGAGAGACAGAGAGTCTTGACTCTTTCATAAAACCATGAAAAAGGGAACCTTCTAAAATTTAATCTCCACTGCATTTAGCTCTGCAGTTTCTGCTGAGAACAGCAGAAGACTGAAGTGTGTAGCAATCACGTTTCTCTATTTCTCATCCCCAAAGCAGACAAGAGTATCATAGTTTATTCCCAAAATCTGTATCCCAGTCTTTCTGCTCCTGGTCCTACTTTGACTGCAGCACCAAACAAAAGACTGTGGGTTTCTTTATTGAGTCAATCCATCTCATGTGCAGTCTTCCTCTTTTCCTACTGCATTGCACTTTTTCCTGCATTGCTGCCCTTTCCAGTGAGCTTGTCTTCTTATGATGCCACTGTAGTACAGTACCCTTTGTTTGGTTATTTTAGCTTGTAGTGAAAGTCCACACTTAATTTGCTTTACTTATCTTTCTGACAAGTCATAATAGGTCTGTCATCGCTTTCCTCCCAAGAAGCAGGTGTCTTTTAATTTCGTGGCTGCTGTCACCATCTGCAGTGATCAGGGAGCCCAAGAAAGTAAAATCTGTCACTGCCTCCGTCTCTTCCCCTTCTATTTGCCAGGAGGTGATGGGACCAGTGGCCATGATCTTAGTTTTTTTGATGTTGAGCTTCAGACCATTTTTGGCGCTCTCCTCTTTCACCCTCATTAAGAGGTTCTTTAATTCCTCCTCACTTTCTGCCATCAGAGTGGTATCGTCTGCATATCTGAGGTTATTGATATTTCTTCCGGCAATCTTAATTCCGGCTTGGGATTCCTCCAGTCCAGCCTTTCGCATAATGTATTCTGCATATAAGTTCAATAAGCAGGGAGACAATATACAGCCTTGTCGTACTCCTTTCCCAATTTTGAACCAATCAGTTGTTCCATATCCAGTTCTAACTGTTGCTTCCTGTCCCACATAGAGATTTCTCAGGAGATAGATAAGGTGGTCAGGCAATCCCATTTTTTTAAGAATTTGCCATAGTTTCTTGTGGTCCACACAGTCAAAGGCTTTTGCGTAGTCAATGAAGCAGAAGTAGATGTTTTTCTGGAACTCTCTGGCTTTCTCCATAATCCAGCACATGTTAGCAATTTGGTCTCTAGGTCCTCTGCCCCTTCAAAATCCAGCTTGTACTTCTGGGAGTTCTCGGTCCACTTACTGCTGAAGCCTACCTTGTAGGATTTTGAGCATAACCTTGCTAGCATGTGAAATACATGCAATTGTACAGTAGTTGGAGCATTCTTTGGCACTTCCCTTCTTTGGGTTTGGGATGTAGACTGATCTTTTCCAATCCTCTGGCCACTGCTGAGTTTTCCATTGATGATGATAAAAAAAAAAATAGTGCACTGGTCCTTTGATATTGGGCTGTGGCACCAGGGTGGGTGACATGACCTTTACCCTAGTTCGTTCCTTTTTGCACACCACACACAGAATGATTAAAGTGGTAGGGAAAGCCCCCCCCCAACTCTGCGTTGGCTGTCTCTAGCAAGCATGTCATTGTTAGCACCACTCTGGCAGCCATTGATGATGATAAAATCCTCTGCGAGCTAGCAAAAATTTAATGCAACTTGCTAGGCATGTTGGACACCTTACTACAGTCAACCCTCGACTTACGAATTTAATCCGTTCCGGATTAACGTTCGTGTGTCGAAAAGTTCGTATGTCGAACTATGCATTCCCATAGGAATGCATTGAAAACCCATTAATCCGTTCCGGCCGAAGAAAAAAATACCCCCCCAAAAAAGAAATGAAAAATAAAACACTTGCAGTCCCACGCTGGGACTGCAAAACACACACACACAAAAAACAAAAACATCCAAAAATAAACATTTGAGCAAGTCCCACGGTGGGACTGCAAAAAAAAATCAGCAAAAAAAACAACAACACAGAAACATACCCCCCAGCCCAAACCTACCCTCCAAAACCCACCCAGAACAACTTTTTTAAAAGAAAAAACAGCAGCACCTTACCGTCGGAAGCCTCCCTAGCAAAGCACCAGCACCCGCAGCTTCTCCTTCCTCCTCTTGCGCAGCTTCGGCGGCGCTTACTCGCGAGTAGACCCGCGCTGTCTGTGGCGCTTACTCGCGAGTAGACCCGCGCCAGGAATGGGCAGGGAGCGCACCGGACTGGCGTCCCCCCCATCCCCCGCCGCTGCCTTTTTTACCTGCTGGGCAAGCCTCTGAGACCCAGCGCCGATCAGCTGAGAGGCGGGGAGAGGGGGGCGGGAGCGGAGAAGAACACAAAATGGCTGCCGGGAAGGCAGGGAAATTAAAAAATGGTGCTTCTCCCCTGCCCCCGGGAGGCTTCTGAAAGTGGCGCTTGCTGCGGGGGGAGGGGGAGGGAGGTTCCCTGCCTTCCCCGTGGGTTTTTTCCCCTGTTCGTAACTTGGAAAAAGTTCTCAAGTCGAGTCTGTTTTTTTCCTATTAGAGTGGTTCCTAAGTTGAAATGTTCGTATCTGGAGCCGTTCGTAAGTCGAGGGTTGACTGTACTCCCTATACCACCCCATGGCTGGAGTGCAATGTGTTCCAGCAAAAATAGTGCACATCTTTATTAAATTTCGTGCATCCTGCTAGTTCGGTACATAGCCTGGCAGCCATTGATACTGATGATATATCCTGCTAGTTTGGTACACAGTCTGTGTAGATTCAATAATATTTTGAATTCAAATAATGTATGATTTCCTTCCTTTCAAATCAAGGGGGTAATATCGCAGTATATAAATTTTGGGGGGGGGGGGTAAAATGTAAAAAAGTTCCCTGACCCCTGCTTTAATAGCTCCACTTTTCTTGAACAGATCTCTGGTTTTTCTCTTTCTAATATTTTCCTCTATATCTTTGCACTGTTCATTTAAGAAGGCCCTCTTGTCTTTCCTTGCTATTCTTTGGAAGTCTGCATTCAATTTTCTGTAACTTTCCCTATCTCCCTTGCATTTTGTTTCCCTACTCTTCTCTGCTATTTGTAAGGCCTCGTTGGACAGCCACTTTGCTTTCTTGCATTTCCTTTTCTTTGGGATGGTTTTTGTTGCTGCCTCCTGTACAATGTCACGAGCCTCCATCCATAATTCTTCAGGCACTCTGTCCACCAAATCTAGTTCCTTAAATCTGTTCTTCACTTCCACTGTGTATTCATAAAGGATTTGGTTTAGATTATACCTGACTAGCCCAGGGGTTTTTCCTACTTTCTTCAGTTTAAGCTTGAGTTTTGCTATAAGAAGCTGATGATCAGAGCCACAATCAGCTCCAGGTCTTGTTTTTGCTGACTGCATAGAGCTTCTCCATCTTTGGCTGCAGAGAATATAATCAATCTGATTTCGGTATTGCCCATCTGGTGATGTCCATGTGTAGAGTCGCCTCTTGTGTTGTTGGAAAAGAGTGTTTGTGATGACCAGCTTGTTCTCTTGACAAAACTCTATTAGCCTTTGCCCTGCTTCGTTTTGAACTCGAAGGCCAAACTTACCTGTTCCTTTTATCTTTTGACTCCCTACTTTAGCATTCCAGTTCCCTATAATGAGAAGAACATCTTTCTTTGGTGTCAGTTCTAGAAGGTGTTGTAAGTCTTCATAGAATTGGTCAATTTCAGCCTCTTCCGCATTGGTGGTTGGTGCATAAACTTGGATTACTGTGATGTTGAAAGGTCTGCCTTGGATTCGTATTGAAATCATTCTATCATTTTTGAGATTGTATCCCAGTACAGCTTTTCTCCCTCTTTTGTTGTCTATGAGGGCTACTCCATTTCTTCTACGGGATTCTTGCCCACAATAGTAGATATGATAATCGTCTGAATTGAATTCGCCCATTCCCATCCATTTTAGTTCACTGACGCCCAGGATGTCAATGTTTATTCTTGCCATCTCCTGTTTGACCACATCCAGCTTACCAAGGTTCATAGAACTTACATTCCAGGTTCCTATGCAGTATTTTTTTTGCAGCATCGGACTTTCCTTTCACTTCCAGGCGTGTCCGCAGCTGAGCGTCCTTTTGGCTTTGGCCCAACCACTTTATTAGCTCTGGAGCTACTCGTACTTGTCCTCCGCTCTTCCTCAGGAGCATGTTGGAGGCCTTCCGACCTGAGGGGCTCATCTTCCAGTGTCATATCTTTTAGCCTTTTGTTTCTGTCCATGGAGTTTTCTTGGCAAAGATACTGGAGTGGCTTGCCAGTTCCTGCTCCAGGTGGATCACGTTGAGTCAGATCTCTCCACTATGACCTGTCCGTCTTGGGTGTCCCTGCATGGCATAGCCCATAGCGTTTCTGAATTACTCAAGCCCCTTCGCCATGACAAGGCAGCAATCCATGAAGGGGATTGCTTCTTTACACCGTAACAATGATACAGTCATGGCCAAAAATATTGGCATCCTTGCAATTCTGTCAGAAAATGCAACCCTTCTCTCAGAAATTTGTTGCAGCTGCAAATGTTTTGTTACTCACATGTTCATTTCTTTGGTTTGCTTTGGAACAACACAAAAAAAGAGAGAAGGAAAGTCAAATCTGATTCAATCCCACACAGTAAACCTCTTGATGATATTGCGCACAGTGAACACAGGAACATTAAGATCTCTGGAGATGGACTTGTAGACTTCAGATTGTTGATGTTTTTCCACAATTATTTCTCTCAAATCCACAGACAATTCTTTACACTTCATTATTTTCTCCATGCTGAGTGTCACACTCAACACAAAGGTTGAGTCCACTTCTCTCCATCTTAACTGGTTGCAAGTGTGATTACTATATTGCCCACACCTCTTACTTGCAACAGGTGTGTCTAATTACAAATTAAAGGAGCATCACATGCTTGAAAAGGAATTATTTCTTACAATTTAGACAGGGTGCCAATAATTTTGGCCAGTGCATTTTTGGCTTTCTGTGTGGGATTGTATCAGATTTGACTTCTCTTCTCTGTTTTTTGGTGTTGTTCCAATGCAAACCAAAGAAATGAACATGAATACCAAAACATTTGCAACTGCAACAATTTTCTGAGAGGAGGGTTGCATTTTCTGACAGAATTGCAAGGGTGCCAATATTTTTGGCCATAACTGTACATGACAAGACATTTAGTTAAAATTTCAGACTGATTTTGATTTTAGGGTAAATGCTATCTTTTTCCACAACTTGTCATTTTGCTTTACTTGACAAAACGTACTGAGTTCTATTTACTTGATAACTATAAATAAAAGTCCTTCTACTTTAACAGTTCTCATTCATTGTTTTTCTCTGTCTACAATATTTTACCCACAGCCCAGCTCAATTTTAGTATTTAAGCTGAGCTTCTTTTGTTTATCTAGTTATTAGAGATGGGCACGAAGCACTTTGCACTGACTTGTGGGCACACACTGCTCCTTCTCTCCCTGTTGTGTGAGCTTCCATTCCAACAAAATCATGGACTTCCCTTCTCCACTTCTTCCAGCAGCTGCCCATTCAAAGGCAGTGCTGCATGAATCCCTGCCCCCCCTCCTCATCTTAGTGGGCAGCTGCTGGAAGAGGCAGGGAAGGGAAGTCCATGCTCCTGCTGGAATTGAAGATCTGCAACAGGGAGGGAAGGAGCAGCACACCCACAGGTCATTGGGGGAGACAGTTGGGGTGGGTGGGGAAAGTGAATGTATGGCATCTCTAGTGTCACACTGAGGACTTAGACGACATGACACGAAGTGCTTTGTGCCCATCTCTACTAGTTATCACAGTTATTTCAGGGTACCTCAGAGCAGTTTAGAAATAAAAGGATAGCAAAAAGAAAAGAAAAAAAATCAAAACAATGCCAAGAAGTAAAAAACATCATAAGCTCAAATAATGAGAAGCTCAGACCCAAAGAAAGTATACATTCCAAAGACCAGCAAAATATAATGATTTCTTTGAATAAGGATGTGAAAGTAAGCAAATATTTTATATTTGGAAATAGATGAACTAGTGTTGGCTTCACCCCCCCCCCCCGCAAGAGGATGGGCATATGAGCACCTCAAGCTTTCATTCTGACAAGGACCATGCAGAGCTGCAGCCCATCTAGGAGAAGGAAAACTCTGATCCCAAACCCCCATGCCGTGAGGAGAAGGAGGAGGCGGCACCATCACCCATGTGGCGAGGGAGCAGCCCGGGTAGGTGGGGCTCATCAGCCTGGGAAGGCAGCCCATCTAGGAGAAGGAAAACTCTGATCTCAAACCCCCATGCCGTGAGGAGGAGGAGGAGGCGCCGCCATCATCCATGCAGCAAGGGAGCAGCCTGAGTAGGTGGGGCTCGTTAGCCTGGGAATGCAGCCCATCTAGGAGAAGGAAAACTCTGATTCCAAACCTCCACTGCCTTGTGGCTATATCCACTGATGGAAAAGGCTTCAGGAGTTAACCTCGAGGCAAAATCCGGAGCCGGAGTCCCGGAGGCAGTTCGTGTCATTCTGGCAACTCCTGCGACATCGCTGGAACCAGTTGTATTGGCTCTTGCCTTTCTATTGGACTATTTCAGCGATGTGGAGAGGGGGGATATGCTGCTTGGGTAACAGCCTATCCTCCATATTATTTTACCCAGGCTTTGTGCCCTGGAGAGGACACTCCAGCTTCACATACAGCGTCGAAGTCCTCCATACAGAGCACGTTACCATAGTCTCTCGAGACTGAGGGATGCCTATGCCTATGTAATGTATATTATGAGAGAAATAAAAATCTATGAATATAGCTGGATAAGAACACGTTGTTGTAGGCCAAAAAACCAGAAGTTCATACAACAAATGTGCTATAATTGTATGAGTCTGATCTTTTGTGACCTGTGCCAGTAAGAGGCAGCAAATTGATTCCATGAACTGTTACTGTATATTGTTGACTAATCAGTATCACTGTTATGGCAAATAATTAACGAAAATAGAAGGAAGAACTTAAGCAGGTAGCCATGATGGTTGGAAAGTACTGACTTGAAAAGCAGAAGTAGAAAGAATTTTAAGCAATAAAGTACCTTATAAATATGAGTTCTGTGTTATGTCTTCTTTGCCTTTGACTCTGGGGCTGTATTGACCCATGGTAATCTGTGCTATTGCATGCATGCTCTTACAATAAAATAATACCTGTGACAACAGTCATTTTGTTTATTAGTTTAAAATATTATTTTACTTTGTTATTACTTTAAAATATTTTCAACAGTTTGGACTTCATAGAAGGAATAAACAGATTGAACTTAGCTCTCTCACTGAAGAACAGAAGGAAGAAATCAGGGAGGGATCCACTTTTGAGTTCACACAACCTGGCTCTTCCATGAATCTCTATGTTGACAATTGACTCTTGGACCTATCAGTGTACCTGGATCAGTGACTAGGTTGTGTACGTGGTTTAAGGCCTGGATGGCAGTTAAGTAACTGCTAGATTTGATTGTCCATGCCCACTCAAGCCTGCTGGATGCAGCCTTCCAGGAAGGTAAGTCAAGGACAGGCTTTCTCAGGTGTAGATATCTAGCTAGGTGAGTTCAGTGCCTCCAGTTTTATATACTGCCACCAGATCTTTCAGTCAGGCTTGATTGGCCCATGAAGGACATGGAAGCCAATGAAGGGTGCTTGAAGACTCTCTGACCCTTAGTTGTGACAACCTGCCATCACTGAACCCGGTATTTCCTGACCAGCTGGGGGCTCTATTATCTTGGAAAAGGGCTTGTGCCATATTGGAAAATGTTGGTCTTTTCTGTCTAAAGGAAGAAAGCCATACTATACTACTCTAATTGCTCAGTCAGGTTTCAAGTGATCAGCCTTTGTGGACCTTGGGCTTCCTTTGATGTTCTCATTAGCCAAGGAAAAAGCAGTGAACACACATTGTCCTCTATTCTCTTTATTGCAACCCCTGTAGTACTCCTACTTCCATCTTTCTGCTTCCCCTTTCCACTGCAGTGGCTTTTATGGGACCTGGCCACCCCAATCTACATTTGTGCCAGTCTTCTGACATGTGTGTGGTGGGCTGTTGGCCTGGTGAAATTTGTAGCAATGTTTTTCCCTGGCACCAGCATGCCCAGCTACCTCCAACCCAGCAGACACAGCTGGATGACAGTGGCAAATTACAACACTGCAGTACTACTCAAATAATTATTTGGAAAAATATTGAATTCAGAAAATGTTGATCTAATAGTGAAACAGTGAAATAAATATTTGGTATTTATTTTAATACATCTTTTATTACATAAAATCCTAAGCTAAAACTGTTACAGAAACCTGTTTTGTTCTACTATTCCACAGGTTCTTTTCACTTGGTATTTAAGAACAACCCAGTTTATAACTAAAGATGTACAATCCAAATTAGTTTACAAAGCTAAAATATTCCCACCTTATAATTTTGGAAATTTTAAGAAAACAAAACAAAACCTAAGACCAAACTTTAAGGTCATCAGTGTAATACAATTCCTTTGAAATGGACAGGAAATTGCATTCTCTACCATCTGGATATACAGGCCCTGAGTGTTACAAATAATTGCCTTTGGGTATATTTTTACCATCACACATCCAAGGCTACTGATGCATCTCAGACCCCACATGTCACATCCAGATGTCCTGTTTATCAAGGAGTGTGTCATCCTTCTTCCATAGCTGATCTGTGCCAGTCCAAATTCTTTGATATTCACATAAAAAAGATGACAGCACCATTTGATTCTAAGGTGAGAAGTTCTTAATTAGCCCTAAGTGGCCACTCGACTACCAAAGGGAAACACATAACTTAGAGCTAAGAATAAGTTACAGAAGGAACAGCAAAAGTATTGAAATGAGGTTCAAAGTTAAAGGACAGAAGAACACAGTACTATGAAACTGAATCCTTCAAAAACAAACCTCTGGTTTGTGAACACAGGTTATTACTTCTGAGTTCACAATGTCAGGAAATGGCCCAACGGTAACTTGCAATATTTTGTCTACATTGCTAGCAAGAAAAAACAACACTAAGCTTTGCATAGCAAGGGCCAGTCTAAATATTAGCAGTTAAGATGGTGCACAAGATCCCTTCTTCTGATGTTTGTTGTGGGTTTTCTGGGCTGTTTGGCCGTGTTTTTAAGGTTTTTCTTCCTAACGTTTCATCAGTCTCTGTGGCCGGCATCTTCAGAGGACAGGAGTCAGAACTCTGTCTGTGCTCTGTTGCAGTTTGTTGGATAGTTGAGTAAAACCACGGCCAAACAGCCCGGAAAACCCACAACAACCATTGGATTCCAGCCATGAAAGCCTTCGAGAATACATCCCTTCTTCTGCTCCCTACCATCCATATTTGTGCTCATGACCATATTGCTTGCTTGCAGCAGACAGCAGTTCAACTTGCTAGAATAAATCTTCTGTGGAAATATGGATATCTGTGTTTTTGTCAAGTACTGTGATGAAACATCTGCCTGTGATATCTAACTGACAGTGGCTCATTCACACAGGTGATTAGTCATATGTGTATGTGAACTTGCCCTTGATCTGTCTTCACCTGTGCATGAAGTGAGGGAAAAAGAAGGAGAAAGAGACTGAGAGAGAGAGAGAGAGAGAGAGAGAGAGAGAATGAAGGGAGAGGGGGAGAAAGAGAGAGGAATCTTGTGGGTCATGAAGCTGCAGTAATCCAAAGAAGTTCTCCTTCCACATTTTTCTTCACATCTGGCATTGAAAAACAGCAAGGCATGTGTGAGCCCCTTTCAGTTCAACAAGGCTTATATGGAAGTGCTACATTTTGCTTAGTTCAGTACCTATCAGCTCAGCAGTAAGTCCTACGACAAATTATATTAGGTCTTCAGCCTTACTGCAGGTGTGTAATTTAAGCCATTTCTGAGAACACAGGCAGGCAGGATAACTTCCAGGCACAGTATCCAGAAATATTCTCCTCTTAGGTGGACATTATATGAGTGTTAGAAATAATTGCACTTCAATCCTGTGTGAGCCTGCTCAAAAGCAGGTACTATTGAATTCAGTGGGACTTGTCCTCAGATAGGCTTGTCTAATGGACAGACAGCTGTGCCTTCATAATGATTTATTCTATTGGAAATATAGATGTGTTGTGTGTTGTCAAAAGCCATTGCCCTCCTACTGCAGAATAATGACACAAGACAAGTATTATGGGATAAACATGGGCCACACTTTATTGAATAATCATTCTTGCCCACTGTAAAAAGGGGGCCCCTGCCATAGTGTGGAATCAGGTTTTGCACAGGGGTCTCAACGGACCCCTTACCAAACAAATAGGTGAGTCCCTAGCCCCAAGTTCTTGCAGTCGTGAAGATAGCGAGTACCTGGCTGGCCCAAATTTGACCACCCCTGGACCTTGAGCCACATTCTCCTTGTTGACTGTTGGTTTGGGTGTGGCCCCAGTGCATCTTTTTCCCCAAGCACTGTAATTGCATGATCTGCAGTGCTGGGAGGTCAGATGAGCTATACATTACCTGTGATTGCGATGGGACTCACTGAAACCTGTTCTATCCGCACTACTCGCCACAGCATAGGGATTAGTGACACTAAATCCCATGCCCGCCATCCAGCTTCTCAAGCTCCAAAAGCAGGTCCCCCTGGATGTCTTTAAGAAAGACATCCAAGCCTCTATCCAAAAGGTGCACTCCATCATGCCGAAAGAGCTCGGGCCTGTCCGTGCAGATCTCCTGGTGACCAATCACCGATCCAAGGCCATTGCAAACAGCTCTGCATACTTCCCTGTTAACACTCCTCTGCACAGTGTTAACACGCTGAACATGTCTTGCCACCCTCCACATGAGCCGAGGGATGATCGTGGATCATAGAATGCTCATCACAGGGTGCAATGCCCTCAGCCATCTGAGGTCACATATTACATCCAAGATCAAGGCCTTTCCACCATACCTGGACAGATCATTACCGCCCAAGTGTATTAACAACACATCTGGGGGATGCAGACCAACTGCAGCCGCTCTGCAAAGTTGGCCCCATTGCATTCCTTAGAGCCCCTTCCATTCTATCTGGGCTCTAGCTCCAAGGCCCAAATTACTCCCCCAAGCCAACGTGGCCGCATATCATGCTGCCCAGAAAACATAACTGTGACCGATTATCATGACGTGTTGCCACCTCGCCATCACGACTGGACCTGCAATGCCAGAACAGAACCAGGAGCCTGCCTAGACGTGAGGGAGTGTTCTGATATATCTATGGTAAGCTGAAGATGACCACCGCCTGAGCCTTTTAATATCATCTGGATGATAGCCCAAGGCGGCTGCGGTAGAGGTGGCCCCGATTCTAAAAGAATGCATATCACATTTTAAACCTTGAATTCCTACCTTGTGCAGTGCCATGTCCGTCAGTTTCCAGAACTGGTACTTCGTTAAAGGGGAACCATCCGTATGCACAAAGAAATACTCCTCTCCCAGCCCCCTGACTTCCAAATATGCACCAACTGCCTTTACAGGACATAACTCTTCTATATAACAAGGTGCTAGTGTAAGTTCAGCACCCCTACCGTGTTGGTCGGCCTTGTATCAGCGAATATGAATCCAAACTGTCTCGTCCACTATCCTAACATCTTGCCATTGTAATGCTACCTTAGTCACATCGCCCTTTCCAGCGGCTACCACTTCACCAATTCTTAATGCGCCAAAAAAAGTTAATAGTGATGACACCCGAAACAACGCTGCCTCATAATCGTCCCTACAAATGACAGCCCATTGCTTACACATTTGTTCTAACAATGCTGGGGATATGGGTGCCCTTGCATCTTTAACCCAACCCCTTTCTTTATTCTAGCTTTCGATCATCTTCCATATACGGAAATCAGAGGTATAATCCTGATACCCCTGGACTGTAGCGTGAAAGGCTAGTGCAGACATTCTGCCTTGTATGGACCCTGGTGCCAGTCCCTTCCTATGTAGATATACAATAAACTGCTGTAGGTGTTCCACCGGGGCAGGCCATATCAGCTCTGAACCCACTAGGTTTCTGAACTCCTGAAATTCTATACTCACTGCTGCGTACCCTTTCCACGTCCTTGGGGCCAGGGCCAAACCTATTGCTCTTTCTGCATCATTACGCCAATTTGCCAGACCTCTGGGGGAAGGGTCTCTGGGAATTCGTTGGCTCCTGGATCTAACTCCCTGAACTAATTGATCTGTTGGCATGACAGGGCATCAGCTAAACTGTTATCGAGGCCTGGAATGTGCCATGCCTGAATTAAATATTGTATATGAGGGCACACAATGTAAATGCACACACCAATGCCATAACATGTTCAGAGTGCGAGGTGAGGTTGTTTATTATGTAAACCACCACCTGATTGTCGCACCAGAAACACACTACCGAATTGGCCCATTTGTGCACCCAAAGCCACAGGGCACCAACTATTGGAAAAAATTCCAGGAATGTCAAATCCCTAGAGATCCCCCACTGATGCCACTCCTCAGGCCACCGTTCGCCACACCATCTGCCCTTAAAATAGATTCCAAAACCTAGGGAACCTGCTTCATCTGTCTGTACCTGGAACTCGGCCCTAAGATTCGTCTCAGACCTCCAAAAATATATCCCATTGAACTCAGCTAAAAACTGGCTCCAAACTTGTAAATCTTGTCTCATACCACTTGTAACTCTTGTTCTATGGAAAGGACAATGGAGACCTTTCATTGCATTGCATAACCTACATAGAAACGTGCAACCTGGGGCCACCACCCTGCATGCAAAGTTCAGGTGACCTACAATCTCCTGCAACTCTCTCAGTGACACCTTTCTTTTTTGTAATATCAGATTAATCCATACCTTAAGGTCACTCAGTTCACTATGTGGCAATCTGGACGTCTGCCGCTTCGTATCCAACTCTATTCCCAAAAACATAAGGGACGTAGCCAGTCCCTCCATCTTTTCTTCGGCTAGGGGCAAACCCAACTCACTCGCCATTGATTGAAAGGCTTCTAGAATAAATTTGCACCTCCCGGTGTTCCCTTCCCCACAAAAAAGATAGTCATACAAATAATGGGCTGTGTTCCTGCAACCTACTCTACATCTGAGCTTCCATTGCAGGAACGAACTGAAGCACTCAAACACCGCACATGAAATGGAACAACCCATAGGCAAAGCCCTATCTATGTAATAAAAGCCTTGAAAATGAAAGCCCAATAGGTCAAAATCCTGGGGATGGACAGGGAGAATATGAAATGCTGATTTAATGTCACATTTTGCAAGCTCTGCCCCTATGCCACATCTACGGACCATACAAACCGCCTCATCAAATGAGGTGTATCACACTGTGCATAGCTCCTGTGGGATGGCATCATTCACTGACTCTCCCTCAGGGTATAGCAGGTGATGTATGAGCCTGAACTCACCCTGATTCTTTTTGGGCATCACTCCCAGTGGCGAAACCCTCAGGTTTTCTAATGGAGTGTTTGGAAAAGGTCCCAACACTCTACCTTCTTTCACCTCCTTAGCAATTTTATCTTGGACTATAGTTTCCATCCCTTTTACAGATTTCAGGTTGTGCACGAAGAACTCCTTACACTCACCAACCACCAGTATCCTGAAACTACACTTAAATCCCTCTAAAAGGTATTTGGCATCTTCCCGCCTAGGGTATTCATGTAGCCACATCTCTAAAACAGAGACCTTAATTGGGCTGGGGCCCTTTGCTAGTGTTACCCCCTCCACCATTTGTCTTTTTGCTACCTCCAGGGTCTTTGTTGTTTCTTTGAGCTCGGGCCCTAAAACACGATGAGCTGGGGTGCTGGCCACCGCATACTGAGCATTCATGCCTGAAATGGCATGCTTTTCATGAGCATGCACCTGTTGCATTATAGTCCCAACAAAGCAAGTGGGGTTGAACCACCTTCCCGTGCCTACACGGGGGTTCTGATTTTGTCCCACTCTGCAAATGAAGTGCCCACTATCGAACCTATCACCTGAATTTGGCCTGGCTGGCATCATATACTGCAACCAAAGTCCTGGCAGAGACTCGTCCCATCATAAATTTGGATGAATCACACTTCTCATACAAAATGATTCATCATAAAGCAACCATGCTTGCTCAGCGAAGTCTACATATGCCCTGTATATCAAATCGAGGTACTGGAACAATGACTGAGCTCTCCAAGGCTGAGCCTTCACTACCACCACAGGGTAAATTAGGAAACCGGGGAGTCAGTTTGCCCATGTCCAATCTGGCCTATGCCTCCTACGCTTCTCTTTATCTCTTTCATCCTCTTTCTCAAGATCCTTTTTCTCTACATCTCTATTCAGGAGCTCAAACAAGTCAACATAATTACCTCTTCAATTTTTTTCCTTGGTCGCTGGGGTGAGGTGATTGCCCAATGGCATAGCATGATCCCCGAATGGCAAAGCCTTTAAAGGGATGGAGTTGTATCCGGTGTTGGATACTGATGGGTAGTGCCAAACCCCCACACCGGTTGTGGAACCCAGCAGAGCTGAGAATGTAACATGTGAATATGTAGTGGCCCAGTTTCCCAACTGGGTACTTGTACTAGGCCAAGGAGTAATTGGGGCCCTAAATCCCTGCATGTTGTGCTCTGTATGGAATTGTGAGCTACCTTGACCACTGCCAGGCCATTGCCAGGCAGGCAATATTGGGAGGGTGTCTGGTGCAACTGTCAGCTCACCTGATGACAGAGGCGGCATCGCATCATGCTCCTCCCTGCCACACTGGTAACTGCCACCTCTTCAACTGCTTCCTGTTGACCCCTATTTGTTGCCAATTATCCAGCTGCCTCCGGTGTCTGAGTCTCTTTTCTCATCCTCACTCTGATGCTGTGGTGTTACAGCTGAGGCATCTGATTCCCTCCTGGACAGCCCAGTGGCCTGCTGATCCACCTCTAGAGCAGCAAAATGAGACATTAAATTTTCCGCCATGGCCTTAAGCTTAGCTCTCCTATGGCTTTTGGCCTCCCTAGCAGAATGGTGTGGTTGCGCTCTGCTATGCTGCAGAGCCTTTTGAGCTGCTCTCTCAGCATCTAAAGCTGAAATTTTGTCCTGCAGCTGTTGCCAAATAGGCCAAGACTCCTCATCTGAGGATGACTGAGAAAGTGAAACTTGAGGAGCTACACACCTCTTAGCAGGCTGCTTGCCTTTCTTATTACCTTGGCCCTTCCAGGAAGCCATATTTACCACCAAAACTCAATTTTAACACTTCCAATCACCCCAAAAAGCAGGAATGTAGCCGCCTGCGCCCTCTTCAAATTCACTTAACACTAAGTATTCCACTACCTAAATAGGTGCCAGGCAGTAGATTGGCCAAAACTGCAGAGACAAATGTAGGTGATATGGCTAAAAAAGCCCTCTTCATTTAAAAAAAAATTATGCCCTTTGTCACGTTTCCGGGGGTTTTAACAGGCAAAAGTCCAATAAACCAGTCCAATATCAGAAGTCCAGAAGATGCAAAGCAGATACCAAAATGCCAGAGCCAAAACACAAACCGTAGTCAGAAGTCAGAGTCCAAAGCCAAGGGTCCAGAAAACAAGGTCCAAGATGAGCAGGAGCGTGGATGCGAGCCAGGCTGTTGACTTGTTGCTTCCACAAGCTTGCAAGCCTCTGGGTGCAGATTTTATAGCAACAGCAGTCATCTAAACACCTCATCCTGCTAAATCTCAGGGCTGGTCGACCTGATGTTCCTATGGGAAGCATTCATGCGGGCTTCGGATCTTCGTGTCACGAGTCCTTGCCGAAGCTTCTCCCTCCCTCTGGCTACTGGGGGAGGAGAATCTGGTGGTGATTCAGCTGCCTGCGATTCTGATTGCCCAGCATTCTCCTCAGCTGTAATTAACCCCTCAGATTCCAGATCTTCTTCGGCTGAACTCAGGACACCTTTCCAGCCGCCAACCTAGCTCAGCTACGCACCTTCACTATACCCTAACCTAAAAGACTGACACGTGCCAACCTGTCCTTTATTATTTATGTAATATACTTCCCTACAATATTATAGGTATTAGTGACTGTAGCGGACACTCTGCCTTCCCATATATGTAATGGTATTAGCCTGCACCAATGGAAGCTGTTGGGAGGCAGAGCCGGAGAGACCAGAAGGGAGGGGTGAGTCAGTGAAGAGAATTTTGAGAGAGATATAGAGAGAAAGGTTTGAGGAGAAAGGAAGATAGTTTGGGTTTGAGGCAGAGAGAGAATTTAAGGAGTGAATATTCAGAGTGTTATCTGTATTAGTTAAGATAGAAGAGTTTAAAGGAAAATACTGAAGCTTTGTGTAACTTTAATAATGTGCTTAAGAACTATTTCTGAAACAACTTGTAACCAATAAACCTGTTTTTATTTCAAAGTTAAGTACTGAATGGACCTCAGTCTTTTGTAAGAAATATAGTTGGTAAAGAGATCAACTGGTGGCAGCATGGTAAAGAATGTGTTGGGATACTCGCGTGAGCTCTTTGGTAAAACAAGCAGGGGTCACGGGGTAAATGTCACAGTGACTTCTAATATTTATTAAGAATTTTCTTTATCTTTCCTTTTCTTTTTTAAAATTTATTTATAGGTAGGCTTAATACGCCTATTATTATAATTGGCTGCTTTAACTCCTAATTTATTCTGAAATAATTAATACTTTCTGGGCTAAAAAGCCCCCAACCCCAAAGGGTGGAATCATCTGAAGTATGATATGAGGTAATCAAATACCTAAAATTCATAAAATGTATACCGCGTTAACTAATGAATTGATGCCAATTAACTTAAGTATTAAATATTAAATAATTAACAATAATTTATTCCCAAGTGTAGCACTGCCCACCCGATCCTGCTGACCAAGAGGGTCGAGCGCCCATTCGCATAGCCGGGCCGATACCAACCCTTGGAGTGCTGGCTTTTAATGATTAAATAAAATTGTATTTATGATGATGCTGCTTATTATTATTATTATTATTATTATTATTATTATTATTATTATTATTATTATTATTATTATTATTATTAATAATAATAATAATAATAATAATAATAATAATAATAATAATAATAATAATAATAATAATAATAATAATAATAATAATAATAATAATAATAATAATAATAATAATTTAATAATGAATTTATATTCCTATATATATTACTACAAAAGAATTAATTGTTGGCTGGATTAGGGGTTCCCCCCAGAGCTATAAGGAGGCTTAGAGGGTGCTCAGGCCTCTACCTGGCGATGCCTGGGTGGCCGTGCCCTTCCATCTAGCACTATCTCCAATTACCACCCAATAACAAAATTAAGAAAATGAAATAAATTAAATTCTTCAGCTGAAAACAGCTCCTTGGTTAAAGAGCTGAAAAGCCCCTAAGCAAACCGTGGGGGTGTGTGCCAATGCCAACCCCCCCATTCCATGAGCGAGATCATCCAGGCCTCGAGAAGGAGCTATGCAGATTGAAAAAGATCACACAAGCAGTGGAGCTCCAGCCTCCTTGTGTTGCCAGCAAGGAAGAGGATGGAGGGAGGGGGGAATGCCATTAAATAGCTCACTCCTTCTCCCCTCCCTCCCATCCTGGGTCGCTCTCACGAGACTCCCAGCATCTCGCAATATCCAGGGAAGGAGGCAATGGAGACCCGTGCTGCTGATGCATGGCTCGCCAGCAGGTCGAGCAGAATATCGAGTCTTTTAAAAACATCTGAATGTGGTATGTTGTGTCTTGTGTCCATAGTTCAAAACTCCATGAAATGGTCCAATATTGCCTTGCAGTTTCATGTGCAAATGAATGCCAGAAATTACATAGCAAAGATCAGCCAGAATATTGATTATACCAATGTCCAATGATCTACAGCACCCCCTCTTGTGCTCATTACCATTCCCAAACAGATAACAAGCAAGGGAAAATCTGAGCACTTTACTCCTTTTTTCCCCTCTCAGTTAACCACATCTCACCCAAACACAATGCAATTGTTATGGTTGTTTTTTTTAATAAGTTCCAAGAACATGGGATAGGATAAGAACAACACACAGTTAGAATTAAGGAACAAGGTGCCTGTGCCCATTAGTGCACAAACAGAGCAGGAAATTGCTTTAAGTAGCAGGGTTAAGTATAGAGTTCAATCACAAAAGCATGCACTTCTAGCTTCCTTCTGTCTTAAAGATATGCAGGTGTTTCTTGGTTTCAGGGTTTGGGGCCTTTCAGAAAGCCTTTGTTTTTGTGTGGATATGAAGAATCTACTTAGATCCTGCAGGCCTAAGGCACAGTCATGGCTAAAAATAATGGCACCCTTGCAATTCTGTCAGAAAATGCAACTCTCCTCTCAGAAAATTGTTACAGTTGCAAATGTTTTGGTACTCACATGTTCATTTCTTTGGTTTGCATTGGAATAACAACAAAGCCAAAAAAACAAAACAAAAGTCAAATCTGATATAATCCAACACAGAAACCCAAAAATGCACTGGCCAAAATTATTGGCACCCTATACTTAATATTTGGTAGCACCCCCTTTGGAAAAAAGAACTGAAATCAATCGCTTCCTGTAACCATGAATGAGTTTCTTACACCTCTCTACTGGAATTTTGGACCACTCTTCTTTTGCAAACTGCTCCAGGGCCTTCAGATTTGAAGGATGCCTTCTCCCAACTGCTGTTTTGAGATCTCTCCACAGGTGTTCTATGGGATTCAGATCCAGACTCATTGCTGGCCATTTCAGAACTCTCCAGAGCTTGGTTTGTAACCATTTCTGAGTGCTTTTTGAAGTGTGTTTTGGGTCATTGTCCTGCTGGAAGACCCATGACCTCTGATGGAGATGCAGCTTTCTGACACTGGCCACTAAGTTGCACCCCAAAATTCTTTGGTAATCATCCAATTTCATGATACCATTCACACAGTCAAGACATCCAGTGCCAGAAGCAGCAAAGCAACCCCAAAACATCTTTGAACCTCCACCATGTTTGACTGTAGGAACTGTGTTCTTTTCTTGGAATGCCTCATTTCTTTTTCTGTAAACAGTGTCATGATGTCCTTGACCAAAAAGCTCTACTTTTGTCTCATCTGTTCACAGTACGTTCTCCCAGAAGGATTGTGGTTTTGTCACATAAGTTTTGGCATAATCCAGTCTTGCTTTTTTATGCCTTTGTGTCAGCAGTGGTGTCGTCCTGGGTCTCCTACAATAGCATCCCTTTTCATTCAGATGGCCACGGATAGTGCGAGCTGACACTGTTGTACCCTGTGTCTGCAGATCAGCTTGAATTTGTTGGGAAGTTAATCTGGGTTCTGTATCCACCATTCGAACAACCCTTCATTGTAATTTTTCAGTAATTTTGCTCTTCCGTCCACATCCAGGGAGGTTAGCTACAGTGCCATGGGCTGTAAACCTCTTGATGATATTGCACACAGTGGACACAGGAACATTAAGATCTCTGGAGATGGACTTGTAGCCTTGAGATTGTTGATGTTTTTCCACCATTTTTTCTCTGAAATCCACAGACAACTCTTTACACTTATTTATTTATTTATTTATTTAACTTATATGCCGCCGACACTACCCAAAGGTCTCATCATTCTTTTCTCCATGCTCAGTGTTACACACAACACAAAGGTTGAGTCAACTTCTCTCCATCTTAACTGGTTGTAAGTGTGATTACTATATTGCCGACATCTCTTACTTGCAACAAGTGTGTCTAAATACAAATTAAAGGAGCATCACATGCTTGAAAAGCAATTATTTCTTACAATTTAGACAGGGTGCCAATAATTTTGGCCAGTGCATTTTTGGCTTTCTGTGTGGGATTGTATCAGATTTGACTTCTCTTCTCTGTTTTTTGGTGTTGTTCCAACGCAAACCAGAGAAATGAACACATGAGTACCAAAACATTTGCAACTGCAACAATTTTCTGAGAGGAGGGTTGCATTTTCTGACAGAATTGCAAGGGTGCCAATATTTTTAGCCATGACTGTATGTGTCTTAGCTTAATCACCAACGAGTTTACCAATGACCATACCTAAATATTTGTTCTTTAGGTAAATGGATGAAACCTGTTACATAGGAAAGTAACTGCAGCTAGTATTCACATGTGAACCAGCATTTATGCTAGAGTTCCAGTAAGTTCTGTACTTTGTGAGATTTGATTGGTTGGTAGAATCCATCGCACTTACTTTGAGTCAATTGTATTTTTTTTTAAAAGACACACCTTGGGTAGTGTGACGTTCACCCTTGTGGCACCTGCGTGTTTTGCCCTCACAAAGGCTCAAGTCGTGTTTTCCTCTCGCTGCTACCAGTGGATTACCTCAATCCACAATATAAATGACGTTTGTCAGGACACTTGTCTTGTGAATACAAACAGAACTTATTTATTGAACTGAAGCAGATTTAATAATCACAGAAGTTCTTCAGATAAACATTGTACACAAGCCAATCATTAACAGTTCTCTCAGTACATACTTTTCTCTTGCAATATAATTACCACCTTCTCTACCTATTTTCTTAACCAGTTTTATCTCTCAGTATTTGTTCTCTCTCTCTCTCTGACTAACCAGTCCTTATCTCTATCTGGATCTCATCCCAATCTCTATCTGTATCTCTATCTCTATCTCTATCTCATCACAATCTCTATCTCTCACTCTCTCTGACTCCTCCTTCTCCTGCCAAACCTTATGTAGCTGCTGACTCCGCCTCTCCAATCCTCTCATAGGCTCATGCAAAGTAGCTCATGACTATGAGTGGCATGAGTGACGTGGGGCGATCGTCACAGGTAGCATCCTCACTTTTCTCACTGTATACTATCACTGTGGTGGATGACTCTCTGAGATGCACTCTGCCCAACTCTGTATTCTTCACTACTAGACTGTCTGGTGAGGTCCACTGGTTTAGAAAGTACAGATTAGGAACCTAAATTTCTTATTTTGTCCTGTCTATATTGTCAAAAAATAATTGAGAGAATTGTAAGAATTTACTCTTACAATATAATATTAAAATTATTCTCGACTGTCTGTAGGTGGACCTATGGATAGTGCCTGATCCTTCAGCCATAGCTAAAACTGCTGTATTATATGGTTTCTGCTTGTTGCTGTAGGAAAGCAGGGTACTCAGGGATTGGGGTGTTTCTTTATCTAGTCGTCAAAACAATACTTACCTGATTTTAGGAAAGTGTAAAAACATATCCTTGCCTATTAGCATATGATGACCTGCAGTACTATTTTTAACTGTTCTGTTTGTTGCATTTAATAGTTTCAATACATATAGTTTACTTTAATGTGCATAGTTTTTCTTTTTTTTAACCATCGGATTGATTTTACTTCATTTTATGGTTAAATTTGGTTTTATTTTTTCTTATTCTTTTATGAAAATTGTAATTTACCTTAGTGTTACTTTCTAGTGAAATATACAATCAATAAATAAGTAAAACTAAGGCATAAGTTTCCTTTGGCTAGGGTTGTTGGGCTAGTACAGAGATGACAGTAGCTTATCTAGCTTGAAGGGATTCTTTAGCCATGGCATATCTACTCATAAATGGCATCCAATGCTAGATGGTCTAAGGTGGGGTTACACTGCTGCCTTGTCACAGTTGCTGCTATTATTAAACAGCTGAGAGATGTAAAAAACTGGCTGATTTATGCTAAATCACCCAGACATCTATTAATGTCCTAACTAAATGATATAGTATCAGTAAAACAGCATGTGAAAAACTTTAGAAGGCAATATTGGAAAATGTTTCATAACACAAGGTTTCCCTTGGCAGTTTTTTGGTTTTAGGGCACTTTGTTTCTCAAAGGACACTTTTGTTGTTGTTTAGTCGTTAAGTCGTGTCCGACTCTTCATGAACCCATGGACCAGAGCACGCCAGGCCCTCCTATCTTCCACTGCCTCCCGGAGTTGGGTCAAATTCATGTTGGTAGCTTCAATGACACTGTCCAACCATCTCATCCTCTGTCGTGCCCTTCTCCTCTTGCCTTCACACTTTCCCAACATCAGGGTCTTTTCCAGGGAGTCTTCTCTTCTCATGAGATGGTCAAAGTATTGAAGCCTTAGCTTCAGGATCTGTCCTTCCAGTGAGCACTCAGGGTTGATTTCCTTCAGAATGGATAGGTTTGTTCTCCTTGCAGTCCAGAGGACTCTCAAGAGTCTCCTCCAGCACCACAATTCAAAAGCATCAATTCTTCGGTGGTCAGCCTTCTTTATGGTCCAGCTCTCACTTCCATACAACACTACTGGAAAAACCATAGCTTTGACTATGTGGACCTTTGTCGGCAAGGTGATGTCTCTGCTTTTTAAGATGCTGTCTAGGTTTGTCATCGCTTTCCTCCCAAGAAGCAGGCGTCTTTTAATTTCCTGGCTGCTGTCACCATCTGCAGTGATCATGGAGCCCAAGAAAGTAAAATCTGTCACTGCCTCCATATCTTCTCCTTCTATTTGCCAGGAGGTGATGGGACCAGTGGCCATGATCTTCGTTTTTTTGATGTGGAGCTTCAGACCATTTTTTGCGCTCTCCTCTTTCACCCTCATTAAGAGGTTTTTTAATTCCTAACCACTTTCTGCCATCAGAGTGGTATCATCTGCATATCTGAGGTTGTTGATATTTCTTCCAGCAATCTTAATTCTGGCTTGGGATTCATTCAGTCCTTCTTTAGCATGATGTATTCTGCATATGAGTTAAATAGGCAGGGAGACAATATACAGCCTTGTCGTACTCCTTTCCCCATTTTGAACCAATCAGTTGTTCCATATCCAGTTCTAACTGTTGCTTCCTGTCCCACATAGAGATTTCTCAGGAGATAGATGAGGTGGTCAGGCACTCCCATTTCTTTAAGAACTTGCCATAGATTGCTGTGGTCCACACAGTCAAAGGCTTTTGCGTAGTCAATGAAGCAGAAGTAGATGTTTTTCTAGAACTCTCTGGCTTACTCCATAATCCAGCACATGTTAGCAATTTGGTCTCTAGTTCCTCTGCCCCTTCGAAATCCAGCTTGTACTTCTGGGAGTTCTCGGTCCACATATTGCTGAAGCCTACCTTATAGGATTTTGAGCATAACTTTGCTAGCGTGTGAAATGAGTGCAATTGTACGGTAGTTGGAGCATTTTTTGGCACTGCCCTTCTTTGGGATTGGGATGTAGACTGATCTTTTCCAATCCTCTGGCCACTGCTGAGTTTTCCAAACTTGCTGGCATATTGAGTGTAGCACCTTAACAGCATCATCTTTTAAGATTTTAAATAGTTCAACTGTTTCCCTTCACTTCTCTGCTATTTGTAAGGCCTCGTTGGACAGCCACTTTGCTTTCTTGCATTTCCTTTTCTTTGGGATGGTTTTTGTTGCTGCCTCCTGTACAATGTTACAAGCCTCCAACCATAGTTCTTCAGGCACTCTGTCCACCAAATCTAGTTCCTTAAATCTGTTCTTCACTTTCACTGTGTATTCATAAGGGATTTGGTTTAGATTATACCTGGCTAGCCCAGGGGTTTTTCCTACTTTCTTCAGTTTAAGCTTGAATTTTGCTATAAGAAGCTGATGATCAGAGCCACAATCAGCTCCAGGTCTTGTTTTTGCTGACTGTATAGAGCTTCTCCATCATTGGCTGCAGAGAACATAATCGATCTGATTTCGGTATTGCCCATCTGGTGATGTCCATGTGTAGAGTCGCCTCTTGTGTTGTTGGAAAAGAATGTTTGTGATGACCAGCTTGTTCTCTTGACAGAACTCTATTAGCCTTTGCCCTGCTTCATTTTGAACTCCAAGGCCAAACTTCCCTGTTGTTCCTTTTATCTCTTGACTCCCTACTTTAGCATTCCAGTCCCCTGTAATGAGAAGAACGTCTTTCTTTGGTGTCAGTTCTAGAAGGTGCTGTAAGTCTTTATAGAATTGGTCAATTTCAGCCTCTTCAACATCAGTGGTTGGTGCATAAACTTGGATTACTGTGATGTTGAAAGGTCTGCCTTGGATTCATATTGAAATAATTCTATCATTTTTGAGATTGTATCCCAGTACAGCTTTCCCCCTCTTTTGTTGACTATGAGGGCTACTCCATTTCTTCTACGGGATTCTTGCCCACAATAGTAGATATGATAATCGTCTGAATTGAATTCGCCCATTCCCATCCATTTTAGCTCACTGACGCCCAGGATGTCAATGTTTATTCTTGCCATCTCCTGTTTGACCACATCCAGCTTACCAAAATTCAGAGATCTTACATTCCAGGTTCCTATGCAGTATTTTTCTTTGCAGCATCGGACTTTCCTTTCACTTCCAGGCGCGTCCACAGCTGAGCATCCTTTCGGCTTTGGCCCAACCACTTCATTAGCTCTGGAGCTACTTGTACTTGTCCTCTGCTCTTCCTCAGTAGCATGTTGGATGCCTTCCAACCTGAGGGGCTCATCTTCCAGCGTCATATCTTTTAGCCTTTTGTTTCTTTCCATGGTGTTTTCTTGGCAAAGGTACTGGAGTGGCTTGCCAGTTCCTGCTCCAGGTGGATTTCGTTTAGTCAGAACTCTCCACTATGACCTTTCTGTCTTGGGTGTCCCTGCACAGCATAGCCCATAGCTTCTCTGAATTACTCAAGCTCCTTTGCCAGGACAAGCCAGCAATCCGTGAAGGGCAAAGGACACTAGGCAAGGTGTTTCTCAACATTGACAAGGGAAGGGACTAGTGAGGATGAATATTACAATAAGAAAGTGATGCAGCAGTTAACTCTTCATGAATGTCAATACATTGCTTACCATTTGAAAGAAAGGGGAACAAGTGCAGTGGTCATTCAGTGCCCATGGCACCAAAAACACAAGTGAGTATAGAGAAAATCAGCAGCAATTTTCACAAACCAATTTGGATATAAATGATTCAGGGATTGGATCATTTTAAAGTTTCCATGCCGGTAAGGTTTGGGAAAAAAATAGATCAGTTGGCCAAATGAATTGATTTTATCTGTGTGTCATGTGAATGGAAATTTATAAAATGATTTAAATAAAGCCAGAATAGATATAACTGCGGCTCTCATGGTCTATGTGATTGTAACCTGTATCTCTTCTCTATGCTTATGAGACTGCCTGTAATTCCTCATCTTGAGGAAATTAACTTTTGTCATTCTTGTTCTAATATTAAAGCTGCAGAATTAATGAAGCTCAAACAAATATTTTTGATTTAAAGTATCTCGTGCCATGTTGATAAGTTTAACAGATAGGCTTGATCTTTTAATTATACAACACAGCCAATGAATCAACAGACTAATAGGTCACCTAACACACATACGTTATACCTACTGTATGTACTGCACAAATAGTTAAGGGACATCCATCAAATTGTTGGTAAAATATTCCACAGTGTACAAATAAAACATTTGTTCATCCTATTAAACTGACATTTTTTATTAACTTGAAGAGGTCACCAATAAAAACTCTGAGTGCATTAATATTTATGTGGAATTGCACCCAAGTAAACAAGGCTATATGTCCCTAGATTCAAAGGAAGAGAAAGCTGCATGTTTAAATCATTATGAGGGTTTGAAGAAAAAAATTGCCATGAAAATGAAACTGGGTTTAAAAATATGAGAAATAGATATAATGCCTTTCCCCAATATGGCCTATATAGGCTCATGAAGAACATCTCACTGTTTCTGAGATGTTGATCATGAAAAGCTATAATGGTAAAATCATAAAGGAATCTCAAATCCCTCCAGATGTCTTGGCTCCATTGGGAAACTGAGACACCGAACACAAGCAGAATTCTTTTTCATTGTGGCTGATTGCACTTATCAGCATTAGTGATGAGCAGGGCCAAACAAAAAAACAAGAGAAAAACCCACATTTCTTTCATTTTCATTTTTTTCATTTTTTCTCACAGGTTCCTCTTTTGTTTTTGTATTTTTGTTTAATACAAAGGAAAAAGACCCTTGAAGTTTAGCTGACTAATTGGTAATTGCTTCAATCTTCTTTCCTCCCCTTTTTAAAGACAACAGTTTACAGTGGAACCTCTATTTACGAACTTAATCCGTTTTGGAACGGTGGCCGTAAGTTGAAATGTTCATAAGTAGAAGCACCATTTCCCATAGGAATGCATTGAAAACCTATTAATCCGTTCCGGCCGAAGAAAAAAATACCAAAAAATAAAATAAAATTAAAATAAACAGAGCAAGTCCCACGCTGGGACTGCAAAAAAACAAAAACAAAAAACAAACGAATCCAAAAATAAAGCATTGGAGCAAGTCCCACGCTGGGACTGCAAAAAAAAAAAAAAAAAAAAAAAATCACCAAAAAACAAAACAACACAGAAACATAACCCCCCCCAGCCCAAATCTACCCTCCAAAACCCACCCAGAACAACTTTTTTAAAAGGAAAAAGCAGCACCTTACCAGTCCGAAGCCTCTGCGGAGGCTTCCCCGGCTTCCAAAGCAGCGGCACCCGGCGCTTCTCCTTCCTCCTCCTGCCGCACGCCCCTCCCAGGGCGTTTGGAGGTGCTTACTCATGGGTAGACCCCGTGCCTTCTGCAGTGCTTACTCATGAGTAGACCCGCGCGGTGGGGAAGCCCTGGGAGGCCTCCGAAGGCACCCATCGCGGCGGCGCTGGAAGCCCGGGAGGCTGTGCCTCCCTTTTCCTAACTTTTGGGGTGAAAGAGCTACAAAGAAGCAGCCTCTTCGCCACCAACGGTTAGCAAATTTAAATTTCCCGCCCTTTTCCCCTGCCTTTTTCCGTTCGTACCTTGAAGCTCCGGCCACAAGTAGAAGCAAAATTTTGTGGCCGGAGCTGTTTGTAAGTTGAAATATTCGTAGGTAGGGATGTTCGTAAGTAGAGGTTCCACTGTATTTACCACCAGTCTGCATAGGTCTCACCTGTTCTCTGATTTTTGGGAGGATTATTTATTTATCAGTTTCATATGTCGTTTGCTGGTCACACCAAACAGCATATCACTTCTCTCCCTGACCTCACGAGTCTCTATTTAGACCACAAGAGTCTACTTAAAAAACAAAAACAAAAAAAACATGTAGTCACAGCCTCTCTCCCTCCCTCTCTCTCTCTCTCTCTCATTCACACACACACACACTTCTAGATACAATACTCAATTATTTGTTTTTTAAAGAGTAAGAAAAGAAGTTCCATTATTTCCTTAGCCTGAAAAGACCTCTTCCCCAATATGGGACAGAATTTTACTTTGCAAACAGAGACACTTTTGCTACTTATTTTTTAATAACTGTAATTCACATGCCATGATAGGGCTAAATACTGATACTGATTTTAAAAAAATGTGTTCCTGCCCTTGTATTCTTTGTTAGATGGGCACCACAACTCATTCCCACCCTTGACAAGTTCTCATGATTACTTAAGACTGAAATGTTATATCAGTTTATCCAGGAGCATACCCCACTGATCTCAGTGCATTAAACTTCTGAGTAGACATAAAATACTAGGTTCTGAATTACTTGAATCTGAATTTCACCCACAAGGATGAATATGTATGTATGTATGTATGTATGTATGTATGTATGTATGTATGTATGTATGTATGTATGTATGTATGTATGTATGTATGTATGTATGTATGTATGTATGTATGTATGTATGTATGTATGTATGTATGAAAAAATGCAAACCCCTCCAGTTTATGAATATCGGATGTTGTGCTTTGGTACCCATGTTTCAAAAAGCCAGGAAATGGCCCCATATTGATGCATAGTGTCATGTTTGCATAGCCATCAGGAAAAAGAATGCCAACGTTTACATAGGAAAGGGCAGTTTGAATGTTGACAACACCAATGGCAGCAGTCAAGATGATCACAGGATACCTTCTATTGCTCACTCTCATTCACACTTGTTGAAAAACAGCACTGACAATTGCTTTGTGCTTTGGTGAGAAGTGGTGAACTGATGAAAAAAGGAGTCAGCTTCTGGGATTTTCCCTTGTGTGGTGTCCCTTTTTTAAAAAATATCTTTTAAAATATCTTCACACCAGAAGCAGAATCCCCTGTTTGACCAGGAAGGAGTTTTAAAAAATTTCCTCTTTTTTTAAATTTTTAAAAAATATTTTATATCCCAACGTATAACTTACAAATATACAAAAATGACATCCTATATATGTATGTATATATCTATATCTAAAAACAGTACATATTATAAAGCTTAGCCTACAAGCAGTCTTATTTAGTAATACATTTCTTTCGGCAAGATCTTTTCCATATTATTCATTTACTTTCTATTTATTACAAGACTTTTATTTTCCACCATTCATAGAATAGGTTCCAGCTTTGATAATAAATTGATTTTTCTTGTCCTTTTAATCTCTTTGTTAGTCTGTCCATTACTGCACATTCTAATATTTTTTTGATAATCATGTCGTCCTTTGGCGGATCTCCCTCTTTCCAGACCTGTGCCCATACTAATCTAGCTGCTGTCAGAACATGTGATATTAGATAATAGCTTTGCATGTTTACATTTGTTGTTGTTTAGTCGTTTAGTCATGTCCGACTCTTCGTGACCCCATGGACCAGAGCACGCCAGGCCCTCCTGTCTTCCACTGCCTCCCGGAGTTTGGTCAGATTCATGTTGGTAGCTTTGATGACACTGTCCAACCATCTCATCCTCTGTCGTCCCCTTCTCCTCTTGCCTTCACACTTTCCCAACATCAGGGTCTTTTCCAGGGAGTCTTCTCTTCTCATGAGATGACCAAAGTATTGAAGCCTCAGTTTCAGGATCTGTCCTTCCAGGGAGCACTCAGGGTTGATTTGCTTTAGAATGGATATGTTTGTTCTCCTTGCAGTCCAGAGGACTCTCAAGAGCCTCCTCCAGCACCACAATTCAAAAGCATCAATTATTCGGCGGTCAGCCTTCTTTATGGTCCAACTCTCACTTCCATACATCGCTACTGGAAAAACCATAGCTTTGACTATGCGGACCTTTGTTGGCAAGGTGATGTCTCTGCTTTTTAAGATGTTGTCTAGGTTTGTCATTGTTTTCCTCCCAAGAAGCAGGTGTCTTTTAATTTCGTGGCTGCTGTCACCATCTGCAGTGATCATGGAGCCCAAGAAAGTAAAATCTGTCACTGCCTCCATATCTTCCCCTTCTATTTGCCAGGAGGTGATGGGACCAGTGGCCATGTTCTTAGTTTTTTTGATGTTGAGCTTCAGACCATTTTTTGCACTCTCCTCTTTCACTCTCATTAAGAGGTTCTTTAATTCCTCCTCACTTTCTGCCATCAGAGTGGTATCATCTGCATATTTGAGGTTGTTGATATTTTTTCCAGCAATCTTGATTCCGGCTTGGGATTCATCCAGTCCGGCCTTTCGCATGATGTATTCTGCATATAAGTTAAATAAGCAGGGGGACAATATACAGCCTTGTCGTACTCCTTTCCCAATTTTGAACCAATCAGTGTTTCCATATCCAGTTCTAACTGTTGCTTCCTGTCCCACGTATAGGTTTCTCAGGAGATATATAACGTGGTCAGGCACTCCCATTTCTTTAAGGCCTTGCCATAGTTTGCTGTGGTAATGTAAATGCATGTTTACATTATTTGGTATTAATCCCAACAAAAAAAATTCTGGTTTAAATTCTATTTCTTGCTTAGACATTTGCTTAATCCATGTATGAATTTTAATCCAATATTTTCTTGCTATTTCACATGTCCACCATGCATGGTAATATGTTCCTTCCTGATTTTTGCATTTCCAGCATTTGTTCGAAATATTGGCAGAGATTTTTGCAAGTCTGGATGGAGGGAGATGTATAGATTTTCTTTATAAGAAGTTGCTAATGTTAGCTTAAGATTTTTAGTCCACATTTGTTGCCAATTTTCTAGCTCTATACTATATCCAAAATTTTTTGACCATTTTAACATTGTCTCCTTAACCTCTTCATCTTGTGTGTCCCATTGCAATAAAAATTTATATACTTTTTGAATTTGTTGTTTTTCTGTAGTAAGTAATATTCTATCAAGTATTGTATGCTCTTTATAGAATCCTTGTGTTTTTTGTCTTGATTATAGATTGATTGTAGTTGCAAGTGGGGCCACCATGAAAAAGTCAATCCTAGTTGAGTTTTTGTCTTTAATAGTCCTTCCTCATTTAAGAGCTCATTATATGTCGTTATTTTCCCAAAATTTAACAAGTTTGGGTGAGTGAATGCTTCCATGGATGAGATCCATCTAGGAGTTTTCACATATCTTTTACATTTAATTTTTTCCCAGACTTTTAACAAAGAATTCCTTATTATATTTCTTTCAAAATATTTATGGGTTTAAGTTCTTCCATACCATAAAAAGGCGTGCCAGCCTGCTTGCAAGTTGTGTCCTTCTAAATATAATATTCTCTTGTTTTTTAATTTTATCCATTCCTTAATCCAAGTTAAAGCACTCGCTTGATAATATAAATTCCAATTTGGCAGACCAAATCCTCCCCTTTCTTTTGCATCTTGTAGTAATTTACGTTTGATTCTGGGCTTCTTCTTTTGCCATATAAATTTAGCAACTAAAGTGTTTAGCTCTTCAAAGAATTTCTGTTCTAGTTTAATTGGTAAATTCTGGAAGAGGAAAATTACTTTTGGAAGAATGTTCATTTTCACCGTTGCGATTTTACCTAAAAAATATAATTGTAATTTCTCCTATCTTGCCAATTCTTGTTTTATCTGCTCCAGAAGTTTCCCATAATTATCTTCTTTCAATGAGGAACATCTAGTGATCAAATTAATTCCTAAATACTTTACTTTCTTTGCTATCTGGATTTCTGTGTTTGATATAAGTTGGGTCTTTTGTTTTTGGGTTAAGTTTTTGGTTAAAAAATTTGTTTTTTCTTGATTCATTTCTAGTCCAGCTACCTCGCCATATTCCTTAATTTGTTGGAGTAAAATTGGAGCTGTTTCTATTGGGTTCTCTAGAATAAAGACCAGATCATCCGCAAATGCTTGGAGTTTATAGATTTCATCTTTAATCTTTGTTCCTTGTATTTCTTCATTCTTTCTAACTTCTCTATTCAGTATTTCCAATGAAAGAATAAACAACAATGGGGAAAGTGGGCATCCTTGTCGTGTTCCTTTGGCAATCTCAATTTTGTCTGTTCCTTCTCCATTTACAATTATTTTTGCTGTTTGTTTTGTATAAATTGCTTTTATCATATTTAGAAAGTTTTGTCCAAAGTCCATCACCTCCAGTTGTATTTTCATAAATTCTCAATTTAAGTTATCGAAGGCTTTTTGAGCATCCAAGAATAAAAGAGCCATTTGTTTTTCCGAATGTACTTCATAATATTCTAGATTATCTATTATTATTCTTATATTATTCTTTAATTGTCATTTTGGGAGGAAGCCATTTTGATCTTCGTGTATGAATTGCATTAAGTATTTTTTCAGTCTTTCCGCCATAACAGATGCAAATATTTTGTAATCTACATTAAGTAGAGAAATCGGCCTATAATTTCCTATTTGCGTCGGATCTGTTCCTTCCTTGGGTATTAATGTGATATTTGTTTCCGACCAGGTTTTCGGAATCATTGCTTCTTTTAATGCTTGATTACATACATTTTTTAATGGTTCCATAATTTCTTCTTGGAATATTTTGTAGTATTCAGCAGGGAGTCCATCTCGTCCAGGAGTTTTCTCATTTTTTTGTTTATTTATACTCTCCGTAATTTCCATCGTTGTTATTTCAGCATTCATCATCTTTTTGATTTCCTCTGGTAATTTGGGGAGATTTACTCTTTCCAAATAGTCTCTTATCCTCTTCTCATCTATTACTCGCGCTTTGTAAAGATTAGTATAGAAGTCCATTATTATATTATGTATTTGTCTTTTTTGAGTTTGTAATATACCTTTATTATCTTTTAGTCTGTTTATTAGTCTCTTTTCTTTCTGTTTCTTCAGTTTATATGCTAACCAACATCCTGGTTTGTTTGCGTTTTCAAAGAAAACTTGTTTTGTAGCCTTTATTTGTTGTGCCATTTCTTCTGTGTCTATAAGATTCAGTCTATGTTTGCCCACCCAGTCCCGGAATAAAGACGCGAGACCAAGTTATGGATTAAAATACGGGCCACACTTTATTAAATCAGGTCAGATTGTAGATAACAAGATTATCAAAGGAGGGGCCTGCTGTAGTGCGAAAACAGGTACAAAACAGGGTATACAACTACCCATATATCAGTCATTGGGCGAGTCCCCAGCCCCAGGTTCCATCGGTCTTAAGACCGCAGGAACCTGGCCGGCCACTAATAAACACCCCCAGACCTCCATACATCTTTAATTGATGAATGTTGGTCCGGAAGTGGCCCAGCGCATCTTCCCCACACCGGCCCTGTAATCGCACGATCCGCAGAGCCGGGAGGTCGGATGCGCTGTTGGCTTACCTGAATTAAAATTGGGACACACCGAGACTACCTGTTTCGCGCTACCCGCCACAGCATAGGAACTAGCCTAGCTAAGTTCCATGCCCGCCATCAAGCTTCTCAAGCTCCAAAAGCAGGCCCCCCTTTAGATCGTCCAAAAATATTTCAATACCTGCATCAGACAGGTGAACCCCATCGGTTCGAAAATACTCAGGCGTGCTCATTTTGATCCTTTGGTGATTAATAACAGATCCGAGGCCGCCCATGCAGACGCCTCTACATACTTCACGATTAACACGCCGTCTGGCTTTATTGACATTATCAATATTCCGGGCTCCCCGCCATGCTAGCCGCGGAATGATTGTAGACCATATTATCCTCATTCCAGGATACTTATCCTTTAACCTATTGAGGTCTCTCATAATATCAATGATCAAGGCCTTACCCGGCACTGTAGGTAAGTCATTGCCTCCCAAGTGGAGTACCAAAATATCAGGGGTAGATTGCTCAAATGCCGTCAATCTACCCAGCTGCATCCATTGCATGCCACACATGCCATTCCATGAAATATACGCATGGGTGCCAAGCCCCAAGTCATTCCCCCACGGGGAAGATGCAGCATATCGTGCTGCCCAGTACACAAAACTGTGGCCGAGGATCATCACGTGCCATCGACCTCCATGGCTCCTGGGACCTGCAACGACAAAGAACGGCCCCTGCCTACACGTTAGGTAAAGGTCTAATATACCTTTGATAGCTAGCAGAAGACCATCGGCCCAATTGCTTAATTTGATCTATACTATAACCCAAAGCTGCAGCCGTCGATGCCGCTCCTATTCTAAAGGAATGCGTTCCAAACCTCAAATCTTTCACGCCTATTCTCTCCAAAGCTAAGCCGGTAACTTTCCAAAACTGATATTTGGTCAAAGGCGACCCATCAGCATGCTGGAAAAAATATCCCTCGCCTTGTCCCCTAAACTGTGAAAATGATTGGATGGCTCTCACCGGACAAATGCTCCTGATACTGCATTGTCCTAATAAAAGCTGTTGCCCCTGACCCACCTGGTCTGCCTTGGACCGCCTGATGTTAATTTTTAAGGAGTTGCCCTGTACTATAACATCTCCCAGCTGTAACGCCATTTGAGAGGTGTCAGACTTCCCCATAGCTACCAACTCACTAATTCTCAGAGCCCCAAAAAAGGCCACTAGGGCAGCTGCTTTAAACAATGCCGCTTCATACTTATCCTTACAGAGCGACGCCCATTGTTTACATAGTTTCTCTAACAGGGGTGGTGATATGGGTGTCCGAACGTCATTCACCCTGCCCCTTTCTCTAGACCACCCTTCTATCATTTTCTTTATCCTGAAATCGCTCGAAAAGTCTTTGTGCCCATTAAGCTTAGCGTAGAAAGCCAAGGCAGACAATCGTCCCTGAATGGTGCCTGGCGCTAATCTTTTCCTATGCAAAAACACTAAGAATTGCTGAAGGTGCTCTACTGGGGCTGGCCAAACCTGCTCCAGCTTCTCTAACCTTCTAAATTCATGAAACTCCTTACAAGCGGCTGAATAACCCTTTCTGGTCCTAGTAGCCAAAGCCATACCTATCGCTCGTGCAGCTTCATCCCGCCAATCTGCCAGACCTCCGCTGGAAGCACTTCTGGCAGCTCCCTGGCATCTGTGGCTAGCTCCCTGAAACGCTCGATCTGTTGGCGGGAGAGGGCATCGGCTATCCTATTGTCAATTCCGGGAATGTGTCGGGCATGCACCATTACATTAAATTGCAGTGCCCTTAATGTAAAGGCTCAAACTAACTCCATCACCCTATCTGAATGAGATGTCAAGTTATTAATTATGTGAACAACCGCTTGGTTGTCACACCAAAAACGGACCACTGAATTGGCCCATTCCTCAGCCCACAACCACAGTGCTCCTACAATTGGAAAAAACTCTAAATAAGTCAAATCCCTAGTTATACCATCCCTATGCCATGCATCGGGCCATCTTCCGGCACACCATCGGCCACGGAAATAAATTCCGAAACCTAAGGCTCCAGCCGCATCGGAATGCACCTGGAATTCTGCCTTCAAGGTAACTTCAGATCTCCAAAAGGAAATCCCGTTAAAATTCTCAAGGAACTGACTCCAAACCTTCAGATCATCCTTCATACCTTTAGTTACTCTAGTCTTATGTGTGGGTCGTTTCAGGCCTGACATAGCCTTACAAAACCGCCGAATAAAAGCCCTACCTGGAGCTACCACCCTACATGCAAAGTTCAGGTGCCCTACTATCACCTGTAGCTCTTTAAGTGTCACCTTTCTCATCTCAAGTAACTGTCGAACTCTGTCCCTTTTAATTTATCGTGAGGCAGCTTCGATGTCTGCTGTATTGTATCTAATTCAATTCCCAAAAAAGTGAGGGTCGTTGTTGGTCCTTCTGTTTTCTCCTCGGCTAGTGGCAATCCCAATTCCTCAGCTAAATTTTGAAAACTATCTAGCATCATTCGACATCTACCGGAGTTTGCCTTCCCACATAACAGAAAATCATCGAGGTAATGGGCCGTGGAATTACTGCGCACCCTCTGCCTGATCTTCCATTCAATGAAGGTGCTAAATTTCTCAAATGCAGAGCATGATATTGAACATCCCATAGGCAAAGCCCTATCTATGTAATAAAACCTCTGAAATTGAAACCCTAGTAGATTAAAGTCCAGGGGATGAACAGGCAAAATCCTAAATGCTGATTTAATATCACATTTTGCCAGTTCCGCCCCCACTCCACAAGCCCTTACCATATTCACTGCCTCATCAAATGAGGTGTATCGAACTGAACAAAGTTCAGGAGGGATAGCGGCGTTAACCGATGAGCCCTCAGGAAAGGACAAGTGATGGATCAACCGAAATTTCCCAGGTGCCTTTTTGGGCACTATTCCCAATGGTGAAACCCTTAAATTTGCAATAGGCGGCTCTGTAAAAGGTCCTAGTACCCGCCCGTCTCTGACTTCCTTATCTATTTTACTCTGGACAATAGCCTCCGAACCCAATGTGGATCGAAGGTTTTTTGCCATGAATGCTTTCCTTTCACCTACAGCTGGGATCCTAAAGCCATGTCGAAAACCATGGCATAAATATTCTGCGTCGCCTTTCCGAGGGTAATTTTTCACCCAGGCCTCTAATATATCAATTTTAATTGGGGTGGGTCCCCTTTCCAGGGGGACCGTTACTCCCCGGGGGCTTTTTGCCACCTCCAACTCCTTTATTTGGACGCTGTGCTCCGGCCTTAAAACAGGTGGAGTTCGGGTGTTTCCCTCCACAGGTAAGACATTCATGCCTAAACCTGCATGGGGTCCTTGAACAAAAACCCTTGTTATTATATTCGTAGCAGGGCAAGCGGGGTTGAACCACCTGCCCCGCAACAGCGCGGGTGTTAGTAATACCGGGCCCCTTCTTATTCAGATGGCCACTATCAAATCTATTGCCCAAGTTGGGTCTAGCTGGGGTCATGTATTGTAGCCATAGACCCAGTTGCGGCTCATCCCAACGCAAGTTGGGTTGAATGGCGCTTGTCATGCGAAAAGCTTCGTCATACAAGAGCCATGCCATCCCAGTAAAATCTGTATAAGCCCGGTAAATGATATCAAAATATTTTAAAATAGAAAAGGCCCTCCAAGGTTGGACCATAACCAAGACCCCTGCGTATATAATAAAACCAGGGACCCAGTTGGCCCATGTCCTATCCGGTTTTTTACGCCTACGTTTCTCCTTTTCCTTTTCATCGTCCTTATCAATTTCCTTGATATCCGTGTCCCGGTTAAGGAGATCAAAGAAATCTACAAATTCACCTTTCCATATCTTTTCCTTAGTGGTGGGTGTTAAATGAGCTCCCAACTGCGTAGAGTAATCTCCCCCTGGTAAAGCTGATAAGGGTACCGCATTGTATCCAGTGTTGGGTACCGCCGGGTGCTGATAAGTACCCATACTAACTCCAGTGCTGGCTGTCCCTGCCGGGGGAGGGGCTGAACACGGCAATCCCCATCCATGGCCGTGTGGATTCGCCTGGGGCCAGCACAAATTATGACACCCCATGGACGGTGTATTGTAGGATGTGGATGCAATGTGAGGACACGGCGAACCGCCTTGCCACGGCCAAGCCGAAAAGTGTGGTTGGGTGTTGTTAAGAAAAGTAGACTCACCAGCTGATGCTACGGAAGTACCGGGTGCTTCGCCGACAGCCGGGGACCCAATGTCAGCCTCATCCAAAACTTCCCGTCCCGCCTGACACACAGCCACTGCTTCACTCGTCTCAACAGTATCCTTCCGACCCTGCTGCCTACGGCTGGGCGCACGGACGGTGTCATCCACTTCCGCCGTCGTCATATGATCAACACTTGCCGGCGCCTGAGGAGATTCTAAAGCAACACATCTACCCATAAGATCATGAATTAGCGATTTCAAATTGGCCTTGCGACGACTTTTCGTTTCCCTAACAGGCCTACGAGGAAAAGCCTCAGACTGCAAGGGCGTGTGCTGCATTGACCTCTGGGCTTCTAAAGCAGCAATTTGTCTTGTAGATCCTGCACCAATGACCAAGACTCCTCATCAGAAGAAGACTGGACTGGGGAAACCTGCACTGCAGGCCTCTTCCTAGCCGGAGTTTTGCCCTTGCTGGGGCCACGCCCCTTCCTGGAAGACATTATGCTCCAATAAACTCCTGGCCCAACAAATTAATCGCAGTGTATGGATTATTATCAATACTGTAATATCTATATATATATATATATATATAAGTAATTTAGTTATTTATTCACTTATCTATTTATTATTATTATTATTAATATTATTGTTTTATATATGTAACGTAGCTTCTAATGTAAATAGTAGTATTTTTATTTTTATTTTATTTTTCTTATTTTTTATTTATTTATTTATTTTATATATATATATCTATATCTATATATTTAATTATTTATTTATTTTTAACTGCGACTGTTAACTTCCAAACCACCAGGTGGCGTTCAGCCACTCTATACCTCCCACTCACAGGAAGGCTAAGAAATATAAGAAACCTTATTAGATCAACCAGGCCAATTAACACAACCAATATGTAAATCTGTAAAAAACCCTAATTACCTAATGAACTTTCTATATAACCGTATATATTTATATAATTACAACATGTACTCTATAAATTGAAAACTACTCTACCCTTAAAGAGATCAACTACAAAAACTGTCCTTATAACAATCCTAAAATCCACAAGCAGAAGAATCTATTCCCAGTCCTTCATAAAGGTAATTAAATAGCCTTATTATTCCAAGAAATCAAATAAGCTTCCAAAAAACTCTTATTAATTTTCCCTTAAAGGTACAAGTACCAGATAAATTTCCACCCCTAAAACAGTGATTTATTAGAATAATAACTTTAAGAAACGTGTACTAAAGTACCAGAACGTATGAACATATAATAGATTAATTCCCCTAGCCCCAAACTGAAAACAAAATGGCGGGCGCAATAAAAACGGGACGCTAAACACAGTAAAAACAAAATGGCGTGCTAATATCTACACTACCCTCAACCCTGAGAAACCCAACATAGAAAAACCCAAACAGTAGTCAATAAAAAAAATTTTTTATTTTAAAAGCACCACAGTCCTCTCCCAACTCTATGTAAAAAGGTAGTCTGCGCCCCGCGGCCGTGGGGCGCAAGCGCCCTGCTGCTTCCCGCTCTCCTTCAACCAAGCCCCAAACAGCGAGTAAATTGAAAAAACAGAAAATTGCAGCACTAAATACACCCAAGGGAGGGAGCAGAGGCTTCCCTCCCCAATAAAACGAAGTTGCCAATCCGGAAAACCGCGTCAGCCAGCACAGAAGCTCCAGCTGACGCAGCCACTCCTTCCTGCTCGATTGCCCGAACTGAAAGAGGGCGAAACGGAGGCAAGCGCCCAATTAAGTAACCGCGCTCGCCTCCCCGCGCCACGTGGCCAGTGACGATCTCACGTCCTCCGGGACGTGGGGCAAACGCCAGACGCTGTTCCAGAACAGCAAGCCCATTCGTCCAGCGTCTGGGACCTTCAGGATGTTCATTTCCTTTTTATCAATTTATTGTTGGGGTTATATTGCAGCTCTAGTTCCAACTTCTTATATTCTTCTTTCATGTTATTATATCTCTGTCTTTTTGCTTTATTTCTTTTAATTATGTATGATATTGCTAAACCACGGAATACTGCCTTTGTTGCATCCCATATCGTCTGTGTCGAAGAGTACTGTGTTTCATTTTCTTTGAAGTAGTATTTCATTTCTTTTTTTGCTTTATTTATAAATTCTTGTTCTTTCAGGATCATTGTATTAAGTGTCCACCTTCCTTTTTGTTTTCCTTCTCCTTTCCAAATAATTTTGAGTGGGTTATGATCTGCCCATATATTTGTTTGTATGTTTAATTCATCTATTCCTACCCTCAAATCACTTGTTGTCCATATCATATCAATTCTGGACCAGGATTCATGTCGGTTCAAATAAAAAGTATATTGTAGTTTTTCTACATTATGTCCACTCCAGGTATCTTCCAATCTTAACTCTTCTGCCATTTGAAAAAATATTTTGGGTAGTGTATTTCTTTTACTTTTTCCTTTATGATTCTTTTTGTAGTCTTTTACTGGATCAACTATAGCGTTAAAGTCTCCTATTAAACAAATATTTTGATAATTTTTCTCTCTTAGAATATTATAAAGCCTCTTATAGAATGTTTCTTGAGCTTGATTAGGAGCATATATAGCAGCTACCAGTGTTTTTTATTATTAATCTCTGTTTCCACCATTAAGATTCTTCTCTCTTGGTCTGCGTAGATAAATTTGGCTTCCTTATGAGCTTTCACATAGATGGCAACTCCTCTTTTCTTTTGTTTAGGATCACATGAATAAAACAAATTACCTATTTTATGACATTCTAATAAGTTGCAGTTTTTTTTCTTTAATATGGGTTTCCTGAAGAACAGTTATATCTGCTTTTTCTTTTTGTAGCTTCGAAAAGATTTTCCGTATTTTCTTTGGAGAGTTTAGTCCATTTATGTTCACTGAAAATATTGTTATTGTTTCCATATTCACTTATATGTTGGATTAGTTGCTCTGGTTTTTCTCTTTTCCTCAGTTTTGTAGTCAATCTCCTTTTGTTTCCCTTGTTGCCTTGTCACCCTTCTTTGTTCTTCTTCTGTCTCTGCTGAAGAACTTTGTTCTTCCCCCATGGCTATGTATTTTTCATAAAAATCTTGGGCTTTATCCAGACTATCTAATCTAAATCTTTTTGATTGCCAACTTACTAAGATTCCTTCAGGTATTAGCCTTCTAAAATTTATCTCCTTCTCATTTAATTTTTTTGTTAGGAAGAAATATTGCCTTCTAATCTCTCGGATTTTCCAGGGAATCTGTTTTAAAATTTCAATTTCTTTACCTTGGATCCTTAATGGGTTTTCTCTTAACCTCTTCAATATGTCTTCTTTGATTTTCCTCCTCAGGAAAGTTATATTCACGTCTCTTGGGGTCTTATTTCTTTTTGCAAAACTTTAATTTATTCTGAAATCTGACAAATTTCACGACTCATCTGGGATTTTTCTATATCTAAGATTTCCACCAAGACTTCTTCCATTTGGTCTAATAAATCAATGTCATTATTTTCCGGTACGTTGCGGAATCTCACAATATTGGATGCTCTATCCATTTCTAGTATCAATGTTGCCTCTTCATATTTCTTTAAGATTTCTTGGGTTTTTTTCTTTTCCTGTTTCAGTGTTGACAGTTCTTCTTTATTTCCTGTAATTTTTTCGTCTAGCTGCTGAATTTGTGATTCATTTTGTTGGACTCTCTGATTTGTTTCTGCAATTTGGTTAGCTAGTGTAGTTATCTGTTGATTAATCTCCTCCATTTTATTTTCTAATTTAGCTTGATTTGTGCCAATCGTTTCTTCTATACGTTGTTGATTTAATTTTATATCTGCGAACATCTCCAAGATAGATTGCATTTCTTTACTCTGTTGTTCTTTTTGTATCATGTCTCCTATATTTTTCTGTTGAGATGGACTTGCTGTTGTTGAAGATGCATTTGAGGAGGCTCCTGATGATGTCCCTGCCTTTTTAGAACCTTTGGCTGTACTGGTGCTCATTTTCTAAAGTCCCTTGCGGTCTTTCCTCCTCAGTAGGTCTCTTTGGTGCAGTATCCCCCACCTATTCTCAAATATTATTGGGGAAAGAAAGGTAACAACCTGGATCAGCAGTCCTTTAACAGAGTATTACTAATTTACCCCACATATTAATATTGAGTATTTGTTTATAATATATTTCCAAAGTTCAGTCTAAATTCCCCAGTCTTTGTGTAAATCTTCCTTTGGTATCCTCTTGATAGTCATTTAATTTGATCTTGACTGGCACGATCAAATATTTAGATCTCCTTTCCCAGCTCCCAAGCTGAAATAATGGTTCAAGCTGTTTAAAATGTTCATGTTGATAACCAGTTTATAAGAAAGTTAGAGTTTTTGTTCTTTGAAAGGGATTTTTTCCAGAGTCAGCATTTCACTCCCTGAAGCCTGGAGTCCTTATAAATTAAAAAAAAGTGGCTGGGACTAGCTATTCTATTTCAAGATAAGAAGTTTAGACTTTTCAATATATTTGATCTGTTTTAATATGCATACAGAAAAGATCACCAGTGTTTGCTCAGTGTGTGTGTGTTGTAAATGGAAAATAGTAATACCCTGTTTTCCCGAAAATAAGACCTAAACTGAAAATAAGTCCTAGTATGATTTTTCAGGATGCTCGTAATATAAGCCTTACCCCAAAAATAAGCCCCAGTTAAGTGAAACCCTGCCCTCCACCATTGTGCAGCAACCAGAAAATGACATGACTGTATTTGAATAAATGTAGATTGTTGTACATGAAAAAAAATTAAACATCCCCTGAAAAATAAGCCCTAATGTGTTTTTTGCAGCAAAAATTAATATAAGACACTGTCTTATTTTAGGGGAAACACGGTAATTATTTAAGGCCCTTTGTTCCTCTGGCAAGGTCTTGAAAAAGAGAATAATTGGAGAGAACCAATTGCACACAATAAATTTGCAAATATGAAAGAGAGGTTTCTTTAAAGAGATAGTCTTGCAAGAAGGAATGCTATGGGTCTATGACCAAAATACAAGCTGCTCAAATGTATAGAAGTACATACATACTTTATAGGTTTCTTCCCAAAGCAAAGCTGGACATGTAGTGCTGGTGACAGCAGAATGACAACTTCTGGGTTTTCCATAAGCATCTTGACCTTAGAGTTACATGTATGTTCTTCCGTTATTGTTGTTGTTACTTTGAGGCACCATCGTATGGCCTTGATGCCCCTTTGGCCTTACTTCAGACAAATGATAGCCTTTGGCAAAGACAAAGGCATACTGTAAATATGGTCACCCGACATTCACATGTTGCATTTGATGTAATGTGTTGGAATACTGACAGCTCTTATTTTGGATAAACTTTGTTTATTCCTTACTATTGGTCTCTGGTTGGTCTTTCTGGGATGTTATGATCTCAGGAGCTGCCTGAGGTTAGCAAGTAATGATGCCAACCCTATCCAACTAGGAAACTAGTTCAGAATCCTTGCTTGATTTTAGAAAGAAATCCACAAAGCATTCTCAAGTATCTTCTGCTGGCTGTTGGTCAAATGGGTTAGTTATGTATTGCAGTTATTGCCACTTCATATGAGCCTTTGCTTGGCATATTAGAAATAATTTGTCAAAAAGATATCTCAGTGACCAAATGGAATCACACTCTCATATCAGAATTCTAGGTCAGAGATAAGCTTCATGTGCTCACACTTCAGCCATCCAAATTAGATCTGCTGTCTAGAGCAAACACTATATTTAATATATATAATCTCCACTAATTCTGTCATTTATGTATGTGATCTTTAATGTTCACAGTGATGAATATTCATAACAGAGTTGACCTTGTCAGAAATTGCCTTAGAATTTTACCACCTTTGTAGGCTATGGTTAGATATTCTCCCTTGCAAACCCTTGATGCTTTGTGCTAATCCTTTTATATATATATCCTTTTCAAATAAAAAGATAGCCTTGTTAAATCAAATCAAGAATCAGTCTTTTCCAACATACTGTCTCCAATAACAACCAGATGCCTCAGGAAGATCACAGTGTTATAAAGGTCATGGTTTTGCCCATGTTTTAATATAAACAGAATCAAGTATTCAGTATTTGCATATATATCAATTTAATTCTTTAAAAACCTCCAGTTTAAGAATGTGGGGAAATGTGCTTCAGTATTCTCAATTCAAAATGCCAGGAAATGGCCCAATATTGCTGCCCTATATCATGCCCAGACTGAGCAGCCTGAATATTGACAATTGAATGGCAGCCATCAAGATGGTCTACAGGATACCTTATTGTGCCTTCTACATTTACGAAGTGACATCAAGTAAGTTTTTTTAAAAAAGAATTTGATTTCCTGGCTCTTTAAAAAGGAAGTTTAAGTACACATACACTACATGCCGATTCCAATAGAAATTTCCCTCATGTAGAATGTCCCAGTGATTGAGGATCCCAGAAGATGAGCATACATCTGATCTGGCCATGGTGACACATGCCTACATCCCAGCTGGATTATTGTAATGCTTTCTATATGGGACTGCCTTTGGAAACTGCTCAGCAGGTCCAAAACACTGCAGCCAGAGTGCTAACTGGGACTGGTTACAGGGATCACATAATGTCTCTGTTTCAGCAGCTTCACTGGCTCCCAATCCATTTGAGGCATCTGATTGTTACTGGAGAAAGTGTGTTGGAAAAGACAGATTCTTGACTGGATCCATCCATCCATCCATCCATCCATCCATCCATCCATCCATCCATCCATCCATCCATCCATCCATCCATCCATCCATCCATCCATCCATCTATTTGTCCAGAGCAATATAGCTAGGGTAGAAGACAGAAATTATTATCCTAGAACTACAATAATTTACCATTCTAATCACTCAGATCTCAGAGGAGCTTATTTCCCCAATACAGATACATGGAAAAGTTTAAGTCCGAAAATAAAATAATCTCCAATGGTTTGTATATCTTTGCACTGAAAAATCATACTCAACTTTGTAAAAAAAAAAAAAAAAAAAAAAAAAAAGCCTCAGCCCAATATCCATAATACTGATGGTTCTCAAACTTCCTGGTAACTTCATAACCAATCACTGTGGCAGTTTCATGACTTTCAAAAAGGACACAGTCTGCAGTGCTGCATGAATGTGACAAGCATTTTCACCATGCTAACTTTCCTCCTTGTGCTTATAACACTTGGTGAGCTGATTAACTTCATTATCCTAATCAGTAGTGAAGAAAATCTTTCCACATTTCTGCATTCTTTGAGAAATAAGGGTTAGTAGGGAGTGGCCATATGTTTCTGACCACTCTGTAGGACCTTATAGACAATCAGCTACCTACGTTGTTCCATCTCTACAAAGGTACATCACCACTTCATAAATGTTCATATTTATTCACCATCCGTTAATTACACTACACATGATCTTAGCCAAATGGCTGAGATGTGATTGATTATGATGATGACAAGGATGAGGATATTGATTTTTCAGATCTTAATCAGATTTAAACAAAAATATTGCACGTACTTTAGCTATTTTTACATAGGTATAGCTCTCAACCATTCAATTCATCTTAAGAAAACGGATCATACTACTAATTTTGAATGACTTTCTAGAATAGTGATTGCAATGAATAATGAAACACAGCTTTTGTCTAATGAACTGTGAATAATCATGCTTTAAAAAACCTAATTTGTTTTGGTACATGCAATGCCTAGTTATCCAATTATTCCTGTAAAATTACAACTAGAGGAAGTCAAATCTGTTAAATTAAGAAGGTCACAAAAGTAATTATGACTGCTGAAGCATATGATTAAAATACTTTATAGGAGGAGGGGCAATGCAGACATGTACCTGTTTTTCCTTGTTAGGAAGGTGATAGACTTAGCTCTCATCAATACTTCAAGGAGCTGAATTACAGGTAAAGCATGATTACCACTTTGAAAGCATGGTTCATGACAGGAGTGAAGCCTATCTAATGGAGAGCAAAATAAAAGTGTTATGATTAATTTGCCTCTATTCTACTGTACAAAATACTGGTGGATATCTTTCCCTTTTTTTAAGTGGAGCAGGAGGGAGATCATCCAGCTCCCCTACTTCACTTAAATTTTATTTTCATGTCACTCTTCCAGAATTTTCTATCATCAAAATTAACCGGATTAAAATGTGTACCTTTGATGAGATTATGCCTATGTTATTCTGAAAGGATTGTGACTAGAACATTAAGAAATGTGACCAAATGAGGTAGAGTTTTTCCAAAGACTGATACAAAATAGCTTCATTGATCATTGTTTGGCACAATGCACTGAGACACTTTGCATCCAGCACCCACATGCTGGATTGAGAAATTTCACACATCAAAAATAGAAGATGCTTGGAAGAAGTACAGTCAGAATTATTTCCCTGTAAAAATATATATAGTTTCTAAGTCCCAGGCTTAAACGTTATGGCTGGAGAGGATAACCAATAGATACTGGACATCCAACAAATAACTTTATGGATTACGTTGTTTATGAAAGAGAGAATCTTCTTTACTCCCAATGTATATCTATTATACACACAAATATATTTAAATACACAAAACCAATAAATAGATATTCTTTACAAGCAGTTCTGTTTGCAAAACGAATGTTCCTGGTAAATACTATTAATTCCAGATGGAAATATTTATGTTTTAAATTCCTCTCTCTTCAGATCTTAACTTGGATGGATTCCAGAAAGCTCAAGCATGTTAAAGACATTTTACAGAGCTGACAAAATCAGCTATCTTCTTCCCCTGTCATTTTCTTCAGCCATACTTAGCAAATTATGTTTTCATATTCTATAAAACAGAAATAACAATAGAATATACGTATGTACTTTTGGCAATACGCAAGGTTAGGGTTGTTTACTAGCCCCCTAATGCAGTCCATGAAAGAATAAGTGCACACAGATTGGGATCTGACCAAATTTACCTTCTGCTCTTTTGTGTATAGTTTTTTTAATCCATATCTATGTCCATGCTAGTATTTGCATTGCCAAATCTCTTGGAAAAATCTCATATCCATAGATAAGAAATTACTGTAATTTGGCTTTACTGTATATAGTACCTCCTATCACTTTGATAATTTTACTCCAGCAGCACAAAGGGAGAAAACTCAAAAAAAAAGAGAAAAGAAAGAAAGCCCTTTTGTGCTTCCCCCCCCCAATTTGGCTTAATCAGAGAATTCCATCCTTACAAAACACAAGGGCAATAGTATTAAGACGTGATCATGTTAAGAAATGTGGGACCCTTGTTTCACAACTAGCATCACATGTAACAGAAAATTGCTGAGAGATCTAGTGATGAATTATAAGCAGCACGAGATAGACCAGACCACATGAGTTAGCTAACTTGTGACTTGAAAAGGGAATAATGTTGAACAGTTAGAATTTTGAATTAATACATAGATAGTGGATGAACCATCAACTGAGAATTCTGTGCAATTAATTCTAGTCTTTGTGACTGAGGACTTAATCAGAGTCTGTCTCTGGCCTTCTAGCATTATGTAGACCTCTGCAAGCTCAGTGTCTCTGCAGCAGTATAAAAATATCTAATCTACTTTCCATATCATTATTAGAAAGAGTAGGCATTCTGTTTTATCAGGGTATTTACTTTTCGGATATGAGACTAGCAGCATAAAGAAAAAAAATAATTTTATTAAAACTATATAGCTATGGGAGCTGTTATTTAGGGAGCTAAGCAAGATCAACCGAATACTTGTCTCAGTACACTGTCACTTTCCTAAGTGCACTACTACTGCACTACTGCTTCATTCCATTTTATGCAAAATTAATTAAAATTTCCCATCGCTGCTGGTTTTCCTTTACACAAATCCTTTTATTTCATATATCATTTGCTCATCTGCATGCTCCCTTTGATGGCATAGTCTATAAAATATTATTCTCAACATAATTCAGTTATTGCAACATTCAATTTCCTCTTGGACTGATCCCAATTTAACCACCATCTTGTGTGCCATTCCCAGTTTTGTTTCCTTCTGAGACTCGTCTACAAAGAGGTATATCAAGGCAATCTCATCTGCCTCACTGGTTCAATTTCCTCGAAGAGCTTGTGGTCACATGAACAGTTGCAAGCAGTATAGTGAAGTATTTACACAAGGGATGCTTTATTTCAGTGCTTTACCTATAGTTCATGGAGATCTCCCTATGAAGTTATTTTTTTAACATAATTTAGTATCCTATATCAAAAGCACTAACAACATCTTCTACCCATTATTTTTAAATATATAGAGCCACTAAGAAATGTAGAATCAGTGTGCCCCAAGAGTTCAACCACTCACTTATGCACCACAATGGGACTTCTATTATAATCTATAAAGCTAATCAGGACGGACAAGAGTCCTAAACGAATTGAGGCAGAACAGGACTACATGAGGGGGTTATAACTCTGGGTTTATTTTATATTTATTTTATTTTATTTTCTGGTATTATGTTCTTTTTTGTTGTTGTTGTAGTATTTTACGTATTATTTTATGTATTAATTTTCTATGTTAATTACCTTGTTATATAATTTGTTTGTATTAATTTAGGGTTTTTTCTGTCTTTTTTCTTTTTTTTCTGAGTTTTTTTTTTTCCTTATTGGATATGGAGTGGAAGGCTTGCCCTCCCAGCGAGGGGTCACTGAACATCTCAGTGATTAAGGGTAGAGGGAGATATGGCGCTGGTACAGCCCCTACTCATGATAGAAGAACAGTGAACAGATGTTTGAAGGCTGTTCACTGTTCTGGGTCTGTGGCCAAACGACAATATCGAGGTGGTCAGATCAGTTCACCTTCCACTCTGAAACTGGTGCTGTTGAACGCCAGGTCTGTATCTAATAAATGCCAGATTATATATGATCTTATTCTGGAGGAGGATGCAGACCTGGCGTGCATAACAGAAACGTGGATAGGCGGGAAGGGGGGTCCACCCCTGACATTGGCCTGTCCACCTGGTTATGCTGTCCAGCACCAGGGCAGACTGGAGGGGCGGGGGGGGGGAGTAGCCATTGTGTATAAAAACAATCTAGAGGTTATTAGGTGCTCCTCGGTGGTGAAGCCGGGTCTGGAGGCCCTCCACGTGTCGGTTGGAGTCAGGGATGGTATTGGGATCTTGCTGGGTTACCGCGCTCCCCGTGACCCAGCCATTTCCTTACCAGAGCTGGTGGACTTTGTCTCTACGGTGTTGTTGGAGTCCCTGAAGCTTTTGGTCTTGGGGGACTTCAACATTCACGTGGAGGCAGAGACTTCCGGCCCAGCTCTTGAGTTCTTGGAATCCATGGCTTCCTTGAACATGTCCCAACATGTCAACGGCCCCACACACGTGGGTGGTCATATGCTAGACCTGGTTTTCTCCACCAATGGGAGTGAGCGTGGTCTGATGGTGACTGACCTTGTGTCAGTTCCCTTGTCATGGGCAGATCACCAACTAATAAAATGTAACCTCTCAGTGGCTCTCCCTCCTCGCAGGGAGCATGGACCTATTTTAATGGTCCGCCCTCGAAGGCTACTGGATCCTATAGGATTCCAGGATGCCATGAGAGGGATTTCAGCTGATCAGACTGGCGCTCCTGTCGAGGCTCTGGTCAACGGATGGTTTACCGCAGCTACCAGGGCTGTAGACACGATCACTCCTAAACTCCCTCTCCTATGCAGAGCTCGGCCTGCGTCCTGGTTTAATCAGGACCTGAGAGCGAGGAAGCAAAATAGGAGAAGGCTAGAGTGCAAATGGAGAGAAGACCCGACGGTTCAGAATCGAGCAGCTGTCAGGGTCGCGACTAACCTTTATCTAGCTAAGATAAAGGCTGCTAGGAGAGCACACTTCGCTGACCAGATAAGCGAAGCTTCAAATCAGCAGGCGGAGCTTTTCCACATAGTTCGCGACCTATCCGGAATTGGTCTAGGTGATGGGCCTCCCCCTAGTATCTCACCAGACCAATTTGCAGCATTCTTTAAATCTAAAGTGGAGGCCATCCGCCGGGAACTCTCTCCTTTTTTGGATACAGTGAGTCGAGCAGAGATGTCCAGCGCTCCACCTTGCCCGGTGAGTTTTGATCATTTTCAGCCAGTGACACCAGAGATTGTGGACAAGGTACTTGATCGCTGTCGTGCCACCACCTCATCCCTTGACCCTTGCCCGGCCTGGCTAATCAAAGCAGCCAGGCCTATAACAACAGAATGGGCAACAGCAATAATCAATGGGTCTTTCCTTGAGGGCAGGGTTCCCCTTGCCCTCAAGGAGACACTCATCAGGCCCATAAGAAAGAAACTAAATTTGGCGGCGGACGATATTGGCAATTACAGGCCCGTCGCCAATGTTTCTTTCATTAGCAAAGTGGTGGAGAGGGTGGTGGCCGACCAGCTTCAGGCTCACTTGGATGAAACAAATGCCCTGGATCCATTCCAGTCGGGTTTCAGGCCGCACCATGGTACAGAAACGGCATTGGTCGCCCTGTATGATGACCTATTGAGGGAGGCCGACAGGGGAAAAACGTCCCTGTTGGTCCTCCTCGATATCTCAGCTGCCTTTGATACCGTCGACCACGGTATCCTCCTGAGGAGGCTCTCCGAGTTGGGAATTGGTGTCCTGGTGTTTGCTTGGCTCCAATCCTTCTTGGAGGACCGCCCTCAGAGAGTACAGATTGGGGAGAGGGTTTCGGCCCCGTGGAGCCTCAATTGTGGGGTTCCGCAGTGCTCGATAATCTCCCCAATGCTGTTTAATATCTATATGAGGCCGCTGGGTGGGGTCATCAGGAGATGTGGAGCATCGTGCCATCAGTATACTGATGACACACAGCTCTACATCTCCTTTTCTCCAACTACAGTGCATGCCGTTCTGTCCCTTCAGCGCTGCTTGGGGACTGTACAGCAATGGATGCAGGAAAATGGGTTGAGGCTGAATCCGGACAAGACGGAGGTACTGAGGGTGGGTGGCCCCACCATCAGCGGTTTGGGAAACTCCCTCTCATTTGGGGGGGTGACTCTCACCGCAAAGAGTGAGGTTCGTAGCTTGGGGATACATCTGGACCCGGCGCTCACCATGGAAACCCAGGTGGCGTCAGTGGTCCGATCCGCCTATTTCCATCTTAGGCGGATTGCCCAGCTACGTCCCTATCTTGATGTTGGGGCACTCACCACTTTAGTGCATGCACTTGTAATCTCGAGATTAGACCACTGTAATGCGCTCTACGTGGGGCTACCTTTGAGACTGATGCGGAAGCTTCAAATGGTGCAGAATGCGGCGGCCAGACTTATTAGTGGGGTGAGGAAACACCATCATATCTCTCCCACTCTGGCCGCATTGCATTGGCTGCCCGTACGCTTCCGCGTCAATTTCAAAGTCTTAATGATTACATATAAAGCCCTAAACGGTTTAGGACCTCGATATCTGACGGAACGCCTTCTCCCACCAAAGTCTACCCATTTCACTCGATCTAGTCTGGAGGTGCGACTGAGGAGCCTAACGCCGAGAGAGGCCAGGAGGGAAAGGACAAGAAACCGGGCCTTCTCGGTGGTGGCTCCTCGGTTATGGAACAACTTACCTTCAGAGATCCGTATGGCCCCCTCGCTGGGCTTCTTTAAAAGCCAATTAAAAACATGGCTGTTTAGGCAGGCCTTCCCTCCAGGCATTATTTGATTTATTTGATTTATTTTTGTTTTCCATCTTGAACTATTATTTACTATTTTTATTTTTATTTTGGGATGCTGATATTATTTTAATTGTTTTCTTATATATGATGTACGCCGCCCAGAGTAGTCGAAATGACTAGATGGGCGGGATAGAAATATAATAAATAAATAAATAAATAAATAAATAAATAAATAATCTCCAGCCTCCTCCTCAAAATAGATTGAATTCAGAGATCATGCAAAGGACGTATTGGTATTATCTTCCACCAAAGCTCTACTGCATCTTCTAAAAATCTTCTTTGTGTGTTTAGATGATCTTGCTCACAGAAATAGCATGGGGAAGTTTAGGAAGTTGTGGGTGAAAGAGAAAATCTTCAAAAATTGCTTCGCCACCATTTTCAATGAATGGCAGCCGCCAATGGATTACAAAGCGCCTCTGCATGTGTGTTTTGTGCTTTCAAGTTGGAACCAGCTAGATTAGGCATCCTTCAGTCTCGAGAGACTATGGTAACATGCTCTGTAAGGAGGACTTGGAACAGCGTCTAGTGTGGCTGAGTAGGCCAATTCGAGAGTGACAATCCCTTCCACACTGAAGACAAATGCAATCTGTCCCCTGTCCAGCTCCCTGATTTTGTTGGTTTCAGGACTGCCTCTTTGACTCGGTCTGCTGGACAAGTGTCTCTTCAAAATGGGAGCGGCCATGATGCACCACCTGCCTCCAGGCTGAACGCTCAGATGTCAAGGTTTCCCATTTGTTGAGGTCCATTCCTAAGGCCTTCAGATCCCACTTGCAGATATCCTTGTATCGCAGCTGTGGTCTCCCTCTGGGGCGCTTTCCCTCCACTAATTCTCCATACAGGAGATCTTTTGGAATCTGACCATCAGCCATTCTCACGACATGCCTAAGCCAACGTAGACGTCACTGTTCCAGTAAAGTATACATGCTAAAAATTCCAGCTCATTCTAGGACTACTCTATTTGGAACTTTGTCCTGCCAGGTGATACCAAAAATGCGTCAGAGACAACGCATATGGAACGTGTTCAGCTTCCTCTCCTGCTGTGCACAAAGGTTACAGGACTCACTGCAGTTCAGGAGTGTGCTCAGGATACAGGCTCTATAGACCTGGATCTTGGTATATGCCGTCAGCTTCTTATTAAGCCATACTCTCTTTGTGAGTCTAGAGAACGTGGTAGCTGCTTTGCCAATGCGTTTATCCAGCTTGACATCTAGGGAGAGAGTGTCAGAGATTGTTGAGCCAAGGTACACGAAATCATGAACAACCTCCAATTCTTGTGTGGAGATGGTAATACAGGGAGGTGAGTCCATGCCCTGGCCCATGACTTGTGTTTTCTTCAGGCTGATTGTTAATCCAAAGTCTTGGCAGGCCTTGCTAAAACGATTCATGAGTTGTTGGAGGTCTTCAGCAGAGTGGGCAACAACAGCTGCATCATCGGCGAAGAGGAAGTCCCGCATGCATTTCAGATGGACTTTGGTTTTCGCTCTCAATCTAGAGAGATTAAAGAGCTTTTCATCTGATCTAGTCCGGAGATAGACACCTTCTGTTGCAGCTCCAAAGGCGTGCTTCAGCATGACAGCAAAAAAGATCCCAAACAGGGTCAGCATGAGGACACAGCCCTGTTTCACTCCACTTCAGATGTCAAAGGGATCTGATGTTGAGCCATCAAAAACTACAGTGCCCTTCATTTCCTCATGAAAGGACCTGATGATGTTAAGGAGTCGAGGTGGACATTCAATCTTGGGAAGGATTTTAAAAAGGCCGTCCCTGCTAACCAAATCAAAGGCCTTTGTGAGATCTATGAAGGCCACAAAGAGTGGCTATTGTTGTTCCCTACATTTGTCCTGCAACTGTCTGAGGGAGAATACCATGTCAGTGGTGGATCTATTTGCTCAAAATCCATACTGTGATTCTGGATAGACTCTGTCTGCAAGCACCTGGAGTCTCTTCAGCACAACACGGGCAAGCAGCTTTGCTACAACGCTGAGAAGAGAGATGTCATGGTAGTTATTGCAGTCGCCCCTGTCTCCTTTGTTCTTATACAATGTGACAATGTTTGCATCCTTCATGTCCTGTGGTACTCCACCTTCCCTCCAGCAAAGACAAAAGATTTCATACAGCTCGGTGGTGATGATCTCTTTACAGCACTTCAGCACTTCAGCAGGGATGTTATCCTTCCCAGGTTCCTTGTCGGAGGCGAGGGAATCCAAGGCCGCTTTTATTTCTGCTAAAGTTGGTTTGCTGTCCAACTCTTCCAAGACAGGCAGGCACTCAATGTTATTTAGTGCCTCTTTGGTTACTACATTCTCTCTGGAATATAGTTCAGAGTAGTGCTGCACCCAGCGTTCCATCTGCTGTGCTCGGTCCTGGATGAACACACCTGTAGCAGACTTCAAAGGAGCAGATTTCTTCTGTTTTGAACCTAAAACCTGCTTGATACCGTCATGCATTCCCTTGATGTTACCTGTGCCCACTGCTATCTGTATCTGAGAGCAGAGCTGAAGCCAGTAATCATTAGAACATCTCCTGGCAGCCTGTTGGAACCAGCTAACAAAGACCGTAACAGGGCTTTCAAGGGTTTTACCAGTTGCACTCCCCTAGTGAGTTTTCATGGCCAAGTGGGGATTTGTACTCTGTTCTCCAGAGTCCTAGTCCATCGCTCTATCCACTACAGCACAGTGGGAATCTCCTCTAGAGCCAACTTAATTCCTGTAGTCTCTTTGGACAGTAGGATAGTTTAATGAGGAATGTTCAATGGCTATTCCATAGATATGAAACATCTTTACCTTGATGATTTGCCAAGGACTGATTCCTCCTCCTGCCATTGAAAAAATAGTAATTCTATTTGAGTTAGCTTTTAGAAAATGAGGTTACAATTTGATACTCCCCTGTTTTTGGGGGTTGAGGGGCTGATTATACTGCCTTTAGTGAATATATGTGTGTTTTATTTTGATTATAATCATGATTAATTTTATTTCCCATCTGCATTTGTTTTCCTACTGATGAATTGATGGGAACGGTGAGCATGGTGATGTGACAAGAAATGTGAATTTTAAAATACTATTAATAAATTCACAGGTATGTGGATGATTGAATTTCTTTCTCGCGTACCGTTGTTGTCCATTTTTTTAGTAGATGATGTCTCTAGGGTCAGAATTCAGAAGTGGAAAATAAAAGTAAAAGAGACCAAAAGTTTGGAGTCTTTTGAAGTTTACCAAAAGGACCTGTACCTGAAAGAACCTGAAACTGAAATAGGACCCTCAGAAACCAATATGGATGTTTCCCCCCATGAATCCCTTGTTTTTGATCACAATTTAAAATGGAGCATTCCACTCATTACTAGTTGGAGCTAGTTCATAACACATATTTAGAAGTAGTAGCTTCTAAGGGTGAGAGACCTCTGGTTGTCCTACCACATGATTTTCCTCACCTTCATATCTTGAATTTAGCTATGATTTGTTTTTGTGATTGATATTTGGAAGGTAAATAAAACACCCATTCTCATCTACCTTGGGGGGGGGGGGAACCCTTCTCTTCCTGTCTCTTTCTCCCTCCCTTATAACATCATCTCCTTATTCTCTTTTTTTAACCTACTGATTCCCATCAGGAACTCAGTTTAAAATATGCATCTGTGTCTTTTGCAGCTGGAATTTGGATAGAAAGATGTGTGCTATTTACTACAATTTTTTTATTTATATTCATACCATGCACCAGTTCTCTAATATGCTCAAGAATGCATAGCTCACTCATCACCATTTTCTTTTTGTTTCACATAACTGGAATGTGGATAGATATGCACTATTTCCTTCTTTTATTTAATTATTTACAGTACTTGGCTCTTTTCCTCACTACTTCCGGCTTACAGTGATTTCAATTGGCCATGAAATTCACTAAGAAATCTTGCTTAAGTCACACTCTCTTCAGGTGACTTATCTCACAGTGCAGTTATGAGGAAAAAATAGGGAGGAGAACAGCCTAATATGCTTCCTTGAGCTCATTGGAGGAAAGGTAAATAAAATAAAGAAAACCAACACAAAACAAAACAAGTATTAACATGTTCATACAAAACACATTTCTGTGAATATTTACTTCAGGTTTGGTAAAACCTAAAACATCCCTATGTGTATAGAACTGAATTTTAGTGGCTCATATTGAATTTTACACAAAAATAATGTTTTATAAAATACAAAAGAAAGCTGTCTGAAATTATGTTCTTCAGGTACCCCTTTGCAGGAGGGGTACCTGAAGAACATCTTTACTTTTCATGGACTTCAGGTTTTCTAAAACTTTCTTAAAACTTTCATATTGTATAAATATAAAATGTGTGGTTTTAGCACTATGGATAATTTCTTGTTAATTTTTTTTAAGTAGGGTGGGGAAGAGAGGATCAAAGCCTGGTATCTCCAATGCCTCTCAAGCCAATTCATCACACTGAAACTACTTTTGAATAAGTCTTGAAACCAAAACCTATTCCCAAGGTCTAAAGGACAATGCTGAAGAGGGGTTAATGGATTTCAGTTTCTGAAAATTGCCCATTTTATTTTTCACTCAACTTCTCTTGTTATATTATTTCCTGAAGCTTATTCTCCTAGTGATCTTCTTTCTTTCCCCTCTTCTCAATTCTGTATTTATTTCTCACATAGCCACTCTTGCAAGCATCAGCATTAGTTCATATCAGACTAGGTGCTTCTAATCCATGTTTTCAGTCAGATTCCCATCAAATTTGCATTTATTTATTTATTTATTTATTTATTTATTTATTTATTTATTTATTTATTTATTTATTTAGGCAGGCAGGCAGGCAGGCAGGCAGGCAGGCAGGCAGGCAGGCAGGCAGGCATACATGGCTGCTCTGCAAAGTGTGGAGCGCCTGAAAGGGGGACTCTTTGTCTGCCCACTTGGAAATGGTGAGCATCAGATGATGATGTCAGTGCCAAGGGAAGGGGCGAGCAAGCTAGCCTTCATAAGGCTGAGCCTCCCTGCCTCGGCCTCTCTTCTGCCGTTGATTGCATGAGGAGAGGCTATTCGAGCAAGAATGGCATTCTTGTTTTTGGCCATGTGGAGGACAGAAGTTGGGGTTGTGCTGTGGCACACCCCTGCGGATTGGAGAAGTGGTTGGGGTTTTTGAATTAAGGGAATAGAGTCTGTGGAGAAATAAAATAATAATTTAAAAAAACAGAGAGGAAAGGAGAAAGGTTATTTAAAAAGTCAGGGTGCGTGTGAGTGCGAGAGAGAAGCAGGGCAGTAGAAGGAAGGGAGATTTAGGGTGAGAGGGCTGCCCCATGGGGGGCTGTGGCCCTTAGCTACTTACACTCTGAATTTTTTTAAAAAAAGAAGGGGAAAAAGAGGAAGAAATTATAGATTGTAACATTAAAGAGAGAGAGAGAGTGAAGAGAAAGGGAAGCAATCCAGCTGGCAGGAGCCAAGGGTGGTTTGGCCCTGTGGGGAAAGAGGGCTGGGGCCCAAAGGCTTCATAGTTAAAAACAAACAAACAAACAAAATCCCAGAGTGAATAGCATGAGAGAGAGAGAGAGAGAAAGGAAGGGGGGAGACAAAGTGTGGCTGGTTGCGTAAATGTGATTAAGTAAAGGGGAATAGATAGCTGTTTTTATTTTTATACTCTGTAAGCCACCAAGAGTAGATTCCTGAATCTAGATGGGTGGGGTAAAAATGGAACAAATAAATAAATAAATAAATAAATAAATAAATAGGAATTATACTGCATAAGGGGAGTCATGGGGCCTAAGAAGGGTCAGGGCAATAAGAAAGGCAAACAGCAAGCAAAACGAAGGGCCGTAGCTAGATCACCTCCAGCAGTCTCTTCCTCGGAGGATGATCAATGACCTGATTATGGGGCTATTCTTGCAAAGCTAAGTGCTCTCGAGTAGGAAACAGCCCTTGCTAAGGGGGCAGCAGGAATGACCACACCTAGAAGGTCTCAGAGGGACTCCAAAGCATGTAAGATGGCTGAGTTCAAGCAGCTAGGAGACATAATGCTGGCCCGCATCACCATTTTAGAGAGTGAGTGCCTAGGCCCCTCTGGAGTGTCCTCAGTAGTTGCCTCGCCTGATTATCAAAGAGATATGTCTTCCCAGGTTATCAGTGAAGGGTTGTCAACCCACACTATCGTGGAGACACTGATGTAGGAAGCTGGTGGAGGGGACCAGGGGACAGAGGTCCCATCGGTGTCTGTGCAGGATCGGAGTGAAGAATCAAACATTGCAGCAGAAGGTTGGGATGCAATGGTGGTTGCAGCACCTAATCCAGGTGAACTGGCACTCACACAGCACAGGGTGAAGGCATATGGCCTTGGGGGGTAGTGAACCTACCATGCTTACTTAGGCTGAAACAGTTTTTTTGACATGAGAGGGGTCACAACACCTGCAGTGGGGCCCAGATCAGCTTTGAAGCCTTGGACAGTGCTTTATCCACAATGGCCCCTTCCCAGTCAGAATCCAGGTTTTTTGGAAGGGGCAAAGGCCATGTCTTTTCCCTCCATTCCAAATATAGAGGCAACTCTGTACCTACCAACGCTTTCCCTTATGGGGACCAGTCCCTTCTGCTGAGTGACCACCTTTTGCTGATTGATGTCTTTGAGCTCCTAAAAAGAGAGCTTGAAGAAAAGAAGGGAGACAAAGATCAGGATAGGGAAAAAGAGAGGTTTAGGAGGGGAAAAGGTGTTGGGCCAATTAGCTTCCAGGGTTTTTCATTTGCGCAGGGACCATAGTGAAGGTACAGCCTTCTCGGGCATTGTCACTGATCTGATACATGGACCTGATTTATGTAGATTTCCCAGGACACGCCTGGCTTCTCTAAGATTTACTTTTAAGAAGTAATGACTCAGTTTACATGGTAACCAATTAATATTATAATCTTCAGTCTCACTCTCATGTCTGTTAAGACATGGAGGTGAGTTAAATAATAGAATCATAGAAAACTGAAGTTGGAAGAGGCCTACAAGGCCATCAAGTCCAACCCCTTGCTCAATGCAGGAATACAATCAAAGCATATCTGCCAGGTGATTATTAAGTTTTTCTTGAATGCCTCCAGTGTTGGAGCACTCACCAATTGCCTAGGTAACTGGTTCCACTGGCGGACTGCTCTAACACTTAGGAAGTTTTTCCTGAGATTCAACCAAAATCTGGCTTCCTTTAACTTGAGCCCATTGTTGCGTGTCCTGCACTTCGGGATGTTTGATAACAGCTCTTGCCCCTCCTCTGTATGACAGTCTTTCAAATATTTGAAAAGTGCTGTTATATCACTCCTCTGTCTTCTTTTCTCAAGGCTAAACATGCCCAATTCTTTCAGCCTTTCCTTATAAGACTTGGTTTCCAGCCCCCTGATCATCCTTGTCGCTCTCTTCAGAACTTATTCCAATTTGTTAGCATCCTTCTTGAAGTGTGGTATCCAGAACTGGACACAAGACTCAAGGTGAGGCCTAACCAGTGCTGAATAGAGGGGAACTAGCACCTCGTGGGATTTGGAAACTATACTTCTATTAATGCAGCCTAAAATAGCATTTGCCTTTCTTGTAGCCACACTGTTGGCTCATATTTAGTTTGTGATCTATGACAATTCCAAGATCCTTCTCGATTGTAGTTTTGCTGAGCCAGGTATCCCCCATCTTGTAACAGTGCAATTGGTTTCTTTTTCCGAGGTGCAGTACTTTGCACTTATCCCTGTTGAATTTCATTCTGTTGCTTTCGGTCCAGGACAGAGCTGTGCCACTATGTCTTTTGTTTGTCTTTTGCTATTCACATACCTGAAGAATGCTTCTTTATTGCTTTTAGTGTCTATAGCTAACCTCAGCTCATTCTCATCTTTTTCCCTCCTAATGCCTTCCCTGCATTTCCTTGCTACTTGTCTGTACTCTTCCTTGGTGGCCTGGCCTTCTTTCCACTTCCTGTACATGCCTTTTTTACTTTGTAGGTCCTCCCTGAACTTTTTGTGAGGCCTCACTGGCCTTTTTTTGCTGCCTCCCCCTTTTTTTTTCTTGTTGGAATTCTTTGTAGTTGTGCCTTTAGAATTCCTTTTTTTAGAAGCTCCCACCCTCCTTGGACTCCTTTTCTTCTTAGAATCTTCTACCATGGGACCTTACTTATCCTTGTTCTGACATTATTAAAATTGGCTTTTTAAAAATTCAGCAGAAGTCTGCGGCTACACTCTGCTTTCGTTTCCTTTGAAATCAAGAATTCTAGAAGGACATGGTCACTCTCGCCTAGAGTTCCCCTTACTGCCACTTCCCCCACTAAGTCATCTCTCTTGGTCAGAATCAAGTCAAGAATAGCAAATCCTCTAGTTTCTCCACTTTTTTATCAGCCGCACAAGCCAGGAATTTCTTGGACAGGCCATACTTGGCAGAATTTGCCTCCCAACATATATCTGGATAATTGAAATCTCCTATCACTACTACGTCGTGTCTCTTTGAAAACCCTCCAATTTGTTTTTCAAAAGTTTCATCCGCTTCCTCTCTTTGATTGGGCGGTCAGTAGTAGACTCCAACTATCTAACTCCTTTTGTTTTTTGCCCCAACTAGATTGATCCAGAGGCTCTCAATGGGACACCCACTCTCCTCCTCCTGTATTTCTGTGCAGGAATGCGTATTTTTGACATATACTGCAACACCACCTCCCTTTTTATTTTCTCTGTTCTTTTCGATCAGCTTATATCCCTCAATTGCTGTATTTCAGTCATGGGAGTAATCCCACCAAGTTTTAGTTATTCCTACCAAGTCATACTTACCCTCCTGCATTAAAATTTCCAGTTCTTCTTGTTTGTTTCTCATACTCCTGGCATTCGTATACAGACACTGGAGGGTGTGTGATTTGTGGCCTGTTTGTCTTTGTACAGTTCAATGAATATTATTATGGTTATTATTATGATTCTTGATATGATTATTGTGATTATTATTGTTAATGATATTATTGTTGCCCTTTTGATAAGTTTGGTCCATTCCTCTTATTGTGTGTAAGGCTTCATCTACCCTTAACTCTGTGCTTGCATCTCCCTCCCCCTTCCAATTCAGTTTAAAGCCCTCCTGATGGAGTTCTTCATGTTGTGGGCTAACACATTCTTCCCAGTCCTTGTTAGATGCAAGCCATCTCTTGCTACCAGTCCTTCTTCCAGGAAGCTTAGCCCATGGTCCCAAAAACCAAATCCCTCTTGTCGACACCACCTTTGTAGCCAGTCATTCTGGCTACGTAGCCAGTCATAAATGTCTGTGCAGAGCTTCCTCTGCTCTGGAATCAGAACAAGACATGCTGCCACCAAACAAAGGTATAGAATCCAATAATGTTCAAAGTTTTTTTGAACTTGAACAGGATAATTTTAAAAGGAGATCTTCCTTTCTGAGCCAATAAAATAGAACAATTATAAAATAAATAACCAGCAAATCAGCCAAAATCTAGCTCCCTGTCATTTGAGTCTATTATCATGTGTCCAGAAAATATCTTGCCCTTCCTCTGTACGACTTTCAATTATTTGAAAAATGTGATCATATCTACATTTGCTCTTCTTTTCCCCATGCTAAAATTTCCAAGTTCTTCCAGTCTTTCCTCCTAGGGCTTGGTTTCCAGTTCCCTGATCATCCTTGTTGCCTTCCTTTGAAATTGTTTCAGTTCATTGACATCCTTTTTAAAATGTAGTGTCCAGAAATGTACATAGTATTCTAGATGAGGCCTAACCAATGCTGAATAGAGAGACACTAATGCCTCATGAAATTTGGAGGCAATACAAGCAGCCTAAAATAGCCATTCCTTTTTTTGCAGCCACATCATACTGTTGGGTTATATTCAGCTTGTGATCCACAACAATCCCTCTGTCTTGTAACTGTGTATTTGGTTTTCCCCCTAGGTTTAGAACGTTACATTTACCCCTGTTAAATATTGTTCTGTTCTTTTCAGGCCAGTGCTTGAGTCTATCAAGATCTTTTTGAATTTTGTTCTTGTCTTCCAAGGAATTAGGTATTTCACCCAATTTTGTGTCATCAGCAAATTTGATAAGTATCCCCTGTGCTCTGTCACCTAAGTCATTAATAAAAATGTTGAAGAGCACCAGGCATAGGATTGAATCTTCTGGTACCCCACTTGTTACCTCCTCCCAGTTTGAGAAGGAGCCATTGATAAAGATTCTCTGAGTATGATTCTGTAACTAACTGTATATTCACCTGACAGTTGTTCTATCCAATCCACACCTCATTAGTTTGCTAATCAGAATATCATTGGGCACTTGCTGAAGTCAAGATATATTATGTCTACATCATTCCCCTTATCTACCAGGGAGGTTATCCAATCAAAAAATGAGATAAAATTAGTCTGTCAGGATTTGTTCTTGACAAATCTATGTTGGCTTCTCATTATTATGGCATTGTTTTCAAGGTGCTTGAAGACTGACTGCTTTATAATCTGCTCCAGAATGTTCCCTGGGATTGATGTCAGACTATAGTTCCCTTGTTCCTTCCTTTTGCCCTTTTTGAAGATAGAGACAACATTAGCCCTCCTCCAATCTAGTACTTCACCCATCTTCCATGATTTCAAGAAAATAATAGACAGTGGTTCAGAGATCTCTTCAGCCAGTTCCTTCAATATTCTTATATGCAATTCATCCAGCCCTGGAGATCTGAATTCATTCAAAGAACCAAGGTATTCTTTGACTATTTGTTTATCAATCTCAAGCTGCAATCCTGTCCCCTCCCTGTGCACTTCACATTTGCCTGGAGAATCATAGATTGTCTTTGGGGGAAAGGCCAAGCTAAAGTAGGAATTGAGCACTTCTGCTTTTTCTTTCTCACCTGTTATCATTTTCCCATCACTGTTAAGTAGATAAACCACTTTTACTTTTCTCTGTATTTTGCTAAGAATGTACATCCTAAATGGAAAGTGTGCTAGGAACAGGACATCAGGAAGTTTGTCAACCTAGCTTCCCTTGGCAGGATGTTCCATAGTCTATCTCCACATAGCTTCAACTATTAGTTTCACTTTAAAGTGAATTAAGATACACTCCTGGGGATTATATTCTACATTACAGTCAGTAGTGGAATTTGTGATGCATAAGGCTGATTATGTCATCAGTCACAGTGGGTTTTTGTAAATTAAAACATTCTGCTTCCACTTTTCTCAAAGGTCCTGAGGCTCCCTTGGATCCTTTCTTCATGGGAAAGTCATTGGGTCCATGGGATGGTGGAGTCTTTAATTTCCAAAAGTTTCAGCCACCAGGATGGTTTTACTGGTGGCAGCAAGTTTTGGAAATTAAAGGCTTTTCCCTGTGCCATGGCCCCCAATGACTTCTACGTGATGAAAGGGATTCCAAAGGAGCCTCAGGACTTTAGGGGAGAGGTTTGGAAATGTTTAGTTTATGAAAAACCCTAATGGCTAATGATGTCATCAATCATATGCAGTTTACACTCCACTGCTGGATTTCAAGGTACCCAGTGTGGTGTAGTGGCTAAAGTGATGGACTCAGACACTGGAGATCAAATGTTTGAATCCCCACTTGGCCAGGGAAATTCACTGGGGGGAGTGGAAGCACTCCTTAAGTATTTCACTTACATTTAAATAGGGTCTGACTTGATGGTACATAACTAACTAGATTTATTTATTGATATTGCAGGGGCAGAAGCCATTGAATGTCATTCAAAGCCCTTGGCCAAAATCCTGCTGCATAAGTTACACTTGCAGAAGGATAATAGATTCGCTGGCAGGGAAGATTTTCATTAAATAAAGACTTCCTCCTTCTATCTCATTATTTGTCTAATACACAAGTAATCTGTTTAATGGTGTAGGAGCTATGGGAGTTACAGGATGGTTTTTCATTTCCAAAAATCTTCAGTGCTGGATGACATTATCAATAGTGAGAGATTTTTGGTAACTAAAATTATTACAATACCCTTAGAATTGCAAAGCTAGAAGGAACCTATGAATCATCAAGTATAGCCTTTGTGAAGGAGTCACAGTAGGGAATCAAGAACTGAACCCCTGGCTCCCCAGCCAGATACCTAAACCACTGCATTGTGTATTGTGGCTCCCTCAACTTCCATGAAATTAAACAGATTCCTTGTAAATTGGGCAAACCATGGGGCAGAAGGAGGAAGTCTTTACCTACCCAAAATCATCCCTGCTGGTGACTTATCATCCTTCTGCAGGTAACTTACAGGATTTTTACTTTTCTTTCTTTGATACTTAACTCAGCCATTTTGGGCACATTTATTTTTGAATCTCTGTGCTTGTCTTTAGAGGAGATAAAAATGTATAAATTGATAACTTTTTCAGACTTACTTTCATGACAAGTTATCTATGATTAATCACAACTTTGTTACTATGGTTACCACCACTAATTCAAGTTTATTAATGTGCTGGGCCTTAAACAAATGCCCTAAAGTCTAATTGCATTATACTTGGAGTTAAATGTTACAAGAGTACAGTACAGATTTGACCATTGTTTGGCCCTACAAAGATAATCACTCAAGAGATTTTGATACATACATACATGGAGAAGCTAATCAGAAAATTAATTCTTGTCCATTTGAAGAGACAGTAAGGATTCAGCTGAGTTAAGAAGAATATTGCCTGTGTATTATTAGTCAGATATAATGGAAATAAACCAGACAACATCAATATGGTCATCCAAAACATTTATTATTTTAATCTAGTTCCATTTCCCTAGGAAATACTGATTCAATTCTTCTGATTAAATTTAACTGATGTCTGAGAATGTGAAATGGAAATCTTGTATTCTCTTTCTGCCAACTCTGGCATTAAATGGAAACACATCTAGCTTGCTCCTTATTCAGTTCAACCAATGTTGAATGGATTGTTATGTCTGAACAGCAGTTTTAGGTGTAAATTGCATACCTACCACATATATAAGCATCCCAACTTAAAAAACAAAAAACACTCAAAACATGGTATCCTTGAATTTCTGTGTGTGCAATGAGCGTTTTCGTAAGAAACATGTGGGGTAGAAATGGATTTTTTTTTACAGTCTTAAAAAAAAGAATCCCACAGGATCAGTAGCTCAATGATGAATTGGTGATGGCACATAGACACAAGAGATAGTGACTTGCCAGTCAGAGGGTCTCCATTTCAGGAAGGAGGAATTTAGAGGAGAGAAATGTACATGGTATAAATGCTTATGCATATGTGCACATGTGCACACTCATGCATTCACACACATATATCTGACTTCCACTTCAGAAGCAGCATGCCTTTAACAGAGAAAGTGAGGAAGGCACAACTCAAAATATGGAAACACATACGCTCCAGCTATTTCTCCTGTTCATGTATTTATTTCTCTATATATGTAGACAGAACCAGTGAGACACAATTAAGGTCAATTCCCTGCTTACCAGGCTTTGAATTGAGGTTGTAAAAAGAAGCTGTAATGAAATTCATTGAATGTGATTACATCGCTCCCTGGAATTGGAAAACCTGATAATGCAACCTCCTATTCCTTATCATGCAAAGTCTGTAACCACATTCATTTGAATATGGAAAGAGGCACATGCTTCACATGTCTCTTAAAGCTAGACTACAACAAGCTCTATTAAAAGTAAGCTTTCCCACAAACCCAATTTTCTGTATCTTATATCTCTATTGCACCAGTGACAGATCACCCTCACTCTTCCAACTGGAAGTTATAATCATACTCACAGTTAAACATAGGAAAGTAATTAATTTTGTAATGGAGGTGGACAAGAAAGACAAGGGTAAGGCTGATGATAAGGGGAACAGGCTGAGACAGCATAAACCTAAATGTTCATGGGGCAACAGACTCCCTGGGTTTTTCATCTCTGCTTGGGTGATTGTATGTGCACAACCGTGGAAGGACCTTTCATTGATCCAGTATATGGATCTGATATATAGGCCATACATAGATTTTCCAGGCCATGCATGATTCCTTTATGATGAAACCTTCAGGATAAGAGTATCCATTCACACACACCCATGAGGTGGGATGAGCAACAGCCGTAGTTGTAGCTTCAGCTAATGACACCAGTGTGGCCATCTCTAGGGGAAATATTTGATAGTGGGCAGTTAGTTCAGAAAGCTGGCCAGTCCAATGTTTTCCACATACTGGCAAAGCAGGTGGTCCAATCCCATTTGTTTTGCTGGGAGTACAGTGCTTAAGGGTTATGTTGACAGATGCCCTGCAAGTTTCAACATGAGTGCTCCATTTGTGGAGGGTCTCACCCTTTCACAATATGCTTCCACAGTTACTCCATGGGGTAATTATGTTTATATTTTAGAGGGCCATGGTGAGCAGGGAAGTGGCCACTCAATTGGCATGAGAGTAATGGCATTCCATTACTAGGGATTTAATGTTCCTGGAGTTTCCCCCCCACAGTTGGGGTACTATGGTCGTGAGCAGACACATGGACAAATTTTGCATTAACCTTCTGTTGTGACAACAAGGCAGGTGTCCACATTGTTAATTCCCTCAAATCTCAACAAATGACAAGGTTGATCGGAGTGTTCACCTTATGCTGCTTACAGCTCAATATTATTTTTCATGCCTGTCATGTCCCAGGACTGAGTAATACTATAATTAGTGCCCTGTCCCATCAACAGCTTGATTGATTTGGGGCTTTAGCCCCAGGGGCCTGTGCCCAATCTGAAGCCCTACCACTAGACATATGAAATCTTGATGGGGAGAGGTTGAGTGGACCATAAGCATGGCAGTGGAACTGAGCACTTGGTGTAATTATACAGCATGCACATATAAAAATACAGAACTGTCCAGAAAACACAATATTGCTGGGAAAAGAGGATAGGAAGAGGAAGAGAGGAATACGTAAAATGAGGCATATTTTATCAGTAAAAGAATGCTTAGCTGTTAGTTTGACAGGACCATAACTTCCTGGAAAATATAATAGTGCTAGGAAGGGGGAAGTAGGAAGAGAGAGCAAGATAACAACAGATGTTGTAGGTTTGCAAGATGTGAGCAGAGCTGTTAATGACAGGACAATTGGGAGGTTATTAACTCATAGAGTCATCACACATCAAAAGTGACTTGGAGGGACATAACATCTTTGGAGTTTTTTCTTATTATTAGACAATTGTATAATGACAAGATGGTTAAAAAGGTTGTAACTATGACAGAATATAGGCACTAAAGCTCTGCTAACATCAAGTAAGACTAATCCCAGTCACAAAGAAAAAGAAAAATTCACAGCTTAGAAACTCTTCTAAACATTTGTTTCCCATTATTTTTTATACATTTGTTTGTATTTTTACAACCAGACACAGAATCCCTATGCAAGCATGAATCCAAAAAAGCCTTTTTGGTCAGGAAGGGGTTAAAAAGTTATTTTATTAAGGATCAGCTAGTTGGGTCATCATTGATAGGTTCTAACACTCAGATTGCACCAGATGTGGAGATGATTATCCCTTTGAAAACTTATGTTAGCAGACTGCTTTATCTCAGAAATCTTGAGAGAATGCTTACTGAATGTGCCTCAGTCCAGAACAAAACAGAACTGCTGTGTACTTTTGTAATGCAGAATTATTTTGAATATGCCTTACAAAATTTTATGCTAATTCCCTGGAGATACATGTCAAAATATTCCTATTTCAGGAGACTGTCATTCCATTTTTGTCTTTAAAGTGAGCCTGCTGTTTGATCTCCTAATTCTTCCTGCATAGGCTGTGACTTGGTTGCCATACTGTTCTCCAAATATCTCCATCCCCCAATCACTCAGCTGCAATGTAGCCTTGCTTAAGCCACTCTTCCTGGCAAGCTTGTACCTTGCATATTCAGTGTTATTTTAAAAACTGTTTTCCCCATTTGAAAGGCCTTTTTGAGAACTAGCAAGTATGTAAACCCCTACAGCCTGGATTTTTTTCCAAATAAAGAAAACTTAGTGTGAACAATTTTCTTTCAAGGTAAACATGATTTGTCTTTTCGATTTATGCAAGCTATTTTAAATTTTAGGTAGTTAGGAATCACTAAGCCCTTTTCCTGCAGAGGAAGCAGAGGAAGGGGAAGCAGAAGGTGAACTGTGTCTGGGAGGAAATTTTTTTTGGTGTGAAATTTTTTCCTAGACTTCTGGATTTTTAGGCTTGCAAGGGTGTGTTTGCTCTGACCTTTGTTCTCCCTGACCGCATGGTCTGAGGGGGCAGGGTTTTAGCTTTAAATAAGTGCTACCAGAAATTTTCTGATTTTACTTTTTAGACTCTAACATGATAAATAGGAAAGACAAATAGGAGTGCATACACCTAGGGGAGCAGGGAAGTTTTAGGGGGAGGATCAGACTTCCTCTCTTTTTAATTCACTGACCAATCAGTCGAGATGGAGAGCGCAGGATCTGTTGCACTTGTAACACCTGTGGCATGTTTGTTTTCTTGCCAAATGAGGTGCTTGGGTACAAATGCTCTAAGTGTAAGTTGGTGGACCTCTTGGAAGACAAGGTCTTGCACCTGGAGGCCTGTGTTTCTAATCTTCACACTCTTAGGGAGCAGCCCAAATAGGTGGGGCTTGTCAGCCTTGGAAGGCAGCCCATCTAGGAGAAGAAAAACTCTGATTTCAAACCTCCACTGCCTTGTGGCTATATCCACTGATGGAAAAGGCTTCAGGAGTTAACCTCGAGGCAAAATCCAGAGCCGGAGTCCCAGAGGCAGTTTGTGCCATTCTGGCAACTCCTGCGATGTCGCTGGAACCAGTTGTATTGGCTCTTACCTTTCCTCTGGACTATTTCAGTGACATGGAGAGGGGGGGGATTTGCTGTGTGGTTAACAGTCTATCCTCCATATTATTTTACCCAGGCTTAGTGCTCTGGAGAGGACACTCTGGCTTTGCATACAGCATTGAAATAACACAGGATGCAGCAGTTACCTCTTATAAGTTTTGCTCGATTGACATACAGGATGATGCCAAGGGCAACTTCTGATGGTGGGAGAGGGCATTGCACCTCACTAGGTAGCTACCGCCCACCTTAAGCTGGGCAGCCCCCAGTCACTAAGGTGGTAACTCCACAGTCTGTTAACTTCATGGGGTGCATGGGGTTTAGGGTGAAAGCCAACAAGCAGATCGATAACCCTGCACCATGCAACAATCATAAGAAAACTTCTGCCCTAAAGTTGGGCACCTGGAATGTCCGTACAATGACCCTTGGCTTTTCTGACAACCTGCAGGAAATAGATGACGTGCTCAAGACAGCTGTCAACGACATGGAACTGAGTAGGCTGCAGATGGACGCTGTTGCCCTGCAAGAGATGAGATTGCCAGAAATGGGATCTGTCAAAGAAAAAAACTTCTCATTCTTCTGGCAGGGAAAACCATTGAATGAGACCAGGGAATATCGTGTTGGCTTTGCAGTCAGAAATACTCTGCTGAGATCCATTGTTCCACCTACTGTGGGGAGTGAAAGAATCCTGTCTCTGCAGCTCCACTCATCAGCGGGACCGGTCACCCTCATTAGTGCATATGCACCAACAATGTCATCTACAACAGAAGTCAAAGACAAATTCTATGATGATCTGGAAGCTACTATCAAAAAAATCCCCGAGAGAGAGCCGCTGTTCATTCTCGGAGACTTTAACGCTAGAGTTGGTGCTGATCACAATTCTTGGTCCACTTGTCTAGGCCGTTTTGGCATTGGGAAGATGAACAAAAATGGCCAACACATGCCAGAGTTTTGCTGTTACTATGGTCTTTGTGTCAGCAACACCTTCAACACCTTCTTTAATACGAAGCTTCAACACAGAGTTTCCTGGATGCATTTGAATCAGCTCGATTTGATCCTCACTAGACACTCTACCCTTCCTAGTATTACGAAGTTATCAGGGTGCTGATTGCGATACTGATCACTCCCTGGTGTGTAGTAGAGTAAAACTGTGAACAAAGAGATTGTATCACACGAAAAAGGAAGGAAGACCACGTATTGACATCAGCAAGACTTGCAATCAAAGAAAAGTGGAGGAACTTGCCCAAGTACTTGAGGAAACCCTTCCAGGCCTGGCTGATGCAAATGCATCTGAATGATGGGAACATTTCAAGAATGCTGTTTATAACACTGCCTTGTCCACATTTGGCAAGAAGACCAAAAAGATGACAGACTGGTTCGAAGCCCATTTGGAGGAGTTGATGCCAGCCATTGAGAAAAAGAGGAGAGCTCTAGCAGCAAACAAAGCCTGTCCTAGTGAGTACAACTTGCAGGCTCTTCGAGTTGCTCATAGCAAAGTCCAACCGGCTGCCAGGAGATGTTCTAGTGATTACTGGCTTTAGATCTACTCTCAGATACAGATAGCAGCAGACACAGGTAACATCAAGGGAATGTATGACGGTATCAAGCAGGCTTTAGGTTCAAAACAGAAGAAATCTGCTCCTTTGAAGTCTGCTACAGGCGTGATCATCCAGGACCGAGCACAGCAGATGGAATGCTGGGTGCAGCAGTACTCTGAGCTATATTCCAGAGAGAATGTTGTAATCAAAGAGGCACTAAATAATATTGAGTGCCTGCCTGTCTTGGAAGAGTTGAACAGCGAACCAACTTTAGCAGAAATAAAAGCGGCCTTGGATTCCCTCGCCTCCGACAAGGAACCTGGGAAGGATAACATCCCTGCTGAAGTGCTGAAGTGCTGTAAAGAGATCATCACCATCGAGCTGTATGAAATATTTTGTCTTTGCTGGAGGGAAGGTGGAGTACCACAGGACATGAAGGATGCAAACATCGTCACATTGTATAAGAACAAAGGAGACAGGGGCGACTGCAATAACTATCGTGACATCTCTCTTCTCAGCATTGTAGAGAAGCTGCTTGCTCATGTTGTGCTGAAGAGACTCCAGGTACTTGTAGACAGAGTCTATCCAGAATCACAGTGTGGATTTCGAGCTAATAGATCCATCACTGACATGGTATTTTCCCTCAGACAGTTGCAGGAGAAATGAAGGGAACAACAGCCAATCTTTGTGGCCTTCATAGATCTCACAAAGGCCTTTGATTTGGTTAGCAGGGACGGCCTTTTTAAAATCCTTCCCAAGATTGAATGTCCACCTCGACTCCTTAACATCATCAGGTCCTTTCATGAGGAAATGAAGGTCACTGTAGTTTTTGATGGCTCAACATCAGATCCCTTTGACATCCGAAGCGAAGTGAAACAGGGTTGTGTCCTCGCGCCGACCCTGTTTGGGATCTTTTTTGCTGTCATGCTGAAGCACACCTTTGGAACTGCAACAGAAGGTGTCTATCTCCAAACTAGATCAGATGAAAAGCTCTTTAATCTCTGTAGATTGAGAGCGAAGACCAAAGTCCATCTGAAATGCATGCGGGACTTCCTCTTCGCCGATGATGCAGCTGTTGTTGCCCACTCTGCTGAAGACCTCCAACAACTCATGAATCATTTTAGCAAGGCCTGCCAAGACTTTGGATTAACAATCAGCCTGAAAAAAACACAAGTCATGGGCCAGGGCATGGACTCACCTCCCTCTATTACCATCTCCACACAAGAATTGGAGGTTGTTCATGACTTTGTGTACCTTGGCTCAACGATCTCTGACACTATCTCCTTAAATGTCGAACTGGATAAACGCATTGGCAAAGCAGCTAACATGTTCTCTAGACTCACAAAGAGATTATGGTTAATAAGAAGCTGACGGCATATACCAAGATCCAGGTCTATGCAGTGAGTCCTGGACCCTTTGTGCACGGCAGGAGAGGAAGCTAAACACGTTCCATATGCGTTGTCTCCAACGCATTTTTGGTATCACCTGGCAGGACAAAGTTCCAAATAGAGTAGTCCTAGAATGAGCTGGAATTTTTAGCATGTATACATTACTGAAACAGCGATGTCTACGTTGGCTTAGGCATGTCGTGAGAATGACTGATGGTCGGATTCCAAAAGATCTCCTGTATGGAGAATTAGTGCAGGGAAATCGCCCCAGAGGGAGACCACAGCTGTGATACAAGGATATCTGCAAACGGGATCTGAAGGCCTTAGGAATGGACCTCAACAGATGGGAAACTTTGATATCTGAGCGTTCAGCCTGGAGGCAGGTGGTGCATCATGGCCTCTCCCATTTTGAAGAGGCACTTGTTCAGCTGGCTGAGGCAAAGAGGCAGTCCCGAAACCAACAAAATCAGGGAGCTGGACAGGGGACAGATTGTATTTGTCTTCAGTGTGGAAGGGATTGTCACTCTCGAATTGACCTTCTCAGCCACACTAGACGCTGTTCCAAGTCCTCTATTTAGAGCATGTTACCATAGTCTCTCGAGACAGAAGGATGCCTAATCTAGGAATCACTGCACGATATCATCACTGTACTCTCATGGAGGATTTTTTTTTTTAAATCCTCTTTCAAAATCATGCATTAGTGGGCTATTTGGCAATACATTCATGTTTTACTCACCAATTCCCAGGATGATAGGTAAAGGTAAATGTTCCCCTTGACATTTAGTCCAGTCGTGTCCGACTCTAGGGGGCGGTGCTCATCCCTGTTTCCAAGCCGTAGAGCCAGCGTTTGTCCGTAGACAGTTTCCGTGGTCACATGGCCAGCGCGACTAGACACGGAACGCCGTTACCTTCCCACCATGGTGGTACCTATTTATCTACTTGCATTTTTACATGCTTTTCAACTGCTAGGTTTGCAGGAGCTGGGACAAGTGACAGGAGCTCACTCCGTTGCGTGGATTTGATCTTACGACTGCTAGTCTTCCGACCTTGGAGCACAGAGGCTTCTGCGGTTTAACTCACTGCACCACCACATCCCAGGATGATAGACTAAGTCATATTATCTACTTTTAGACCAGACTGCAATTTAAAGACAATTGGTATTAAGAGGTTACATAAGTATCCTTGATTTTTGAAGAACAGTCCATGGAGTTGAACAACATACACTGATCAGCCACAACATTAAAACCACAGAGAGGTGAAATGAATAGCATTGATTGTTTCATTACAATGCCACCTGTCAAGGGATGGGATATATTAGGCAGTAAGGGAACAGTTAGTTCTTGAATTTCATGTGTTGGAAGCAGAAAATATGGGCACGCAAATAGATTCAAGTGACTTTGACAAGGTCCAAATAGTGATGGCTAAACAACTGTCAGTGCACCTCCAAAATGGCAATTAATTGTGGGAATGTGGTAGACCTTCAGCATGTAGTAAAAAAAATCCCACCAACTTCCTTCCTTCTTCCCTTCTGTAATTCCCTGGGTGCCATGCAATTATATACATCCCCACCTTCTACCTTTCCATGAATATCCCTGCATTGGCTAGGCACTGTTGTCCAACTGACATTCATCCCTGAATCTTTTGAAGGGAATGCTGATGATGAGAAGATGTTTTAACACATGAATGAGTGTTTCATAGCATAGAGAAAAATGTACAATAAGTTGGTATTACTTCATAAATTCAGGAAGAAGTATCTTCCATGGCACTCTTTCAGTTCACCATATAATAAACAACAAGTAATGAGGAGGACAGGATAACATATGTGTTGGATTGGGAATATGTCCTTTAATATGTGCAATTAGTAATTTGGCTTGGGAGCTGTGTTCACTTACTAGCTCAGATCAGAGTGTCATGGACACCCTCTCTGGAACATACACAGACAATATAGAGGGGGACAAATAGTTCTGAAAATAAAGGCCAGCATCAGACATTACAACAACAACAATCATAGTGGTAAAAGAGAAGGTGTCAGAAAATAATTAAATCAGGATCTTGTGGGATTTCTGGATCCAAACTGATAGACAACTTGAACATAACACATTAGACATAGTAGTAAAAGAATGTAGTAATAGTAGTAGTAATAGCATGAAGAAATGTCTGGATCATTGACATTGCAATTCCAGGGGATGTCAGAGTTGAAAATAAAGAACTGGAAAAACTAACAAAATACAGAGTTCTGGCAATCGAAACATCATGCTTGTGGATGCATCACACTTCAGTGGTCCCCGTAGTCATCGGGGCTTTGGGAACAATAACAAGAAATTTCACACAGTTGCAGATCTCAGAAATAACACCATCAGAGCTACAAAAAACAGCAATATTAGGAACAGCATACTGTGCCGATATTTAATGGATACTTAGATTTTTGGTTAAAACTTGTATCTGTTATATAATACCAGACAATGTTGTTATAATTTTGGTTGACTGTGTCTGGTATTTTCGAACAATAAACAAGCATAAAAAACAATGGGAGGAAAAAATAGTCCCTAGCACCTACTCTTTATCTATTCAATAACTATCACACAAAATAGTGTAGCAAGTGTTCATATTTCATCCAAATGTAACAGTGGAATGTGCAAATGAATTATTTTCACAAAAGACTTTGAAAGTGGAAGAATGTGAAGTCGCTGGCTGATTCAAATGAAAGTCCCTGCCTTCAAGGTATTTGGAACTGAAATTCCCACTCCAGTTCCCCAGTTTTTGCTTTCCCCATTAGAATGTGCAAGACAAATTTCTCTCAGAATGGCTGACAAAATGAGGGTTTTGCTAAACAATATCTGTTTTATGTTTGTCTATATTAAAAGCCAGCAGGGTCATCTTGGGTCCAATTGGGGCAGATGCTTCACTCCAAACTGATTGGTGGCTCACGCTCCTTTCTTGGATCACAGTCATTAGTGCAGTTGCTGACAATAAATGTAGGAAGATGTTTCCATAAGCTGTAACATTTTATGGCCTTCTGACTTTGGAAGTCTTTGGAATCCCCACGTTTTCTCCATGTATTTCAGATTTGAATGTACTAAATATTGAGATAAATGGTTGGGGTTTTCTTGAGGCATTTTCTTTTTCTGTTTATGTGAGTTAATTCTATCTATGTTTTACTGTTCTGAGTTTGTGTGTTGCCTAGTGAGAAGCTGGTTGGGACTAAATAAGTGTGTATAATGATTAATCATATGTGTAAAGTGATTTTTTTTTGTCCTTTCTTACCATTCATAGGGGTTGTATGTTATTGTACACAACAAATTTAGTAAAGTAAGTAAAGTTTTATTATGCGGCCATAGACCCGATTATACAAAGAAAAAATACATAAAATAAATACATAGTATAGTATAAAATCTTGCTATAGCATTTTGCGAGTCCTCATAGCTGAAAATAAAAACTTAGCCACTAACTGTGTTATTATTTGATTCTCTCCAGACAACAGAAACTTCAGATAGCCTGTGGGAGGTAGACCAGTACATTTACTCATGACTGAACCAAGATATCAAGTACAATCCTATATAGGCTAAATTCTAAAATGATGTACGCCAAGGTCTCAATAATTTATTTCCCTCAGTGACAAATCCTTTCACCGTACGGGATGTTATTAAAATCCCCTTATAAAAGGGCTGAGAGAAAGCAGTTAAATTCAGCCCTTGAAAAGGCAAAGCGATATCTCAGTGCTGTAATTTGGTATAAGTAGTTAGCTGGCTTGGGGAAGTTAAAATTTAGGCCAAAACACAGTGGTGAACAAGTCCTGTCTGCACAAGCTAGAGAGTACTGAAGGTCTATATATTTAATATGTTGAATAAGCATTGGCTTAATGCTACCTTGAGGCTGTCTCAGTAGGAAGTCCATAAAGAAGCCTAAGAGATGCAGTTTTTCTGTAAATCCCTTATGCCACAAGCTGGCAAAGACAACTTTCTGCAAATAGTATAGGTAGCTACAGGTTATTGGGGCATAGACCACCTTTAACCAATAACGAAATGCATCTGACAATGGCATCTTTGAGGACTGTTTAATAACTTTTTGGGGGGTGCAGAAGCTTCCCCCTTCTCTGTTACTGGCATTTTCTCTTTCATCCCTTTTTCCAGAGTACGTTGTTGGTTTCCTTCTTTTGCAGTCACTTCATCTGTCTTTCCTTTTCCTTGCCTCCGAGTGACTTTATTGTTTCTATTTTGTAGGTCATGTTGCAAGGCATCTGACATTTCAAATAAGGGTTTAAAATGCATTTTCCACCCTTTTTTGGTGGAACCCTTCCTGCCTTTATTGGAGCTTGCTGTTTGATTGTGTTGTGAATTTTGCAGAGTTAGTTGTCCTTTGTTTATTTGGAACTTTGGTGTCCTTTTTTGTTTTGGGCTTCGCCAGTTCCTTGCTGGTGTTTCTTTTCAGAGTATTTGGGGTGATTTCTTGTGTGGGGGTTTGAGTCGTAAGGCCGCATTCATTTTATATGAGTCCTGACTGATGGGCAAGGCCTGCCCTTAGATTGTCGGAGAGACACAGGCAAGGAGCTCTTCATAAGTGAGTCTGGCGATTTTCTGGATGGTATTAGGTGATAAATTAAAGTTTTCATCTGCTTCTGCCCACAATGGTAGATTAGATATTCCAGTATGGTCAGGGGCGGTGGCTAAAGAAGGAATAATCCTTTCCTCCATTAAATCAATCAACCACCCTAACAGGCTTTTTATTTCCTTTAGTGAGTCCCTAATTTCCAGTAGGGTGTTTGGAGGTAAAAGAGTGCCTCCTTCAGGTGGAATTGGGACTTGATTACATTGGTCGTCTTCAGGTCCTTCAACTTCTTAACTATGCTCTCCTCGGATGTGGGGAGCTTTTTTGGATATTCAGGTTGAGTATTATTGTGTTCGGCAGATATGTCTACAGGAGTGACTGCAGGAATGATCCTATTGCATACCGGATATGTAAAATATTCTTTTCACAGCTTGCTGAAGTCATCGCTTAGGAGGCTGTTCAAGTGACTGAGATCCAGGAGGTGCTCCTGCTCAGCCATCGAATTTGGTATATCAATGGATGAATTACTTAACCTTCCTGAGTGATTTGATTTTTGCCTCCAGATGTAGTCTGTCATCTTGGTTTGTCTCCTTGTTCTTAGAGTTTTATTGTCACTCTTACTACTCAGGAACTTGTCCTTTAGCGAGTGATCCAAGGCTTCACTTTTCTTTCTCTTCATAGTAAGCTCAGTCACTGGTTAATGGTCACAGGAGTACATCTTAACACCTGTTGCAGCACTGGGGGAGATAGTGTAAGATCAAGTATTTGATCAGGTGTTTCATCAATACTTAAAATAGACTGCTCCATTCTCAATATATTCTCTGTAATTCAGATTGGGAATACAGGATTGATATTGGATACAGGATCAAGGATCCAGAGATTCTGGGTTACCACCTTAATAGAAGCAGAAAGTGGAACTACGCTTCCCAAGCACTTCTGTTTGCTAAACCTCCACAGCAGAAGGCTGGAGCAACAACAGCAGCAGAAGCCATGAGGAAAGCTGAGTCCCAGTAATGAGTCCCGCTAATAAGCTGTTTATGTTCTGAGGTGTAAACTCCTCCAAGCATTCCAACACTTCAGCCTCGGATAAGAGATAGCTTTCTCTGCAGGGTCTCAGCCTGGTCAGCCAGGTCAAAGAGAAAATGTTGCTAAAAACAATAGATAAGGATAAAAGAAACGCTTCGTACTCACAAACGCTTGCTCACCTCATCCAGCCAGAACCGCCACAATAAATTTAAAAATCAGGAAAATTAAAAATCCTTTAAAAGAAATGCTTAGGCTTAAAAAAAAAAAAAACCAAAACAGCATCACTGTTGTTTAATCACTCACATCCATAGTACCACCACCAGAAACAACTGATTGAAAATTAAAGCAATACATTTTCGGGACAGATAGCACTGACCTCATTGCAATCTTTAATAGCTAAAATCTAGTAGTGAGTCACAACTAGAGTAGGCCCATTAAATCAGTGGAATTTATGGAGGAGTTGACTCACCTAATCCGTACTGTTCAAATGGGCCTACTCTAGTCGTAATTTACTACTAGATTTCATCCAATTTATGGTACCCTGTGTGCTGTAGTGAATAGAGTAATGGACTCAGGAGACCTGGGTTCAGTTACCCAGTTCAGCCATAGAATCTCACTGAGGAGTGGAACTTCTAAAATCACTGCTTAAATATCACATTTGCCTTGAGAACCCTATTAGGGTCACTATAAGTCAGTTCTGACTTGATGGCACATAACAGCATATCTTACTCTGTAATTTGTAGTCATCTATTCTAATAGTGGTGTGGATAACATTTCCAAGCTCTGATGTATATTCATAGTAAAACATTAGTCTTCTTTACTGGGTCTGTGAGTCTTGACCCTGCCTTACTTGTCATTGTGCCATCATGTTGGAACTGACTTACAGCAACCCTAATAATGCTTTCAAGTTATGTGAGATATTTAAGGAGTGATTTTACCAGTTCCACTCCTCCAGTGAGTGTCCATGTCTGAGTAGGGATTCAAACCCAGGTCTCCTAAGTCCTAGCCCATCATTCTATTGACTACATCACGCTGGATGTCATATTGAAAAGAGTACTCTATATTAAATGAAGGAGGCAACCTCTGGAATCTACAGATGAAAGACATAAAACCCTGACAGTACACCAAACCTTCTGAAATACAACAGTAACAGTTTTCAGTCAATCTAATTACTGTTGTTCTCCTCTGTGTGTGCACACACTGCCTTTTGTTTTGTTTTTCACTGGAAGTGAAACTTGACTGGCATTGCAAAATAAAAGTGTAATTCATCATGCTCTTGGTCATTAATGAATGGTTGGCAAGTAATAGAAAATTTCCCTATGACTGATGGACTGGTATAACATAACTGAAGTAAGAAAATAGAAAAATGTAGGTACTTTAACAATAAAACCTTAGAAATTGTTTAGAATCATATATATCATCAGAAACACAATGGGCAGCTGCCTTGAGTTTTCCTTCTTTGGATAGCAGTTATGAGATTCAATTTCCAAAGCTGCTTTGTTTGATAAGATTTGGAAAATCTGGAGGGCTTTTGACTTATCAGTGGAACACAGCTTATCATGCAAATGTGATTCATGCAAATTTCCAAAGATAGCAGACATTTATAAGCTCAGTGAAAAAGATACTAGATGAGATGAGAAATCCCTGTAACTTGATTCTGTTTATTGGCTTTCAATGGTTATGAAGAGATATAAATACACTGTGGCTGGGGAACAAGTAGGATTGTTACATGGTTTTGTGTAGGATGCGCTGGTCCTGAACTCACCTCTGGGGCCACATTTTGTCAGCTATGGGACTGGATGGAGTGGTGGTTGCCATTTTTCACAATACTCCTTCTTGTGATTCACAGCATTGTGGTGAGCTGTTTCAACCTGGAACATAATTCAGCCAATAGGAATGGCTGATTGGCAGAAACAGTTTTCCAAGTGACCTGGGGGTGATGGGTGTCATGTCTGATCTGCTGAAGGGGCTTAAAACTGTTTGACAGCCACCTTAGAGCTCCCTATGGCCCCAAAGCCACCACTGCTGACAAAGTGCAGCCCCAGAGTTGAATTCAGGACTGACACTTCCATTCCCACTTGTTGGAAAACAGCCCTGACAATTGCTTTGGGTTTTAGTGAGAACTGGTTAACAGATGAAAAAAAGGAGTCAGCTTCTGGAATTCTTTCCCTGCTTGGTGTCACTTTGTGATTGGTAGTGATAAAAAGAGGGTATCCTGTAGACCATCTTGACTACTGCCATTGGTGTCAACACTCAGGCTGCCCTTTGCTATGTAAAACTTGGCATTCCTTTTCTTGCTGTCAGCATGGCATAATGCTGTGCACCAATATTGGGCCATTTCCTGGTGTTTTAAATCATGAATACAGAAACACAATATGCCATATTTTTCAACTGGAGGTTTTTTGAAGATAATACTTATGTGCCATCAGGTTCATTCTGATTTATGGTGAGCCCTTCTGCTATTTCCTAGGTATAAAGTACTCAGAAGCCGTTTACCGAGCCTTCTTCAAGGTGAGTTTTTGGGACCATTAAGCTTGCTGAACATTGCACAGGCTGGCTTTTATTCTAGGAGGCACACTGGGGACTTGAACTTGTGAGGCTTCAATCAGCAGCCAGCTACTCAAGCCACTGAACCATCCAGCAAGTTTTGGCACCATTTTTGAAGTGATTTTTGTTTGGGTTGCTACTAGAGAAGGAAAAGATGAACCTCTTCTAAATATGCAAAGTTTTCCTGGTAACAATGGTTCCCCTACAAATCTATAACGAGTATTTTTTAAAAAGAATCACAAAGTCCTTATGAAATAGCAATTAGTGATCTGCAATATAGCAGTGATAACAAGGTGAATGAGTGATGGACAAAAATACACAGATTACCTCATGTTCTTGGAAAAGGAGATGGACACATGACATGTTTTAGTTTGGGTTTGTATTTTTTTTTTAATTAAAACTGTTCAACTTTGAGCATATATTTTCTGAAGGGGTTCACCTGTTGATCACAGGGAAAAGAACAGATGGATTCTCAGCAAGGGGCATTGAGATGAATTTTCTTTCAAAAATTCATCTCAGTGTCATTTTTTTCTGCAAACTTCCATTTTGAACTATTTTTCCTAAAGCTCCTCAAAATATGCACATATTGAAAAACATTCATTGAGCATTTGATAATGATCTTTAATAGCTGCTTACAGTTGTGTTCACTATTGATGCAAGAATTGATATGGAATAATAAGTACCAGATGATAGTTGACACCATATAGCTTAGCCTATACATTTCAAGAGGGAAATATATGACATAGATTTGACAATTAACATGCCAAGTCCATAATCATCATGGTATTTCATCACCACTGTTAGCTTCCACATTATTTTCTGTACCTGGTTAATATTTGCCTCCTATTCTGAGTCTATGGTGGAGCGATCCTTGAGATACAGTAGTTAAGAGTTTATACTGTGGATATATTAGTATCCCAGCTCCATCTTAAGCCATGACTACCTAGAACACGGTTTCCAACCTGGGGGTCACTGACTTTGACTGACCCAGGTTGGTCCAGCAACAAAAGAGGGGCTTTAACTGTTTGGAGTACTAAGAGGTGAGGCTGCACTTCTCCACCTGGCCCTGTAGAGGGAGGAGATGGCAGGGCTCAAGCTGCCATGAATGGTGAAAGGGTCACTGAATCAGTCAAGTGAAGGCACACAGTGCCATAGAGAAAATCAACTGAAACTTGAAAACTGCTGCCACCAAAGTGCAGAAGCTACAAGACCAGGTGAAGAAGCTGGATAAGCAGAATGAGCTGCTTTAAGTTTGTAGTGCTGGTGGGACACTAGGAAGCAGCCCAAAATTTATTTATTTATTTATTTATTTTATTTATTTAACTTATATGCCGCCCACTCTACCCAAAGGTCTCTGGGCGGCTTACAACAATTAAAATACAATAAAAATACAATAAGAAAATAAAACAATTAAAAGACAATTAAAATAGATACTCTAAAAATTGCCATCAGGACCCACAGTTGATATTATTTCAATTAAAAGCCTTCTGGAACAGGAAGGTTTTGACCTGGCACCGAAATGTCATCAGCTTCGGCGCCAGACAAATCTCAGTTGGGAGGGCATTCCATAGTCTGGGGGCAGCTGCCGAAAAGGCCCTTTGTCTACAAGCCCTCTTACCTCCTTGAGGGATGACTCTTTCAAAAGGGCCCCCTGGCTAGATCTTAACTGCTGGGTAGGCTCATATGGAAATGGCTCCTCAGTAGTAGCAATGGTGGAGGGTGAGTGCTTGCACACTTCTGCTGCTCCTGACCCCACTGCCACCATCAGTTGTAGCCCCTGTCACCCTGCTGTTACCTTCCTTTTCATCTCCAGCTGCTGCTGGATCTCAAGAACCACTGCCTCAGTCCCAAGGTTGGGCCCAGATGGCCTCTATTGAGCAAGAAGAATGAAGGTAGTGATGGCAGCAGCAGCTTGGTCACCACAGAGGTTGCAGCAACAAGGAGAACTGGGGAAGACAAGACAAACTAGAGAGAACAGGGAGGGGTAAAAATCATGGTTTTCCAGGTGGGCGGGTTTGGTTGGCGGAAATGTGTAAAACTAATTCTATCTTATTTGTTTAAACATGGGCAAATGTATGCCTTTTCTTTTTCCCCTCATGCACATGTTGCGGGGGGGGGGAGAAACGCAGTGGGACACTCTACTTCCTGCATCATTATTATCATTTTTTAAAAAAATTAACCTTTTCTAACCTTTTAAAATGTCTTTTTATGCAAATGTGGTGGTGGGTCACAGGTATCTTGGCTATTATAAAAGGGGGGGCACAACTCAAAAACGGTTGAGAAACACTGACCTAGAAAAATTTCCCCATTAGTACTGCAGTTCACTTTTGCTGTATGTTCTGCTGACTTGTTAGTAGATCTGATCTTTTTCCTTGGCTACTGGTACATTTCATTTGGCTATTGAAGTCTGGCATTTTGGATTTTTTGCTACATTCCCTCTCACATTGCTTTATTTCACTTTCTGTTCTGTGTAATCATCATCAGTTCTTGAGGGAGAGTGGTCTTGGCCACACTGAGGATTATTTCTTCAGTGGAGTGGAGTGCAATGGTTCAACATTACTTCAAAGTCCTAGAGTTGTTGCCCTCTATTGTTTTCAAATTTCTAAAAAATATATCAATTTCCTAGTTCAGCACTATGTCAGATTACTGGCTAACTGAGACTGCTCAAAGGGCATTAAGAAACAGAGCCCTTTGACTATGCATTAGCATGAAGTACAAACACACACACACACACCTTAACAGTTGCTGTTGGACACCAATGAAAGAGAGGTCACCCACCTATGGAGGAGGAAGGAGGAAACACATTACTATAAACAATATATTTCTCTCTCTCAGTTTCTCATTGGCAGCACTCAATTATACTTGGGCAGTGCTGGGAGAAGGGACAATGATGGAAGGTAGAGTAGGAGAGATGTGGATTGGTAGTTGGTGGATCCCCTTCACGGATTGCTGCCTTGTCATGGTGAAGGGGCTTGAGTAATTTAGAGAAGCTATGGGCTATGCCGTGCAGGGACACCCAAGACGGACAGGTCATAGTGGAGAGTTCTGATTAAACGCGATCCACCTGGAGCAGGAACTGGCAAGCCACTCCAGTATCTTTGCCAAGAAAACTCCATGAACAGAAACAAAAGGCTAAAAGATATGATGCTGGAAGATGAGCCCCTCAGGTCGGAAGGCGGCCAACATGCTACTGAAGAAGAGCGGAGGACAAGGACAAGTAGCTCCAGAGCTAATGAAGTGGTTGGGCCAAAGCCAAAAGGACGCTCAGCTGCGGATGTGCCTGGAAGTGAAAGGAAAGTCCGATGCTGCAAAGAAGAATACTGCATAGGAACCTGGAATGTAAGATCTCTGAACCTTGGTAAGCTGGATGTGGTCAAACAGGAGATGGCAAGAATAAACATTGACATCCTGGGCGTCAGTGAACTAAAATGGACGGGAATGGGCGAATTCAATTCAGATGATTACCATATTTACTATTGTGGGCAAGAATCCCGTAGAAGAAATGGAGTAGCCCTCATAGTCAACAAAAGAGTGGGAAAAGCTGTACTGGGATACAATCTCAAAAATGATAGAATGATTTCAATATGAATCCAAGGCAGACCTTTCAACATCACAGTAATCCAAGTTTATGCACCAACCACCGATGCTGAAGAGGCTGAAATTGACCAATTCTATGAAGACTTACAATACCTTCTAGAACTGACACCAAAGAAAGATGTTCTTGTCATTATAGGGGATTGGAATGCTAAAGTAGGGAGTCAAGAGATAAAAGGAACAACAGGTAAGTTTGGCCTTGGAGTTCAAAAAGAAACAGGGCAAAGGCTAATAGAGTTTTGTCAAGAGAACAAGCTGGTCATCACAAACACTCTTTTCCAACAACAGAAGAGACAATTCTACACATGGACATCACCAGATGGGCAATACCGAAATCAGATTGATTATGTTCTCTGCAGCCAATGATGGAGAAGCTCTATACAGTTAGCAAAAACAAGACCTGGAGCTGATTGTGGCTCTGATCATCAGCTTCTTATAGCAAAATTCAAGCTTAAACTGAAGAAAGTAGGAAAAACCACTGGGCTAGTCAGGTATAATCTAAACCAAATCCCTTATGAATACACAATGGAAATGAAAAACAATTTAAGAAACTAGATTTGGTGGACAGAGTGCCTTAAGAACTGTGGATGGAGGCTCGTAACATTGTACAGGAGGCAGCAACAAAAACCATCCCAAAGAAAAGGAAATGCAAGAAAGCAAAGTGGCTGTCCAACGATGCCTTACAAATAGCAGAGAAGAGAGGAGAAACCAAATTCAAGGGAGATAGGGAAAGTTACAGAAAATTGAATGCAGACTTCCAAAGAATAGCAAGGAGAGACAAGAGGGCCTTCTTAAATTAACAGTGCAAAGATATAGAGGAAAATAATAGAAAGGGAAAAATCAGAGATCTGTTCAAGAAAATTGGTGCTATTAAAGGAACATTTTTTGCAAAGATGGACATGATAAAGAACAAAAATGGTAGGGACCTCACAGAAGCAGAAAACATCAAGAAGAGGTGGCAAGAATACACAGAGGAATTATACCAGAAAGATCTGGATGTCCCGGACAACCCAGATAGTGTGGCTGCTGACCTTGAGCCAGACATCCTGGAGAGTGAAGTCAAGTGGGCCTTAGAAAGCATGGCTAACAACAAGGCCAGTGGAGGTGATGGCATTCCAGTTGAACTATTTAAAATCTTAACAGATGATGCTGTTAAGATGCTACACTCAATATGCCAGGAAGATTGGAAAACTCAGCAGTGGCCAGAGGATTGGAAAAGATCAGTCTACATCCCAATCCCAAAGAAGGGCAGTGCCAAAGAATGCTCCAACTACCGTACAATTGCACTCATTTCACACGCTAGCAAGGTTATGCTCAAAATCCTCCAAGGCAGGCTTCAGCAGTATGTGGACCGAGAACTCCCAGAAGTACAAGCTGGATTTCGAAGGGGCAGAGGAACTAGAGACCAAATTGCTAACATGCGCTGGATCATGGAGAAAGCCAGAGAGTTCCAGAAAAACATCTACTTCTGCTTCATTGACTACGCAAAAGCCTTTGACTGTGTCGACCACAGCAAACTATGGCAAGTTCTTAAAGAAATGGGAGTGCCTGACCACCTTATCTACCTCCTGAGAAATCTATATGTGGGACAGGAAGCAACTGGATATGGAACAACTAATTGGTTCAAAATGGGGAAAGGAGTACGACAAGGCTGTATATTGTCTCCCTGCTTATTTAACTTATATGCAGAATACTTCATGCGAAAGGCAGGACTGGATGAATCCCAAGGTGGAATTAAGATTGCCGGAAGAAATGTCAACAACCTCAAATATGCAGATGATCCCACTCTGATGGCAAAAAATGAGGAGGAATTAAAGAACCTCTTAATGAGGGTGAAAGAGGAGAGCACAAAAAATGGTCTGAAGCTCAACATAAAAAAAAACTAAGATCATGGCCACTGGTCCCATCACCTCCTGGCAAATAGAAGGGGAAGATATGGACGCAGTGACAGATTTTACTTTCTTGGGCTCCATGATCACTGCAGATGGTGACAGCAGCCACGAAATTAAAAGACTCCTGCTTCTTGGGAGGAAAGCGATGACAAACCTAGACAACATCTTAAAAAGCAGAGACATCACCTTGCCGACAAAGGGCCGCATAGTCAAAGCTATGGTTTTTCCAGTAGCGATGTATGGAAGTGAGAGCTGGACCATAAAGAAGGCTGACTGCTGAAGAATTGATGCTTTTGAACTGTGGTGCTGGAGGAGACTCTTGAGAGTTCCCTGGACTGCAAAGAGAACAAACCTATCAATTTGGAAGGAAATCAACTCTGAGTGCTCACTGGAAGGACAGATCCTGAAGCTGAGGCTCCAATACTTTGACCATCTCATGAGAAGAGAAGACTCCCTGGAAAAGACCCTGATGTTGAGGAAGTGTGAGGGCAAGAGGAGAAGGGGATGACAGAGGATGAGATGGTTGGACCATGTCATCGAAGCTGCCAACATGAATTTGACCCAACTCCGGGAGGCAGTGGAAGACAGGAGGACCTGGCGTGCTCTGGTCCATGGGGTCACAAAGAGTCGGACAAGACTTAACAACTAAACAAAAGTTGGTTTATGCTTATCATCATCGAACCAGCCATGCTCCTTTTCAGCTCAGTGCTGTTTTATATCAGTTGTACATAACTTTTAAAATACTGAAAAAGAAGAATTTGAACACCTAGTGATACCTTACTGGGACAAGAAGTATCTCTGTGTTGTATGCATGTGTACACAAAACTTTGTACGTGTAATGAAATAGTAAGAGCAATTCTTTTCTAATATATATCAGCTGTTTGCAGGTTAATTGGCAGTTGTAACTATTGAAAGGGGCCAGTGAAAGGGCTAGAGAAGTGACTACAATGGCACAGGTAGAGGAGAGGGGAAAGAGAGCTGTGTGATATAGGACAGAAATGTAGCTGATTTTATATTCTTGCATAGACACTTGAAACACATCTATCAATATGTGTTTTTACCCACCATTAGTTTCCTTTTGAGTACTGTCTGATTTAGTTCCTCTTTGTTTCTGAGAACATTGAGTGATTATAATGTCATTCCAAATAAATGAGTCACACGCACACCCAAACTAGATCAGTTGCTGTTTGACATCCCTGATAGGTTCTAAAAATATCTGAAACCTGCTAAATTGCATTTTAAAGATGGCAAGTTGAAGCAAGAAAACTGCTGTTTAGTTTAAGGGGAGACCACATCCTGAAGCTGAGGCTCCAATACTTTGGCCATCTCATGAGAAGAGAAGACTCCCTGGAAAAGACCCTGATGTTGGGGAAGTGTGAAGGCAAGAGGAGAAGGAGACGACAGAGGACGAGATGGTTGGACAGTGTCATTGAAGCTACCAACATGAATTTGATCAAACTCCGGGAGGCAGTGGAAGACAGGAGGGCCTGGCGTGCTCTGGTCCATGGGGGCACGAAGAGTCAGACATGACTTAACGACTAAACAACAACTGCATCAAAATGGGATTGTCTTCAATCATTATACTCGTCAATGTTTACAGAAAATTTGCCTCATTCTTCCCACTACCCCGGAATAATGACACGAGACAATTATTATGGGATAAACATAGGCCACACTTTATTGAATATTCATTATTGCCCACCATAAAGGGTCCGTAGTGCGGAATCAGGTTTTGCACAGGGGTTTCAACGGACCCCTTACCAAACAAATGGGCGAGTCCCTAGCCCCAAGTTCTCGTGGTCATGAAGACAGCGAGAACCCGGCTGGCCCAAATTTGACCACCCCCGGACCTCGAGCCACCTTCCCCTTTTTTACCGTCGGTCCGGGTGTGGCCCCAGTGCTTCTTTCCCTTGAAGCACTGTAATCGCATGATCCGCAGCGCTGGGAGGTCAGATGAGCTATACATTAGCTGTGATTGCAAGGGGACTCACCGAAACCTGTTCTATTGTTATGAGTGACAGAGTGTGACAGTGTGTGTGTGGGTTCCAGAAAGACCAGCACCCCAGACCTGAGAAGAAGATGGAGAAATTGCAAGGGAAGATGGGGTAGTGTGCCTAATACGGAGCTTCAAAAGAAGATGCAAGTTGCAGACAGATACAGTTTCGTTATTAATAAGAGACTGCTGTGTGGGCAAAGGTTTGGATTTTTGCAGTTGTTGTGCCCGGACAAGAGGGAAGTGAACTGGAGCAAGAAGTCCAAATATAACTAAAACTGGAGAAAGCAAGCTTAAGAAAGAGCAAGCAGGCTAGCTGAAGCCAAGTCTGTGGCAGATGGAACAAACTGTACACGTGAAAGGAAGCATTCCTGCATGACAACAAATTGTATCTGCCCAGGAAGCCAGGGGCTGCCCCTGTGTGCTTGTGCCAGCCCAGGTTTAGCCCATTAACACAGCCCACAAGGAAAAGACCTATAAGAAAGATGACCCAAGAAGAGACAGGTGGGCTTCGGAACAGCGCTGGAACGACCCCCATCACCCTTTCTGAGGACTGTTCACCCCCAGAGAAGGGCCATCTGGGAGTGAGTATCTTGTGAGAATGGGAAGTATGAAAGAAAGGCCTCTTGGTACCTTTTGTCTTATATCCTATGTCTTATGCCTCATCAATAAATGTTACATGAATAGTGCTTAACCCAAAATTATTGGTGTATGGTCTTCTTGTCAGTAGTCTGGCTGGGCTCTCTCTCTCCTTTCATGGTCCCTCTCCCCAGGATATAAAGAACTGTAACCCATTTGGAGTAACACTATCCGCACTACCCGCCTGTGTGACCAATTGTATTCCACCCTTGCAAAATGCCTGCACACCTCAACCAGTGTGGGATAGGCAAAAAATCCCCACCTCCACTTGCCAATCAGGATGTGGGTCAAAAATTCCTATCCAGCCCCAAAAGGCGACCAGAAAACACACACTAGTATATAGGGTGGGCGGATGGGTTGCCGCAATGGAAGAGGCTGATGGGAGGGCGGGATCGCTCCTTAAATAGTGCGCTCATTCCCCCCTCCCCTCCCAGATCACTTTTGGAAGACTCACCACATCTCGCGATATCCCGGGAGGGCAGCAATGGAGCTCCACGTTGCTGAAGTGCGCTTGGCAGCAAAGCCTACATTGCTCCCCCTACCCCGGAATAATGATGCGAGACAAGTATTATGGGATAAACATGGGCCACACTTTATTGAATATTCATTATTGCCCACTGTGATGATATTGAAGGAGAGTGGGATTTGTAGTCTCAAAGAAAATGGAGTCTGTTACGTTCAAAGTAAAATGAGTTGAAGACATTGGAATGTGGTAAAGGCTGAGAGGCTGTTTTTCCTAATTTACAGCTAGGCTGGTACAGAGTGAATCCTGATAAGGGTGCAAGGACGAAAGAGGCCAGTGTGAAGACCCAACACATTCCATTTTAATTGGGAAAAAGATAATGCACCTGCATCTTCATGGGAAATGGGGGTGGAGAGAGATGTTATGCCCCTGAGAAGTAATTGGTTAACAGTCATGAAGGAGGTCTGATGGGTGTAGAAAAGATGGAGGAGAAGGGATGTTGAGAGCTCTCTCTTAGCTTATGCCAAGCTGAGAGGAATTGATGATGGATTGCGTTATGTAGCTGGATGTTTACAGAATGTAGAATGGTAAGGAGAAGGAGGGGTGGGATTAGCCCACCACAGCTTAGATCTTAGAGTTTCTTATTTTTAATATGAAATAACTGCTTTATTTAACTCCTGTAATCTTTGAACATGTTATTATGCTACTGCTTAAGCAAAAGAACTGTTTCTATGAATCTTTATTTTCTTAATAAAAAATAATTATAAAAAACCTCATTGAGGACTAGTCTCTTGGACCAGCAGGGTTTGGCTAAATCCAGAGGAGTGGAAAGGCCACTAACTGACTACTATAGAGAAGTCCTATTTAACTGAGCAGTTGTGAGTTCTGAGGAATCACAAAGCCCATGTTCAAGTACTTGCAAAGTACTGAGTAAAGTGAAGTGTTTTTCAAAGGTCAGGCTTGTCTACAGCACAGATGTTATGCACTGCTGAGGCTTGAGGACTTACCTCAGTACAAAGAGGTAGATTTGGAGCCTAAGAGACTCCCTGACCGAACGCCATACTCTCCTTAGGGAGGTTTGGTAGCTCACACCCACCATAAAGGGGGGGGGGGGTCCTGCCGTAGTGTGGAATCAGGTTTTGCACAGGGTTCTCAATGGACCCCTTACCAAACAAATGGGTGAGTCCCTAGCCCTGAGGTCTCACAGTCGTGAAGACAGCGAGAGCCCGGCCGGCCCAAATTTGACACCTCGAGCCACCTTCCTCTTGTTGACCATCGGTCCGGGTGTGGCCCCAGTGCATCTTCCCCCCCAAGCACTCTAATCGCATGATTCACAGTGCTGGGAGGTCAGATGCTGTGATTTCAAGGGGACTCACAGAAACCTGTTCTATCCACACTACCCGCCATAGCGTAGGGACTTGCAACACCCACCATCCAACTTATCAAACTCCAGAAGCATCCCCCCCGAGTGTCCTTGAGGAATATATCCAAGCCTCTATCCAAGAGGTGCACTCCATTGTGCCAAATTTAGCTTGGGCCTATCAAAGCTGATCTGCTGGTGACTGTTTACTGATCAAAGGCTGTTGCATACTGCCCGACACACTTCTCCATTAACACTCCTCCGTGAAGTGTCAACCCACTGCGCATGGCAGTCAGCTTTCCACACAAGCCGTGGGATAAGCATGGACCAAATGATCCACATCTCAGGATATGCCGCCCTCAGAGAAAAATAAAAATAATGGAGATTCTCATGAACTATACATTCAATATATATTCTGCAGTCTGCATTTATTTCTGAGCTCATGTGGAGTTGTGACATATGCACAGCCCACCTTCATGTTCCACTGTAACAACTGTTCTCCCATCCCATCTACATTTCCCAATGATATTCATTTAGTAGACATGGGAATCCCAGCTCCTACGTCTTTCCCATGACTGTTGTAAAGACTAGATTTTTCATTATATCCACTATTTTTACATCAGGAGGATGAGGAAATATGTGGTCTCCATAATCAGCCCTCTACCTATCCATTAGATTCCAAGCAGGATCAACATGAAAACAATGTCCTTCACTCAGTGATTTATAAGTCCAAATAAACTCTGCTTCTCACCATGTGACTGGATTTTAGAAAGAAATGAAACTATTCCATATATAGAGCAAAGGTTTTGAGTGCTATTACTGAATTCCATGCAAAAAATATGGAATTCATCATTTCATTATATCCTAATAACCAGAGGTCATAAAATCAGTGTTTAAATTGATACAGTGTTTACCTTTAAAAAAGCAATGGTTCCAATAATAAACAAATAAATAGCTTGGATTATATCAGAATCATTTTCTTGCAAGTGAATAATCCCTCCTCCTGTTATAAACTGCTACTAGTGAGAATCCAGGAAATGAAGAGCTAAAATCTATGGGCAAGGTAATGATCTTTGAAAATATTTTCTAATGAGTAATTTGTGGCTCAGTGGATTTCACGAGATTATTGGTTTTTTTAAATAGATTCTATCAACTAAGGAGATAATGAAAATCATTAGGGCTGGGGAAAAAAAAGAAAGCAGTAGATTTGTTTGAGAACTATTAAACAAGCCCTCATTTCCCACACAAGTTAGAAGGCTGCTTTCCACAAATTAATGGACAGCATTTGGTGCATACTCAACAGTGCACAACCTCATACCTCTGAAACTAGAAACAAAATTCCCATTAACCTCAAGGGACAACATTTGGCAATTGGAGGTTGATTGGCTTCAGCACTTTACAAAATGAGACTCAAATGCATTTGGCATGTCTCATAATTATGACTGAGATGCTTATAAATGCATTCAAAGGAGACAAATTTGCAGGCTCTGTGGAAGTATTTCTGAAGTTTACTGTTATAAGAATGTCCAGAAAGTATTCTAAACCATGGGATGTAGCCACAGTAATGCCTTGCCCAAGCGCCTGGATCTTTTTACTATATTGTTGGGTAGTAGAAAATCTTTCTTTGGACTGGTGATGTTTCTGTATGTTGTCCTTTAACCGTGACTGCTCCCAAAATTCCTGATACAAATCAGCCCCTATGCAAATTGAATAACTAGAATGGGCACATTGGATTCATATTTGCTGGCCTATGGCTAAGCAGGCTCCCCTAAGTACTGCCCGGTGCCCACCACTGTTCACTTCAGCAGCCACTGAAGGTTCCACCAGAAACTGTCTTCTGGAAACCACCTGTGCATATGCCACTCCAAAATTCTTGTACACATGTGGCAGGGGTTGGGCCTGAGGGCCACTGATCTGGGCCAGACCATGACCCCACCCCAAACTCCCAGTATGGTGAGGTCTGTCAACTGTTTGGGATGAGGAGGTTCCTGTCTTCATCCTTAAGCAGTCCAGATCCAACTCCAATGTTCCAAATCACCAACAAAGTTGTGACAAGATTAATTGAGTGTATGCACACATTGCAGTGAAAACATCCTGCCACCACTGTAAAACAGGGGAGAGTGAGTGAGAGAGAGAGAAAGAAAGAAAGAAGAAAAAAGGGGATGGATCCTGGTGAGCTGCAGACTGGATAGGGGTTGGGGATGGCTGAGTCCTCTGGCTTTTAAGCTGGGCAGACAGACCACAGTGAAAAACCCTCCTTTTCCAGTCTGCCTGCACCATCAGAATCCCTACCCTACTGTGGGAAACTTCTGTTTAAAGGTTGTAGCTGCATTCTGTTCCAGTGACATGCATACACTCCTGGCAGGAAGCGGCAGCTGCCAGCAGGCAGTAGAGCATAAGATCAAAGGGTTATTTTAGCCAATCCTGGTTATGATTAGGTAACTAGTATCCTATCTGTCTCTCTCACAACATACTATGTAAATCATGCTAAGTAAATAAAAGAGCTCTCAGGGCGTTGCCTGTACGTTCCGCTGGTTCGGACATCTGCTGTCGACTCCTTTGTTCTCTTTCTAAGGCAATTAGCCTTCCTTTGTTCCGTGATCACCCACATTTTGCGCCCAAACAGGGACATCGCCTGAGGCAATCAAAGCAGCTCACCTCACCCGGCAAGGGCTCCAGACGCATCCTTGCATCCTCTTTGGATCCCCGTGAGTATTACTAGTTCAAGATGGGAAACACTTTAACAGCGCTTCAAAATCAACATAAGAAAGACTTGATTTATTTGCTCCATAAAGAAGGTCACCATGATGTATCTGCTTCAGTAGAGGATTTAATGAAAGAAAAAGGTACTTATTGTCCCTGGTATCCGGAAGGGGGCAGCTTTAAGCTTTCAGATTGGGATAAAAATGGGAATAAACTGCACAAAGACCCTGTTGCTCCAGTTAAAATCCTCCATACATGGCATCTTTGCTGGGACGCGATTTCAAAGATTGCGAACCCTCTGTTAGCCCAGTCTTTAGGTAACCTTCCAACAGCCCCTCAGATTTTGCCACCCTCTAAGCCACCAGATCTCCATGAAAATAGAAACAATCCTCCTTCCTACGCAGCTCCAGCCACTCTTCCAATGGCCCCTTCTCCTCTTTCTTCTCCCCCTCCTCCCCCTCCTTGTTCAGCAATGCAGCAGATGTTATCTGATGTTTTGGCCCAAGGAAGCCCGGAGGATCTTGCTTCCGCCCTCCCCCTTATGTCTGTTTGTCCTGTGGTTCGTAACAATCAGGGACACCGTGTTCATGAAAGTCTTCCCCTTGCCATGTTTAAAGAGTTGGAAAAAAGTGTAGTTGAAAACGGTCTCCACAGCAGTTTTACTCTTGGGTTGGTTGATGGCTTACGAGGAAATGGAAATCTTATTCCAGCTGACTGGAAAGTCTTGGTTAAAGCAATGCTCACTCCTGCACAATACGTATTATTTATGCAGGAATGGAGAGACGCCGCTGCCATTCTGGCCGTGGATAATTTACAAAACAATATTGCTGTGTCTGCAGATATGCTAAATGGAAATGGACTCTTTGTCACCATGGCACAGCAGATTACCATCCCTAACAGTGGATTGGCACAAGTGGGTGACATTGTTAGAGCAGCCTGGTTAAAAATCCCAGACAAAGGTACCCCTTTAGGGTCTTTTGCCAATTTGCGTCAGGGTCCTACAGAGGACTATATGTCTTTCATTAACAAATTGCAACGAGCGATTGAATGGCAGGTGGAAAATACTGAGGCTGCTGATATTTTGATGAAACAGCTGGTGTTTGAAAACGCTAACATGGATTGTAAAATGGCCCTTCAGGCTATTTACAATAAATCAGAGACTGACATTGCTGCCATGCTCAAATTATGTCAGAATATTGGGACAGAAACTCACAAGACACAGCTTTTGGTCACAGCCATGGCTACCTCCTTGAACCCCGCCCGAGATTGTAAATGTTATTCCTATGGCAAGGAAGGGCACTTCAGACGGGAATGTAGATCAACCCCCCAAAATAATAAACGCCCTTCTAAAAAATGCCCCCGGTGTCAGAAAGGTTATCACTGGGCCAATCAATGCCAGTCTGTTCCAACACCGGGAAACTCCAAGTCGGGTGGACCTCCAGCCCTGGGTCAAGTGGGGGGAACTCAGTGAATACTACCCCAGTTCAAGAAATATGACCTGCTACTGTTAAAAGTGCCGGTCATGATTTGATCACAGCTGAAGAGGTCGACGATCAATTCCCTCTCGCTGTCTACAAAGTCAAAACAGCACATCATGGACCAATACCCAAAGACACTGTGGGTCTCATTCTCCCCTGCTCTAGCATCTCTGCACAGGGTTTATTTGTTGTACCAGGCATCATTGATGGGGATTATGAAGGACCTCTAATTATTCAAACCTGGTCTAATATACCGCAAGTCCTTCAGGTGGGTGAATCTATCGCTCACTTGTTGTTGTTTCCATTAACACAGATGGGTCCTTCTACCAACCCTCGTAGTGGGGTTTTTGGTTCTACTCGAGTTGCTGCCTTAACTACCATCGAGCACTGGCAGCCCCGACTCCCTCTTAAAATGAGATAGCTTGTCCTTAATGGCCTGATTGATACTGGAGCTGATGTTACCATTATTGCAAAGAAAGACTGGCCAGAAAGCTATCCCACCCAGCCAGTGCACATTTCGGGAGTTGGAGGTTATGAGCAAGCCCAGAAAAGCCTTCAGCCCATTGTTCTGGAAAGTCTAGGTGACACTCCTAGACAAATCACAATAACTCCTTACATTCTGCCTATTCCCTTTTCCATCTGGGGTCGGGATCTCTTGAAAAAGGTTGATGCACAATTGCAGACAAATTTATAATACAGGCCTCTACGCAATCTGACACAGCCTTGCCATTAACGTGGCTCCCTGGACCACCTGTCTGGGTTGATCAATGGCCATTGTATAAAGAAAAGCTCCACGCTGTGGAGGCCTTAGTTAAGGAGCAATTAAATCAAGGACATATAGAGTATTCCACCAGTCCGTGGAATACTCCCATTTTCACCATCAAAAAGAAATCTGGCAAGTGGCATTTGCTACACGACCTTCGGGAAGTTAACAAGCGCATTCAACCTATGGGCCCTTTACAATGTGGCTTACCTAATCCAAATTTGATATCCCAACACTATGACTTAATGATAGTGGATCTCAAGGACTGTTTCTTCACCATTCCTTTAGCACCACAAGACAGGGAAAAATTTGCCTTTACAGTCCCTGTGTACCACAATTCCCAACATACTCAAAGATATCAGTGGAAAACCTTGCCTCAGGGAATGTTGAATTCCCCGACTTTATGTCAACATTTTGTGGATCTAGCCCTACAGCAATTTCGCTTGGAGCATCCTGAATTGCTTGTATATCATTACATGGATGACATTTTGGTGGCTGGGCAATCCCTCCCCACTACTGTCTATGATTCTCTAGCTAACTGCTTAGAGAAAAAAGGCCTTCACATAGCTCCAGAAAAGATACAAACCACACCTCCATTTCTTTATCTAGGGCACAAACCGTTGCAAGCTACATCTTCTCCGTTCTTACCAGAACTCAAAACTCCATCTCAATTTACATTAGTGCAGTTGCAACAGTTCCTCGGGCACTTAAATTGGGCTCGTGCATTTTTGTGCCTTCCTGCTCATGAATTGCAACCTTTGTTTAATGCACTCCGGGGACATCAGTCTCCTGCTGACTCCATACCCATCACCAAGGCTATGAAACATGCCAGACATCAAATTAATTCAGCCTTGCGATGTACCATGGTCGACCACATTCCTTCTTTTGGTCCCTTGCAGCTGGTTATCTTGAACACTCCCCAACTGCCTACTAGGTTGTTGTGTAGCCCTAAGTCTGACAAGGCCATTGCTGTAGCAGAATGGCTTTATTTATCTAATACTCCTCCCCAAAATGTTTACTCCACTCTAAATGCGAGTACAGACCTTGTAATCAAAGGACGCCATCGTGCCAAACAACTCACAGGTTGGGATCTTCTGTGTTGTTACTTACCTATTTCCAAAGCTGACCATGATCATTTAATGTCTACGTCACTAACTTGTCAAATTGCTTTTTCAGACTATATTGGTGACATATGTTTTAATCCACCTAAAGACCCTCGCTTAACATTCATTCAGCAAGTACCCCTTCGTTTTTCCTCTCCTTTCTCTGCTACTCTCCCTGATGCACTAACTGTTTTTACCAATGGTGCACCTACCAGAGGTGTGATTACCTTTCAGCAACCTCCCAGAACCTGGAAAACCTCTTTTACTTCTATTCAGAGCTCTGCTCAGCGTGCAGAACTGGCTGCTGTCATCCTTGCCTTTCAAATGTTTCAAGATCAAACTTTAAATCTCATTGTAGACACTCAATATGTATTTAACCTTCTCACTCATCTGACACATGCCTATCTTTCTCCTGCTCTTGACTTCTCCTTACTTTCCCTGTTTTTAACTTTAAAAAATCTCCTTGCTACCAGATCACAAACTTTTTTTGCAGCTCACATTCGATCTCATACTGGATTTCAAGATGCTATCTCGGAAGGAAATCATCATGCAGATGCTGCTCTTCATTCCTTGTGTCCCCTCTTTTCCAATCCTATTAACAGCCATTCCTTTTTTCATCAGAGTGCTAAACAACTCCATAAGCAATTTTCTATTCCACTTTCTCAAGCTCGAGACATCGTCTCCTCCTGCTCTTCTTGTTCTATGTCTCCCATTTCCTTTTCTTTTGATGCTGTTAACCCACAAGGAACAGAGGCCAATCAGCTTTGGCAAATGGATGTCACTCATGTTCCTACCCTTGCTCTTCTTTCTTATGTTCATCTAACTATTGATACTTATTCAGGATACATCTCTGCTACCCCTCTTTGTGGCGAGACCTCTCGCCATGTCATACAACATTGTTTATGTACATTTGCAGTTATGGGCCAGCCTCAAGCCTTAATAATTGAAAATGGCCCTGCCTATACCTCTCACGCCTTTACCACTTTTTGTAATGAATGGGACATTCGACTTTCCCATGGTATTCCTTATGACTGCACAGGACAGGCTATTGTAGAACGAGCACACCACTCTTTTAAATTTCTCCTTTCAAAACAAACAAAAAACAGAGGGATTAAGCCCCAACATGTTCCAGATGTAGTATCAATAGCATTGTTCACATTAAATCATTTAACTGTATCTGCAAGTCAGCATAAGTTGTCGCCAGTAGAGAAACACTTTCATGAAGAAATCCCCATGGAATGGCCGCTGGTGATTATAAGCAACCTCCTGACCCTCAGTGGGAGGGTCCAGCCCCTTTACTAACATGGGTTCACAGCTATGCTGCTGTGCTTACTCCCACAGGTCCTTTGTGGATCCCGGCTTGGTGTGTGAGGCCATATCGTGGAAAGAATGAGTTGGCATCGCAACCTGCAGAACCCGATTCAACCCAGCGATGGCTCTGGAGTGGGACCAGATGACTGCGTGTCCCTGGAAGCGCCCAACCCGACCTGAAGGCACTCAGCCCAAATTTACTTGGGGGATGATAAAGACGTTGAGTGCTGACGCAAAAAGAACTCTAAATCAGCAGCAGATCCCGGAAACTCCTGAAACTTTTCTATCAGCCATTATCTCGCAGCTGAATGCCAACTCCGTGATGCTGTTGTGTTGTGTTCTCATTCATGGAATTATGCTCCTCATACTCCTTATAAGTTCCTGTTGCTTTATTCAATGTATACCAACCTTCTTTTCCTTAATAACTACCTGTCTCAAAACTTCGCCCTCAGGCCTTCACCAAAAAGATTTATATGTAGTTCGCAAATATATGAAATAATATGTGCCTTTGCTTAACTAACAAGAAAAAGGGGAAATGTGGGAAACTTCTGCTTAAAGATTGTAGCTGCATTCTGTTCCAGTGACGTGCATAGACTCCTGGCAGGAAGCGGCAGCTGCCAGCAGGCGGAGTAACCCCTTATTCTGCTCTTTCACTTAGAGGTAGAGCATAAGATCAAAGGGTTATTTTAGCCAGTCCTGGTTACGATTAGGTAACTAGTATCCTATCTGTCTCTCTCACAACATACTATGTAAATCATGCTAAGTAAATAAGAGCTCTCAGGGCGTTGCCTGTAGGCTCCACTGGCTTGGACATCCACTGTTGACTCCTTTGTTCTCTCTCTAAGGCAATTAGCCTTCCTTTGTTCCGTGATCACCCACACCCTACCCCCAGTCAATACCAGGCCATAGGGCTGGTACAGGAGGCTGTGCTAGCTGACCCTCATTGATCTACCAGGCTGTGTGGCCGCCACCATGCTTGTCACAACACTCTGAACCCACGGAGGTCCTTCTTGGCAGCAAATGGGGTGCCCATGTAAGTCTGGGCTCCTATATTCTGTAAACTCAGAAAAATAGGAGTGAGGTGAAACACCATTTCAAATGGTAATTTGAATTCATGAGACTGGTGTATAAGGTACCTTGTTCTGTTTAAAGAATTTTAGTTTTGAGTATGTGCCATGTTTCAAAAGCAACACACACACACACTGTTCTGTCTCCAGCCCCACATGTGGAAAGGTATCCTATCAGGGGTAGGGTTTTCTCTTTGCTTTACCTGTAATATGCTAACATTTTATGTACCATGAGAATTCAAACAGGAGGAAATCCCCAACATGTTATAATTTTGATAGAAACGATTACTTGTATCTTTTTACATTAAAAATTATACACACTATGTTTCTCTTAGCATATAGATATATTTTATATAGGCCTCAAAAATATCATCTAACTGTAGATTCTTAAAATTCAGAAAAGCAAGTCCTGCTTTAAACTGAAACATGGTTCTTGAGACCTTTTCAGATCAGGAAACAGATATTTTCCTGTTATTCATCTCCTGGACAGAACAGAATGCACAGATGTTTTTGAATTGTTCATCTCCAGAAATATCTATGAAAGGTCCCAAATCAGAAATAGTCATTTACAGAAAATAATAAAGATAGGAATCTAGAAATCTATTTCTTACTAGGAGTAAAGTAGTGATGCTGTGAAACTGCTACACATGGTAAATGAACTGAAATATTTTAATGTGTGTTAATTAGATATTCATTAAGCCAAAGCAGCAACAGGGATATTCTTGAGATAATGTGCTTGAATATAAAAATGAACAAGGCACTGAGCATGTAAAAATGGGTCAAATATAAAATATGTTCCTATTAATAGCATAACACTGGGATCTACAAGTGAGTTGATAAAACTTCTGGCTTTTGTCTATTTGTCTACTGATGATTAAATTTAATAAATACAGATGACTTTGTCTATTTACTGTAAGATAGAATTGTTTGTTTAACATAAAGATTGTGTTGCAATATAGATTCAAACACAGCACAGCATGCATACAGAAACAAAGCACATTTAGACTTAACTAGACATTTTAATTAGACACTGATGTTAAAACAATACGTGATTAAAGATGTGGGAACATGATGTACCTTGCAAGCTGTGAGTTGCCAGCTGGTCTGAACTTATTAACTTCCATACTTTTTAGCTATGTTAGTTTGTACCATCTGGTTGTATTATGGCCCAGGCTTGTAAATACCTGCCAAATACATTCTGTGAAGAAATATACCTGTAATCTTGACCTGCTGATTATACATTTTCCAGAATGTCTTTGAAACCCATAAGTAGTTCTATGAATTCACTGGTTCACTTCTGGTGACACATGGAGGAAAGATTTGTTCATAGTCCAACTGCAAACATACTGAAGGTATTAATGGCAGCCTCCATGGGGAGAATTTGTTGAGTTTTTGAGATCTTGGAAGTAGTGGCAATGTTACGAGTAGTCTGGTATGTTAACTGTTTCCACCCTATGCAGCTTCTCCATTTTTCATGAAGATGTTTACCTGCACTGTTCCTCTTGTGTTTTAACCTAGGAAATGTAGTTAATTTGCAGATTCACTTTTAAGGAAGAGAACCATATCCACATATTTATATGCAATAATCTATTAGTACTTATTCCCTTGGATCATTGTCTCATTCCATCCCCATTCCCTGTGGCACAATTCAGCAATTGCACACCCTGGAATTAATTATAACCACTCAAGAACAGAGTGATGTTATTGTGCAGAAGAGCAAGTCAACACTCTACAAGGCAATTCTAAAAATGAATTCAGCCCAAACAAAAAATTATAACTTTGAAACTAGACTTCAGACCAGCACCAAATTAGGCACAGACATAGAAGATAGTCTGCTCTTGCAATGTGCTAAACCTGAAGACCTTTGGACAAAGAGGTTTCGAGTTGTTTTTTTTTTTTAAATGTAAAACTATTTTATCACCATGCAGAAATATCCCCAGATTTAAAACAGATCAAATAAATTGAAAATATCAGTATTGCTTATCTTGAATGAGAATGTTTGGCCCTACTCACTTTTTTAAAAAAATTAGAAGGAATCCAGGTTGTAGAGGCTGAAATACGGATCCTTAAAAGGGCCTTTGAAAAGCATGAAACAATGACTTTGTTATATGCATGGAAATGGTTTATCAGCAAGAGCATTCTAAAGGAGAAACTTTGATATAGCTATGTGAGCTGGGAAGGAAGATGTTTGGAGGGCAATGAAAAGTCACAGAAACAGTCAAAAGACAGATTTTCTTTGAAGAGTCAAAAACAGGCTTGCTTTAAAGAAAGTAGTGGAATGACTGTCCTGCAGAAAGGGGGACATTTTGCCGTGTATCTCCAGGGAGTTGGCAGGTCTGGAGAATTCAGAACTTCTGATCCTTTCAGTAAGGACCAAATTAGCTGACTCTCAGGAGGAGAACTTTATAACTCCTTCCTGGCCATATAGGTATTGGTTCTGGGAGAGGGAAAATGTGTCTGGTTGTATAAACATTTTAACATATATTTTGAATAAGAATACAGAACAAATCTTCAAAAGCTCACCCATTTAAGTTGTAAAATTACTCTCCCTCCCCCCTTTTTGGGGCTGATTATGGTCTTATTTGATGTTAGTAGAACATTGGTGCCAATATCATGTCATAGTTTCAACCATTTCACCTGTCTTGTCACTATACAATTATCTGATAATTAATTTAAAAACTCTAAAGGTGGTATGTGTCATCAAGTCACTGATGTGTGGTGACATGCACACAACTCCAGCATGTTCGTAGTGCTTTTGATCCGAGTTAGTGACCTCCCAAATGTCATATCATTAACAGTTCTGCTCAGATCATTGCAAACCAACATCTCATCTTATTTTCTCTTTCCACTGCCCCCTCTGCCTAGCAGTATTGTATTTTCCAGTACGTTTTGCTCAAATCTTGCAAACTAAAAGCTGCAGCTTCTTTTATTGAGTCAGTCTTCCTCTCTTCCTACTCCCCACCCACACTTCCCCCAGTATTGTCTTTTTGTCTTTTCAGTTCTGTATTTCCATTATATGTGCATTTTAGGATAGCCTCATTTTACCCTTTTTTTCCCCTCTAGTAAGAATTCAGGCTTGATTGAGCACCCACTTTTTTCCCTTTCTGTCTGTCTGTGGTATGTGTAAGGCTCTTTTCCAACACTACATTTCAAATGAGTTGGTTATTGTCCTTATCTTACTTCACTGTTGTAGATTTAGAAGAGCTAGCCATGTTAGTCTGTGCATATCTGGCAAAACTCAAAGGAAAAAAAGAATAAGGTAAAAAATTTAAAAAGACGAAAACCCATGGCACCTCAAAGACTAACTGTGATCTTATAATGTGAGGTTTTGTAGACAAGTCTTTTCCTTCAGACATATGGAGTATGTATTTTACTGTATGTCACTAAATGTGTTTGAAGAAGTGGGCTTGTCCATGAAAGCTCACATTAAAATATCAGTCTTTAAGGTGCTATGGGTTTTTATCTCTATTTTACTTTTTTTAAAAAAACATTTTTCCCTCTTTGAGTTTTGCCTGATATGTTTCTTCACTTTCTTTCACATAGTATGGATATTAAACTTTGTTTCCAGTGACAATCTTTGGCAACTCCTAGTTCTCTTTTTTTAAAAGAAATAAAAAGGCAAGGGAACATCTTTTGGAAAACATTAACACAAAATTTCTGTAGAGCTTTTGGTCCTATTTTCCTTCCTTATGTTTCCTAACCCAAGGAAAGGGTTTGGAAGTTGGAACATTGCTTTCCAGTCTACATTCTGCAAAGCAGGCATGGCAGTATTACCTTATCTGAGAGGTTAAAAGCAGTATGTTTCTTTGTAGTATGTTTTACACTCAGTCACACTTTTCCTTCACCATTACTTTAAGTCCAAAACAGCCCTTCAAAATTTCTTCTGTCTTCTACCAGCAACCGTAGTACAGACTACATGCTCATCTTCTGCAATCCTCTAGAACTGGGTAATTCTACATGAAGGAAATTTATGTTGGAATTTGTGTGTAGTGTATCTATATTAAAACTTCTGTTTTAAAAAGCCAGAAAATCCATGTCAGAAAAAAAATCTTCAATTTATGATTGTGGGATATTGTGTTTCTCTATCCATGATGCAAAACACAAGGAAATTGCCCAATATTGTTCTTACATTGCCAGCAAGAAAAAGGATGACAAACTTTTTATACCAAAGGGCAGCCTGAATGTTGACAACATCAATGACAGCATTCAAAATGATTGACACTGCAGGATACCCTCTTTTGCTCTTTACCATTGATAAAGTGACACTAAGGAAGAGAAAATCCCAGAATATAACTCATTTTTTCATCAGTTAACTACTTCTCACTCAAACACAAAGCAATTGTGAGGATTGTTTTTCAACAAGTGAAAATGACTGTGAGCACAAGGGGGTCTCCTGTAAACCATCTCAACTGCTGCCACTGGTGTTGTCAACATTCAGGCTACCCTTTGGTACATAAAGCTTGGCATCCTTTTTCCTGCTAGCAACACAGGCACCGTGCAGCAATATCAGACCATTTCCTGACATTTTGTGTCATGGGTACAGAAGCACAATATCCCACATTCATAAACTGGAGGTTTTTTAAAGAATTGAATAATGTTTTGGTGGAAGCCACAGAGGGCTTTAACAACCACATATATAGTGCCACACACAACTAACATTTTGCATTTTCCTTTTCCTCACCATCATTCTGTACTTTATCATCTCTTGTATACTCCTGGTATATTTTAGAAATGGAAGAAAAATTTTAACCGATATACTTTGGAACAATCATTTTCTTATAAAACAGGACTATTTATTTCAAAAACAAATACAGTACAGTAACCATCTGTAACCCAGTATACATCTTACTATAAAAGGTTGTACTTTTAAATTAGAAACAAAGGACACCCTTGAGTCCTGTCAGATACTGATGCTGATCTTGAGCTCATTTGCTATAGCCTCCATCAGTTGTTGCTCTCAGATATTTGGAGGGTGCAGGATACTAGTTTTTGTCCCCAAAGACCAGATCAAGCTGCATCGCTCGCCACTCTGCTGCTTATATTTTTTACTGTGGCTCTTCAAGAAACTTGAAGGAAGTAATTTTAATGGATGTGTAATAGCTTTCCAAAACTTCATACATTGCGATTATATCTCTAGAGATTTTAGGTGCCTAGTATTTATCTCTAGATACAAGAAATGCTGGTCTGCTTGTGGACTTCCTGCTTAATCAAGGCCTATCTGGAAAAGAGCCCTTGAGAGTGGAAAGAGATGTAATAAGTAGCCATAACCAGAGATGAAATCACATTAGTTTTCAAGAGAGGTGACTGAAGTGGTCTTTCGGGTCTTTGAAATCAGATTTGGAAGGAAGCCAGTGCTTAAGTGCCAAAGACCCATCTCCAAACAAAGCATTTGTTTGTTTGTTTGTTTGTTTTCTTCCTCCCTGTAAAAAGGACCCAAGGTGGCTCACAAATGATTTAAAACAGTTACAAATACAATAAGTTACACTATTTAAAAGCAATTGAACATATTAATAATTAAATAATAAATAACCCCCCTTTAAAACAATTTTAAAAATGTTTTTAAAGGTTAGACAACTACTTCCTGAAAATTCCTTCTGCAGCAGACATTTGCATATAAACGGCTGTCCTGAAGATAAAGGTGCCTGCCTGGTGGTGGTAGGACAGCAGGGACAATGAAAGCCTAGCCTCCTGTGGAAAGAAGCCACCATTGGGAAGCAAACTAATTTGATCATAGAGGTCGGAGAAGCTCTTGCCAATATTGTCTGCCACTCCAATAAGTTTAGGGTTTTTCTCTTCTAATTTTTGTATTGTCTAATTTTATCCATCCAAAACAAACCAATGCAGTGAACTGACTGGTAAGGTTAAGCCAGGCCAGATCTTAAACTTGCTTTATTAAAAGGCTGAAGTTGCATAGCTTAACCCATGAGGCAACAGTCAATAGATTTTGACAGTTATTGTACAAGTGTGCCTTTCCACTAGTGCAAATGTGTTCAATCTCTTTTTCTCTATTTTTGTCATATTCAAATCCTTTCCTCTGTGTGGTTTTGTGATCTATGCTTTTATTATTATTATTAATTATTAGTTTTATTTATATGCCGCATTTCTCCCAACAAGGGACCCAAAGTGGCTCACAACATTAAAATTCACACAATTTAAAAACATGAGTTAAATATTAAGAGATAAATTAAACAATATACAATTTAAAATACAATTAAAAGATTAAAAGATGAGAACATAGAAAACATTAAAATTATCTGCTAAAATGGGGTTCAGGGATTCAGTTATAATTGATAAAAGCCTGCCTGAAAAGATGGGTCTTTAGGTTTTTTGAAAGGATAACAGGGAGGGGGCCATCCTGATCTCTCGAGGGAGAACATTCCATAGCCTGGGAGCTGCCACAGAGAAGGCCCTCTCCTGTGTCCCCATCAGCTGTGCTTGTGCTGGCAATGGGACCGAGAAGAGGGCCTCCTTTGCTGATCTTAATCACCAAGAAGGTGCTATGGTGTCTGCCCAGATCATGAATATTAATATGCTATCTGCATGGACCAATGAGAGTGCTGGAGAAGCAGAGTCACGAGATATAAGAGTCTCTGCTGCAGAAGGAGGGGGTAGATTGGGGTTTAGAGAATTAGAAGGAGATTGGAGAGTTTGAGTTTAGGAGTTTGGAGTTGAGAGAGAGTTTGGGAAGGTGGTAGAGAATAGAAAGGAAGGTTGTTTTCTTAAGAGTTAACAACATTGATTGTACCTTCATCACCTGTAATAATAAACAACTTCTATTTGATTCTTTTTAAAATGACACATTGCCTGGACCTCTGTGATTAATAATAAACAATGTTGATGTAATCAACTGGTGGCAGCAACACGGCACATGGCTTGTGCCCTGGGATTGGTGAAACAAGAAAGGAACAGGCGGGACCGTGACAAATTGGTGGTACAACAGTGGGATACAAAACAATCCAGTGAAAAATTGAATGGGCTTGAGTTTGAAGGTATTCCAAGTAGGAGGGGTTAGGATCTGTGGTAAGGTGGTTACCCATTAGAGTCTTGTGGAACACTTAGGTTCAGGACTTCTGAACCCAGATCTGGAGAATCCTGAGATAGGGAAAATACCTACTCAAGGGAAACCATTTACCTCAGGATTTACAGACCAAGTGGCTAGCTCAAAATCTGAAGCTCTGAGGGTAAAGAGCAGTAGCAGATGGAGTAGAAGCCAGATTTGAGCTGAGGTGATAATAAAAGCTAAAAGTAAAGAAAAGCTAAGCAGAATGTTGTTCCTGTGTCTGGAGACAAGAATCGCCCAGACAGGGAAATATTGTGGCAAGGGTTGTGAGCTTGGGAGTATCTGAGGCGAGCTGCTTGGAAAAGCGCAATGTAGTTATAAGGTAAGCCATTGAAAGAAAGGTCCTTTTGGCTCTTGTGAGGGAAAACAACCAGTCCAGTTTAATAAGAAATTGTATTGTTTATGCCCCCCAAATGAAGTTAAAAGTTGGTTATGGAGGCACAGGTTGAGCCCCAGGGTGCTGAGGGAAATGGGAACCCTCAAATTCAAAGTGAAGAAGAAACTGAGGGCTCAGTAATAATTGCCTCAGAGGGAAAAAATATCCAAAGCTCCCAAGATTTTGAAAAATGGAAGCTAGAACAAGAATTTAAACTGAAGGAGCTAGCTATGAAAACCCAATTAGAGGAGCAAGCTCTGAAAAACAAATTAAAATTGGAAAAAGAAAAGATCAGGGAACTTGAAAGGAAAAGGAAATTTGAGCTAGAATTGGAAAATGAAAAGATCAGAGAACTTGACAGGAAAAGGGAATTTGAGCAAAGAGAAAGAGAAATGCAGTTCCAGATTGAGATGAAGAAATTGGAATTAGCTGCTCAAAATAATAATAATAATTCCAGTGTGGTAAATCCCTCAAAAATCAACCCAAAGAAATGTCCCCAGTATCAGAATGGAAATTGTCCTGAATCTTTCCTGATTTCTTTTGAGAGAGCTTGTTTGGACTTCAGGGTTAAAGATGATGAGAGGATGATAATTTTAAGGTCACAGATAGGAGGAGTTTTATCTGATATCTATTCACAGATGCCTCTTGAACAAGCTAGAGATTTGGGGGCTTATAGAAAGATGGTGTATTCCAGATTTGGGATTTATTCAGAGCACCTCAGAAGAAAATTTTGCGCTATTACAAAGAAACCTGAGGAGTCTTTTTCCCAGTTTAAATCAATATTTTAATAGATGGTTGGAGCAAGAATATGTCACTTCCTTAGAACAAATGAAAAATGTGGTTGGATTGGAACAATTTTATTCAATTTTGCCAGGGGAGTTACATTATCTGGTCAAGGACAAGGATCCTTAAAATGTGCTAAAAGTGTCTGAATATGCTGATTCTATTAGTGGGATCAGAGATCCTCGATTTTCTGAGATAAAATTTGATAGAAAAGTGTGGGATGACAATAAACCCAATAAAAATCACCTAAGTTTCGCTCAAGCTAAGGGAAGCCATTTTAAATCGAAATCCTCATTCCCAGAGCAAAGTCCCCTGAAATCAAATAGTTCTGAGGGAAAAATTAATAGATCCCTTTACGCTGAACATAGAGCAAATAAACAATGTTATGCTTGTGGTAAACCGGGACATTTTTTTGCCCAATGTGAAACGCAAAGGAATAGAGATTTCAGTCAGCCTAAAAATGGAAATTAGAATCAGCATAGAAAAGTATTTCTCCTTCAGCCTTTGCAGCTGAAGCCACCAGTGGCAGCCCTGTTGCTAAGGAAACAGACTTGTCAGAGAGCCCAGAGCTTCCTGAGGCTAAAGTGTTACCATGCTTTTTTATCAAGTGCAATCAAGATTTACTGGATTGCTCTGGGGAAACTATTTTTATTGACAACATAAAGTATTTAGGTTTAAGAGATACATGTTCACCAACCTGTTGAGAAACATTTATCTACCATCGAGAAAGAGTGTCTAGCTATCGTATGGCTGCTGCAAAAACTGAAGCCATACATTTGGGGGAGAAGATTTGTCATGTGCACCAACCACTCTCCTCTTTTATGGCTAAGAACTATTCGAGCCAACAGCAGCAAATTGATGAGATGAGCATTGATTTTACAAGACTTTGACTTTGAAATCCGCAGTTTAAAAGGGACCCAGAATGTGGTTGCTGACGCCTTGTCTCGAAGGCCAAATGATTAGAGAATATTCTTTATTTTTATCTGAATTCAATACTAACTGTTCTGGTTGTGTAATAGTTATGGAATATGCTGTAAGTACAGAATTTGCTTGAATATTAATAAACCAAAAGGTATGTATAGTGATGGTAAAATTAATGTAAGTAATGTATCCTTAGTAATGTAAGAGTAATGTAATGTAATCCTTAGTAATGTAAGTAATGTAAGAGGTTAATATTTGCAGTCTTCCATGTATTTTCATTTGTTTATGAGGGCAAACCGTTAAGTTTCCCTTCCTATCACAAACTTATTAAGGAAGGAGGAGTGTGGTGTCTGCCGAGGTCATGAATATTAATGTGCTATCTGCATGGACCAATGAGAGTGCTGGAGAGGCAGAGTCACAAGATATAAGAATCTCTGACGCAGAAGGAGGGGGTAGATTGGGGTTTAGAGAATTAGAAGGAGATTGGAGAGTTTGAGTTTGGGAATTTGGAGTTGAGAGAGAGTTTGGGAAGGCGGTAGAGAATAGAAAGGAAGGTTGTTTTCTTAAGAGTTAATGACATTGATTGTACCTTCATCACCTGTAACAATAAACAACTTCTATTTGTTTCTTTTTAAAATGGCACATTGCCCGGACCTCTGTGATTAATAATAAACAATGTTGATGTAATCAACTGGTGGCAGCAACAGAACACGTGGCTTGTGCCCTGGGATTGGTGAAACAAACAGGTGGGAACATGACAGGCACATATAGGGAGATACAGTCCTTCAGGTAGCGTGGACCCATACTGTATAGGGCTTTATAGGTAATGACCAGCACTTTGAATTGGGCCCAGAAACAGACTGGTAGCCAGTGCAGTTCTTGTAACAGGTGTGTTATATGCTCCCTGTAGCTGGCTCCAGTCAGTAGACTGACTGCAGAGTTTTGCACCAGTTGAAGTTTCCGAACCATCTTCAAAGGCAGCCCCACATAAAGCGCATTACAGTAATCCAAATGGGATGAAACTAAGGCATGTGCCACTGTAGCCAGATCTGACATCTCAAGGAATGGGCGCAGCTGGCGCACCAGCTTTGGCTGTTCAAATGCACTTCTGGCTGCCGCCGAAACCTGGGCATCCAAGCTTAGGGATGAATCCAGGAGTACACCCAAGCTGCGGACCTGAGTTTTCAGGGGGAGTGTGACCCCATCCAGCACAGGTAGTATCCCTGTTCCCTCATCTGCCTTCTGACTAACCAGAAGCACCTCTATTTTGTCTGGAGTAAGTTTCAGTTTGTTTGCCCTCATCCAGCCCATTACTGATGCCAAGCACTGGTTTAGAGTCAAGACAGCTTCCCTGGAATTAGGTGGAAAGGAGAGATAGAGTTCGGTGTCATCCGCATATTGGTGACACCGAACCCCAAAACTCTGGACAACCTCTTCAAGAGGTTTCATGTAGATGTTAAAAAGCATAGGTGACAAAGCAGAACCCTGAGAAACGCCACAAGCCAATGGTTAGCAGGAGTGCTAACCAGTGCTCTAGGAAAAAGGTGAGTGTGTTCCTGTTAGGAGTGGACAGAATTAAAATGTGCATCATCTACTCTGGCACCTCCACCCCATTAGAATCCTAAAATCTCCCAGTGGGAGCCTGGTAGAAAAGATATACACTAAATGAAAGAGTACAAGACTTTTAAAGTTTTGTTTATTTAGTTAGAAGTCTTTTTTGTTTTGTTTAGTTACCTTATTTAGTTTAGTTTAGTTACTGTATTTTAGTTTAGTTTAGTGTTGTTTAGGTACTTTATTATGACCAGACGGGAGCCCATCATGACATTTGTGTAGCTGAGAAAAAGCATGTTCCACCAGGTAATTCTAAAAAGTATGGCAGTCCAAAGAAAAAATTCTAACTTAGAAAATGGACTTGAGATAAGCACCAGCTTTTGCAAGAAAGAAGCAGACAGTCTGCTCTTGCTCTGTGCCAGATTTGGGGACATTTGGGCCTATGGTTTTTGAGTTACGATTTTTAAAAACATAACACTGTTTTACCACCATGCAGAACAAGCAACCTGGAGCTCCGGCTGATTTAAAACAGATGAAATACATTGATAAGACAAAATTTGCATACAAAAATGTCCATTTTAGCTGCTTTAAAAAAATTTCACAGGCATTGAACCATTCATGGCTCCGATTCCCAGTTTTCAGTTAGTGCTTTTGAAACCACAAAAACACTGAAATTACCGGCTTTCTCCTATACTTTCTCAACATTCTATTGATTGAACCTTTGACCCTGTCAGGGTATGACAAAGAACATGGTTAAATCCTTCCTGGCCAAACATTTTTAACTCCTGCCTGTGAAAATATTTTAAAAGATGTTTTAAACAATAGATAATATTCAGAAGCTCACTCATTTAAGCTGTGAAAATTCTGTTGTTTCATTTTCACCCTGGGGATGCTCTCAAAACAAGTTTTGCCTGTTTTACCCATGAGTAAGGAGACATCAGCCAGAGTAGCCAATATTGTCTATTCCATTAAGTTCTGCTGAGATCTTTGAAACTATCATCTGTGGCTTCCTTTACTGAGTCAACCCCTCATGTTAGAGTTTCCTCTTTTCCTAGTGCTCCACCCCACTTTTTTCCAGAAATATAGTGTATTCTGGTCACTTCTGTATTTCCATTATGTGTGCATGGTAAGTATTTTAAAAAGTATTTAAAAAACAGAATAATATTCAGTGTCTCACTCGTTTAAGCTGAGAAATTAGTGTGTGAGAGCGTTGCTTTGCCCGCCCAGTCCGGAATAACGAGACAGACACAGGTATATGGGATAACTAGGGCCAAAACTTTATTAACTTATTTATAACTTAGAACTTCCCTTTTACAAGGGGGCCTACCGTAGTGCACCAAACTTGTCTGTAACTGGAGTCAACCTTGACCTTCCAGTCCAGACCGCCAATTGAGTTCCTATACTGGAGGCGTGCTGTCCTACCATACAGCACGCCTCTGTGTTTCCAATAGCTGTGGCACCCCAAGTCCAGCTCATCTGTGCCTCCAAACCCTAATTGCTCTGCATCCCCTGGGGTCCCCAGCTTCCCTCCCCTCAGCTAAACCTCTGCTACTGTCATTCTGAGAAGAGGGGTGCTTTGCACCTCTTTGGTGCCTTCTTTGGAACTCAGCTAACCCTTATCTTTTGCACTACCCGCCACAGCATAGGGACTACTTAGTATGTCCCATGCCCCCCACCATGCCTAATATTTTGGCCCTGAGACCCCATTCTAGATCCCTCAAGAAAGTATCCAAACCTAGATCTGAAAAATGCACACCATCCTCCCTATATAACTCCGGCTGGGACACCTTAATCTGAGGATGTGTGATGACTGACCCCAGGCCTCACAGTATTGTCCTGCCAACCTCTCTGTTGACACCTTTCCGGGCCTTTTCATTGGATGCAGCACCAATCCTAAAGGAATGTGTCCCAAACCACTAATCTTGTATCCCGGCCTTGCACAAGGCTTGGGAAGTAACTTTTCAAAACTGGTATTTTGTAAGCGGCGATGCATTCTTGTGACACAAAAAACTGCCCTCTTCATCCCCCCTAAGCTGCACATACACTAGCGTAGCCCTTACTAGACAGATATCAACCTCAGAAAACTACCACCTGTCCTTTTTCCAATTTGTCAGTTTTTGACCCAAGGAGATTAAGTGTAATCTGATTTTTGTTATTATCATGTCTTTCCTCCGCAAAGAGGATAGTGATGTGTCATTTTGGAGGTAACCACTAATTCACTTATCCTTAAGGCCCCCAAAATGCTATTAGAGTTGCTGTTCTAAAAAGGCAAGCCTCAAAGTGGTCCTGACAAATTACATCCTATGTGCTCCCAAGCTTAGCTAATATAGCTGGTGATATTGGTGTATGAGTATCACTTGTGGCACCTCATTCCCTACTCCATCCTTAAATCATCTTCCAAATGCAGAAGTCAATTTTGAAACCCTTACACCCTTATGCCTTGGAACAAAACGCTAGAGCAGACATCCTGCCTTGAATAGATCTAGGGGCCAGTCCTTTCCTATGCAAATGAACTGCAAACTGCATCTATTGCTCATCTGAGGCAGGCCACACATGACCTAGGCCCTCCGAAAATATTCCTTGTAAGCCACAGTATAACTTCAGCAAGTGCTTGGGGCCACTGCTAAACTCATGACTCTATAAGCCCCCGCCCTCCAAGGTTCCATATCTCGTCTGGTAGGACGTTCAGCTGGGCCCTTGCCCCCAGTGCCAACACCCTAAACCAGTCCATCTGTTGATGGGACAAGGCATCAGGAATGGAATCGTCAACCCCAGGGACATGGCAAGCCTGTAAAACTATATTAGACTGTAAGCAATGTAACGTGAAGGCCCTAACCAAGATCATTACCCTCTGCAACCTTGACGTCAACGAGTTAACAATGTGAACCACAGCCTGGTTATCACAATAGAAAGTGACCACAGAGTTAGCCCACTCACCTGCCCACAACCATAAAGCTCCCACAATCGGAAAAAGCTCAAAGAAAGTGAGGTCCCTGGTTACACCTGATCTATGCCATTCCTCTGGCCATGTACCAGTGCACCATTTTTCCTTGAAAAATATACCATATCCCTGTGACCCTGCTGCATCGGTCTGAACCTGCAGGTCCAACCCTAAAAGTAGCTCCACTCTCCAGAAGGAAATTCCATTGAATTCCTCCAAAAACTGTAACCAAACCCATAAATCCTCTTTCATTCCCATCGACAATCTTTTTCTGTTATGGGGTCTTGTGAAGCCCTTCATGGCATCACATAATTTTCTCAGGAAGGGTCTGCCTGGGGCTATCACTTTGCATGCAAAATTAAGGTGTCCTACCACTTCCTGCAATTGTTCTAATGTGACCTTCTTCTGCGCCAACATGGTCTGAAGCCTAAATCTCAATTTGCACAATTTTGCCTCTGGGAGCCTACTGTACTGCCAGATAGTATCTATTTCAATTTCAAGGAAGGTTAAAACTTGGCAAGGTCCCTCTGTCTTCTCATCGGCCAACAGGACTCCCAGTTCCTGCACCATCTCCTGGAAGGAGATCATAGGACACGCACATTGTGATGTGCCGCGTATCGTGCAAAATAAAGAACCATCTAAATAATGGACTACCCATGCTGGGCAGACCCGTTGCTTGAGCATCCACTCTAGGAATGTGCTAAATTGTTCAAAAACTGAACAAGATATTGAGCACTCCATGGGTAATGACCTACCCATATAAAAACTCCCCTCAAAAGTGAAGCCCAAGAGGTCAAAATCCTTGGGATGAACAGGAAGGAGCAGGAAAGCAGACTTAATGTCGCACTTCCCCAGCTCTGCCCCTATCCCACACTTCTTCACCATGTGCACCGCTGCATCAAAAGATGTATATCATATGGTGCACAGCTCCTGAGGGATCTTGTCATTTTTACCAACTCACCAGCCAGGAAAGACAAATGATGACTCAAACGAAATTCACCTGGTGTGGAACAACCCCTAGAGGGACACCCTAAGGTGTGCAATTGGCGGGGCCTGGAAAGGCCCGAATACACCCTTCCTTCAGCAACCTCCTTATTGATCTTTGCTCTAACTATGTCTTCCTGCCCTTTAACAGACTTTAAATTATTCGACCAGGTGGGCACCCTATCTCCCATGGCTAGGATATGGAAGCCATCCCAAAAGCCTTCACTTAATAATCTAGCAGTCACCCTATTGGGATAGTCCCATAACCACTGGTCCAAAACAGATGTCTTAATTGGCCTTGGTCCCTTTTTGAACATTGGAGCCACCAGGGGTGGCTTGCACCCACCAGCTGGTTCCTGGCCTCCTGATCCCCCCTGCCATCCCTTGGTACATGTTGCAGATGGATGGGGGCCACCACAATTGGAACATTGGTGTCTAAATTTGCACTGTTTTTGACTGCAGGCACCCCGGGCATTAAAATCCCAGCAGACCAAGTGGGGTTGAACCACCTGACCTGCTAATGAGCAGGATGTCTTTGTTCATGCCCTTTGGACTAAATGGCCACTGTCAAACCTATCACCTAAAATACGACAGGTGGGTGTCATCAGCCACAGTCATAATGCATACAGGGTTACATCCCAGTGCATGCTGGGGTGCAGCGCTGCACGCATATGGAACCCCTCATCATAGAGCAACGACGCCTGCCTCAGGAAATCCCCATACACTCTATAAATTATATCCATGTATTGGATTAATGAAAGGACTCTTTCTGGTTGGGCCCGAATCACTGTCCCTGCATATATAAAGAACCCCAGCAACCAATTTGCCCAACAACAGTCCAGCCTCACTTTTTCTTTGTCCCTCTCTTCCTCCTTGTCTTTTTTCTTCTCCTCTATTTCTCTATTCAGGAGCTCAAACATGTCTACGTATTTACCTCTCCAAATTTTTTCAACTGAAGCAGGTAGCAAGTGATCTGCCAGGGACTGATCACCTTCAGGCAGTGCTACCCTTGGGACTCAGATATACCTAGTATCAGGGACAGCCACAGAAATGGCTGCACCAACTCCCCCGCCAATCACAGCCTTGGTAAATGCAACATAACCTAGGGCTGCACTCCCTATGGGTCCTGATAACATCTGAACCCCTGAATGTGTTGCCTGCAAAGGCAAGGCCGAAGGGACTGGCACCGCATGGCTCCCGGTACCCCATGGTCAAGCTCTTGCAGGTTGTGTAGTGCCCGGTGCACTGATACTCTCACCTGACTGTATCCCTGCAGTTTTCACCAATGTCACATTAGCTGGACCTTCCTCTCTCTGCACCGGCTGGCTGACACTGTGTCCTCCATCAGTGTCATCCTCTTGGGTCTGTGTGCAGGTTGATGACACTCATGGCTGTTGCTGACTTATCGCCAGAGGCTCTCCCCTTCGCCTTGCTGGAGATTGATTGATTGATTGATTGATTGAATAGATGTATACCACTCAATTAGTGCTAGGCACTACTCTGCCTGATTACATCCAATGTTTTATAAAAGATAAGTGATTCAGAAATTCAATGAATTTTGTATGCACAATGTACCAAGCATTTTTTTCAGTAGCATAGTTTCCCTCTTCCTAATAGCCCAGCAGGTTTCATGGTATGTACAGATCTTTGGTGTGGTGTGCTGCATGATAAAAAGACAAAGATTTAAAAGGCATCACTGAATCATTTTGGCTTGGATAAATTGTTTGTCTGGATCATGACCAAGAGATTCACATTTGAAATCTCTTGGTTACAGCCAATAACATCACTTTCAGCACTGTAAAGTGTCTTCTGCCAAATTAAGTGTGAACAATCACATTGATAAGTCTAAACACAAAAGTAAAATTTTGGGTAGTGGGCATAAACTATATAAAGTGATTTTTCAAAATATGTGATTTCTAAAAGAGATATCTATCTCCTGAGAAATCTATATGTGGGACAGGAAGCAACAGTTAGAACTGGATATGGAAACACTGATTGGTTCAAAATTGGGAAAGGAGTACGACAAGGCTGTATATTGTCTCCCTGCTTATTTAACTTACATGCAGAAGATATCATGCGAAAGGCAGGACTGGATGAATCCCAAGCCGGAATTAAGACTGCCGGAAGAAATATCAACAACCTCCGATATGCAGATGATACCACTCTGATGGCAGAAAGTGAGGAGGAATTAAAGAACCTCTTAATAAGGGTGAAAGAGGAGAGCGCCAAAAATGTTCTGAAGCTCAACATAAAAAAAACTAAGATCATGGCCACTGGTCCCATCACCTCCTGGCAAATAGAAGGGGAAGATATGGAGGCAGTGACAGAGTTTACTTTCTTGGGCTCCATGATCACTGCAGATGGTGACAGCAGCCACGAAATTAAAAGACTCCTGCTTCTTGGGAGGAAAACGATGACAAACCTAGACAGCATCTTAAAAAGCAGAGACATCACCTTGCTGACAAAGGTCCGCATAGACAAATCTGTGGTTTTTTCAGTAGCGATGTATGGAAGTGAGAGCTGGACCATAAAGAAGGCTGACCGCCAAAGAATTGATGCTTTTGAATTGTGGTGCTGGAGGAGACTCTTGAGAGTCCCCTGGACTGCAAAGAGAACAAACCTATCCATTTCGAAAGAAATCAACCCTGAGTGCTCACTGGAAGGACAGATCCTGAAGCTGAGGCTCCAATACTTTGGCCATCTCATGAGAAGAGAAGACTCCCTGGAAAAGACCCTGATGTTGGGAAAGTGTGAAGGCAAGAGGAGAAGGGGACGACAGAGGACAAGATGGTTGGACAGTGTCATCGAAGCGACCAACATGAATTTGACCGAACTCCGGGAGGCAGTGGAAGACAGGAGGGCCTGGTGTGCTCTGGTCCATGGGGTCACGAAGAGTCGGACACGACTTAACGACTAAACAACAACAACAACAACAAAAGAGATATTTGCCTGGAGCATTTCAAAGTGTCTGCAAAACAAAAGCAAGAAAGACAGAAAAGTGGTTTTCATTGTCCTAAATTAAAACACAAAAAACAAACAAACAAAAAACAAGAATGTGATGTTTGAAAAATCAAGTTTTCAGCATATGTGTCGCAGCTCCATCTTTGAGGCTTTAATTTTATTCTTGGCCCTCACAAAGACCCAAGCTGCTTCTTCCTCCTCACACTGCCACCAGATGTTTTATATTAAACATCAATCAATTCCAGGACACACAAGTTATCAAACACATTCAGTTTATTGATCAGGGTGGGGTTATTGATTGGTTGGGAATAACAGTGTCAATCACAGGAAGTAACTCACTTATATTAACTTGGGTTTATTTAATTCCTTCTATTAATTCAATCTATTTCCAAATCTCCCCTTCTCAAACCTCTGATCTCAATCACTCCCCTTCTCAAACCTCTGATCTGATCTCCCTTCAGACTCCTCCTTTTGTACCCCTCCTTCTTTCCTGACTCCGCCTTCCGTCTTCCTCATTGGCTCTCCTGCCAAGGTTCCACTGTGACGGACAGGTGATGACTGGGGTAACTGCTACATACCTCCCTCCTTAAAAAGTTGTTTCCTGGGGTGAAACCTACAGTGGTTAGCCCTAGGAACAACGCAGAGCTTAAAGGCATGTTATCATCAAACATAAATTAACATATTACATTTTAATCTTATTACTTTATGCATCTCATCTTATTAATTTATGCATATAAACTTTTTACTTTTTGCATTTAAACATTTAAATAACCTTTGCATCTCCAATTGCATTTAAACTTAATCAACATTTATATACTTACATTTCAACACCTTTTCATTTTAATATACTTTTCATTTTAATACACATTTTATTGCATTTTCAATCTTGAACAATTTACATTTTATTGTATCAGTTTCATTTCATAGTCCTTTTTCTCTTCTTCAGTCGTCGGGTCTTCTTGAAAGGGCATCTGCCGCACCATTATGAGTCCCTTTAACTCCACGTACCTCGAAATCAAAGTCCTGAAGAATCAAGGCCCATCTCATTAATTTGCTGTTGTTTGCTTTTATAGTTCTCAACTATAATAATGGGGAATGGTCAGTACATAGAATGAAATGTCTACCCCATATGTATGGCCGGAGTTTATGAAGTGACCAAATAATTGCAAGACACTCTTTTTCAATAGTAGATAGATATCTTTCACCCGCCTGTAGCTTTTTGCTCAGGTATGCCACGGGATGATGTTCTCTGTCATTGTCCTTCTGGCTCAGCACGGCTCCTAACCCGATGTTGGACGCATCTGTAAAGATGGTGAACTTGCGCTGGAAATCCGGAGCTCTCAAGACTGGATTGGTCATCAACACCCCCTTCAGCTTCGCGAACGCCTCCTCGCAGCTGCTGGTCCACTGGATACTTTCAGCTTTCTTTTTGTGTGTTAGGTCAGATAAAGGAGCGGCTATTTCACTAAATCTGGGTATAAAACGTCTATAATAGCCGACTAACCCTAGAAAAGATCTGATCTTTTTCTTGGTGGTGGGTTTAGGCCAGTTGCTAATAGCTTCAATTTTGGCTTCTAGGGGTTTGATTGTCCCTCCCCCTACTATATGGCCTAAATATTTCAATTCGGGGCTACCTAGCTGGCATTTGCTAGCTTTCACTGTTAGCCCTGATGCTTTCACTCTCTGCAGCACTGTTTCAAGGTGATACAGGTGATCTTTCCATGAATGACTAAAGATCCCTATATCATCGATGTAAGCCACCGTGAAGTCTCTAAGCCCTTGCAACGTTTGATCCATGAGTCTCTGAAATGTCGCTGGTGAATTTCTTAGTCCGAAACTCAGGACACGGAACTCATACAGTCCAAACGGGCTACAAAATGCTGTCTTTTCTTGATCTTTGGGGTCTAGCCCCACTTGCCAGAACCCTTTCGTTAGATCTAGGCAGGATATGAATTGGCATCCCCCTATGGTCTCTATTAGGTCATCTAATCTGGGCATCGGATATACATCCGGCTTGGTTACATGATTCAGCTTCCTATAGTCTACACAAAAACGGATGCTGCCATCCGGCTTGTCTACAAACACTATAGGAGCTGCCCACGGACTGGATGAAGGAACGATGATTTTCTCCTTCAGCATTTCGTCCAGCTCCTGGCGAACCTTAGTGACATATGGCCCAGTAACTCTACAAGGAGTAACCGCTTGTGGGGGTGCATCTCCAGTATCAATGTTGTGCACCACTCCCTTGGCTATCCCTGGTTTGCTGGAGAAGACCTGCTGGTATTTCATTAGCAAGGCCCTCACTTCTTTTTGTTGCTCAGGGGAAAGTAAAGGACTAACTCTGACATCTTCAGGGTTAAATTTGGCTTTGCCCCTCCCTTCCCAATATGGTAAATCATGTTTTTCATTGTCCGCTTCTTTCATCGCAAACAGAACAATGTTTTCCTTCCTATAGTAGGGCTTGATCATGTTTATATGGACCACTCTCCTGCCTGGTTCTCCATCCTCCTTGATGACATAATTTATTTCATTCATTTTGGAAATTACCCTGAATGGTCCTGCCCAATTTAATTGTAATTTATTCCCTTTGATAGGCCTCAGCATTAGCACCTCATCTCCGGGATTGAAAGTTTTTCTCTGGCTTTCTTGTCATACCAGACTTTTTGTTTCTTTTGCTGTCCCTGTAAATTTTTAGCAGCCAGCTCTAGATTTTTCTTTAGAGTGTTCATTAGGCTGTCTAAATACGAAATCACATTTTCAGGATCAGATTCTTCTATTTTCTCCCAACTTTGTTTGAGTAAATCTAGGGGTCCCCTCACTTTTCTCCCAAACAATAATTCGAAAGGACTGAACCCAGTGCTTTCTTGGGGTACAGACCTATAAGCATATAGTAGATGTTGTAATTTCTGATCCCAATTGTAGGGATTCCCTGCAGAGTATGCCCTAATCATACGCATGAGGGTTCCATTGAATTTCTCCACGAGAACATTAGTTTGTGGATGATAGGGTGTGGAGGTTATATGCTTGATTCCACAAAGTTGCCACAATCTTTGCATTAGCTTAGATGTAAAAGATGTTCCCAGGTCCGCAACTATTTCAGACGCGAACCCCATACGGCTCATATAACTAAGCAAGGCATCAGCCACAGTCTGAGTTTCTATATTTCTCAGAGAGACGGCCTCAGGGTACCGTGTGGCATAATCAATGATTGTTAGAATAAATCGGTTCCCCCTCTGAGTGACTCTGGGCAATGGTCCTACGATGTCCAGACCAATGCGTTGGAACGGGGTAGAAATAATTGGTAAAGGGCATAGCTTGGCTTTAGTCTTATTGTTGCTATTCCTTTGCCTTTGACACACATCACACTCCTGACAAAATTCTTTTATCTGCTTCCCCATTTCAGGCCAGTGAAAATTCTGGGATATTCTTTGTTTAGTTCTGGTAATGCCTAAATGAGCAGAAAAGATGTCTGAGTGCCCCCTTTCCATTACTTTCTGTCTATATTTTAAAGGAATCACTAATTGCTTCTGAAGGTTTTCCCCTCCCCTCCTGGGATTCACCAAGATCTCCCTATATAATAGGTCCTTCTCTATAAGGTACCTTTTGGGTTTTTCAGGGGTTAATGGTTCTTCACTAACTTTTTCAAAGCAATGTTGCAGTGTGGAATCTGCTTTTTGTTCCTGTGTAAATGTATTGTCTTGGGGATTCCTAAAATGCATTAAATCAGTTGGGTCATCATTAACTCATCATTAACTCTCATTATTTCTATTGGAACTTCATCTTTTTCCTCAGCTATTCCTTTATTTTCCTTCTGGGAACAAGTCTGCTCTAAAACACTTTTCACATGCTCAGAGAGATCAATCCCTATTAAACACGGTGCTGGTAATTGCTCAGCTATTCCTGTTTTCCATTTCCCTTCCCATCCTTGATATCTGATTAGTATTTCAGCCACTGGTAGAGTAACAGCTGCTGCTTCAATCCCCTTAACTGTCATGCTTTCCCCTCTCAAAATGTATTCCTGAGGGATGATGTCAGGATGGCATAAGGTTACTTGAGAGCATGAATCCTTCAGAGCCATAAATTTAATGTTATTTATAAAAATATTATCGCCAGAATTTTTAAAGAGTTCTTGGTTAGTTTCAATTAAATAACAATGCAGTATTTCAGCCACTGGAATTTGATCTGGTTCTCTGCTCTCAGCTTGGGTAGTAAGATTAGCTTGGGTTGCCATGGCGCCCAGTTCCACAGTCCCGGTGGTAACTTTGTTCCGCTGTACGCAGTATACAGCTTCAGGCTTAGGCAAATTTCCTTTTTGTGGCCCAAACTCTCTGTTCTTATTACAATGGGCTAAGAAGTGTCCCTTCTCCCTACAACCAAATCATGTTCTAAAGTTCTTTTGATCATAACTAGGGGCTTTTCCCCCCTTTTCTTCCCAATTCTTGTTTCTGATTTGGTTATGATCTGAGGGCTTGCCTACAAAATGGCCCCCAACCGCCTGTTGGTTCTTAAAATGCCCTCTGGGATCTCTTTTCTTATCCTCCCAAGCTTTCCTTCCAACTTTTACCTCAGAAAAGCCCGGGTGTCGTATACTGGTGATAAAATCTGCAATTTCACTGGCTGCCTGAACATCTTTCAGCCTCTTGTCACTCACTAAGTACCTCAGGTCTCCTGGTAATAGTGAATAAAACTGTTCCAGCCCCGTGATGTTCTTAAGGTCTTGAACTGTCTCAACCCCCTCCTGCTGCAGCCATTTTTCCATATATTTTATTAGATTTGCCCCTAATTGGGAATAGGATTCCTCAGTCCGTTTGGTTAATGCTCTAAACTTTCGTCTTAGATGTTCAGAATTAATTCCAAACTGTGAGAAAACCATCTTTTTATAATTTTCGTATTCCCTCGCTTGGGCTGAAGGCATCTGAGAGTATATCTCAGCCATTTCGCCACTGATCTGTGATCTCATGACCACCATGCGCTCTGATCCCCTCACATCTAAATCCTCACAAGCGCGCTCAAATAGGATGATAAAAGATTCAGGGTCATCACCTTTCCTATATATGGGGAATTTCTTGAGGTCAGTTTTGGACAAATGTCCCCCCTCAGAATGTGAGTTGTTGCCATTATTTTGAGCTGCTGCAAGCTCCATTCGTAGCATCTCTAGTTGAAAATCTATCTCTCTAGCTCTTTCTCTTTCTCTGGCCTCAGCTGCCATCTTATCTTTCTCCATAGCCATCTCTCTCTCTCTTTCTTTTTCTCTGGCCTCAGCTGCCATCTTATCTTTCTCCATAGCCATCTCTCTCTCTCTCTTTCTTTTTCTCTGGCCTCAGCTGCCATCTTTCTCTCTATTTTCCATTTTTTGAATTCGATGTCCCTGTCCCTTTGAGGTAATATCTTCCCTCAAGGTACCTCCATCCTGAGTCTCAATCTCAGACTCAATCACCTGTTCTGTTTCTACTATCTCCTGAGGTAATTTAGTCACCTTCCTTGCTCGTGTGGAAGTCATCTTTAATTATTTATAGTCTTGTTTCAAAAGACAAACCTCAGTTTTAAAAGAGCACTCTTTTTTTGAGTCAGAGCGTATCTGTAATACTGTAGCTTCCCTTGCTGCTACCAGCCTGCGTTATGCGTTACTTTGTTTTTCTCTCTGGCACCCAGCCAGTGCCAGTTCCGTGGTTTGAGACAAATTATCTGCTGCCTCTAGCCACGAAAAGTAACCTTAAATATTTGTTTTCAAGTGTCCCAGCTTTTATGGCTTAAAGGTTCCTCAGCTTATTCTGACCCTGGCCTTCGCTTTGTCCCTTCAGTGCTCTCCACCTGGAGCCTCTGGACAGCTAGCCCACTGATCCTTCTTCAGCTTGAGGCAAACTATTGCCAGAAATGGTCCCCTCAGAGTTGTCCCTATCTTAGTCCCCGATCTGCGCTCAGGAGCCTCTCCACTAAGCCTTTCCCCTTGAAAAGCTCTGGAAAGTTACCCACTCCATTCAAGTCAGATCACCCTGACTAATAAAGACTTTTTCAACTCTGGACCTTTCGTTTATTTGGCGTCACTGGATTATATTTGATTCCCACCGCTGGTCACCACTTTGTCGCAGCTCCGTCTTTGAGGCTTTAATTTTATTCTTGGCCCTCACAAAGACCCAAGCTGCTTCTTCCTCCTCACGCTGCCACCAGATGTTTTATATTAAACATCAATCAATTCCGGGACACACAAGTTATCAAACGCATTCAGTTTATTGATCAGGGTGGGGTTATTGATTGGTTGGTTGGAAATAACAGTGTCAATCACAGGAAGTAACTCACTTACATTAACTTGGGTTTATTTAATTCCTTCTATTAATTCAATCTATTTCCAAATCTCCCCTTCTCAAACCTCTGATCTCAATCACTCCCCTTCTCAAACCTCTGATCTGATCTCCCTTCAGACTCCTCCTTTTGTACCCCTCCTTCTTTCCTGACTCCACCTTCCATCTTCCTCATTGGCTCTCCTGCCAAGGTTCCACTGTGATGGACAGTTGACGACTGGGGTAACCGCTACAATATGTTTTGAGTAGCAGTATAAATATGGTTGCACACAAGCAATCCATTTGTACCACACTCTTTTCTCACCCTATAAATACATGTATATGTCATAGGCTACTATCCTGTTACACTTAGTGGAGTCCACCTAAGCCCTGCTGATCTTAGGCTAGTAATTAAGCAAGCCAAAAATCACCCCTTGCTTTAAACAGCCATTCTACTCATGCAACAGGTTGCTGGATTCCCCCTTGTACAAGCAGAAAAGAAGGAGAAACCATGCACACAACAGATGATTCCTCAGCATGTTTGAAGCCAACTGGGTAACAGCTATAGTTTGTGTATCAGTAACTGTTCTCAAAGCTGTGTGCTGATTGTGAAAAAAAGTCTGAGTGTTAATGAATCATGCTCAAGCTACTTTGAAGGATTTCAACAATAGTCATCATAACAACATTATTCCTGTGTTACACACCATCAAGGGATTATGTGATATCAGAGCTGCCTCATAGAAGATTCTATGACTCATAATAGCATTGAGAACATGCAAGCGCACTTTGGCATGGTCCATCCTAACAATGTGTTTTTACTTTTCCAAAAAATGGAATGAGGCTACTAACAATTGTTCTGAAACACTCCCCTCCCATTTTTAATATTATGCTATGTCTCATTATGGCATATAACACAGCAACTATTTCACTGAGATTATAATGCCCTTCTTGCTGCCTGCAAAGAGAATTATCCAAAGTATAATCAATGTTTGGCTAAAAGACCAGTCTCAGCAGTACATTCTATTTGGCAGAGAAATCTAGGAGAAAGTTTCCAGTTTGTTTGCCTTGGATACAAATTTACTGTCACTCCTCTCCCTCAGCCTCCAAGGCTATTTGTCAACAAATGTTCTTGAGGATTAGCTTCTGAGGCTCTGGAGCATCCAGATAGATGTTGACTTTTATTTGATATAGCCATTCAGAGTTAGCAAAGTGGGAATGCTGCTGTATGGGAGGAAGAAGGAAAGAAAGCCATGTCTTTTAATCCCTTTGCCAGAATTAAGTGAGAAAATAATCAGCATTAGAAATATATATTTAGAAAACATATTAATATGCATGTACAATGCAGTGCTCACCAATGTGGAAGGAACGTGGTAGAGAAGACCTTCACAGCATGGGCTTCATGAAATGCTACCCATTGTCCATGTGTTGTGACCTTCCAGACTTTGACACAGCTTTCCATATTCACAGTTTCAATAAGGTATAAAGAACAAGGTGCCTATCCAGTCCCCGGAAGATGAGAGATGCCAGCTGATGCTCTGTATTGTGGGTCACATGGTCTGCAGATCTTTCAGACAGGAACAAGAAATGCATTAAACAGATACATGCTGACTTAAAAAAACACAATGTCTTGTTTTATGTGTCCAGTGAGAAGCATGTAATACTACTTTCAAATCAAACTTGCCTTCTGTCAAAGGACACCTCAACTAGTTAAGGTGATTACAAGGAAATGAGTAGTAACTTGCTAGATATAGAGTCTGAAGGCACGAGTGCATTGCAGAGGCATATATTTGTGAACAAAGAGGCAGTCAGAGGCAATGCACTCTTTCCTTCAGACCTGGCCCCTAGTTACCTCTACATAGCAAGTTAGTGCTCATTTTCATACGAGTTAGCACTATTTAACCCAACATGACATATTCTTGGTTCACAACATACCTCTGAGTTGGTTGACATATCTCTTTCTAATGCTTCCAAGGAGAAACTAAGGCCACAGTCACACAAGGGAAATGTTCTGTACTTATTCCTCAGTTAGATTGTAGCTTAAATTTGTGGTCACAGAACACACAGCCATTAGCAAATCATTTGCCCAGCCAGCATCATAACTGCAGCTCATTTCCTACTTGCACAGAGGCTTCTGTTATTTTTGTTCTGGTGCATTTTGAGACATTCAGTAATGGTATGGCATGCGTGTATGATCCTTGAAGGTGGCTGCCATTACTGCTGCATGGCTGCCCTTCTCCTGGGCCTTCCTTCCCTTAAATCCAGGTGGGTGTTCTTTACACAAATTAGGATGGGGAGTGGGGGAGGATAGAAAATGTCTCCTGCCATCTCCACCCTCTTTCCCATCCTCCTCCCTTGAAGGGGAGCATCACCTAGTACTTCCCTAGAAAGCATCACCTAGTACTTGCCCACACAGAGAAGAGATGGAGGCAAGTGTGTGCTGTCAATCATTGGCAGCTGGGGGTGGGGCATGGAGGAGGAGGAAAGATGGGGGTCTCCTTGATTGTTGAGGGTTGGGTTGCGGTGGAGGTGTCCCAGGGTGGTGGCACAATGCCAGTGAACGGGAGTCCCTGATAAGTAGGACAGTCAAAATGTGCCAACCTGAAGAGTGGCACATCATCCTCACAAGTCTCCCCCACTTTTTTTTTGGAGATTGAAGGGCTCCCTTTTGTCCCTGTGCTTGCCTCCAGCTCTATAAAAGCCCCTCTTCCCTAAAGTTGGTATGTGCAAGACACATATGCACCACTCAGGCAGTGCTCCTGGAGACCTAGAGCTTGAGGAAGGGAAGCAGGAGGCAGGAATTGCCCTCGCCAGCTTGGGGCCATCTTCTCTTTGGCAGAAGCACAGGAAGGTGGTTACACCCTGCTTGGTGGTGGTACACCTGCCTTTTTCTCCCTCCAGTTTTCAAACACCATTTACTCCAAAGGAGAATTACCCTCTCTGCTTTTCCAAGCAAGACAAGTGCTTTGTGATTATGTGATATTCCTCTGCTTTTCCAAGCAAGAGGAAAAATAATTCAGTACTATGGTGTAGCTAGCCACAATGATTCAAACTGAAGAAAATGAATAGGTAACCCCAAAACATATTGGGATGCTCATCCAGGTATATATACCACGTGACCATGGTGCACTACAACAAAGGGATGGAAAGTATCATTAACAGAGAGTGACATTTCCCTGGTCTGACCGCAACCTAAGGAAGTTAAGAATACAATAGAAAGAGTACTGTGGACTTAAGTGGTCTATCCAGCCCAGAAATCTCTTCTCCAAAGTAGGGCATAAGCACCCTTGTAATCTCCAGTAACTAGTGCTGATTCCAAAAATATGATATATCTGAGATCATAACTAGTAGTCATTGATAGCCTTATCCTCCATTTATAAGTAGGGCATGTCCCTAAAACTGGCTTATTATTTGCAAACATTTACACCAATGTTGAGTAACTACCTTTATAATCTGGTTCTGACCCAGGCCTTGACATTAGTTGAGGCTGAGTTCAATTAAAACATGCAGGTCTTTCCTAGTGGTAGTAATGCTGAACACATTCCAATAACCTGAGGCCAAGTCACTGCATATCCACCTGTGGACAAAATAATTCCTTGACAAAGTTTTGAAGAATGAAAAACCTTAAATGAATGCATGAACCCATTATCTGAGAATGACTAACTACATTGTGAAAAATGATTCGGATGGCAGACAGGAAAACATAAATAATGTCATGGTGTGACAGCTGAGGCTGTAGTCATGTTTATTATTGTTTTGTTAGACCTCCTTTTTATGATAAATTATCATGCTTGGAATTTTTGTGACATATGGAGACTAATAAAATGAGAGAAAATGACAAGGAATGCAGTCATTGCTATTTATCAACCCTCCATGTCAGTGTGTTCTGGCACTGCAGCAAGGAAACTGATGTTTGCTATATTATATCTTGTTTGGTATATGGATTTACACTACAATTGCCACAAAAAAACAACAACACCTAACTAACTAGTTTACAATGTACAGTGTGGAAGTTCCTCCTTAAGCAAAACCTTTGAGGAAACATGGGAAAAGTAAGAAGAAAATGTCCAAATAAAGCACCTCTGGGTTTGCCCATATATGAAAAATATATATTTCAAGGGAATCCTAAGCATTACACACAAAGATTATTTGTACCATTAAAAACAAAAACAAATGTCAAATCTGGTCTGAAGTTGTCCAATCACCTCCAATTATTTTGTGTTAAATCCTGAACGTCAGAGCAGTTGTTTTCTCAAAGATATAAGGCAAATAAATTATTTTATGTTTCTTTATTTGTATTCATTGTGTATGCTTGCTGAGGTATATTGACTTTATTCAATTATTCAAAAACCCTCTGATTTATGAACGTGGGATGTTGTGCTTCTGTACCCACAATTCAAAAGCCAAAAATGGCCTAATATTGCTGCACAATATCATGCCCACATTGACAGAAGGAAAAAGGATGCCAAACTTTACATACTAAAGGGCAACCTGAATATTGGCAATACCATGGTAGCAATCAAGATGGTCTACAGGATAGTTTCTTCTGCTCACTACCATTCACAAAGTGATACCACCCAAAGGAAAATCCCAGAAGCTGACTCCTTTTTTTCACCAGTTAACCACTTCCCACATAATCACAAAGCACTTGTCAGGGCTGTTTTTCAACAAGTGTGAATGATAGTGAGCAGAAGAGGTAAACTTACTAATGAGAAAACCAAGTAAATTTACTCATGTGTAAACAGGGTGAACCTTGCTTTGAGATAATCTCCAACTACAAAGCAAAAACAAAAAAGGAATACTTTTACAGCTTAAATAAATGAGTTGCTGAATATTATTCTCTATTTTTAAATACATATTTTAAAATATTTTCACAGGAAGGAGTTAAACATTTAGCCAGGAAGGAGTTACAAATATTTTATTTCACAATCATTGAATGGGGTTCTGAGTGGTAAGGTCAAAAATTCAATCCATCTAGAATTTGGCCATTTTATAAGGAAGCTTGTAAACTCATAGTTTATTTTACTTTTAAGATCACTACTTTCAAAGTGTGAATTAGATCCATGAATGCCTGAATCCTTTAAAATAAAAAAAGTGGGTAGAACCGACTATTCTCTTTCCAGGTATACAAGTTTGGCCTTTTCAGTGTATTTGATCTGTTTCAAATCAGCTGGAGCACAAGGTCACTTGGTTCTGCATGGAGGTAAAACAGTGTTAGGGGACGTGATGGCGCTGCAGGTTAAACCGCAGAAGCCTCTGTGCTGCAAGGTCAGGAGACCTGCAGTCGTAAGATCGAATTCATGTGACGGAGTGAGTCCCCGTCGCTTGTCCCAGCTCCCGCCAACCTAGCAGTTCGAAAGCATGCAAAATGCAAAAATGCGAGTAGATAAATAGGCACCACCACGGTGGGAAGGTAACGGCGTTCCGTGTCTAGTCGCGCTGGCCACGTGACCACGGAAGATTGTCTTTGGACAAACGCTAGCTCTATGGGTTGGAAACGGAGATGAGCACCGCCTCCTAGAGTCGGACACGACTGGACAAATTGTCAAGGGGAACCTTTATTTTTATTTTATTTATTTATTATTGGATTTTTATCCCGCCCTTCTAGACAGGAGTCTACTCAGGGCGGCTAACAATATATTAAACACAAAACAGATTTAAAAACAACAATTAAAATCTACAATAATAATATAATCAAGATGGGAAGGATAAACAACAAAAAACCAAAAAAGTAAAAATCAAGTATTGGCAGGAGGGAAGGCCTGCCTAAAGAGCCAAGTTTTTAATTGGCTCTTTAAAACACCCAGCGAGGGTGCCAGGCAGATCTCTGGCAGCAAGCTGTTCCAAAGTCGAGGGGCCACCGCCGAGAAGGCCCGGTTTCTTGTTCTTTCTTTCTGGGACTCTCTCGGAGTCAGGCCCCTCAGCCGTCTTTCATGGCTATGGCGAGTGACTCGGGTAGATCTAGGTGGGAGAAGGCGTTCTGCCAAGTATTGAGGTCCTAAACCGTTTAGGGCTTTGTATGTCATCATTAACACTTTGAAGTCAATGCGGAAACGAATGGGCAGCCAATGCAAAGCAGCCAGAATGGGAGAGATGTGCTGGAATTTTCTCATTCCACTAAGTAATCTGGCTGCCGCATTCTGCACCATTTGAAGCTTCCGCTGTCAGCTCACAGGTCTCCTAAGAGATTCCTGCGGCTTGAACAGAGAGGTTCCAGGGGCAAGTGTACTCCTTAATCAGCTGAGCTGAGTCCGGTACCCAGCCAGGCAGCACCACTTACTCCTTTTCCCAAGTCCGTTCGAATTAGCAATTACCAGAGAGAAGAACAAATGGACTCCAGTAGCACATCTGTGGCCTAAAAATAATTGTGCAGGTTTGCTGTTCAAGAGACCAAACATCAGCTTTTAAGAATTATTGTTTTATTAGAAAAATAGAGTATTTAGAGATATTCAGTTTGTTGCAAAGCATAGCATTCAAGTACATTTCCATAAATCAAAGCAGTTAGAACTTTAGCAAATTCCAGCTACAAAAATAAAATAAAAAACTCTAAAAATAGCTTGAAAGGCAGGCAAGGCATAGCCCCCCTTTCTCTATCCTTACTCTGAACTACATTCTAGCATAATATTAACAAAATAGCAATTGGAACTCAAAAGTCCATTCTAAAATCCAAATCAAGAATCAAAAGGTTAAAAAAGTTTTTTCTCTATCTCAGTCTTCCATTTTTCTTCCATGCTGGGACCACCCTTCTTCTTCACTCTCCTCTGACATAAACCAATCAGGATGAAGGGCTGTCTCTTCACACTCCACCTCCGTTTCCCATGGGATGTGCAGGTGTTGTTGACCATCTTCCTGATGTTGTGTCTTGACCCTTATCGTCTCTGGCCAAGCTTGCTTCATGGAAAATTCCAACTAGCTCTAAGAGAAAAAAGATTCTCGAAGCATCTAGTTATGCTAACACAGACCAATATGGATTCCTTCTACACAGTTCCATGACTACAAATTCCATTCAGAAATTACATTTTAGCCTTAATAACCTAACCCATGACATGCTACCACTGGGAGATCCAAAAATCCGAAACAGTAATCTTGTTTCCATTTTTGGTTACTAATTACAGTAATAAACAGTAATTAATTGGTTACATAGTGCAAATACTAATGATTAACATTGATACATTCAAAGTTGCATTTAATCTAGCAAAAGCATTGAGGTAGAAAACATTCTAATAGCAGCATGTAAATATACTCTTTAGGTTAAGCACTTCTACTATCTGAAAAATAGAAAAGAGTCATGTTAGTAATAACAAATACAGTATATACTCTCTCAGTAGAGAAACAGTGAAACATTAACAGTGTTTCAACGATCTGTTACATCTTGATCCGCACAATACATTCTGGAAAGACCATCTTAATCCGGTTCTAGTTGCATACATGCAGCATGACATTGAAAAACCATAGCAGATCTGTCTCTATACAATTTCAAACTATTGACATGATACATAACAGGTTTTTTACCAGAATCAAGCATTTTGACAAGGTAATTGACATTTCCCAATTTTTGGACAATTGTCCCAGGACCTTCCCAGACAACTTCAAGTTTAGAAGGTCTGAGTGGGTTTAGTACAAGTACCAAATCTCCAACTGCAAATTCTCTCTGTCTGGCTTTTCTGTCATGAAAATATTTTTGCTTAGCTTGAGCTTTCAACAAGTTCTCTTTAGCCAAATCTTTCACAGCTAACAATTTCTCTTGAAGATTTCTTACAAAATCAGCAACAGGTACAGAACTACCCTGTACAACTCCTTCCCAATCTGATTTCAACAAATCCAAGGGTCCTTGAAGATTTTTCCCCAAAACAATCTCGCTTGGAGAAAATCCTCCCAATGATTCATGTGGAGCACTGCGATAAGCAAACAAAGCATAAGGCAAAAGTTCGTCCCAGCTTTTCCCATAATCTTGAACAAGTGTCTTAATTATTCTTAATAAGGTTTGTTGACCTCTCTCAATTTGGCCGTGGGACTGAGGATGATGGGAGATGCTGTAAGGTATTTGAATATTGCTTATCTCACAGATCTTCCTCATCAGTTCACTTTTGAAAGCACCAGCATGATCACAAACTATTTGAGAAGGTATACCAATACGTGAACACAAATCCACCACAACACGTGCTATTGTCTGGGCAGACACATTACTGATAGGGTAGGCCTCGATCCATCTGCTTGCTTGACAGATGAAGGAAAGGATATAATGTTTCTTAGACTTAGTAGGAATAAAAGGTCCTAATACATCCATTTGCAAACATTTGAACACCTGGTCTGTGATGGCTACAGGCTGTACCTCGGCCTCGGTATGATCAGTTTGGTGACCAACTCTTTGGCAATGATCACATGAAGAAACAAAATCTTTAACAGTCTTTGAAATTCCAGGCCAGTAAAAATGCTGAGTAATTCTGCACAAAGTCTTTTTAAATCCTTGGTGTCCACTACAGGGATTGTTATGAGCGATCTCTAAAATATTTTCTCTGTATTCTTTAGGCACTATCAACTGCTGAACAGGTTGCGCTTCTGACTTGCCCTTGGGAGAATAAGCTCTATACAAAAGTCCATTCTGTCCCCATAAAAAGCTAACTTGTTGTTGGGTAGGTTGAACAGCATATTTATCTGCCTGAGACCTTAAAGCAGTCAATGTAGGATCAGATTCCTGCTTTGACTTAAATTCAGCTGTTCCTGATGTAATAACAATATCTTCAGGTTTAATGTTGTTAGCAATTTCATCAGTGACCGCATTATCAGTTTTAGTTACAAGAGGCCGCTGTTCCATCAGTTTTTTATCTAAGCTGTCCTCAGAGGAAAAATCAGATTTGTCATCTTGGACTAATTTGCTTTGTGAATGTGTTACAACTTGAATTGACGGAGTTACCAAACTTTTCTGATAAGCTAAGAAGGCAATATCATTACCCAGCAAAAAGTCTGGCGTTGACTCGTGAACAAGGACATACTTGTACCCAGACCAGTTCTTGTAAGACAAATGAACATACGCCAAAGGCACAAACTTTTCATCAGCTCCTTTAGGGTCATAAGTCTTAACAGGACATCTCAAATTAGTCAAAATCAACTCAGGATCAATAAATTTAATTGAAAGAGAACTGATATCGGCTGCACTGTCGCGAAGGGCATTTAAAGTAAGAACTTGATCAGAAGTTTTAAGATGCACCGACTCAGTAAACAAATTTTTACTCCAAAGAAGTTGCTCCTCAGTAATTAGAACACTGGGATCCATCACTGTGAATTTATTCGCATTGTCAGTCTGTTTACTAGGTTCTGCAGTTGTTTCAGAGATTTCCAGCCCCAATATCCTAGGAGTATTCTGATTTACAGCCGCCTGCATTCCTCTGCTCTCCGCGGCTGTCGAAGGAGAAACTGTGAGGTTAACTCCTTCCTGTCCCGGTGAAGGCATAAGGTTTGACTGGTTAGAAAAATGAACTGAACTGCCTTCTGTCTGAAATTGCTGGCTCTCCTGTGGGGTAGAGCTAAGATATTTCACTTTAGGAGCAGTTTGTTTAACGTGTTGAGAGGCCGGAGTGGGGTTTTTACTAGCTGTCTTCTGAGATTGACTACTTTGCACAGTCAGTTTGGGACAATCCCTTTTTAAATGTTCTCCTCCGCATTCAAAACACCTCAGAGGCTGCTGCTCCCCAAACGAAGTACGCCTGGTTTCCTGAGATGCAGGCCTTGCCGGCTTCTGATAGTCAGTATACTTTCTGGGGGTTTCTGAACTCTGGCACCATGTTCATCCTTCTTAAAAGAAAGGATTTCATCTGTTTCCAAAGCCAAAGTTTGTAAATCTGGGTAATCTCTCTCCATCAAAGTACTTCTGATTTCCACTGGCACTAAGTTCATAAAATGTTCAGTAAAAAACACTCTTTTCATGTCAGCAACAGTTCTAGCTCCGGTAGACTCTAGCCACTGTTCTCCCAGTTGCTCAATTCTGTCTGCAAGGGCAGAAAAACTCTCTTTGTAGCTCTTTTTAATGCCTCTAAACTGCTGTCTGAGTGTCTCAGGTGTGTAACCAAATCTTTGATGAACAATGTCTTTGAACTCCTGCCAGGAGATATCCCTATCACCTTGGCGTGCTAATATTTTAGCCAACTGTCCAGTAACTTGTGTGCGAAGAAGCTTAACATAAAGACGAACTGGCACTTGTAAATCTTTAGAGGCCATCTCATAGTTCGTAAGGAAGTCCAAAACATCTGAACCCTCTTGGTAAAAAGGCAAATTCTTTCTGTCATAGCTGTCTAGAGAATCTCTGGCATTTTCTCTCTCTCTGGCCTCCCTCCTAAGCAACTGCAGCTTCTTCTCTCTATATTCATTGTTCAATAACTCACAGGCATGCTGAGCATTCATGGTTTGTCGTTGACAGGCAATGAAATCGGTCATCATGAGCGTAAGCTGATCCATCCATTGTAACTCAGGACTTCTCCGGTCAGTAAGATTCACACTGGCTCCTTCTGATGCTGTATCGGCTCCCACAGCAGCTCCTGCTGCTGGAGCCGGGGGTTGCAGAAATCCCGGTAGCTGCTGGAACACCCGTCTGTGCTGGAATAGGTTCCCTTTTGCCATCTTCTCCTTCGTCCTCTCTCCCTAGGTCTCGCAACATGGTCCACGTGCGGTCCTGGTCCTCTTCAAGCATGCGACGAACAGGTTGCATAGGTAAATTGGACATTAAATTGTCCTTTTGTATTCCATAGGGTGGTTGAAAAGAGATCCCTGTGGCTCTTCTCCTCATTCCCCTGCCTTGTGTCATAAATCTGTCATCCAGGGCTTGCATTATCTCCCTGTCTATCGTTTTCTGAGACATGTTGGGATGATATAATTCAGTGAGGGATGAACTCCTGTAAAAACTCATCCCTTACTCCCCTTACTCTGCCTGTTGCTTTTGCCTAAGCAATTCGCACAGCACAGAAAAGGAAAAATGAAACTGTCTATCTCTTAGCCGAAGCTGACCAGACATAAGCCAGAGCAATATGGCTTATTCACAGGAATCTTGCCACTATTCTCTGCACATTTATGGAAAAGACAAACTGAATCTCTAGTTTGGCCTCTTACCAGCTTCACCTGAGCTAAGGCCTTGTTACAAGACACCTCAGCTACTAGCTAGCTGCTTACAGCTGCACAGTGCGATACAGATCACTCCAAAGAGCCTATTTCTGATCCACACTGCCAGAAAGCAACCTTACCACTCTGCCACACTACCAGTGATCAGAGCTCCAGTTTGTAGGCTATAAACTGGTCCGTAACAGCGCTGCCACCATGTCAGCTCACAGGTCTCCTAAGAGATTCCTGCGGCTTGAACAGAGAGGTTCCAGGGGCAAGTGTACTCCTTAATCAGCTGAGCTGAGTCCGGTACCCAGCCAGGCAGCACCACTTACTCCTTTTCCCAAGTCCGTTCGAATTAGCAATTACCAGAGAGAAGAACAAATGGACTCCAGTAGCACATCTGTGGCCTAAAAATAATTGTGCAGGTTTGCTGTTCAAGAGACCAAACATCAGCTTTTAAGAATTATTGTTTTATTAGAAAAATAGAGTATTTAGAGATATTCAGTTTGTTGCAAAGCATAGCATTCAAGTACATTTCCATAAATCAAAGCAGTTAGAACTTTAGCAAATTCCAGCTACAAAAATAAAATAAAAAACTCTAAAAATAGCTTGAAAGGCAGGCAAGGCATAGCCCCCCTTTCTCTATCCTTACTCTGAACTACATTCTAGCATAATATTAACAAAATAGCAATTGGAACTCAAAAGTCCATTCTAAAATCCAAATCAAGAATCAAAAGGTTAAAAAAGTTTTTTCTCTATCTCAGTCTTCCATTTTTCTTCCATGCTGGGACCACCCTTCTTCTTCACTCTCCTCTGACGTAAACCAATCAGGATGAAGGGCTGTCTCTTCACACTCCACCTCCGTTTCTCATGGGATGTGCAGGTGTTGTTGACCATCTTCCTGATGTTGTGTCTTGACCCTTATCGTCTCTGGCCAAGCTTGCTTCATGGAAAATTCCAACTAGCTCTAAGAGAAAAAAGATTCTCGAAGCATCTAGTTATGCTAACACAGACCAATATGGATTCCTTCTACACAGTTCCATGACTACAAATTCCATTCAGAAATTACATTTTAGCCTTAATAACCTAACCCATGACATCCGCATCAACCTCAAAGGTAGCCCCACGTAGAGCGCATTACAGTGGTCTAATCTCGAGATTAGAAGTGCATGGACCAGAGTGGTGATGGCCCCACCATGAAGATAGGGACGCAGCTGGGCAATCCACCACAGATGGTAATTGGCGGAGCGGACCACTGACGCCACCAGGGTTTCCATGGTGATCGCCGGGTCCAGATGTACTCCCAAGCTGCGAACCTCACTCTTCGCGGCAAGAGTCACCCACCCCAAAAGAGAGGGAGTTTCCCAAGCTGCCAATGGAGGGGGAACCCACCGTCAGGACCTCCGTCTTGTCCAGGTTCAGCCTCAACCCATTCTCCTGCATCCATTTCAGTACCACCTCCAGGCAACGCTGAAGGGACAGAACGGCATCCACTGAAGTAGGTGAAAAGGAGATGTAGAGCTGCGTGTCATCAGCATACTATTGGCACGAGGCTCCAAACCCACTGATGACCCCACCCAGCGGCCTCATATAGATGTTAAACAGCATTGGGGAGATGATCGAGCCCTGCGGAACCCCACAATTGAGACTCCACGGGGCCGAGACACTCTCCCCATGCTGAACTCTCTGAGGACGGTCCTCCAAGTAGGATCGGAGCCAGGCAAGCGCCAGGCCACCAATTCCCAACTCGGAGAGCCTCCCCAGAAGGATACAGTGGTCGACGGTATCGAAGGTGGCTGAGATATTGAGGAGGACCAAGAAGGACATTTTGCCCCTGTCAGCCTCCCTCAGCAGGTCATCCAACATTCCGACCAGTGCCGTCTCTGTGCCGTGGCGTGGCCTGAAGCCAGACTGGAATGGATCCAGGGCATTAGTTTCATCCAAAAGAGCTTGAAGCTGATCAGCCACCACCCTCTCCACCACTTTACTAAGGAAAGAAACATTGGCGACGGGCCTATAATTGACAATATCGTCCGCCGCCAAATTTGGTTTCTTTCTTATGGGCCTAATGAGTGTCTCCTTGAGGGCAAGAGGAACCTTGCCCTCCTGGAGAGACCCATTAATTATCGCAGTAGCCCATTCCGTTGTTACAGGCCTGGCTACTTTGATTAGCCAGGCCGGGCAAGGGTCAAAGGAGGAAGTGGTGGCCCAGCAGCAATCAAGTGCTTTGTCCACCATATCTGGCATCGCAGGCTGAAAAAATTCAAGACTCACCGGGCAAGGCGGAGCGCTGGACATCTCTGCTCGATCCACTGTATTTAAAAAAGGAGAGAGATCCCGGCGGATGGCCTCCACTTTAGATTTAAAAAATGCTGCAAATTGGTCAGGTGAGATGCTAGTAGGAGGCCTGTCACCTAGACCAATTCTGGATAGATCGCGAACACTACAGAAAAGTTCCACCTGCTGATTTGAAGCTTCGCTTATCCGGTCAGCGAAGTGTGATCATCTAGCAGCCTTCACCTTGGCAATGTAATGGTTAGTCGCGATCCTGTCAGCTTTCTTATTATAATCCGTCGGTTTCTGTCTCCAATTGCACTCTAGCCATCTCCTATTTTGCTTCATAGCTCGCAGCTCCTGGTTAAACCAGGACCCTGGCCGAGCTCTGCGCCGGAGAGGGCATTTAGGAGCGATCGTGTCTACAGCCCTAGTGGCGGCGGCAAACCAGCCGTCTACCAGAGCCTCGACAGGAGCGCCAGACAGATCAGCTGGAATCCCTCTCATGGTATCCTGGAATCGTATTTGATCCAGTAACCTTCGAGGGCGGACCATTAAAATAGGTCCATGCTCCCTGCGAGGAGGGAGAGCCACTGAGAGGTTACATTTTATTAGGTGGTGATCTGACCATGACAAGGGGACTGAACCGAGGTCCGTCACCATCAGACCACACTCGCTCCGCTCAGTGGATTACACCAGGTCTAGCGTATGACCGCCCACGTGTGTGGGGCCGTTGACATGTTGGGACATGTCCAAGGAAGCCATGGTTTCCAAGAACTCAAGAGCTGGACCAGAAATCTCTGCCTCCGCATGAATGTTGGAGTCACCCAGGACCAAAAGCCTTGGGGACTCCAACAGTGCTGCGGAGACAAAGTCCGCCAGCTCCGGCAAGGAGGTGGCTGGGTCGCGGGGAGCGCGGTAACCCAGCAAGATCCCAATACCGTCCCTGGCCCCAATCAACACGTGGAGGGCCTCCAGACCAGGCTTCACCACAAAGGAGTGCCTAATAACCTCCAGAGTGTTTCTATAAACAATGGCTACTCCCACCCTGCCCGTCCAGTCTACTGTGGTGCTGGACAGCATAACACAAGGTCAAAGGAACTCCCCCTTCCCCGCCCATCCAAGTTTCAGTTATGCATGCCAGGTCTGCATCCTCCTCCAGAATAAGGTTGTGAATAATCTGGGATTTATTGGACACAGACCTGGCGTTCAACAGCACCAGTTTTAGAGTGGAAGGCCGGCTGATCTGACTACCTCGAGACTGGTAGGTGGTCACAGTTCCAGAATAGTGAACAGCCTTCAAACATCTGTCCACCATTCTTCTGAAACGAGTGGGATATCTCCCTCTACCCGTAATCACTCAGATATTAGAACCCCGGCTGGGGTGGCAAACCTTCCACTCCATGCCAATGGGGAAAAAAAGAAAAATACTAAGAATACACTAAATTAATACAATAAGCACTAATAACCAAATTAACAAAATTAATAATCATTAAATAATAATACAAACTTGAACAATTTTACATATCAAATTAAACAGATTATTAACTTAGACAATTATCAAATTAACAGTTTAAATAAGATTTAACTAAAGAATTTTGTAAAATTTAATTAAATTTAAATTAAGCAATTCAAATAGATTCAAATTAGGCAATTCAAATAAGATTTAAATTATGCAATTCAAATAAAATATAAATTTAAAATTTAAAAATGTACATTTGTTTCAAAATAAATAAAATAAGAGCAATAGAATAGAACAAACTAATATAAACAAACAAAATAAAACAAAAGGAAAATTAAAATAAAAATAAGCAAAGAAAATAAACCCAAGATTCTCCCCACACACAGTTGGTCCTGTCCCGCAGCACACTGGCCACAGATCTTATTTTCCTCAAGGAGGTCATCGGAAATGAGTTCGAGTTTATGGGGGCAGGAACCCCAAACCAAGCAGTCAAAGGCAAAGCTTGATGTAACATTAGAAGGAGGGGGAGCAAAAGGAGAACCACTGAAAACATGGCCCTTATGCTGCCTCTCTCCGCGATAAAAGGACAAATGGAAAATTCCCCATTAAACATGCCAGGGTCCGCTGCTGGAAAAGGGGCTTCCCTGGCCATAGATGACGGCGTGGGCTCTCAGTTCCAAGCTGGCCCTCAAAGAAACTCCCGAGAGAGTACACAGCCGACCAGTATCAGCTTCCCCAATCTTCAATCAGCCTCTCAGCCCTCCTCAGTTCCCCAACTTCGGGCTCATCACACCCCTCCAAGTGGCATCCGCAGCTCCTCCGGGGGCTCCACCTCTCGAACCAGCAAGTTCTTCTGGACCCCTCCGAGATGGGCCACGTCTCCCGAGGCCCCCAGCGCCAGGCCCGCCAAGCACACAGCTCTCCAAGGGCACAAGCTCTTCCAGCCCCCACGGCACGAAAGCAAGCTCTTCCAACCCCCGCGGTAACAGAACAGGCTCTCGCGACGCCGAACTCCGCCTCACCGATGAGCCAATTCAAATGCCTCCCTCCACGTCCTCCAGCTCTCCCAACAGCCTCTGAGCAACCCCAGCGGGACAGGAACCAGGAAGAGAAACTCAGCAAATAAAGAAAAGGTAAAAAAGCAAACTAAAATAAAACAAAATAAAACAAAACAAAAAGAAAGAAAGAAAAAAGAAAAACCAGACCGGTGTGGCGAGGAGAAAATGCTCCGACCAACTACCGGTCCGCCATCTTGATCTTTTACCTAAAACAGTGTTACTTTTTAGAAACACCATAATTCAAAACCTGTTGCCCAAATGTCCCCAGATTTGGCACAGAGCAAGAGCAGACATTCTGCTACATATGTGCCAAATTTGGCACTGATCTGAGGTCCAGTTTCATAGTTTTGATCTAATTATTTTGGGGGGGCATTCTAATTTTTTGAGTTGGCTTATGGAATGCTGAATCCTGCTGTCAGCGCAATCTATTGGTGCCCTCATGGGCAGCAGTATTATAATTCCTGCTTTATTTGCGCAATGTGACTGCAAGTTTGCATTGCTACCAGATGAAGTAAATCCTTGCCTGTTTCATCCATATAGACAAGCATGATAAATTGGATTTCCCCCCTCATCTGTGAGAAATTGAGATTTTTTTTGTGCTGTTGAAGTATTGTTTTTGGATGAATGGGCTGAAATGCTGTTCATTTTTGTATGATGTAAAGTTATATGGGGGTAACCATGCTGGGCAGAGTGCCTAGGCAGTCTGGATTGAGCAGTTAGATTGTGTAATCAACCATGTGACTCCTGTTACACTCTTTGCATGGCATGCAGTTCCACCCAGCTGTGCTTTCCTCTAATGTTGCCACAGCTTCGTATTGCATACGCAGAATTGCACAACAGTATCACAGCCATTGTGTAATTTGCAGTAGCGCTTGCTTTGTTTCAGAGACTTTCAGGTTCTTTTCATCTTTTTGAGCAATCAGCTAGTACTTCTTTGCCTGATCTGTGTATGCACTTTGCTTCTTACAGGAAAAGAATACTGTACTAGTTTCACACGAACACTAGTTTTTGCAGTGGTATTCTGTATAAATAGCAAAAGATTTCATAAGGTCTGATCTGGCAATGGTGACAACATGCCTTAGGTACATCCCAGTTGAATTACTGTAAAATGCTGTACCTGGGTGTGCCTCTGGAAAGTGTCTGGAAAATTCAGTGGGTCCCAAATGCAACAACCAGATTGTTAAGTGGGGCTGGTCATAGGAATCACATAACCCCCTGTTACAGCAGCTCCATTGGATGCATCCATTTCTGCACACAATTCCAAGTGCTGGTTCTAACCTAAAAAGCCCTAAACGGCTTGGGTCCAAGTTATCTCAAGAACTGCATTGTCCTTTATGAGCCTGCTCTAGTGTTAAGATCATCAGGAGAAGCATTTTTCTTTGTCCCATCAGTGTCACAAGTGCATTCAATGGGGACATGAGAGAAGGCCTTCTCTATTATTCCCAGACTTTGGAACTTCTTCCCACAAGAAACCAGGTGGGCCCCAAGTTTGCTGTCCTTCCACAAGCAGGCAAAGACAAGCTTTCCCTCAGTGATTAGCTACCTGAGAAGGGTTGTTAAATGGATTGTTGTGCCTGACTATTTTGAATGTATATTTAGGGTTTTTGTTTGTTTCCTGTGTTGTGGTGTGGTATTTGACCCTTACTAATATTTTTATAATTGCTATTTTTCAATGTAAATATTGTTTTTTAATTATGTAAGCCTCCTTGGGTACTTTTGAGGGAGAAAGGGGGGTAAAAATATTTTAAATAAATAAAATATATAAATACAATCATAGCATTATATTGCTGGAAGGGACCCCAAGTGTCATCAGGACTAATAGCTAAAGTATTTCTGATAGGTGGCCATCCAATCTCTGCTTAAACATCTCCAGTCCACCACCCTCTGAGGTAGACAATTCCATTTTCAAATGGCTTGCACTATTAGGATGTTCTTTCTAATGTTTCTTTGAAATTTCCTCCTTGTAACATGAATTTGTCATTTCTGGTGCTATCCTCTTGGTCAGCAAAAAGCAAGCTTGTGCCATCTACCATATGACAGCCCTTCAAATATTTGAAGATGGCTATCATATAAAGCCTGAGTGCTCACTGAAAGGACAGATCCTGAAACTGAGGCTCCAATACTTTGGCCATCTCATGAGAAGAGAAGACTCCCTGGAAAAGACCCTGATGCTGGGAAAGTGTGAAGGCAAGAGGAGAAGGGGATGACAGAGGACGAGATGGTTGGACAGTGTCATTGAAGCTACCAACATGAATTTGACCAAACTCTGGGAGGCAGTGGAAGACAGGAGGGCCTGGCGTGCTCCGGTCCATGGGGTCACGAAGAGTCGGACACGACTTAATGAGTAAACAACAACAACATCATAGCAATTCTCAGCCTTCTCTTCTCCAGGCTAAATATGTCAAGTTCCTTCAACCTTTCCTCAGAGGGCTATGACCACTGATGCTTATAAGAAAGTGCCCCAAACAGTATGTTTTCTCTTGTGTGATTTACATTAAAATTATACTTTTTACATTTGTATGATTTGTGTTTATTCAAATATTTGTCCAAATCAAGAACTAACATACATTGTTCACAAGTCCTCCATAATGAAAAAATAATAATAACAGAAGATATACAATTGCGCTGGCATAGTCCCATGTCTGCTTTAATATTAGTAGCTGGACTGAAAGTGGTACAATAAATAACATTTCAGATTCCTCCCCCACCCATGGTTTTCTGGTGGTTTATTTTTTCCAGGTGTCAGTTTTGTTCCTTGTAAGCCAGCTGAGGGAGCATTTTACCTATATATATTCTCAGGGCATAAACAATCATATGAACACCTTCAGCTCTAGAGAAACACAATGCTGACCACTAAGAGCAAGACCCTGAATGCAGAGGTAACCACAGCCTTGCTGATTGCCCACATCATTGAACCACGTACCAAGGAAGTTGAAGTGTCTCACTTGTTCAACTGCTTGTCTATCCAAAGATGAGTTATATTTAAAAGGAAGTACCCCAAACCATACATATTTTCTTTTATGATTTGCATTAAGATGACACTATTTACATGTTATGATTTGTCTGCATGAAAAATAGTCCCCAAATCTTTTAGCAAACACCTCATCCTAGTGTTAGTATACAATAGGAAAAAACATAATTGCATTGCAAGATGGTCCAAAACCTAAACAGAAGACTATTTGGATGGTTTAAATTCCAATATTAAATCATTTACATATAAATTGAATAGAAGGGGAGCTAATAAACAACTCTGATGTACTCCTTTTGAAGTAGGCATTAAGTTTGACAGGTGTCCATTGAAGGTTATTCTCAGAGTATGTATAAGACCCATGGTACGTATCCAAGTATGAAATTTTGATGAATTTGTTCTTTGGACTCCTTATGCAGGGCATCTGGACTATTGAGACTGTCACTAATACACTGAATTTCATAGGGAGGTTGTTGTTGTTTAGTCGTTTAGTCGTGTCCAACTCTTCGTGACCCCATTGCCAGAGCACGCCAGGCCCTCCTGTCTTCCACTGCCTCCCGGAGTTGGGTCAAATTCATGTTGGTAGCTTCGATGACACTGTCCAACCATCTCATCCTCTGTCATCCCCTTCTCCTCTTGCCTTCACACTTTTCTAGCATCAGGGCCTTTTCCAGGGAGTCTTCTCTTCTCATGAGATGGTCAAAGTATTGGAGCCTCAGCTTCAGGATCTGTCCTTCCAGTGAGCACTCAGGGTTGATTTCCTTTAGAATGGATAGGTTTGTTCTCCTTGCAGTCCAGAGGACTCTCAAGAGCCTCCTCCAGCACCACAATTCAAAAGCATCAATTCTTCGGTGGTCAGCTTTCTTTAGAGTCCAGCTCTCACTTCCATACATCACTACAGGAAAAACCATAGCTTTGACTATGCGGACTTTTGTTGGCAAGGTGATGTCTCTGCTTTTTAAGATGCTGTCGAGATTTGTCATCGCTTTCCTCCCAAGAAGCAGGCGTCTTTTAATTTCCTGACTGCTGTCACCATCTGCAATGATCATGGAGCCCAAGAAAGTAAAATCTGTCACTGCCTCTATATCTTCCCCTTCTATTTGCCAGGAGGTGATGGGACCAGTGGCCATGATCTAAGTTTTTTTGATGTTGAGCTTCAGACCATTTTTTGCACTCTCCTCTTTCACCCTCATTAAGAAGTTCTTTAATTCCTCCTCACTTTCTGCCATCAGAGTGGGATCATCTGCATATCGGAGGTTGTTGATATTTCTTCTGGCAATCTTAATTCTGGCTTGGGATTCCTCCAGTCCGGCCTTTCACATGATGTATTCTGCATATAAATTAAATAAACTGGGGGACAATATACAGCCTTGTCGTACTCCTTTCCCAATTTTGAACCAATCAGTTGTTCCATATCCAGTTCTAACTGTGGCTTCCTGTCCCACATATAGTTTGTTGTGGTCCACACAGTCAAAGGCTTTTGTGTAGTCAATGAAGCAGAAGTAGGTGTTTTTCTGGAACTCTCTGGCTTTCTCCATAATCCAGCGCATGTTAGCAATTTGGTCTCTAGTTCCTCTGCCCCTTTGAAATCCAGCTTGTACTTCTGGGAGTTCTTGGTCCACATACTGCTGAAGCCTACCTTGTAGGATTTTGAGCATAACCTTGCTAGAGTGTGAAATGAGTGCAATTGTACGGTAGTTGGAGTATTCTTTGACACTGCCCTTCTTTGGGATTGGGATGTAGACTGATCTTTTCCAGTCCTCTGGCCACTGTTGAATATTCCAATCTTGCTGGCATATTGAATGTAGCACCTTAACAGCGTCATCTTTTAAGATTTTAAATAGTTCCACTGGAATGCCATCACCTCCACTGGCCTTGTTGTTAGCCATGCTTTCTAAGGCCCACTTGACTTCACTCTCCAGGATGTCTGGCTCAAGGTCAGCAACCACACTATCTGGATTGTCCGGGATATCCAAATCTTTCTGGTATAATTCCTCTGTGTATTCTTGCCACCTCTTCTTGATGTCTTCTGCTTCTGTGAGGTCCCTGCCATTTTTGTCCTTTATCATGTCCATCTTTGCACAAAATGTTCCTTTAATATCTCCAATTTTCTTGAACAGATCTCTGGTTTTTCCCTTTCTATTATTTTCCTCTATTTATTTGCATTGTTGATTTAAGAAGGCCCTCTTGCTATTCTTTGGAAGTCTGCATTCAATTTTCTGTAATTTTCCCTATCTTCCTTGCATTTTGTTTCCCTTCTCTTCTCTGCTATTTGTAAGGCCTCGTTGGACAGCCACTTTGCTTTCTTGCATTTCCTTTACTTTGGGATGGTTTTTGTTGCTGCCTCCTGTACAATGTTACGAGTCTCTGTCCAAAGTTCTTCAGGCACTCCATAGGGAGGTTAGGAAACAAATATTTGGCTGTAGCTCTATTGACTCCAAATTGTTTTCCCACAAGTATAGTTCAACTGCTTTGTGAAATGGGGTGTTCAGACGGTGTTATATTTTCAAACGGAAACCTCACACAGAGACTGATGGAGTCCTCCATAGCTAAGAAAGAGGTCTCAGTATGAAAGGTGGGGGCAGAGAGAGGGAGAACCTTTCTCTGTGTTACTTATATTTCTCTATTGTAGCTTAATTATTTTTAAACTCTGGAAATAATTAAGTTGCTATCTTCTGGAAAGAGGCAGACACCTCATCTTGCTACGGTCAGCAGAATGCCGATAATTGTTTCCTTTCTATGCAATGTGAGCAGTGTTACAGAGGCTAAATTCAGCAAGGGGCTGAGGAGAAATGCATTGAACCAGCCACATTCGTAAGTGTAAAATGTAAAGGTTGAAAAGGCAATGGAGAGTAAATAAGGGAAGGTGTATTCTGGTTTTATGCAAAGTGTGGAATAATTTAGATAGTAAAGATGGAAATCAGTAGGTTAATAATGGACACAGGAACACACACAAGTGCTCACACACACACTCATAGACATGCAGTTCTGCTGAGGGCTCAAGGTTACTTTTCAACCACAGCATCTCACAGAAGCACCTACCTTGCATGATTTCCCTATTTGGCACACTTTCTTTTTCTACTGTTGCAGTATCAGATGATGGAAATTGGAGGAACTCACTGCTGATAGAATAGGATTTCACTTGGATTCTTGAAACTCACCAATATCAGTAGAGGCGACCTGAGCTTTGCCCAGACTAGGTGCCCTTTCCTTGGGATTAAATTGTCAGGGAAACTCATGCTCAAGTGAAAAAAAAATGTTCCCATGCACTCCCAGGGGCAACACACATTGACGCTGCACTAGTCCACAAGAGAGATGCTGTGAAGTTTAGAGTGGGTGACAGCAGACACAATCACTCCCTTTAGGGCACTGTAGCGGTCACCCTATCATGCATATTCAGCAGTGCATTTGCATGAACCAATAGGGAGCTGTTGGGAGGTGGAGCCAGCTATATAGAATGGGGCTGTAGCAGAGTGTGGAGTAGATAGGAAGAGATAGAGGAGAGAGGTTTGAAGAAAAGGTTTGGGTTTTGAGGCAGAGAGAGAGTTTAGGGAGTGAACCGTCAGAGTGTTATCTGTATTAGTTAAGTATAGAAGAGGTTAAAGGAAAATACTGAACGCTTTGTGTAACTTTAAGAATGTGTTTAAGAACTATTCCTGAAACACCTTGTAACCTATAAACCTGTTCCTATTTCAAAGTTAAGTACTGAATGGACCTCAGTCTTTCACAGGAAACATAGTTGGTAAAAAGATCCACTGGTAGCAGCGTGTTAAATGACGTGGTGGGAGACATAACGTGAGCGCGTTGTTTGGTGAAACAAGCAGGGGCCACGTAGTAAATGTCACAGACACCAATCATGGAGTTCAATCCCAACGCTGCAGAAATGGGAGGAATATTAGGAAACATGCCCCTCCCGCCCCAGGTTCTCCAGCTTAACTTTCTTGAAACAGGAATTCTTTTATTTCCCCCTTTCCCTCAAACTCATTTTTCAGCCATTCCTCCCTTGACTTTGGTTATTAAGAAATAAGAAGTCCAGATATGCACCACCTCCAAACCTACAGATGCCCAACACTAAGATGGAAAGTAGAAGGAGGGAGGGAGGTCAGGGAGGGAGAGGAATTTTCTTTCCATTCTGCAGTGAATGCTGCAGCCTCAGAAACTCCCATCTCTGCCTTCTAGGTCTTTTCCTACTCCTTGACAATAAAGCTGTAGCAGATGGGACACTTGGTATTTACTATTTTCATAATCTCCTGCTCTCTCTTTACTTTTCCATCTTGCCAGCCCTTGACTCCTGGCTAATTATCATGAGATCTATCAGAGTGTCCCAGCTCATTTCTGTTGTTGGGGCACGGGCTCCCCCTTTCTTGCATGTTTCTTCCCTCTCTCTTGGTTATTCCTCCCTCTTGGATCTAATACCCCCTTGTTTAATTCCCCCTCAGGGATTAAGCTCAATAAGGCTCTCAACAGGATGATTGTAACTCTGGATATGGGATTGAATATGGCAGTCCTCTGACATTCTGTAATACATTAGCTGTCAATGTCTAATATTCTTCTGTGAGGTGAGCCTCTATGTGTGGGTCAAGGGTAGTGCTGAATGTATTCCTTAAGCAGTGACATTCTGATTGGCTGCTGAAAGAAGCCCTTAAATGCTATTTGAGTGAATGTTTCCCCAACTAACGGACAGACATTAGATTCAAATGAAAGAGGGAAAACAAGAAAGATACAACATTTTCATTTACCCCTCTTTCATTTGAATGAACTTTTTATGGTTAAGAAACTTTCTTTCAGAAACCAGCAGAGACCATGGAAAAGTAATAGACTGTTTTGGGTTGATTTGCATTAGTGACAACACAAAAATCCCATGTCTATCTGTTTCATTCAATCTAACATGGCAGAACACCTCAAGAATATAAAGCTTTGAACTGAATGCTTGGGTAAATAAAGCTTGCTATTTGCCGTCCCAACCTCGGAATAAAGACATGAGACAGTAATATGGGTTAAATATGGGCCACACTTTATTGATAACATCCAAATACGAAATTTGCCATCCTTTGGCAAAAGAGGGGGCCAGCTGTAGTGCAGAACCAGGTGAAAGGCAGGGGTATGCCGATACTCCTTGATCAATAAATGGGCAAGTCCCCGGCCCCAAGTTCCAGCAGTCACCAGACAGCAGGAACCTGGCCAGCCACTAATAAACACCCCCAGACCTCAAGCCATCTTTAGCTGATGACTGTTGGTCCGGAAGTGACCCAGAGCATCGTCCCCCCACAGGCACTGTAATCGCATGATCCGCAGTGCCGGGAGGTCGGATGCGCTGTTGGCTTACCTGAGATTACATATGGGACACACCGAAAATACCTGTTATTTCCGCACTACCCGCCAGTGTGACCAAAAACTCTTCCCACCAAAATGCCAACAAACCCTTTTCCAGTGTGGGATAGGCAAAAAATCCCCCCATCCAAGGCCAATCAGGATGAAGGTCAAAAATTCCTATCCGGCCCCTTAAAGGCAACCAGAAAAACTCACACTAGAAATAGGGAGGGCGGGTGGGTGCCCGGAAAAGAAGAGGGCGGTGTGGGGGTGGACAGCCCCTTAAGTAACCTGGGCTCTCCACCCCCACCAAACGAGTCTCGTGAGACTACCAGAGTCTCGGTCTCTCCGGGCTGGCCGGCAAAGGGCGCTCACGCTGCTCAAAGTCCCGGGGGACTTAGCAGCGAGCTCAACATTGCCGTCCCAACCCCGGAATAAAGACATGAGACAGTAATATGGGTTAAATATGGGCCACACTTTATTGATAACATCCAAATACGAAATTTGCCATCCTTTGGCAAAAGAGGGGGCCTGCTGTAGTGCGGAAACAGGTGAAAGGCAGGGGTATGCCGATACCCCTTGATTAATAAATGGGTGAGTCCCCGGCCCCAAGTTCCAGCGGTCACCAGACAGCAGGAACCCGGCCAGCCGCTAATAAACACCCCCAGACCTCAAGCCATCTTTAGCTGATGACTGTTGGTCTTGAAGTGACCCAGCGCATCTTCCCCCCACAGGCACTGTAATTGCACGATCCGCAGTGCCGGGAGGTCGGATGTGCTGTTGGCTTACCTGAGATTACAATTGGGACACACCGAAAATACCTGTTATTTCCACACTACCCGTCAGAGCATAGGGACTTAAATGTCTTCAAAAACTTGTCCAAACCTGCGACTGACAGGTGAATTCCATCACTCCTGAATAATTCAGGCTTCTCCACTTGGACCCAATGGTGACTAATCACCGATCCAAGGCCGCTGCAGACGCCTCTGCACATTTCTCTGGTCACGCCCCGCCAGGCCTTATTAACATCACAGTTCCTCCTAGAGCCTCACCAGGCTAACTGAGGAATAATTGTGGACCACATGGATCCGAGTCCGCCGCCACAGATGCCTCTACTTACTTATCGTTAGCGCCCGGCCGGGCCTAGCTAACTACAGCAATCCTCCCAGAGCCTCACCAGGCTAACCGAGGAATAACTGTGGACCACATGGATCCGAGGCCGCTGCCGCAGACGCCTCTACTTACTTACTGCTAGCACCCGGCCGGGGCCTTGTTAACTACAGCAATCCTCCCAGAGCCTCGCCAGGCTAACCGAGGAATAACTGTGGACCACAGGGATCCGAGGCCGCCACCACAGCCACCTCCACTTACTTCAGGCGATCCTCCCAGAGCCTCGCCAGGCTAATCGAGGAAAACGACCCCTACCTAGCTAGGTGCTAATTCCGATGCTTCCAAACTTGTATATAGTCAAAGGCGACTTATCCATTAAATGGAAATTATCCAGATTTTTGCCCTTGACTATCCACGAATACCTTTGTAACTCTAACTGGGCATATATACTCTATGCTACATGCCCCATGAATAATTGCTTCCCTTTGCCCTTTCGATTGACCGTGGATCGACTACTGAACAGTTCTACTCTTACATCTAGGACTTTAACATCCTGCCATTGCTCACCGCTGAGCAACCTTTCCCTGTTCTTGATGCCAGGGCCAAACCCAAAGTACTGTACACATCGTCATGCCAATCTGCCAGACTCCCAGAGGAAGAACTTCTGGCAGCTCTCTATCTCCAAGTGCTAGCTCCCTAGACCGCCCTGTCTGCTGGTGTGAAAGAGGGACATCTCTCCTGTTGTCTACGCCCAGAATATGGTGGGCGTGTATTAATATGTTCTACTGCAACGCCCTTCATGTAAAGGCCCTGACTAAGGCCATGACCGTTTCTGATTGCGACGTAAGGCTGACTTCAATACCAACGACCACTTAATTGTCGCCTAAGAAACTGATTACTGAGTTAAATCATTCCTCTGCCTAAAGCTAAAAGGGGGGGACACCATATGAAAGAATTCCAAAATACCTGCCAAAAGGTTAAAGGCGGGGGTGGCCCCTAGTTTCCATCGACTAGGGGAACCCCAGCTCCTATGCCAAATTGAAAGGGATTCAGTGTGAACAAGCACTCTACCTGAGTTCCCTTCTATACAGAAAAGAATATCCTTAAAATAATAATCCCTGGGTTAACTATGCACCCCTCATCGCATTTTTCGTTTTATAAACTTAATAAATTTCTAAAAGCGGCACACGGCATTGGGAAGCTTATATGTAAATCACAACTTACGTAAAATAAACCACCCCACTGAAAGCCCAATAGATTAAAACTGGAGGGTGAACGGGCAAAATTCTAAACGCTGGTTTCCTCATTTTATGCCAGCTCAACCCCAGCCCCGCACTTACTTTAATTGAGCTGGGACCCTTTCCCAGGGTTATCCCCTCCACTGTTCTGCTTTTTGGCACTTCCTGCCCCTTTCTCCTGTCGTTGTGGACCTGCTTTAAAGCAATTTGCATTTGAGTGCTGTCCACCGCAGGTAAGGCACTCGTGCCGAAATTTACAAGGCCTCCTAGCACAGAATCCCCTGGAATTAAACTGGAAACACAGCAGGTGGGGTTGAACCGCCTGCCCCTCACTAGGTTGAGTAAGTTGCATAGAGGTCATCTTCCTACTTAAGTGACCACTATCGAACCTGTCACCTGTGTTTGGTCTGGCAGGGGTCATATGCTGGAGCCACAGCCCGGGCTGTGGTTCATCCCAACGCAAGTTCGGCTGAATGACGCTCCTTATACGGAACGCCTGATCATACTGCAGCCAAGCCTGCCTGGCAAAATCTGTGTAAGCTCTATAAATTATGTCTAAGTATTGGAAAAGGGGCTGTGCCCTCCAAGGTTAGGCTTTAACAACGACACCCGCATAAAGGTTGGGCTTTAACAACAACGTACACCCCGTGCCCCTGTTTGTTTCCCTCAACCCAAGGGTCCACGCAGGCGACGTTCCTTCTTTCTCTCTCTCTGCCACCAGTGGATTTCTTTTATCCACAATGTAAATAACTTTACTCTGAGACTTGCTGCCAACAACAGAACTTGTTTTATTAAAGGGTATAAAAGGGTAACTCAGAATCACAGATGGTCTTTATTCATTTTCATTAGATCACAATCATTGAAATATTATATTTTATGTTCCACACTAATTCACTTCTTGTTTACTTATTTTCAATTTAACCAGTTTATATTTATTAGGAACAATTATCTCTCTATCTCTGACTGTCTATCTATCTCTTTCTCTGCAAACCTCTCTCCTTCTTCTCTCTAACTCTCCAACTGATTGACAAACCTCAGCCTTTGCCTCTCCTGTCCTCTCATTGGCTTCTGCACATGAGGTTCCGCTGTGATTGACAGGAGCGACTTGGGCATCCGTCACAATTATGTCTAAGTATTGGGAAAGGGGCTGCGCCCTCCAAGGTTGGGCTTTAACAATGACACCCGCATAAATCAAGAACCCAGGAAGCCAATTGGCCCAGGTCCTGTCTGGCTTTTTACGTCTACGCTTTTCCTTTTCTTTCTCATCTTCATTTTCAATATCTTTCTTTTCAATATCTCGATTGAGAAGATCAAAGAGGTCAATGTACTTACCCTTCCAAATCTTCTCTTTCATAGAAGGGATTAAATGATCCCACAGAGGCATAGAATAATCCCCATATGGCAAAGCTCCTAGGGGTACCATATTATACCCTGTATTAGGAAATGATGGATAAGGCCAAGCCCCCAAGATTTTCACTTTATCAGCCGGCAACTGGGAAGAGGGCAGCCCGCAAGACGTGCCCCAACCACTAAACTGTGGAGTGGCATAAGGCCAAGCCATACCGAGTAATCCCATGCTCATAGGAGCGTAGGGTGTGTTTGAGCCGTAATTCCCAGAAACACCGCCGGCCCAAGGCCAAGCAGGCGGATGTGCTTGCGTGCCTGGTGCAATAATGAACTCACCAGCAGAAGAAGAGGCCACGCACGTGTCATCCGAAAGCTGTGGTGAAGTAAAGCTAACCTCTTGCACTTTATCTTGCCCTTTATGGCAGACCAAGGGCGGCTCGGACGCCCCCGGGGTTGTTGACCATCGCTTCTCTACGCTCCTTGCCCACGGAGTCACTGACGCGCCATCATCTTCGCGACCGGGAGCCCCCTCCTGGACCTGAATGGACTCAAGAACAGCAAATCGGTCCATTAAATCCTGTGCTATAGCCCGTAACTTAGTTTTCTTGCGGCTTTTAGTCTCCCTGGATTGCCGCTGCTGCACCCCACTCGGCTGGGGAGGCTGCCTGGATAGCCTTTGGGCCTCAAGCACAGACATCTTCTCCTGCAGTTCCCGCCAGACTGGCCAGGCCTCCTCGTCTGAAGATGACTGAGGGGGAGACACTTGGGGTGCCGGCCTCTTCCTGGCAGGCTGTTTCGCCTTCGTGTTGCCCCCCTTCCTTGACGTCATGTTTCCTGGTCTAATTAGCAATTAGGTAATTAATAAGTACTGATAAAAACCAACAGTAGCTAAACAACAAGCCCTGACCACAAAATAGCCACCAGTCCCTTATCAAAGGACTATGGTGTCCCCTGGTGTACTACCCTGATTAAGCTTAGTGAGACAGATTGCCCTTGTTATTTACTATAAAGTATCACCTTCTTAATCAATGTACCCAAAGCGACTCAATATCATTTATTAGTTAATACTTGTATGTCAGTTGTTATTAATTAATGAATGAAATTTAACTTACTGATCTGCTTAATGAATTTACTTTAACTATCTAGCTCCTATATTTATCCAAATTAATTTTTAATTGATTATTGATTACTGTGAATAAGTTCAACTTGAGCCAATTGATTGATTATATAAGTGAAAGGCAATCAAAGTTTTAAATCAATCTCCCAGCAATAAACAGCCTGTAATTAATGAAGTAGTAGTTCTGACAACTGTAAATATTGCACTGACTCCAGTATATACTATAAAGTCTTAGTATTTTACATTTATAAATATATTTATTATTTTATTTAATTATATTATTTATTTAATATTTATTTATTTATTTATTATTAATCCAATCTAAATTTATTTATTATATTTTTTTTATTTATTTCTTAATTAATCCCCACCAATTAATACTTTATTCGATATTTATTCACTGTCACTAGATTCCTATCCCTTCAGTTATCACACTTCTCACTATGTTATTTATTACTTTACTTTATTTATTCCTTATTCTCTCTTTTTCTTTACTCTTTTTTTTAAAATTAAGCAGTGCGTTATAGCAGGTAGGCACGCTGGCCTCCTGTTCCACTCACTTGCAGCTGTATAAATCAAAATCAAAATGGCACGAAAAGGGGTAACCAAAATGGCAGGCGCACAAAGAATACACTAAGATGGCGGCCCCCGGTACCGCACGTGGTCGCCGAGTTCAAAAGGGAGAGTGCAGACCCTAAGCCAACCAAGCCGCGCCGCAAACAAACACCCCTACAACAGTAAGTGGTCAAAAGGGACCGCGTTTAACCCCCTATTTACTTGTTTTTTCTTTTTAATTGCCACTCTCCTTTAACATACCCTATCAGGTCGTATTGTGTAAGTTAAAAGAAAACTCCACGCTGCAGCGTGGTGGCACGAAAATGCGCCGCCGCTTCCCCTCTGTAACAGTCAAAACCCCAAGAACACTAAACAAAGAAGAACAACTAATTAAATCAACAATAAATTTTTTCTTTTCCCTTTTTTTTTTAAACAATGAAACGTGAACTCCAAACCCAGGGAGGGAGCCGGTGCTGCCCTCCCGTCCCAAGTTCGATCGCCAGCTGTTCAAGCCCAGTCGCTGTGTGACACAGCCAAAAAGCGGAGTCACACAGCGATGCTCCTTCTCAGTCGGATTGCCCAGAAAAGAAGAGGGCGATGTGGGGGTGGACAGCCCCTTAAGTAACCTGGGCTCTCCACCCCCACCAAACGAGTCTCGTGAGACTACCAGAGTCTCTGTCTCTCCAGGCTGGCCGGCAAAGGGCGCTCATGCTGATCAAAGTCCCGGGGGACTTAGCAGCGAGCTCAGCATTCTCAGCCCAAACATAGTAAGAAACGGTTATTTTTCAGTTGCTTACATTTTTGTACCACTAGTCATCACAGATACATTGAAGATCCTATTGTGGTTGCTGTAAGTATGATACAGCTTGACAGTACATCACATGCACACACACACACAAACACAAAACAAACAATAACACTGACACAATCATTCACAACTGGATCCTATTCTAACTCATACCAAGATATTTTTCCAAAATAAACATTTTCTTCTTTAACAGCTCATGCTTCTTGTATTGTTCCACCATTTCAGACAATATATATCCTATATTACTTTATTTCCCTTTGAAAGCTGGTTCTTGCTTTCTTTTTCTGCATGTCTCTTCAAGCTACTCTATATTAGATTTACATTAACCCCAATACAAGAGAGTTTATTTAGTATAAGCTTTATTTTTTTAAAATAAGGGACGTGGTGGCGCTGTGGGTTAAACCGCAAAAGCCTCTGTGCTGCAGGTCAGAAGACCAGCAGTCATAAGATCGAATCCATGCGACGGAGTGAGCTCCCGTCGCTTGTCCCAGCTCCTGCCAACCAAGCAGTTCAAAAGCATGCAAATGCAAGTAGATAAATAGGTACCACCTTGGTGGGAAGGTAATGGCGTTCCGTGTCTAGTCGCGCTGGCCACGTGACCACGGAAACTGTCTTCGGACAAAACGCTGGCTCTATGGCTTGGAAACGGGGATGAGCACCGCGCCCTAGAGTCGGACACGACTGGACTAAATGTCAAGGGGAACCTTTACCTTATTTTTAATGAAATAATCATATATAATTATTCCCTCAGACCTCCTTCAAAATCTCCTTCTGCTATACAATTGAATCAAAACCCAATAGTACATTTTTACCATATCTTTAATATTAAAATACCATCAAAGTCTGCACTGTCCATATTGAATGTTTGCAGGCAACTGCCTTTCTTCTAAACTAACTGATACATTATCCAACTGTATCAAAATTTGGTGCCTACTTTCTGCTCTTCTCCACACAAAAAATAGACGCTACCATAGGGAGCAAGAGATATAACTGATCAGACTTCTTCCACCTGTGCTAGAGAAAAAAAAGGAAACTAGTCTTCAGGATCATCTATCTGAAGCCAGTTATGTTGTCTAGCTGATATTTATTAGTAATATTGTCACATCTTGAAAAACAGCCCTGACAATTGCTTTGTGTTTGGGTGAGAAGTGGTGGAAAAAGGGGCCAGCTTCTGAGATTTTCCCCTGCTTTGTGTCATTTTGTGAATGTTAGTGAGCACAAGAGGGCATTCTGTAGACCATCTTAACTGCTGCCATTGCTGTTGTCAACATTCTGGCTGCCCTTCATGATACAAAGCTTGGCATCCTTTTTCCTGCTGATGACATGGGCAGCAATATTAGGCCATTTTGTGGCTTTCTGAAATGCAGATACATATTCATAAACCAGAAGTTTTTTGATGAATTGAATCTGTACTTTGAGTGTGCATGTCCCAACTAGTGGCTCATTCAGAAATACAGACCTGGGCTCCTTTTCAATTGGCAAGCATCCTCCACCGGGTGCCCACTCAGAGGCAGCGCCTGGAGGAGGCGGAGCAGGAAAGCCAGGTCATTGCCTCCAGGTGGGTGCCTGTTGGAGGAGGAGGGGCGTTGAAGTGCTGAACACCCGTTTGTCCATTAAAAGAACTAGCACAAACTGCCGAATCAGTGGTTTGCACCCATCTCTAACTGACAATTGCTATCAAGGAACATAACAATTCTTACTAAGCTGCATGTTGTTATTTTGCAAAATAAAAATTTGGTTGTTTTAGCATAGGTCAACACTGTTCAATTATAAAACAAAGATTCCTGAAAATCGTAGTATGTGATTGAGTTGGTATATATGAATAACAAGCTGGCTCACAAGGTTTACTACCATGTATGATATCCTTCAGTTTATTCATATGGCCTTATTTGTTCATTGGTTTTCTTTTTAATCATATTGTTTGTCCTGTTCTATTATTTTGCTGTAAACCTCCCAGAATTGTACTTTGCACTACTTGGGCAGTATACAAATCTAAGAAATAAATAAATAAATTGTTCTTTATTCACTACTGACCTCACTGTTTACTTTTTCACTACTGACGTAAAGTATTGGTGGTATACTGCATAGTTGTCACCCCCATGTCACCTTTGACATGTCACCATTGTCATTTCTCCACAAAAGTGACTTTTTACAATAACACCACTAAGCATACCACTCTCTTCTTCATTTGTAGGAAACTGTTTCAGCACTTGAAAGGATTGCACAAACCAGAATTAAGTCTGATGAAAATGTTTTTTGTCTCTGCTCAGAAATAATCAGGCATGTAATAACTTTGCAGTATGTAAGAATTCTGAAATAAATGTTGCATAAATATTTATTGGATTTGCCTGAAAATTCCTCCAAAGTTTCATTTAAGGAAAGCCTAAATTAATTTTAATTTTAAACCCAATTTTAGTGGCAACTGAATGATACCTCCTCCTATACATTGTTTTCATGTTTCAGAATGCGTGAGGTAAGAAGCAGTAATCATGTCACATTTGATGAACAAGGATTAATCTAGTCTTCTCTCTCAATCAGCTAAAGCCAAGAAATGTGAAATTACAATGGGGAAAAGCAACAGCTAGTAACCTTTTTTTTAAAAAAATGCAATTGCAGACAAATGATCTGATTATAATTTTTACTAATAATGAGTCTCCAAAGTAGGTGCAATCATACATTATGCAGGCTTACTAATTTTCATTCTGTCACTTAATTTATTCATTTTATATGCCAGTTTATTACCTTATCATTTTCACCTAATGGACTAGGATGGAAAAAGATTTGTGAATATATCAGAGGTGATGGAATGATTTGTATTTGCCATTAATTAGATAACAGCTATTCTATAAGCTTCCCATGCAAAGATACATATTATTCCCTAGGAGCTTCTTTGATGGAACAAAGAACATGATATCATATGTACATTGGCTCTTGCATGCAGCCAGTGACCCATAAAAGTCTTACAAAATCCAGTTGTTTAAAACTACAATATTATTTTCATCTGGCGAATATTTGTGGGATTTGTCACATGCATTCGCCAGATTCCTCTCGCTTAATGTAGTAAATCATACTAGAGTAGGCTCATTAAATCAATGGGGATTGGGGCGGATGAACTCCTCTGCAGGTTTCATTGATTCAAATGGGCATACATTAACTGCAACTTAATTTAGCATAGTAAGTTGCAATTAGAGTAGACCCATTTGAATCAATGCAACTTATGGAGGAATTGATTCACTAAACCCTCACTGGTTCAATAGGCCTACTCTAGTGCAATTTACTACACTAAACAAGACATTTTGGGCCATTTAGCACACTCGAATATGGCTTTTCATGAATGTTGACAAAATGCTGCTGATGAATAAATTGTTGCTGTTTTCACTCTCCAGCAGGAATGAAAAACCTCATAGTAGCTGACAGTTTTTAAACAGGATATCTTAATGTATCACAACTATTCCTCGGAGAAAAAGAAAATTTGTCTTTGTCTTCAGAAGTAAACTCAAAATAATTGCAGGAACATTTGGGGGGGGGGGTGTCTGCATAATAAGCTTATGGTTGGAGCTATAGCCACAGAGTACAGCAGGCTAGTAAGGTGATCTTATGTCTATGAATTAGAACTTAGAATGATAAGGTAAAGGGGGGGGGGAACACCTTCTATTGTTCCAAGAAATTCACTCAATAAAAACTGGACTTAAGTACAGAAAGTCCTGGAGCTGGTTTCTCTATGTGCAGGTATGCTGAAGGCCAACATGGAAACACCCTCACAGCCAGCCAGTCACTGCAGGAAAAAAGAGAACAAAATCAGAATTATTTCCTTGATCAGTCTGTGCAATCCTAACTCAAAGATGTGACAGCTGTAGTGGGTCTGGAATGAGCAGAAAATTCTTGTGGCAGCACAACTACTCTTTGCTCAAAAAACTCCTTTGTGCCAGCTGATCTCAGAAATATGCTGGCAGAACGATTTGCTGGCACAAGTACTATGCTGAATAAGATCAGTCAGCAGAAGAACCAGAAAGAGATGAAGAGGGACATGGAGTGAGAGGAGATGAGTTATGCCAGATCCAAACTTTTTCCTGTTGAGAGGGAGAACCTCTGCGATGTTCCAGAGTTTACATTAAGGTGAAGGTAGTTTCCAAAGTCTATGGGCTGATAGACATTTGGATTCAGTAGAGCTCCAGCCATCTTGTCTAGGTAGGATTCAGCCCTAAGGAGATAGTAACCAAACAGAACTGTTCTACAGGTAGCTACTTATAGAAAACCAGGTGAGGCACAAAGACTATCTTCCAGCTGGCTGTTCTTCTATTATACACTCCAAGGGTTACTTGAAGTATGGTATTGCTGTATGTAAGCCAACAGAAAAATTAGAAATATTTAGAATGTTTTTTTTTTAAAAAAATACATATATATTAATTTTCCATTGGGTAAGGGAAAATCATAGGGAAGGGGATTTGGATCAGGGTATTGGGGTAAATAAAAAATACTGAATGTGATATATCATTATTACATTTGTCGATATGTTTCTTACTAAGCTTACTTCACACTTATCCTACCATTTTTTCTAAGTCTTTTAAATCTAAAATTATATTTTATATTTTATTTCTCATAATTTTAACCCTTTCATATTCTCATCTCTCATCCAATTATACAAAGGTTCCCACTTTTTTCTAGCTTCAGCAATTTCTTTGTCTTTTAATACTTCAGTTAAAATATCCATCTCTGCTGCTTCAAGAATTTTTTCTATTAACTCCTGGGTTGTTGGAGTCTCCTCTTTTTCCCATTATTTGGCACATAAAATTCTTGCTGCTGTAGTTACATGTATGATCAAATATCTTTTTTTCTTTTTCTATCAAGTCTGGTATTATATTTAAAAAAAACCAGGTTCATATGGAATTATAGAGGATAACATTTTTTGTAAAAACTCATAGACTAGTTTCCAAAAGCTCTTTGCTTCCGTACATGTCCACCACATATGATAAAAACTACCTTCTTTTGATTTGCATTTCCAAAATTTGTTAGAGGTACTTTCATATATTTTTGATAATTTTTCAGGTGTCATATACCATCTATATACATATTTTTTTGTAATTAATTGCTTTTATTAGCTTAATATTACCTTCCCATATTTCTGACCATGACTTTAAGTTAATATTGTGGCCCACATTTTGGGCCCATTTTATCATAAATTCTTTAACTATTTCATCTTGCATTTTTAATTTTAGTAGAATATTATACAACATTTTAATCAGTTTTTCCTTTACATTCAGAAGTATCTTATCCAATGTTGTTGAAATATTTAGAATGTTTTTGTGAGAGTGATATGAACATCCAGATTTCTTTGCTTTTTTGTGTGCAACAACATATCTTTTAGCTTTGCATTATTGTGGGCTTTTCCCCCTTTCACCTTTTAGTGAATTAAGTACTCAGACCATGTCTCCTGGTTAATTGGAATGGAAACTAAAGTAAAAGAAGAGTGCATCATAGTGTTCATGTTTTGAAACAGAATGGGAACCGGTTGATCTGTGGTCTAAATTTCTTTCTAGATTTTTTTCTCATTTTGTCTCTCTCTAGATAGATGTGCACATACACATGTACTTAAAGTTAGGTCCACCCTCAGGACCTCCGTCTTGTCCGGGTTCAGCCTCAACCCATTCTCCTGCATCCATTGCAATATAGCCTCCAGACAGCGCTGAAGGGACAGAACGGCATCCACTGAGGTAGGTGAAAAGGAGATGTAGAGCTGAGTGTCATCAGCATACTGGTGAAACAAAGCCCCACACCCCCTGATGACCCCACCCAGCGGCCTCATGTAGATATTAAACAGCATTTGGGAGAAAATAGAGCCCAGTGAAACCCCACAGTTGAGACTCCACGGGGCCGAAACACTCTCCCCAAGCTGTACTCTCTGAGGGTGGTCCTCCAAGAAGGATCGGAGCCAGGCAAGCGCCAGACCACCGATTCCCAACTCGGAGAGCCTCCCCAGGAGGATACCGTGGTCAACGGTATCAAAGGCAGCTGAGATATCGAGGAGGACCAACAAGGACATTTTGCCCCTGTCAGCCTCCCTCAGCAGGTCATCCAACAGTGCGACCAATGCCGTTTCTGTGCCATGGTGCGGCCTGAAGCCCGACTGGAATGGATCCAGGGCATTGGTTTTATCCAAAAGAGCTTGAAGCTGATCAGCCACCACCCTCTCCACCACTTTACTGAGGAAGGAAACATTGGCGAAGGGCCTATAATTGCCAATATCGTCCGCCGCCAAATTTGGTTTCTTCCTAATGGGCCTAATGATTGTCTCCTTGAGGGCAAGAGGGACCTTGCCCTCCTGGAGAGACCCATTAATTATTGCTGTGGCCCATTCCGTTGTTATAGGCCTGGCTGCTTTGATTAGCCAGGCCGGGCAAGGGTCAAGAGAGGAAGTGGTGGCCCGGCAGCAATCAAGTGCTTTGTCCACCATATCTGGTGTCACAGGCTGAAAGAATTCAAGTCTCCCTGGGCAAGGCGGAGCGCTGGACATCTCTGCTCGATCCACTGTATTTAAAAATGGAGAGAGGTCCCGCGGATGGCCTCCACTTTAGATTTTAAAAATGCTGCAAATTGATCAGGTGAGATATTAGTAGGAGGCCCGTCACCTAGACCAATTCTGGATAGATCGTGAACTATACGGAAGAGTTCCGCCTGCTGATTTGAAGCTTCGCTTATCCGGTTAGCAAAGTGTGGTCGTCTAGCAGCCCTCACCTTAGCAAGGTAGTGGTTAGTCGCGATCCTGACAGCTTTCTTATTATATTCCGTCAGTTCCTGTCTCCAATTGCACTCTAGCCATCTCCTGTTTCGCTTCATAGCTCGCAGCTCCTGGTTAAACCAGGACCCTGGCCGAGCTCTGCGCCGGAGAGGGCATTTAGGAGCAATCGTGTCTACAGCCCTAGTGGCGGCAGCAAGCCAGCCATCCACCAGAGCCTCGACAGGACTGCCAGACAGATCAGCTGGAATCCCTCTCATGGCATCCTGGAATCGTAATGGATCCAGTAACCTTCGAGGGCGGACCATTAAAATAGGTCCATGCTCCCTGCAGGGAGGGAGAGGCACTGAGAGGTTACATTTTATTAGGTGGTGATCTGACCATGACAAGGGAACTGACACAAGGTCAGTCACCATCAGACCACACTCGCTCCGCTCAGTGGAGAACACCAGGTCTAGCGTGTGACCGCCCACGTGTGTGGGGCCTTGACATGTTGGGACATGTCCAAGGAAGCCATGGTTTCCAAGAACTCAAGAGCTGGACCGGAAACCTCTGCCTCCGCATGGATGTTGAAGTCACCCAGGACCAAAAGCCTCGGGGACTCCAACAGTGCCACGGAGACAAAGTCCGCCAGCTCCGGTAGGGAGGTGGCTGGGTCGTGGGGAGCACGGTAACCCAGCAAGATCCCAATACCATCCCTGGCCCCAATCGACACGTGGAGGGCCTCCAGACCCGGCTTCACCACCGTAGAGCACCTAGTAACCTCCAGAGTATTTCTATAAACAATGGTTACTCCCCCCACCCCTCCAGTCTACCCTGGTGCTGGACTGCATAACCAGGAGGACAGGCAAGAGGCAAGGGAACTCCCCCTTCCCCACCCATCCAAGTTTCGGTTATGCACACCAGGTCTGCATCCTCCTCCAGAATAAGATCTTAAATAATCTGGGATTTATTGGACACAGACCTGGCATTCAACAGCACCAGTTGCAAAGAGAAAGGAACTGGAAAACGTAGAGATAGAGAAAGTTCAGAGGGATTTGATGTATATAAAGAGGAATTTTTTTAATTTAGCAATAAAAACTCAAAATTATTAGCTAGAATGTGCAAAAATAGAAAATTAAAAAACACGATTGGGGTAATTAAAGATAGAACAGGAAAGAGGTGTAATATAATGAAAGATAAATTGAAGATTTTTCAAAAATTTTATCAGAAATTATATAAAGGACACAATGTACTGAAAGAGGATATAGAAAATTATATAAATGAGAATTTAAAAACTAAATTATTGGTATGTGACAAAAGAATATTAGAAGAAGAGATTAAAGAAGAAGAAATTGCTGAAGACATTAATAAACTGAGAAATGGTAAAACACCAGGCCCTGATGGATTGGGTCCAGAATATTATAAACATCTTAGTTCCACTTTGATACCTAAGCTAAAAATGTTTTATAATAAAATATTGGAAGGAGAGAGAATACCACCTTCTTGGAAACACTCATTAATGATTCTTATTCCAAAACCCAACAAGGATCTAACAGATCTGGGATCTTATAGACCTATATCTCTAATAAATCAAGATGCTAAGATTTTTACTGCTATATTAGCAAATAGATTAAGTAGATTTATAGCTAATTATATTAAAGAGGATCAATGTGGCTTTATAAAGGGAAGACAAATGGATAATTTAACTAGGCGAGTTTTGAACATTATATATGAGGTAGAAAAGGAAAAAACAAAGGCAACTGTTTTATCACTAGACATATTTAAGGCCTTTGATTGTGTGGAATGGCCAACATTAAAGCTGCTTATAAAGGGTTGGGGATTTGGTAGAAGATTTATTGGGGTTATAGATCAATTATATTCAGATAATACTTCAGAAGTAATAGTTAATGATGGTTTAACAGAGCGGATTTTTCTAGGCCGAGGTACAAGACAAGACTGTCCACTTTCACCAATATTGTTTTGTATGATTATAGAACTGTTAGCTAATGCAATAAGAAATGATGAATTAATTAAAGGATTAGGTAAAAATGATACAAGTAAGATTAATTTATTTGCTGATGATTCATTATTAACTATTAAAAACCCATTAGAAAGTATGGTTAAAATTAAAAATCATTTAGAAAAATTTGGAGATATAACAGGATGTTTAATTACAATAAATATGAACAAGAAACGTTTGTAAATAAATATGTTTTTAAAATGTGTAATTATATTAAATATTTAGGTATAAATATAGTTAAAGTGACTCAAAAATTAAACAAGCAAAATTTTAACAAATTAAAAAGTGATATTAAAGATAAATTGCAGGAGTATTCTAAATTGAAACTATTGTGGTTTGGGAGAATCGCTATGATCAAAATGAAAATATTACCAAAAATTACTTTTTTGTTCAGGATGCTCCCAATACAATTAGAAGACGATTTTAAGTATTGGCAGGGATTAATTAATGGATTTTGTAATCAAGGTAAAAAAATCAAGAATAAATAAAAGATATTGGTATAAGGCTCAAAAAAATGGAGGTTTAGGTATTCCTAATATAAAAAATTATTATATAGCGAATCAACTAAGATTTATTGGAGATATTATATATAACAAAGGAAGGTTAATTTGGTGGGATATGGAATCCTCAGAAATTAATGGGAATATTGAAAAATATTTGTTTAATGTAGTAAAAAGAAATACAATAAATCAGGCGAACAACCCTTTTTTAAGAAACATGTTAAATGTCTGGAACAGATATAAAAAGAAGTTATGTCCCTTTACTTCACCACTAAAATTAGTGACCAAAACAGAAAATTTCCCAGCAAATTTGAAGGGTTTAGCTGATTTGTTTAAGGATAAAAAAGTTGCCAGATTGAAGGATTGGGTGACTAAAATGAAATTGAAGGATCAGATTATAGTTAAACTTCAAACTAATAAACTATCATGGTCTAATTATATCCAATTAGATAGTTGGACAAATGAATGGTTGAAGACTAATGGCAAATGTAGAGAATGTACTAAGTATGAACAATTTCTATCATCACATGAAGACATGCAGAAAGATGCTTTGAGGAAGGAAGTAGTAAGTAGAATTTATAACCTAATTTTGGAACAAGAGGAAAAAGAGACTGAAATAGAAGGTTTGAAATCAATTTGGGAACATGATTTAAAGACAGAAATTAAAACAGAGGATTGGACAAAAATTTGGAAGATGAGAGTTTTAAGATTAATGTCGGTAAGAATAAAGGGAAAAAAATTAAATTAGTTTAAGGTGGTACATGACTCCGGTGAAATTGAACATAATAAATTCAGACTATTCTAAGGCCTGTTGGAAATGTGATGAAGAAATTGGCACGCATTATCATATGTGGTGGGAGTATAAATTGATTCAGAAATTTTGCAAATTGATTTTTAAGGAAATATGTGATATATTTGGAAAAGATATCGAACTTAATTCTAAAATTGCTTTGCTGTCAATTTTTTATAAGATAGAACTTGATTATTGCTCAAACGAATTGATTTCTAATTTTATGACGTGCTAGAATATTAATAGCTAGATTCTGGAAATATAAAAATGATATTAAATTAAAGATTGGTATAATGAAGTATGGGACATTGTGTTAAATGATAAATTGACTACTGAACTTAAGATGAAAAGAGGGGAAATAAGTTTAAATATTTTCATGCTATTTGGGGTTGATTTATTTAATTTGTATTATTGAAAGGAAAGGGGAAAGCCTCTAAGCAGCAATCAATACAATTTTGGAAAGGAGGTTCATAACAAAAGTATTGTTCCAAAGGGTCCCGTGGGTATGGGGGTGCACTGTGTTTTAGATTGTATTACCCTGTTTTCCCAAAAGTAAGACCTAACCTGAAAATAAGCCCTAGTATGATTTTTCAGGATGCTCGTAATAGAAGCCCTACCCCAAAAATAAGCCCTAGTTAAGTGAAACCCCGCCCTCCACCATTGTGCAGCAACCAGAAGATGACATGACTGTATTTTAATAAATGTAGATTGTTGTACATGAAAAAAATAAAACATCCCCTGAAAATAAGCCCTACTGCGTTTTCTGGAGCAAAAATTAATATAAGACCCTGTCTTATTTTCAGGGAAACACGGTAGTAAGCATTTTGTATTCTTGTATTTGCTTTCGAAATATTAAAAAATAATTTTTTTAAAAAAAGGTTAAAGGTTCCCCTTGACAAATGTCCAGTCGTGTCCAACTCTAGGGGGCAGTGCTCATCCCCGTTTCCAAGCTGTAGAGCCAGCGTTTGTCCGAAGATAGTTTCCGTGGTCACGTGGTCAGCGCAACTAGACACGGAATGCTGTTATCTATAGGAAAACACTAAGTCTCTCTTTCTCTCTCTTTCTCTCTCTTTCCACCCCTTCCCACACCTGCTGGCATACTTCTCAGAATTTCTCTGTGGAAACACATATGAGAATTGGAAGTGTTCCATCAAAAGTTAATACTACCTGGGAGGAGTAGAAAACCAAGATTTTCACCCCATATTTCTCCCTATGCACAGGGACAATCTGGATGCAAGGCACAAATTAGAACTTTTAGAAGATGGAATGACTGAGAGGTAGAACTGGAGCGCCAGTAAAAACTGGTTGTAATAAAAAACATTGTCAGGGAGGAAAAACACAGCTTCTGCTATTTGCTTTTATGGGAAAGATAACATGGGACTAGGTTATTATATGTAACTAAATCGTGCCGAGAGCCCACATATCACACATTCTGCATGTGTAAATTACTGGGAATTTAGCAGGCAATATACAATGAAGTATGAACCCCACATTGCTTTGAAATAGATGGGAGGGGCACATATTTTCAGGAACCAATACTTTTAAACTCAAAGGTCAATAAATCCAGCATCTTTAAGGAGAAATACTGTGAAGTTCAGAAGTTAGTTAACATCACTGAACATTTAGAGATTCAAAGGTTTCATTCTTCATTAATCTGATAGAGTGCTTTTCTTTGATTTTGTTTCTTCTACCGTTGTCAGGGTCAAGTTAAGGACAAAGAAGCAGAAGAGGAAAAAACTAGACATGCTGTAAAGGAAGAAAGAGCTTATTTAATATGAGGCTCACTGGTCCATTCCCTTGGTAGATTAACCACCGCATTACTATTGTCTCTTTATTTTTGAGACTAGAATGTTTCTCAAGAAAAAAAATGAAGAAAGAAAAGTATGCATTTATAAAACATTTGCAATTGTTATCTAGGTACATCTACTATGGATAGGAATTGGGGGGGGATTTATGCTTTTCCATTCATATAAGTGAATAACCAAGCATTTACAGCTGAGCAATAAACCCTAATAATTCAGATTTGTAAGATAACAGGATTTGCATATATAAAGAACCCACCCAAATTGTTTTTGGCACTTCAGAAATCCAGTTTAACAAAAAGTGGAATTCCCAGTTTACTGGAATTGGGAACTAAGTTTATTTTAGGATCCTTGGGTATGAATCAAGTTTCTCAAAGCCTATGCCTTGGTGTTTAGCTACTGAGGAACCCTAAGACTGTGCATGTTAAAGTTTCAAAGTCTTTTTAAGACAAGCTGAAATGGCTGGATTGGCAGGTCATTGTGTGCATGTGTGTACATCTCCTAGAGTTGCATTTTCTGATTACTTACATCCAGCAATTAACTTCAGAAAATGTGAGATGGGCACTGTATCTTCCAAGATGATATATAAATAATACAAATTTTAACTCCTGTCATATATTAAAAAAACCTCATGAACAAGGCCTTCCCAACCAGCTTAAGTGACAAACTTTAATGGTAGCACACATGGCCAACACTGTTGCCCATGTTAGACTTCCTTCCCAATCACCAGCACTCAGTAGCTCATAACTCTGAGTAGATAACAAAAGGATATTGGAGGAGGCGGGGCTTGTCGCAGTGCTGTCAGCAGCTCCTGGAGTAGCTCCCGGGAAAAGCTGGAACCGCCCGGTCTGGGGGTCCTTCAGAAGATGGAGGGCCAAAGGGGAGGCTAGGAGAAGTCTCCCTGAAGCAGTTGGTGAGCAACAGAGGAAGGAAGCCGGGCAGCAAATTGGTATTTCTTCCCTCTGAAGAGATCACCCGAGCACAGATCGGATGCGGGAGCCATCTTGGGCAGTGAAGCTGTGAGTAACCCACCCCCCCCAGAGGAGAAGAGAACAAACAAATACTGCATTGAAAACTGACAATAAAGTGTCATGAGTTCAGTCGAAGAAGATCTGGAATCTGAGGGGTTAATTACAGCTGAGGAGAATGCTGGGCAATCAGAATCGCAGGCAGCTGAATCACCACCAGATTCTCCTCCCCCAGTAGCCAGAGGGAGGGAGAAGCTTCGGCAAGGACTCATGACACGAAGATCCGAAGCCTGCATGAAGGCTTCCCATAGGAACATCAGGTCGACCAGCCCTGAGTTTTAGCAGGATGAGGTGTTTAGATGACTGCTGTTGCTATAAAATCTGCACCCAGAGGCTTGCAAGCTTGTGGAAGCAACAAGTCAACACCCTGGCTTGCATCCATGCTCCTGCTCATTTTGGACCTTGTTTTCTGGACCCTTGGCTTTGGACTCTGACTTCTGACTACGGTTTGTGTTTTGGCTCTGGCATTTTGGTATCTGCTTTGCATCTTCTGGACATCTGATATTGGACTGGTTTATTGGACTTTTGCCTGTTAAAACCCCCGGAAACGTGACATAAAGTAAGTTGAAGCCTTTGATCTATGAATAGCCCTGTAAAGCGGAAAGAGAAACTAAAGTGCAAAATATTTGGCTGAAAAGAAGTGGAGAAGTGGCAAGCTTGCTTACCAGTCCTGCTGTCTCAAAAGCGAAACTAACTTTTAAACTGCAGGCTGGTCAAGGCCAACACTGAGAGACTGAGAGGAAAAAAAACTGATTGTGGAAATAATCCCAGTTGAAATAATACAACTACGATCTGGACTTAAAGCTCTTATCAGTAAGGAAAACAGACTGAAAAACATAACACCGTGCTGCCAGACTTCTCAACAGTATAGACAGAGTGCTATCAAAACTTGGGAATTGTATAATATCCCTGGGGTGGGGAAGCTTTGGGAGACCCCCCTCATAGGCTACGGCTGTAAAGGGCTATATTAGATACTGGGAGAAACTAACTGGAAGAGATATTGTCACTGAGGGTATACTGTGGAACTGGGAAAACCAGGACTGGAGTTGTTGATTGGATTTATGGATTAATGGAAGGAACACATGGTGGACTATAAGGACACCTACTGGAGGAAAAGTTGAACGACAGCCTCAACACACCTCCTAAGGAGAAGGCTGGATTACATTATACCTGATTTCATATGTGGAAAGCCTTTTGGGACTTTGGAACATCGCACTGAGGTTGGAACTGTGCAAATATTGAGGTGGGAAAGCCGGATATTTTTTGTAGCTTCGATTTGATATGTGGAATGCTGTTTGGGATTCTGGAACATCGTATTGAGGTTGGAACTGTACAAATATTGAAGTCTGAAATCCTGTGATTGTTGTTAACTTGGATTTTCTCTCTGGATTGCATGGGACTCTAATAATAGAGGTCAAGAGACATAATAAATCTGCTAGGCTTCTTGAGAAGAAGGAATATTTTTGCTACGGTTGTATTTTAAACTGTTGGTCTAAAAGTTGATTTATATATCATAACATCTGGGTAAAGTTTGGAGAAAGATCCTAGGGGAGATTGTTAGTTGTAGGTTTTGTTTGTTGGTTAAACAGTGGAAACTTCTGAAAGAGCAGGTGGTATATTTGAGGGTTGGGCATTTTTGGCGAAGGCTATAGTATAACTTACACAAACTCCATTTAGAGATAGTAGGAGGAAATTTGAGTTGAAAAGATCGAAATGGCCTCCAAAAAACCAAAACCCCAAATGCCTGGAACCTCTCCTGCCCAGTCTCAAGTTCTGGGAAAACTAGTGGCACAAGAACCAGACAAAGAATGGAAGACTACCATGCAAAATATACTAACAGCAGGATTTCAGCAAGTAAATGAACGTCTCGGCCAAATAGCAGACCAGATGAAAGAGATGACATTAGAGATTACAGATGCCAAAAAAAAAGATAACTGAAGTCAAAACAAAAACACAAGATCTTGAGGAAAAAGTGAGAGGAACAGATGCTAGAGTGAATCAAACTGAAGAAACATTAGAGGCAGTACAGAAGAATCAAAAACAAAATGACGACATTAATAATGCTAGAGATGGAGAGAGCATCGAAGATGCTTAGATTTCAAAATGTGCCAGAAAAAGAAGGGGAGGATCTAGAGATATTAATGAGTAAAGCCTTGGCAGCAGAAATAGGGATGGAAGCAACCAACTTCCATCATTATATGGAAACAACTTTCAGGGTGAATTCAGCATATAAAAGAAGAAACAATCTCCCCAAAGAAATCCATGTGAGATTTATGAAGAAATCAATTAGAGACAAGGTTTTAAGAGCCTCACAAGATATACAATTGATAATAGAAGACAAGAAAATTAATGTCTTAAAACAAATTCCCTGGCAAATGAGGCAGAGAAGGAAGCAATACTCCTCCCTTGCATCATTACTTCAACAAAGTGGAATTTCATATAGATGGCTGACACCAGAAGGTTTATTCTTTCGAATTGACACACAGAGATACAATATAACATCGCCGATGGAAGCGCAAGACTTTATGGAAAAAAATGAGAAGAATCTGAAAATACAGGGAGAAAGACAGAAGGAAGGGAAATCAGAAGAAAGACCTCAAGAGAAATCAGGTCACCATCACAATCAGAATCAGACACAGAGCCAGGAGAACAGGAAGTAGCTGAGCCAAGATATACCAGAGGCATGACAAGGAAAAAACAGAAAGATAGTAACCAACAACAAGATGACTAAAAAACAAATGAAGATTTTTTTTCAGTGAATATAAATGGCCTGAACTCACCTCAAAAATGGAAAAAGACCTTTCTACAACTGCAGAAATAGAAATCTGATGTAATTTGCATTCAAGAAACCCATATGAAAAGAGCAGACCAGAAACTGTTGGAATGTTCAAGGCTAGGAAAATTGTTTGTAGCTTCGAACATAAGTAAAAAGAAGAAAGGTGTGGCTATGTACATAAAGAAAGAACTGGAACCAAAATTAATTTTTGCCTCAGACAACGGAAGGATATTAATGGTGGAAATCCAAAGAGAATCAACGAAAATGCTAATTATTAATATTAATGGAAATCAAGAAAAAAAATTTAAACAACTACAACTAGAACTAACAAATAAAGATTATGACTACTATTGTGTGATAGGAGATTTTAATGTTGTCTTTGACAAAGAACTAGACTCAAAATCAGATAAAATAACCAAAAAGAGAGAGAGAGGAACAATCTCAAGAAATTTTCTACAACTGGCAGAAGAAGTAAATATCATAGATGCTTGGAGGACATGCTACCCAAAGACAAGAGACTATACCTTTTACTCTAACAGACATAAATCATGGTCATGAATTGATGCATGTTGGATCTCAACAAGCCTAATGAAAGAATTGGAGCAAATAGACATTTTACCTAACACATTTGAAGACCACAGTCCAAATTCATTACAACTAGGAAGCAAATCAAGAGAATTTAATTGGAAGCTCAATATTTCACATTTTAAAAATGAGGAGTTTATTAAACAAATAAAAGAAGACATGTATTTCTTTTTCAAACAGAATATGAGGCCAGAAACACCAATGACAATGGTTTGGGAGGCAAGTAAGGCATTTTTCAGAGGAGCAGCTATAAGATTTGCATCAAAACAAAAAAAGAGAAAGACAGAAAAAATATAAGATTTTGGAAAATAGACTAGCCTCAGATGAACTACAGCTGAAACAAAATCCAACAAATACAGAACTGAAAGAGAAGATAAAGTTAGTGCAACACCAGATAAATATATTGCTCGCTGAGGAAACTGCAAAGAAGCTTAAATTTGCAAAGCAAAATTTTTTGAAAATGCAAATAAGGTGGGGAGATGGCTAGCATATAAATTAAGGAAAGAGAAGGAGAAAACAATAATACAAACATTGAAAGATGAAACAGGGACTGAGAAATTTAAACAAGAAGTAATAAAAAAGATTGTTGAGGACTTCTACCGGAATTTATACAATAGAAGGGAAGTAGACAAAGAAGCTCAGAAAGAATATGTAAGGAAATACAATAAAATGAAATTGACTAAAGACCAAATGCAGTCCTTAAATGAGCCTTTATCATATGCAGAAATTACAGAAGCCCTCAAAAAGCAAAAAATTGGGAAATCACCAGGCCCAGATGGTCTGCCAGCTGAATATTACAAAGAATTAGAAAATGCATTGCTCAAACCATATAAGAAACTCTTGGAATTTGTAGAAGAAAAGGGAGAATTGCCACCAACGTGGTCTGAAGCAATAATTTGTCTCATACATAAGGAAAACACGGAGGTTAAAGCAACAAAAAACTACAGACCGATCTCATTACTAAACGTGGATTACAAAATATATGCAACCATGTTGGCAACCAGATTGAAAAGAATCCTAATACAGACAATACATCAAGACCAGCTGGGCTTCCTTCCAAAAAGGCAGATGAAAAATAATATAAGGATAATCTTAAATACTTTGGAATACTATGAAGCTCACCTGGAAAAACAAATGGCTATGATATTCTTGGATGCACAGAAAGCTTTTGATAATCTGAATTGGAATTTTATGCTACATCAATTGGAAGTGCTACAAGTTGGAGAAAGATTTTTGAAATTAATTAGAGCAATTTATACCCAGCAAAAGGCAAAAGTTAGAATTAATGGAGAGTTGACAAAAGAAATACAAATACAGAAAGGTACTAGACAGGGGTGCCCACTCTCTCCATTACTATTCATTCTTACTTTAGAAATATTAACTGAGCAAATTAGAGAGAAAAAGGAAATAAAAGGACTGAAAGTAAGAGGTCATACTTTTAAGCTCCAAGCTTTTGCAGACGATCTAGTTATTATACTGGAGGATCCAATGGACTCAATTGAAGACCTGATGGAGATGCTGATGAATTTTGGTGATATGGCAGGAATGAAAATAAACCAAAAGAAAACAAAAATACTTGTTAAAAATATGAGAGAACAAGAACGACAGAAATTAATAGAAAGGACTAATTTTCAAGAAGAAAAGAGAGTTAGATATTTAGGGATCCAAATCACAAAGAAAACGAGTACATTATTCAAAGACAATTATATGAAGTCGATTAAAGAGATACAGACTAGCTTGGAGAGATGGGACAAATTACAGCTATCGCTGATGGGAAGAATAGCAACCATTAAAATGAATGTTCTACCTAAAATTCTGTTTTTATTTCAGACAATTCCCATAATATTAAAACAGTCATTTTTTCAAGAACTCAACAAGATAATCATGAGATTTGTGTGGCAAGGTAAAAAACCAAGAATTAAGATCAAAGCAATGCAAGATGCCAAACAATGAGCAGGTTTTAGTCTTCCAGATTGGGTATTGTATTATAGATCCTGTGTACTAGTCTGGATAAAGGAATGGATAAGTTTAGATAATGATAGACTACTCAAGCTGGAAGGACATGATTTACAGTTAGGTTGGCATGCTTTTCTATGGTACAAAAAAGACAAAGAGCAGAAAAGTTTCAACTCGCATATGATAAGAAGAGCCCTACTAGGGACTTGGAAAAAGATCGTTCAGCAGATTTACCAAAAAACACCAGGCTGGGTATCACCTATAGAGGCCTTTACACAACCTAACCTCATGACAGAAGTGAAACTTTTAAGATATTGAGAGTTATTAAAAAATGATTGTGAGTTAAGGTCTAAAGAAGAGTTAGAAACACAAAACATATATCTAGACTGGTGGTCCAGAGCACAAGTGGAATCTAGGTATAGAAAAGATAAAATAGAGGGTTTTTACCCAGAACAAACGATATTCGATAAACTTCTGCTGGGCTCAAAGGATAAAGTAATTAAGAAAATGTATGATTATTTGCTAGAAATTAAAATGCAAGACGAGATGGTCAAAGAATGTATGATTAGGTGGGCACAAAATAAAGGACATAATATTGATATTGATCAATGGTTGCAAATATGGAAAAATAACATAAAGCTCACAAAATCGGTAAATTTCAAGGAGAATATATACAAGATGTTTTATAGGTGGCATATGACTCTGGAAAAACTGTCAAAGATTTATATAGAGGTGTCAAATGTTTGTTGGAAGTGTGAAGCACAAGAGGGAAGCTTTTACCATATGTGGTGGACTTGTAGAGTAGCAAAACAGTATTGGATAGCAGTACATACTCTGTTACAAAAAAATATTGCTTTGTAATGTTCCACTAACCCCAGAATTGTTTTTACTGAGCATTATACCAGACAATATAGATTAGACAAAGAGTTACCTAGTTATATATATTGTCACTGCAGCCAGAATTCTTTATGCGAAGAATTGGAAGAAATCGGAGATACCGAAACAAGAGGAACTCATTGAGAAGATATGGGAACTGGCAGAAATGGATATTCTATCAGAAGTGTTGAAAGACTGTCCAATACAAAAGACAACTGAACGATGGGATTTATTACACAAATGGCTTGAGTCCCCAGATAGTGCTTGAGTAACATAGATTTAACTGTAAGTTGAAACCTGGAGGGCAATTAAATTGTAGAAAGGTGGAAAGTCGACTTGATATCGCAACATGAACAGATTGGATGATTGTATATTCTGTGTTCTCCTACCCCCCATTTTTCCCCCATATCCCCTTCTACCTTCTGTATCCCTTACCTTATCCCTAGTTGGGATATTGGAAAGGTGTTCCCTATCCTGCCCTGGGTCACATAGCTATGAGATGCAAAAATCCAAAGTCATAAATCACAATAAAGTTGCCTATGAGTGTTTACCAGCAAGCCTTGACTTGCTTAGTGTACAAATCTGCCGCTGAGGAGAGAAGCATAGCATAGTGCGCATGTATATCTATTGTGCCACCTCCTTCCAATATAAAAAATTACAACAGGTGACAGATCACTTCATCTTTCTGATCAGCAATCTCAGTTGGGGTGCTGAGAAATCTGAAAAATGGTAGTTGGCCTTACTGAGATTGCCCACCCTTCATTAATATTAGGTATGTACTATCATTGCTTTTTCAAGCACTCTCTACTCTTCTAGGGGCATCATTAAGACTAAGTCATCAGTTAATGGCCCAAGATCTCTATGGCCAATTATTTTCCAAATAATCGAGCAATATCTTTTCTTCTTCTGCTACATTAGTGCAGAATTAAGCTCATGGGTCCATATCGACGTCTTTATTTCCCGGCAAGCTTGTCAGTTCTCAGATAAGCCTCTGGGAAACGCTATGCTTCTTATGGTTTCCAAGGGCCAATAAACATGTCAAGGTGATCTGAAAAGGAAGGTTTTTTAAAATGTTTTTGTATGTCAGGTGCCTTGAAATTCAGGACTTTAAACCCCCACTCATTCTCAGCTGGTGCCAATGCTCAGCATGAATGTATCATCATGTGTGTTAAGCTTGTACAATGTTGACATCCACCATGCCAAGAACGAATGAATGGAAAGTTTTAGTGGCTGCATGCATTTGGGCCCATTTACAGCAAGACGTGAAGACTAGTGAAACCTCTTGTTGCACAGGTCCTAGTGGGGTCCAGCAACAAAGAGCCTTAGAAAAATAGCCCATGGACAAGTGGTAAGCCTTTCACAAACCCGAATAGCAGTGTAGTGTGTAGAAAAACTCTCAATTTGTCCTGTTTGCTCTATGTAACATGAATACTAGTAGGAATAGTGGTAATTTTGACAGAAACCAAATGCAAGGGAATAAGTCAAAATACAAACAAAGAATTTGACTCCTTATAGGTTTGCTACCTTAGCAAAAGAAATAATGATTCCCATTGAAATTTTTCTGACCCATTATAGAGAATCATAATTTACTACACCAGCAAAATTCTGTTGTTCACAGTTGAAGGGAAATGTAAACAAGTGATAGAAATATAAATATAAGGAGACAAAAGACATTGGATACTAATGGCACAAGACAACAAGAAGCAGGCAGAAAACAACACAAAGATGTGAGAGATTTTTTTTTCCAGAGATACAAATATGATGACAAACCTGAGCACAGATCAGTTCAGTACACCTCTAACCCATCTCAGGGTAGATGAGTGTCACTATGCATAGCAAATATTTGGGTGTAGGCATAAATATTTTCTTCCCTGGCTCAGAGTTGTTGTATTACCCAATTAAGTAGGTTTTATATCGATTCTGGTCCCATATATCTGGATTTTCCACATACCTGTTTCCACAGCTAGTTTCCCCAAAGGCAGTTGGTTCTCAGATGGTCAATGCCTTGTTGGGAGAGCCCTTGGGTACCCAATGTAGTTGTGATTGGGTTCTTTGAAAATTCTTGACAGTTCCAAACCTTGAGCGGGAAAATAAAAAGGCTGCTCATTCAAATTATTAACGGTTTTATTAAACTTGGAATCGGGTGAATCAACTACAACTTCAGTGGGGTATAAACAGTTCAACTCTGGCAACTGTCCAGTAAACTCAGGAGACACCCCATAATTAACACTGTCTCTCAATATTGGGGAGCCGGACCAAAGTCGGTCGGTTTCCTCATAGGTTCGCTCCGGACTGCGCATATCGTGCCACAACACGGGTGGCCGGCCCAATCTCCCTCGGGTGGTGGTTTGTTGTGAGTAGGATCGGGCCGCACCACCTTCTTCCAACGACCCCGACCTCTCGGGAATATGTCCACCATCCATTCTGACGTCTCTGTGATCGTCACCTCTTCCTTCCCCTTCACTGGATCAGGCAAAAGTCCTCCCACCTTCAGCTTGGGGAAATCTTTTAGTAAATCTCACACATGCTCGCCTTCTTTCTCCTCCTCCTTCTTCTCCCCTATCGGAACCCAAAAAACCCGCTCTCCCCTTGTCTCTTTTATCTCCTCCTCCCATACCGTGATTTCTGACTCCTCCTCCTTTCCTTTCCCTTCCTCCACTAAGCAAATCTCCATTTTAACCCTTTCTTCTTTAATTTTCTCCCCTTTCATCTCTTTCTCATCTCTTTTCTGTGTTATGGCATTTCTTTCCTTTGGAGGAGACGGCGCACTCTCTCCAGTTCTCCTTCATACGCCCCCCCCCCGACAAGTGTGCCGTCTTCTCCTGGACCTTTTCTTCCTGCATCTCCTGCTGGGAAAAATAGTCTGTGTTAGTGTTAGTGCTCCCTCTCCTATATTGTACATCAAAGGCAAAGGGTTGTAAACTCAAATATCATCTAGTCAATCTGGGATTTGTGTCTTTCATCCTATTCAACCATTGTAAAGGAGCGTGATCCATGATTAAGGTGAAAGGCGCTCCTAATAGATAATATTTCAAGGAATGTATAGCCCACTTAGCTGCTAGTGCTTCTTTCTCTATAGTAGAATATCTTTGTTCTCTGGCAGACAACTTTTTACTTAGATACATAATGGGATATTCTATATCTTCTCTTATTTGAGTCAAGACGGCACCTATCCCTCTATCCGAAGCATCGGTTTGAACTAGGAATGGCATAGAAAAATCAGGTGCATATCTGCTGGGTAATTCGTTGAGTATTCTCTTCAGGGTATCAAACGCTTTTTGCTCCTGCCACCCCCATTTCAAATTTTTTGCTGCTCTCTTTTTCGTCAAATCCGTGAGGGGTGATGCTATCTCCACAAAGTTGGGAACAAACTGTCTGTAATAGCCTGCTAATCCTAAGAATTGTTGTATTTCCTTTTTATCCCTGGGAGGAACCCAATCTGAGATCCTTTCTACTTTATCCTTGACTGGTTTTATCTTCCCCTGTTCTACTTGGAACCCCAAAAATTTCACTCCCTTCTTAGCAATTTTGCATTTAGTGGGGTTTGCCTTCAAACCTGCCTTCCGAAGTTCTAATAACACCCTTCTTATGTGAGTTAAATGTTCTTCCCAATTCTTACTATAGATCAGGATGTCATCAATATATGCCCCTGCAAATTCTTGTACTGGTTCTAATATCTCATCCATCAATCTCTGGAAGGTAGCAGCTGCTCCATGTAACCCAAATGGCATTTGGACAAAACGGAACAATCCTTTTGGAGTGACAAAAGCCATCGTCTCCTTATCAGCTGATCTTAACGGAATTTGCCAATATCCCTTTGCTAAATCTAATGAGAATAAATATTCTGCCTTCCCTAATCTTTCTAATAAGTCTTCTACCTTGGGCATGGGATATGCATCAAATTTTGATATCTCATTTAATTTCCTATAATCTATACATAATCTAACACTTCCGTCTGGTTTCGGCACTACCACAGGGTAACTCCTCCACGGACAGCGGGATGGTTCTATTATCCCTAAGGATAACATTTCTTTGACTTCTTTATTGATGATTTCCCTCAGGTGATAGAGCCAGTTCCTGCCTCCTGATCTAACCACTGTCATTACGGGTGTGTTGATCTGATGTTCTATCTTATTCGTATATCCAGGCACATTTGAAAACACATCTCTTAACTCCTCTTCTATCCTTCCTATTTGTGTGGTTTGTGTTTCTCCTAACTCTTCTCCCAGACAGAGTTCCTGTGTTGTCAACAGACAACTACTTACTTCTGGTCCTAGATCTTCCTCCTCGACTTCCCCCCACAATGCTTCTCTTTCTTGCCATGCTTTCAACAAGTTTACATGATATATACCTGTCTTTTTTCTTTTGTTGGGGGTCTTTATCTCATAGTTTACAGTTCCTACTCGTCTAATCACCTCGTAAGGTCCTTGCCACCTCGCAAATAGTTTGGCGTTCTCTGCAGGTAACAACAGGAGGACCTTTTGTCCCACTTCAAACTCTCTAAGGCTGGTCTTAGCATCGTATCTCTTTTTCTGCCCTTGTTGTACCTTGCCTAATCTTATCTGAGCTAGTTCTGCCACCTTATTCAGATGTTCCCTCATTTCTATGACTTGTTGCACCACAATCTGAGCTTCATCCTTGCCGGTTTCCCACTTCTCTCTGACCAAGTCTAGAATCCCTCTAGGATTCCAACCGTACATCATCTCAAAAGGTGAAAATCCTGTCGAAGCCTAAGGCACTTCTCTAATTGCAAACATCAATGGAGCTATCAGCAAGTGCCACCTACTAGGTTTCTCCATTACTAGCTTCCGCAACATTCCTTTCAAAGTCTTATTAAACCTCTCAACTAGCCCATTCGTTTGGAGATAATGCACTGAAGTGTGAATAGGTTTAACCTCTAATAGCCTCCACAATTCCTTCAAGGTCTGACTCATGAAGTTGGTGCCTTGATCTGTCAAGACTTCTTTGGGGAACCCTAGCCTAGAGAACACTTGAATAAGTTCTCTAGCTAGTACCTTTGCAGTTGTTGACCTTAGGGGGATAGCCTCTGGGTATCTCGTTGCGTAGTCCACTATAACTAATATGTGGGTATGCCCTCCTGCCGACTTGCTCAGTAGACCGACTATGTCCATTCCAATCCTCTCAAAGGGTTTATCGACTAAGGGCATGGGGATCAAAGGGGCCCCTGGTCATGGTTTGGCTTGGGTCTTTTGACACGCTTCACATGTCTTACAATATTCCTCTATGTCTCTGCTCATATTGGGCCACCAAAACCGTTGTGCAACCTGGGGCAACATTTTTTGAATGGCTAGGTGCCCCGCCATAGGAACTTCGTGGGCTAACATTAAAATATCTTTCCTCCATTCCTGTGGTACAGCTAACTATCTGTTCCCCTCCATGTCTACATGATACAACAGACCATCATGCATTTCAAACCCCACAGCCCCAATTTCCACTCCCCCAGCTTCTACTGCTTTTCCCAAGCACTCTCGTAAAGTGGGATCGTCTTGCTGCCACAGTCGAGTTTGTGCATGCGAAGTTTCTTTCAAAAAATCAGTTTCGGTTCCCCTTTCTGCACATTCTCCTTGCAAACTTTCTTTCATCCGTAGCAATTTGTGCACCCCTTCCCAGTCTCTCCCCGATAGCATTTCTCTAGAAAGTCCCGGAACTACTCCAATTTTTAACCTCCATCGTATTCCCCCGATTTCCACTTCTGCCCACGTCATCTTATACGTCTTAGTATCTCCATGAATGCATGTCACAGTTAAGTTTTCATCAAGCATCACCCCATCCAAACTTTTCACCAGCGTTTTCCCACACCCCGTATCTACCAGAGCTCTCTTTGGTTGTCCATTAACCCGCGCCATCACCTCCCATCCATTCTGCTCCGACCCTTGCACCTGCAAAGTTTCAGTTTGTTGTCCCACCCACAAGCAATCTGTCCCAGGACAGTCCCGTACATGTCCCTCCACACCGCATTCGAAACAAATCAATCACCCGTCCTTGCCGCGCTTCCACCAATCAGTGTATTCGGTGAGATGCGGCTCGAAAGTTACCGGCCTTATGGGCTTTGGTGCCATGGGTTCAAAGGCTCGCCCTCGCCCTTGGGCCGATACTCCACTACCTGCAACACCGCGTGGTACACTCCCTGTGCCATTGCCCGATGCCATCTTTTCTCTTCTGCGATTGCGTTCCCAGGAAGGGGAGGGTCCTTCTTTGTTATAATCTTCAGCGTTGCAAAAGTCTTCCACTAGGTGGATCGCTTCTTCCAAATGTTTTGGATGATTCTTCTGTACCCAGCTTTTTATACTGCCAGTCAAAGTTGTCACCAATTGTTCCATCACTAACATTTCTAATATTTGTTCCTTCGTCTTCTCTTCTGGTCTTAGCCATTGTTTAAGGTTGGCCTTCATTCTCTGTGTTAGCGGACGTGGATGCATCCCTGGTTTCATCTTCATTTCTCTAAACCTTTTCCTATATGCCTCTTCTGTCAAGTTCAGAGTATGTAAAATAGCTGTTTTCACATCCTCATATTGGATGGCCTCTTCAGGTGATAGCGTGTCAACTACTTATTGTAACACCCCAGTCAAGCAAGGTGTCAAAATCAAAGTCCATTGTTCATTTGGCCATCCCGCCGCCGCCGCCACTCTTTCAAAGTTGTGGAGATATGCTTCAGGGTCATCTGCTACACCCATCTTCTGTATCCTAATTGGAGCTGGTCCAGCTACCTATGTATTCCTTAGCGTGTTCTCCCTTTTAACATCCTTACCCTCTTCTGAATCTTGTTTTAAGAAATGTTTGGTAATTAAGGTCTGTTGCTGGGTCAGATTTTCAATCATTTTCTCTTGTCTCTCAATTGTCTGTTGTAGCCTTAGAATTTCAAAGTTTCCCGCCTCTGGAACTGCCCCACGTTGGGCGCCATTGTGATTGGGTTCTTTGAAAATTCTTGACAGTTCCAAACCTTGAGCGGGAAAATAAAAAGGCTGCTCATTCAAATTATTAACGGTTTTATTAAACTTGGAATCGGGTGAATCAACTACAACTTCAGTGGGGTATAAACAGTTCAACTCTGGCAACTGTCCAGTAAACTCAGGAGACACCCCATAATTAACACTGTCTCTCAATATTGGGGAGCCAGACCGAAGCGTTCCTTGTCGATCAGTTTCCTCATAGGTTCGCTCCGGACTGTGCCACAACACGGGTGGCCAGCCCAATCTCCCTCGGGTGGTGGTTTGTTGTGAGTAGGATCGGGCCGCACCACCTTCTTCCAACGACCCCGACCTCTCGGGAATATGACCACCATTCATTCTGACGTCTCCGTGATCGTCACCTCTTCCTTCCCCTTCACTGGATCAGGCAAAAGTCCTCCCAACCTTCAGCTTGGGGAAATCTTTTAGTAAATCTCGCACATGCTCGCCTTCTTTCTCCTCCTCCTCCTTCTCCCCTATTGGAACCCAAAAAACCCGCTCTCCCCTTGTCTCTTTTATCTCCTCCTCCCATACCGTGATTTCTGACTCCTCCTCCTTTCCTTTCCCTTCCTCCACTAAGCAAATCTCCGTTTTAACCCTTTCTTCTTTAATTTTCTCCCCTTTCATCTCTTTCTCATCTCTTTTCTGTGTTATGGCATTTCTTTCCTTTGGAGGAGACGGCACACACTCTCTCCAGTTCTCCTTCACAGTAGTCCATGAAAGGAATAAGATAAGCCATTGTTATGATTTCTTTTCTATAGAAGAGTAAAATATTGCTGCCTTAATTTGTCACCTAAGTGTACATCAGAGAGAAAATGTTTATATGAGCAGAGTGTTTCATTTAGTTTAATGATTCCTCCCCTTTTATTTTGTTCTTAGTTCTTTATTGACACATTGCTACTTGACTCACATTGCTTGTTACTGAATACAAGGTAAAGGATAGGGCATCAATTCCTATCTTTTGTTTCAGCTTTTTGTACAACCTGTTCTCATGGGCATTTATCATTGCAATAGCATCAGAGACAACAGCTTGTTTCCTATGCAATATTTAATACACTGTGTTGTACTTTACACAACAGAGCCTAGATTTCCATGTTACATAGTTATTAAGAATTGATGACTACAAAAAAATGTAGTGCTTTTGTCTCTCCATACACGCCTAAGTGCTTGAAAGTAGCATGAGGTCTAATTCATTGGTGGGATAGACAACACTTGACTTACAAAATAAGAAGGCAATCTGCTTTGCTAGCATTCAATGGTAAATGTGAATAAATATCTTGACTAAAATTCATTGGGAGGTTGCCACATTCAGCCCCCATTGAAAAGAGCTGTTGGACACACCTCCCATGAATATGAAAGGATTTGTTCAATAGTCAATTGTGGTATTGTATGTCAGTGGTGGGCACAAGGGAGATGTACTGTTCTGCAGTGTGTCTCCAATGGTTTCTGATTCTCAGTACTTTAATGGAGCAAAAAAAGGGGGGCAGGGGAGGGAATTCCCTGACATGACTTATCTTGTGCGTTTCTCTCAGTCTCGGTGTTCCTCTTCTGCCCATGTCTTTGTTTATTTTTGCCTTTGATAACTGTGATAGAATCATTGATTTCTGATAACTCACATGTAGATTTTGAATCACCATGTATGGTTCATAGTTGCTCATTAAAAATAGATAATTTATCTTTTGTTGGAGCCATTGTTTTGTATTTAGCTCTAGTCTAGACGTGGTGGCACTGCGGGTTAAACCGCTGAAGCCTCTGTGCTGCAAGGTCAGAAGACCTGCAGTCGTAAGATCAAATCCACGCGACGGAGTGAGCCCCCCTCGCTTGTCCCAGCTCCTGCCAACCTAGCGGTTCGAAAGCATGCAAAATGCAAAAATGCGAGTAGATAAATAGGTACCACCTCGGTGGGAAGGTAAACGGCGTTCCGTGTCTAGTCACGCTGGCCACGTGACCACGGAGGATTGTCTGCAGACAAACGCTAGCTCTATGGGTTGGAAACGGAGATGAGCACCGCCGCCTAGAGTCAGACACAAATGGACAAATTGTCAAGGGGAAGCTTTACCTTTACCTTTACCTAATCGATAGAACTCAGTGTTGAGGTCAAAAATGAAATTACTCCGTCAGATAAAATATCTGCTGACAGTTTAAGTCTACACTCTTCCTTTCTTCCAATAATGGGACCAAAGGTGGCATATTTTGTCGAAAGTATGTCTGCTATACTTTGAACATGTGTACATAAACATGTACTAGCAGAAACATTTTAAGCTGATTCAAGAAAGAATGTGGCTCCCTAGAGAGAACTGATGAAAACTTAACAGAATTCAGTGCTCTTCCTTTAAATCTGGATGCAAAACTTAAGACAGGTCAAACTTAGTTTAGAAAAATACTTTGTATTTACATATGTAACTTAAACAGCTTAGCTTCAGCATAACAGTTTAACATAACAGCATAATATGATAGCATAACAGCATATCCATATACAGTAACTGGTTACTCACAACCCAGTATAACACAACAGCATGACTGCTCCTATACCACAGCAGTAAAGCAATGCTCTCATGGAGCTACCTTTTTAAAAAAATTCCTCTGTAATCAGCAACAGATTACAGAGGAGAGCACAAAAAAATGGTCTGAAGCTCAACATCAAAAAAACTAAGATCATAGCCACTGGTCCCATCACCTCCTGGCAAATAGAAGGGGAAGATATGGAGGCAGTGACAGATTTTACTTTCTTGGGCTCCATGATCACTGCAGATGGTGACAGCAGCCACGAAATTAAAAGACGCCTTCTTCTTGGGAGGAAAGCAATGACAAACCTAGACAGCATCTTAAAAAGCAGAGACATCACCTTGCCGACAAAGGTCCGTATAGTCAAAGCTATGGTTTTTCCAGTAGTGATGTATAGAAGTGAGAGCTGGACCATAAAGAAGGCTGACCGCCGAAGAATTGATGCTTTTGAATTGTGGTGCTGGAGGAGACTCTTGAGAGTCCCCTGGACTGCAAAGAGAACAAACCTATCCATTCTGAAGGAAATCAACCCTGAGTGCTCACTGGAAGGACAGATCCTGAAGCTGAGGCTTCAATACTTTGGTCATCTCATGGGAAGAGAAATCTCCCTGGAAAAGACCCTGATGTTGGGAAAGAGTGAAGGCAAGAGGAGAAGGAGACGACAGAGGACGAGATGGATGGACAGCGTCATCGAAGCTACCAACATGACTTTGACCGAACTCCGGGAGGCAGTGGAAGACAGGAGGGCCTGGCTTGCTCTGGTCCATGGGGTCACGAAGAGTCGGACACGACTAAACAACAACAATCAGCAACATCTGCTCGAGGCAACTCAAGCTCAAACTCTGCCTGTTAACCAGCAACAGGTGTATGATTGTATTTTACATACAGTCTTTCTTACATATTTTACTTACATGAGTACATTTCATATGTTCAAGACTTTAATTTACAATATAGTGACCTTCACCATTACAAATAACTTGACATATTTATTGCATGCAACAGTTGGCTCTAGAGATGGGGTATTTGCATTCGTATACGAATAGCTGGAGCTGGCATTAACGAGGGTCCAGCCCCTGGGGCCAGACCATCCACTCACACATCCGCTGCCACCTCCGGCCCCGTTCTTCCTTCCAATCACTCCAGAGTGCCTGGTCGGCTAGCCACTCATCAGCCTTGCAGGGAGACTCGTCTTCCCTCCTTCTGTCAGGAGTGGCTAGTCGATCAGGTGCTCTGGAGTGATTGGAAGGAAGAGCAGGGCTGGCGGCAGTGGTGGACACGTGAGTGGACGATCCAGCTCCAGGGGGCTGGACCCTCGTTAACTCCAGCTGTGCAGGGGTATTCATATTCGTATACGAATACCCCCATCTCTAGTTGGCTCCATTAATTTTAAAGAGATATAACATAAATCTTTATTCTTTGGACATCTCCTACCAGAGCTTTCAACAGCTGATTTCTTGGACAACAATTGCAAGACATCCCACCTCCATTTATGGAAGCAGCCTGTAAAAGTACCTCTAAGAAAAAATAATAAAGAGTCTTATGGAAAGCCCTTAAAGGCCTTGAAATTTTGTTTGCCATAATCTATCATCACATGCATGGAATCTGAAGACCTGCCTGCACTTTTTACTACTGGGCAAGCATGTACATACATACATGTTCATTTTATAGATTAACTGGATTCATAGTCATTCAACTCAGGTAATACTATGAATAGTGCTTATGTGAGAAAGATGCCTGTGGACTAGGCTAAACATTGGGGCTGGGATTCTTTGGCACCTCCTGAGAGAAACACTCTAGAAAAGTGTCCAGACACAAAACCTAATTGTTGCTATTCTTCATTCTTGTTTCCATTGCCTCTTCATTTGTACTTTCAGGGAGTGGTTGAAGAGCAAGTAGAAGCCTATGTTTACGTTGCCTCACTTTGTCTATGCAGCTGAGTAGGTTAGATCGAAACAGAGCAGAAAGTGGACAGCAGCAAAAGTAGTTGGAAAGCCACTCTATTGCCCCCACAAACCTGATCCAAAATTGATTTGAATTTCTAGGAAGCAATTACACAGAGTTACCACACAGAACAGGCTACTCCAACACTGACAAAAAAGTAACTCAAACAAAGGGGCAAAAAATTAAAAATAATGAAAAAGGAACCATTTTAACAAAGTTCCAAGGAAATCAAGGAGGTTTAAGTCATATCTCTGCCCACTGAATTCAGTGGAATCTTAGGTTCAAGCTACATATCTGGCTTGAAAGCACACAATTTTAAATGCCTGGTAGATCCATTATTATTGGCATGTGCAGGAAATGCTGATTATACATTTACATTAATCTCTCTCTTATTAGTCTTGATTTTGTTTGAATATTTAATTAATCTGATTTATAGAAACAAATGGAATTAACACAACAGCAATTCCACAATGGTATAATCCTAGATTTTTGCATGCTCTAATTTGATTTGTAATGTTAAATGAAATAAATAAATTAAATTAAAGCAACAATGGATAATATTGCGTTGTGCAACTAAGCTTGGAGAATGCTTTTCATGGCATGCATGTGCATGATATGAAGAAAGAGGAAACATGTGATTCAAAGCTTTGTCCCAGAAATACTTGACTTGTCCTAAGAAAGCTCTTATGTCTTCCCTTCAAATTTCTTGGTTCTTTCATCGGAAGAGTCGCATACAAAATTGGTTCACATTTCATTATAGGTAAAAATCTGGTGATAACCTAGGGAATTCTCACCTCAACAAATAACAGCACATTTCTAAATGTCTTTATGTTTCTCAGTGAGAAAGGCCTTAGTAGCACAGTTTGAGTTTTGTCAAACAAGAAATACCCTTTGCAAGAGTAGTTAGAATACCAACAAGGCACTCTGAGGATGTGACCAGTCTGGAAACTGTCCCCCAACGCATCATGAAAGTGCAAGCAATTGTTTAAATTACGTTTGTTGTATTTTTACTGCTTGGAAGAGGAAAATGGGATTTGTGAAATTTTCTGACTCACATGACAAATTAACTCACATTGACCTTGCATACTATGCTCCTTGACTTGGGATGAGTGACTGAAGCTGCTGGCTCTGCTTCAGGTAGCAAAACATCTTGAATCAGACCTATGGAAAATCCATATGCATTGTGAAGAAAAAAGCCTGCAGCAGTTCATGTTTAGAGGAGCACCACTTCGGAACTTTTCTTCTTCTTGTTGTTGTTGCTATTGCTGTTGTTGCTGCTGCTGCTGCAGCTGTTGTTGTTGTTCAAAAATACCAGGCACAGTCATTCAAAATTATAAAAACATTGACTGGTATTATATAACAAATACAAGTTTTAACCAAAAACCTAAGTATCTGTTAAATATTTGTGCAGTTTGTATGTTGTTCCTAATATTGCCTTTTTTGTAGCTCTGATGGTGCTATTTCTGAGATCTGCAAGTGCTTATAGTACTGTGTGAAATTTCTTGACATTGTTCCCAAAGCCCCAATGACTGGGGACCACTGAAAATGTTTCGACTGCAGGTCTCTGTATTTTGTTAGTTTTTTTCCTGTTCTTTAGCTTCAGCTCTGGCACCCCCTGGAATTGTAATATCAGTGATCCAGACATTTCTTCATTCACTATGTCTGGTGTGTTATGTTCAAGGTGTCTATTGATTTGGATCTGGAAATTCCACAAGATCTTGATGTTGTCATTTTCTGACACCTTCCCTACCTGATGTTCCCATGGATTTTTGGAGGCTGGCAAGTTATATTTTTTGCACAATGACCAGTGCACTAATTTTGCCACTCTGTCATGTCTAATTTTGTAAGCTGTTTGTGCAATCTTTGGACATTCACTGATGAGGTGCGACACAGCTTCATCTTTTTCATGGCAGTTGACATTTGCTGTTGACACTAATTCCTTAAATCTTAGCTTTCATCTCCTTGGTTTGAAGTGCTTGTTCTTGTGCAGCAAAAATCAAGCCTTCCGTTTCTTTCTTAATGGTCCCCATTTTTAGCCATGCCCATGTTGAATTATGATCATGCTTTCCATCAATATTTCTCAGATGTTGTCCATGTAGCGGTTTATTGTTCCAACTGTTTAATTTATTTTCAGAAGATTGTTTCTTATATTGAGCCTTTGATTCTCCGTTTTTACCGCCTTAAGTAATTTTTCTCTACTTGTACTGATAATTTTTCTCTACTTGTACATTTAGGCTTCTTTCTTCCTGTCATGATCATGGGATATGTGGTTAGAAGTGTGTAATGATGATGGGACATGTAGTCATGAGAAATATAAAATGGAGTCAGAATGGTTCTGTGTAGAAATTATTTTTGGGACTTTGCAATGTGTTTTTCTGAGCTCCATGAGAATGTTTTCCTAGGACTGTTACAGCCAAGCATCGAGATATCTCCAAGGTCAAGTGAAGAGGGCCCCTGCAGACTCAACATTCCAAGCCTGTTACAGAAGACAAACAACACCTGCAACTCTCATGGGAATAAGGGGTGGAGAGAGGTGAAACAACCTCTTAAATCTAATTGGTTAACAGCCAGAAAGGCAAAGAAGAAGGGAGGAGTTTTGGGAAGGTAGAAAATGGAGGATGTGTTATGTGAAATGATTCTATTATTCCATTATTCTCTTACTGATGATGGATTTAGACTGATGATGGATTTTATCTAGATGATGATGGTGAGCATGTAGCTTGCAGTAGAAAGAAAGAGGGGGGCTTACCCTTCATAGCCTACCCTAGATTAGCTTTAGTAGTTTATTATTTTTAAAGGGAAATAGTTATTTTATTTAACTGCAATGATCTTTGAATATGTTACTGAATGCTATGCTTTTGCAAGATAAACTGATTTTCTATTAAATTTTATTTTTCTAATAAAAATTTAATCTTAAAATCCTTATTGAGGACTGGTCTCTTGAACAGCAAAGGTCTGGCTAAATCCTGGAAGTGGAAAGGCCACAAACTAGCTACTATTCAGAGTCCTACCTCACTGAGCTGTTGTGAGTTCTAAGGAATCACAAAGCCCAGATGCCTGTACTTGCTAAGTTTCTGAGTAAGTGCAAAGTGTTCTTTCTAGGTCAGACTTGTTCAATGGGCTTATGATACGCACTGCTGAGATCTAGGAACTTGATCCAGTGTAAAAGTGGTACATAAGTGCCGGAGAACTCTCTGACCGAGTGCCCTGCGATCCCTAAGAGGGTTGGGAGCACCACACTTCCTCCTCTACTACCTGCTGTATATGCAGTAATCCATAGCCTCCAATTTCTTGTGGTAAATATAATCCGTCCAAATCACTTTTTGGATGTAGAGCATGATGCATGTTCGTTAGTTTCCATATTTTTTGAGTCATACATACATATTTTTATTAGAGTCCTTAGACCAATTAAATAAAAATAATTACAGTTTCAACCTTTCCAGCATAAAAACATAACAGAATTACCACTTAGTTTAAAATCCATTTAACATCTTCCAATTTAAATCCATTTAAAACCCACAATTTAAAGCCATTTAAAATCTACACATGTACAATTTATCTACACTTTGATTTCTGGAATCTAAGTATCACCATGCAGAAACTTGCAACGTGATAGGTAATCTTAGGGTCTTTATCTGAGAGAAGAAACTGGAGTCTACTTTCTTCTGTACAACCTGGGATTTTTTTAATAAGTGGAAAAATAATCTGGTTATGTGCAATCTCATAGTGGGGACAGATAAAAAACATGTGTTGCATAGTTTCTACCACCCCTAGCGAACAGGAGCAAAGCCTTTCTGCATGAGGCATGTTCTTATATTTCCCTTTGAGGACGGCAGACGGAAGGGCAGAGCACCTTGCTAGTGTAAAAGCTCTTCTAAATCCTCTCACTTCTAAGAGTCTGCCGGTTCCATGGGGTTCTTAATGTAGGCCCTTAACAGCAGATTCTGTACACTAGCAAAATCAGCTTGGTGTTCTATATCCTCAATTCTTTGACTAATTTCCTTGCCTCATTTATTTAGTACGACAGCAGCACTTGTGGAGATAGACGGTTTTTCATCAAATGACTCTGGACAGACTTTACCCAGTTGGATTGGAAATTATCATAGAAAAACAAGGGCAGGAGGCCTTGGGAGTTGTTATGTCCCTTTAGCCATGAATATATAGACAGGATACAAACCCAGGCCTCGACTCTTAGGAGACCTATCTCCAATTGTATCCTTGCATTTGAGACACATCTGGGAACCTGAAGGATGGTTCTTAAAAATTTAGATTGTACTCTTTCTTGGGTTGCAAAATGTGAACTAGGTGGCCCCAAAAATGAACCATATAGCAGTTGTGCAAGCATCTTAGCCTTATAGAGTTTAAGAGCTGCAGGAACAAAGAATCCGTCCTGAGAGTGGTGAAACTTTGCTATACTAATTGCGGTCCTTTCTCCTTGATCAGCCACATATGATCACAACTATGCTGAAACCTTGAGTCTGTGGCTTGTAGAATTACCCCTAAATATTTAAAGTTATTAACTTGCTCAATACGGTGACCCTTAATTGACCAAAGCCTTGTCTTTGGTTTGTGCCCAACAGTTTCTAACAATAAACTGATAGTTTGTTGTTAGAAACTCAGTTTCGCAGTATAAGGAGAGTTTCTGCAAAGCCCTCCTTAGACCGACAGGAGTTCTAGAGAGGATCACTCTGTCATCTGTGTACAGTAATGTTGATATAAGCCTATTAGCAAGTGTGGGAGGGTGGAGGTCGGGGTTATTGAGCCAGCTAGGTAAGTTATTTATATAAAAAATAAATAAAGCTGGGGCTAATAAACAGCCTTGCTTGACTCCTCTATAAGTTTGGATGGGTTCTGTAAGATGTCCTTGTCTACTGCCTCTAACTCTTAAGTATGTTTTTTCGTATAAGGCGCTTATAAGACAGAGAAGTCTTCTATCTATGGAGGACTTTATCAGTTTATCCCAGAGTCTCATTCTAGATATGGAGTCAAATGCCGATTTAAAATCAACAAATGCTGCATAAAGGGAGGTTGTACCCTTAGAGGAAAATTTCTCAATAAGATGTTGAATAACTAAGCACTTATCTATTGTAGATCTCCCTGGCCTGAAACCTGCTTATTTTGCCACTATGACATTCTCTTGCTCAAGCCAAACCAAAAATTTATCCAGAAGGTGCTTTGCACAGAGTTTGCTTATGATGTTTAGCAAACTAATTGGCCTGTAGTTGGATGGGTCCTCCCTGTTGCCCTTCTTATAAAATGGGACTACAATGGCTGTTTTCCAGGATTTGGGTATATAGCCTGTAGTATCAATGTGCGTAAAAAGTGGGGCCAGAAAAGCGGCCCACCACTCCTTATTTTCTTTTAAGAATTCTGGTGGAATGCCATCTGGCCCAGGGGCTTTGGCATTTTTTAGTTGGTCTATATATGATTGAATTTCTCCTGGGGTTACAGCAGGCCATTTAGAAGTGCTTTCTATAATTGTTGGAGAGGAAGGTTGACTAGCATCCTAATACAGTTTTGCAAAAAAGGACACCCATTTATCTGCTGGTATACATGAGGATGTAGGGGATTTTTGTCCAAAGTATATACCTGAGATTAAACCCCAAAAGAGGGATGGGTTTTTATCTTTAACTGCTTCAATTAACTGTCCCCAGAGTTTTCTGGTATATTCTTTCTTAGTGCATTGTATCAGCAGTTTATATTCTTTTCTTTTTTTTGTATCAAGAGTTTTGAGAGGGCATCACTTCTGGCCTGACCTTCTGATCTTTGGTATTGCTGAAACTGCCAGTTTAATATTTATTTATTTTTGCTGATACACAGCTATGATCAAACCATGGTTTAGAGTGGTGATTCAATTCTTCTAATTCCTTTTGGGTCCAATCTGTTATTCCAGCTGGTATGTAATTACTAGAACTGCTGATGTGTTTATGGCTTTGATTGTATTTCCACTGTCTAGCAAGGAGAGACGATAGTCCCAGGATGTAAAAAAGGAATCAGTATTCTTATTCAAAGATAAGAGCCCAACGTGTTTCGACTAATATATTTTCAGCCTTCTTCAGGGGCACTAATATTGCACTTTTATTGACTAATCGGATAAAAAGGAGTGGAAAATTGTCCCTAAAAAAAATCCTCAGAGACATATTCAATAAAAGTGCAATATTAGTGCCCCTGAAGAAGGCTGAAAATATATTAGCCAAAACACTTTGGGCTCTTATCTTTGAATAAAAATACTGGTACCTTTTTTACATCCTGGGACTATCATCTCTCCTTGCTAGACAGCTTCAGCTACCAGTCCTTTTTGTTTTTGATTGTATTTCCACCATTAAATTTTAAGATTTTCCACAGTCTTTTGATGTATTCCCTTTCTGTCAGATCTTTAACTTTTGTGTGCAGGATGTAATATGCTTCTAGTATTCCAAGGTATGTATAATTTTCAGCACTTGATAGTGATTTTATAATATCACAATTTTTAAAACTCTATTCCAACTAATTTTTGGATCTTGTCACATTGTGAAGACAGAGCAGCACATTTGTCAATTCCAAAATAATAATAATAATAATAATAATAATAATAATAATAATAATAATAATAATAATAATAATAATAATAATAGTTGTTGTTGTTGTTGTTGTTGTTGTTGTTGTTGTTGTTGTTGTTAGTTTTATTTATATACCACATTTCTCCCAACAAGGGACCCAAAGCAGCTCACAACATTAACATTCACACAATTAAAAACATAAGTTAAATATTAAAAGACAAATTAAACAAAATATGATTTAAAATAAAATTAAAAGATTAAAACATGAAAACATGGAAAAGATTAAAATTATCTGCTAAAATGGGGTTCAGGGATTCAGTTCAGGGATTCAGGGATATTTATCTTCACTAAATATTCACACTGTCTTTAGCAGTGATTCTATCTCTGTGGAACTTTTTGCATATAGTTTTAGGTCATCCATAAATAACAGATGATTGATTTTTCCTGATTGCTCTGAAATATGGTAGCCCAATCTAGTTTTATTTAAAATTATTGACATGGGGAGTAGTGAGATGTTAAACAGCAGTGGTGACAAAGAATCCCCTTGAAATATTCCTCTCTTGATGCTAACTCCCCCCAATTTCTTATCCATAGGCCATTAAGGCAGTTTCCCATTTTTTTCACGTTTTTCTTGAGGAACTTCTGAAAATTTTTACTAACCCCCCCAAAAATTTTAGGCACATGTTTATCCAGCTGTGTGGCAATGAATCAAATGCCTCTTTATAATCTATCCAGGTCATATTGATTTGTTTTTCATCTTTTTGCATTCTGTAGTATCATTTTATCAATAAGCAATTGATCTTTCATGCCTCTTGAATTTTTAAGTTCTCTTCCTTTTCAGTTGGGTATAGGAAGTTTTCAATTAAATAATTATGTACTGATCTTGCAAGTACTCTTGTGAGAATCTTGAACATTGTTGGAAGACGTAATTGATCAATAATTGCTGGCTTCATTGCCCTTCCGATTATATTTTATTATCAGAAATGTGTGGCCTTTTGTCATCTAATTTCAAATTGTAGAATTTTGAAGTAAGTGATTAAGTTGCACTGCTATGTGCTGAAGGAGACATGTTAAATGCTTTAACCAATATCTTAGCAGCTCATCTGGACCAGCTGTACTCCAGTTTTTCACAGTCATTACTTGCCTCTTTCTCATTTCAGTTGTTATTACAATATCATCCATATGATTTTCCTTGAGTTTCTCACTTTCCCCAAAAAAATTTTAGAACATCATTGTCATGATCCCCACGTGGCCCCTGCTTGTTTCACCAAACTAAGAGCTCACGCTACATGTCCTTCAGCTGTCACCAGTTGATTACATCAACATTCTTTAATATTAATAATAGAGGTCCAGGCAATGTGTCATTTTTAAAAGAACCAAATAGAAATTGTTTATTGTTACAGATGATGATAATTCATGCAATGTTGTTAACTCTTAAACAAACATCCTCCTTTATCCACTCTCAGCCACCACTCTCCCGTCCAAAACTCCAAAACTCTCTCAACTCTCAATCTTCTCCATCTCCCTATCTAAACTCCCCCTTCTCCTGCTGAATCTCTTATATCTTGTGACACCGCCCCTCCAGCACTCCCATTGGTCTATGCAGTATTAGTAATAGGCATCCTTCAGTCTCGAAAGACTATGGTAACGTGCTCTGTATGGAGGACTTGGAACAGCGTCTAGTGTGGCTGAGAAGGCCAATTCGAGAGTGACAATCCCTTCCACACTGAAGACAAATACAATCTGTCCCCTGTCCAGCTCCCTGATTTTGCTGCTTCCGTGACTGCCTCTTTGCCTCGGTCTGCTGGACAAGGGTCTCTTCAAATTGGGAGTGGCCGTTATGCAACGCCTGCCTCCAGGCTGAATGCTCCGATGTCAGGGTTTCCCATCTGTTGAGGTCCATTCCTAAGGCCTTCAGATCCCGCTTGCAGATGTCCTTGTATCGCAGCTGTGGTCTCCCTCTGGGGTGATTTCCCTCCACTAATTCTCCATACAGGAGATCTTTTGGAATCCGACCATCAGCCATTCTCACAACATGCCCAAGCCAACGTAGACATCGCTGTTTCAGTAATGTATACATGCTAAAAATTCCAGCTCGTTCTAAGACTACTCTGTTTGGAACTTTGTCCTGCCAGGTGATACCAAAAATGCGTCGGAGGCAACGCATGTGGAAGGTGTTCAGCTTCCTCTCCTGCCCTGCACAAAGGGTCCAGGACTCACTGCAGTACAGGAGTGTGCTCAGGACACAGGCTCTATAGACCTGGATCTTGGTATACGCTGTCAGCTTCTTATTGAGCCATACACTCTTTGTGAGTCTAGAGAACATGGTAGCTGCTTTGCCAATGCGCTTATCCAGCTCGACATCTAGAGAGAGAGTGTCAGAGATCGTTGAGCCAAGGTACACAAAGTCATGAACAACCTCGAATTCTTGTGTGGAGATGGTAATAGAGGGAGGTGAGTCCACGCCCTGGCCCATGACTTGTGTTTTCTTCAGGCTGATTGTTAGTCCAAAGTCTTGGCAGGCCTTGCTAAAATGATTCATGAGTTGTTGGAGGTCTTCAGCAGAGTGGGCAACAATGGCTGCATCATCGGCGAAGAGGAAGTCCCACATGCATTTCAGCTGGACTTTGGTCTTCGCTCTCAATCTAGAGAGATTAAAGAGCTTTCCGTCTGATCTAGTCCGGAGATAGACACCTTCTGTTGCAGTTCCAAAGGCGTGCTTCAGCATGACAGCAAAAAAGATCCCAAAAAGGGTTGGTGCGAGGACACAGCCCTGTTTCACTCCGCTTCGGATGTCAAAGGGATCTGATGTTGAACCATCAAAAACTACAGTGCCCTTCATTCCCTCATGGCCAAGGACCTGATGATGTTAAGAAGTCGAGGTGGACATCCAATCTTGGGAAGTATTTTAAAAAGGCCATCCCTGCTAACCAAATCAAAGGCCTTTGTGAGATCTATGAAGGCCACAAAGAGTGGCTGTTGTTGTTCCCTGCATTTCTCCTGTAACTGTCTGAGGGAGAATACCATGTCAGTGGTGGATCTATTAGCTCGAAATCCACACTGTGATTCTGGATAGACTCTCTCTGCAAGCACCTGGAGCCTCTTCAGCACAACACGGGCAAGCAGCTTCCCTACAACGCTGAGAAGAGAGATGCCACGGTAGTTATTGCAGTCGCCCCGGTCTCCTTTGTTCTTGTACAATGTGACGATGTTTGCATCCTTCATGTCCTGTGGTACTCCACCTTCCCTCCAGCAAAGACAAAAGATTTCATACAGCTCGGTAGTGATGGTCTCTTTACAGCACTTCAGCACTTCAACAGGGATGTTATCCTTTCCAGGTGCCTTGCCGGAGGCGAGGGAATCCAGGGCCGCTTTTACTTCTGCTAAGGTTGGTTCACTGTCCAACTCTTCCAAGACAGGCAGGCACTCAATGTTATTTAATGCTTCTTCGGTTACTACATTCTCTCTGGAATATAGCTCAGAGTAGTGCTGCACCCAGCAGTCCATCTGCTGTGCTCGGTCCTGGATGATCACGCCTGTAGCAGACTTCAAGGGAGCAGATTTCTTCTGTATTGGACCTAAAGCCTGCCTGATACCGTCATACATTCCTTTGATGTTACCTGTGTCGGCTGCTATCTGTATCTGAGAGCAGAGCTGAAGCCAATAATCGTTGGAACATCTCCTGGCAGCCTGTTGGACTTGGCTACAAGCAGCTCGAAGAGCTTGCAAGTTGTACTCGCTAGGACAGGCTTTGTATGCTGCTAGAGCTCTCCTCTTATCCTCGATGGCTGGCATCAGCTCCTCCGAATGGGCTTCGAACCAGTCGGCCGTCTTTTTGGTCTTCTTGCCAAATGTGGACAAGGCGGTGTTATACACAGCGTTCTTTAAATGTTCCCATCGTTCAGGTGCATTTGCATCAGCCGGGGCTGGAAGGGTTTCCTCAAGCGCTTGGGCAAATTCCTCCACTTTTCTTTGATCGCGAGTCTTGCTGATGTCAATACGTGGTCTTTCTTCCTTTTTCGTGTGATATAATCTCTTTGTTCACAGTTTTACTCTACTACACACCAGGGAGTGATCAGTATCGCAATCAGCACTCTGGTAGCTGCGTGTGATCGTAATACTAGGAAGGCTAGAACGTCTAGTGAGGATCAAATCGAGCTGATGCCAATGCTTCGATCTTGGATGTCTCCAGGAAACTCTGTGTTGAGGCTTTGTATTAAAGAATGTGTTGCTGACACAAAGACCATAATAACAGCAAAACTCCAGCAAGCGTTGGCCATTTTCGTTCATCTTTCCAATGCCAAAACGGCCTAGACAAGTGGGTCAAGAATTGTGATCAGCACCAACTCTAGCGTTAAAGTCTCCGAGAATGAACAGTGCCTCTCTTTCAGGGACTTTTTTGATAGTAGCTGCCAGATCGTCGTAGAATTTGTCTTTCACTTCTGTAGTGGATGACAGTGTTGGTACATATGCACTAATGAGGGTGACCGGTACCGCTGATGAGTGGAGCTGCAGAGACAGGATTCTTTCACTCCCCACAGTAGGTGGAACAATGGATCTCAGCAGAGTATTTCTGACTGCAAAGCCAACACCATATTCTCTGGTCTCATTCAATGGTTTTCCCTGCCAGAAGAATGAGAAGTGTTTTTCTTTGACAGATCCCGAGTCTGGCAATCTCGTCTCTTGCAGGGCAACAATGTCCATCTGCAGTCTACTCAGTTCCATGTTGATGACAGCTGTCTTGCGCACATCGTCTATTTCCTGCAGGTCGTCAGAAAAGCTGTGGTCAGAAAAGCCAGGGGTCATTGTCCGTACATTCCAGGTGCCCAGCTTTAGGGCAGAAGTTCTCTTATGATTGTTGCATGGTGCAGGGTTATCGATCTGCTTGTCGGCTTTCACCCTAAACCCCACGCACCCCGTGAGGTTAACAGACCATGGCGAGGTAGCACCTTACTGGCTGGGGGCTGCCCAGCTTAAGGCGGGCGGTATCTACCTACTGAGGTGCAATGACCTCTCCCACCGACAGAAGTAGCCCCTGGCGTCATGCTCTATGCCAATTGAGCAAAGACTTATAACCGGTAACTGCTACTTCCCGTGTTGTTTCGACGCTGGTCTATGCAGATATCACATTAATATTCATGACCTGGTCAGATGCCACAATCATATTTACATGGGCCTAAGTTTTTTGCTCTGCATTTTCTCTTAGTGGTTTATAGAATAATTGTTGGTTATTTTGAAATTGCATGTTTTTCCCATATTGTTTTAAGAGCTGTCACACCTTTCAGTTTTCTTCGCTGTGGGTGTTACCTGTTGTTTTAATTATTCTGTTATTTCTACAATTGTTTTCCTTTCTGGGTCATATCTTTTGCATAGGCTGGCTTTTACTTTTTCATTTTTAAGTTTTAAATCTTTTTTAAATCTTTCAAATGTTTTAAATTGCTAATGTCTAAATGTAATTGGTTTTTTGGTTTTTTTCCAGCTGAATTTTCCATTTTGGAGTGCCAGGGGTTTTCTGGGTGTTTTGCAGCTTATTATGGTACCTATGTTATACATGAACTGGTTTATTTCCTTTAGCATACTTCTTGGGATTGTTCTTCTTCTTATATTACATCTGTCAGAAGATCTTTTACTGGCTTACTTTGTAATTGGTGCAAAATGGGGAGCCTTTGTCTTCCTGTGTTCTGGCTAATATGGGTTACTATTTTTTCCCTCAGAGATGTCTGCCGTTCTGTCAACTCTTAATTTCTGGGTTGTTCCATAACTTGTTCTTCTACTGAGACATTCTCTTCCACTGTTGCATCTACCTCTACCCTTCATTTGTCTTCCATACTATGGTCATTGTTCAGTGTTGATTTAGTTTTTTTAGTTTTTTTGCCAGCTTTTCTAGTTCTTGCAATTCTAGTTCTGAAAACACTTTGCCCCCCCACCCTGGAATAAAAAGGCCAGATACAGGTGATGGGTTAAACTGGGGACACTTTATTGAGCTGGTAATGATACCAAGTGCTATTCCTCATTAGGGCCCTGCGGTAGTGTGGGATCAGGTTTGAGACCGAAGGTCTCACAGGACCCCATCTCCAACCATATATGGGTGACTCCCATGCCCTATTGTCATGTGGTCCCTCAGATAGCATGACGCTGGCTGGCACCTGATGCGACCACCCACTGGGCCTGTAAGCCCCCTCTCATTGGTGACCCCAGGCCTGGGGAGGGCCCCAGCATATCCTCCCCCTGGCACTGTAACCTCACAATAACCTATCTGACCTCCCACACTGTGAGGTCAAATAGGTTATTACCTCCCATGTACTCCCTGGGCACTCACCAATCCTTGTTCTTTCTGCACTACCCACCACCAGAATGGTATTAGCCTAGCTACGTACCATTTTCCCCAACAAGCCAAGCAGCTCAGCATGCAGGCCTTTCTGTAGGTCTCTCAAAAATATTTCCAGGCTTCCAGCTTGATGCTGCAATGAGACAGCAACAGGAGGACGGAGCACCATCCCCTGGGCTGAATTCCTACCTGTTTGGGACCCCCCAGGGGGTTAAAACCACCCCAAAGAGGTGGTAAAATGGGGGAGAAGCCTGTTGATCATGGGGGGGATGGTGGTTACCCCTGTTTGATCCGGGAAACTCCTCAATCAACCAGCAGGCAGAAACAAGCAGTTGGAAAGCTTGCTTGCAAGTCGTTGGCAGCCAGCAATTGAGAAGCGATAAACCAGCTTAATTAACATTGTCTGTTATCATTGGGTGAGAAATATTTTATAATTATATGGCTTTATGACTATCACTGGATGAAACAATTTCCTATAACAGAAATAGCGTCTCTCAGCCTCAACGATCACGGAGCAGTGGTGGATCTGGAAAGAGGAAGAGATGCAAAGAGACACAAAGAAAAAAAACTGGACACTAATTAGACATTTAATTATACTTCAAGGAAGGAAGCTGGGTATTTTTTGGCATTAGAAACTTTAGAAATCTCTCTCTTATTAGCTAATAACCCTGGAGTTATACAAGTTATGTTTTGACTACAACTATCTACAGCGTTGGCAAAAAGCCCAGAACTGGTGAGCAAGTGACCTTCAGCCTTCACGTCTGAGACTGGATTTTAAGTTTAACCCTAAAGATAACCAATCTGCTGAAATGGACTCATGGAAGCAAGTATTGATGGAATTGGACTGATTACTACTAAGCAACTTGACAATGTTTACTTGGAATACAATTGTTTGATATCTGGGATATAATGCTACAACAAGAGAATTTTTGGGATGAAATAAAATCCACCCTTCAAGCAATCTTAGAAACACTGAGTGCCCACAATGAAGAAGCAAAATTATTCAACCAGCAACTAAAGAAGGACTATAGTCAACAAGAGACAGGGAATAATGAACAAGGAAAAGAGAGGGTGGTGGATGATGTATGCCAATCAAAGGAGGGGCTGGAGGGAAGTAGAGGAGAACTTTTAGGAGATCTAATTTCAGCCATGGAGCTGAGGAGAATTTTAGGTGTGCTAAGGGAAGATAATGGAAGAGAACCAGCAGATTTAGTTAAAAATAACCTGGAAGATCTATTGGAGATAGATCAAGTGCAAAAAATGATCACAGATGGTACTAGGGACGACAGAAACTTTAGAGAGATAGCAATGAGAATTGGGAAAAGACAAATAAGGGAAGGAGTCACTTAGAAAGATGCAAAGGGAAAAAAACATTAAGATGGTCTTCAACATTGAAATATGTATACACCTAACTTCTGGAATTGTAAGGAGACATATCTTATATATTAGAAAAGGGAATCATACTGAAATAAGGGATCACTAATCAGAGCCAGAGTCAGAGTCAAACCGCAGAAGCCTCTGTGCTGCAAGGTCAGAAGACCAGCAGTCATAAGATCGAATCAATGCGATGGAGTGAGCTCCCGTCGCTTGTCCCAGCTCCTGCCAACCAAGCAGTTCAAAAGCATGCAAATGCGAGTAGATAAATAGGTACCACCTTGGTGGGAAGGTAACGGCATTCTGTGTCTAGTCGCGCTGGCCACATGACCAAGGAAACTGTCTTCGGACAAACGCTGGCTCTATGGCTTGGAAACGGGGATGAGCACCGCGCCCTAGAGTCGGACACGACTGGACTAAATGTCAAGGGGAACCTTTACCTAATCAGAGTCAAGACATAACAGGGTGGTTTTTAAGGTAAATTGAAGCGAGATATAAGAGGTAAAACAAATAGTACTTAATTAACATATATTGGATATGATATTGATATAGACATGACAGAAAATGTGGAGATAGAAATGGATAAAATCATTTAGTATGTGTTAAGAATCTATTTATTGGATCATTGATTAAAAAAAATATAAACTTGGTTGGTTAAATTGCCTGAAAATTATATAGATTTGAAACCAGAATTGCTGATTTCGTCAGGCTTTTTGAGAAGAAGGAACATTTTTGTCACAGACTTACTTTAATTTTTTTTGACTTTTTATTTTTTTATTTTAACTACAACATAAACATAAACATAAAATACATAAACCAAAATACAAATTAACTGTGTTCCCCTCCACCATAGACTCTTGCAATAATCTTCTTCCTCCATCTATATTCTTCTTCTTCTTTTATTGTCCTCTTCTCCAGAACTGCATTGATTCTTGATTTGGAGCTTTCCCTTTTCCTCTTGTTAACACATATTCCAAAAATCTGCCCCATATGTCATAAAAATTATTCTTTTTCATCTCTCCTTTCTTAACCTTTAAGTTACAAGTTAACTTATCATTCATACCTATATTCCATATTTCATTATACCATTCTTCCATTCGAAATTCAGACTTTGATTTCCAACGCCTAAATTTTGTGATATAAACATAAAGTCTATTCTTGAATAACTATTATGTACAGAATAATAATACATAAACCTTCTTTCATCCCCCTTCAGTTCTCTCCATATATCTTTTAAATCTGTAGTTTTCAATATCTTGCTCAAGAGGGTACTTCTTTTATTCAACTCATCTTTTTTACATACAAATTTATCCTTTACCTTATCCAAAACCATGTTAAAATCTCCTGCCATAATCACATATCCCTTTCTAACCTTCTCCATCTCTTTAATCACAGTTTTATAAAATTCTCCTTGATTCATATTCAGTGCATAAACATTTACTAATGTATAATCTTTTCCCCCCATTTGACCCTGTATTATCAAATATCTACCATTACTATCTTTTACTACTTCTTTTAGCACAAATTCACAATGTTTAGATATCAATATCACTACACCTTTGGATTTGGAAGTCCCAAATCCTTTTTCATAAATGTGTATATTTTGTCGTTTCAGTTCATTAACTCCATCCTTTGATTGATGAGTCTCTTGTAGATAAATAACGTCAACCTTATTTTTCTTCAGTAATGATTCTATTCTCTTTCACTTTGTTACAGACCCTAGGCCATTCTATATTCTGTCCTTTATTCGGTCCCGTTGTGCATCCCACAAAACAAAAGCAAAAACAAAAACACCCCCAAAAAACAAATTCCCATTGATCCCTATCTAATCTCCTATCCCTAACTTCCCTCTCTACATATAATCTCTTTTCCTCCCTCCCACTTCCCCGCACCTCACTAAGGTTTGACGCAAGCTCCGGGAGGGAGGGAGATGCCACCCACACCGGATTGGGCCCCAGCCAAATCCTCATTCCTATTTCACCCTACTCTATTTTTTTCTTTAATACCTTCCCTTCTTTCATTTGACATGTTTGTTTCCTCTCACTTCTCCAACCCCCAAAAAGAAGCAAAATAAACAATCAAAATGAAAACAAAACAAAAACACAAAAGAAAAAAAATGGAAGGAAAAGGACAGTGTAAAAAAACCCCCTAAAATAAAAAAAATAAAAAAGGGGGGAAAGGGACAGTATTTTTTTTAAAAAAAGGGGGGAGGGGAGGAGTCTTCAAACATCCAATGATTTTTCTCAGTCCAAATATCTTCTCATTCATATTTCCACTCCTTGCAGGCCTACTTGCTTGCACCTTGGTTGCCTTGATCATCTTGATCTTCTTGCCATAGGCCCCACGCAATCAACAAATCCTTGCCTTCTTTGAAAGAGGAGATTTTGAAAGGACTCCATCCTTCCATATTTTTAAAAAGACAGGATGACCCCAATTGTATCTCCGACCATTCTTGATTAGAATTGATGTAATGGGTTTCATCGTTTTTCTCCACTGTATAGCTTCATTGCTTAAATCCTGATAGATCTGAACTGGATTTAACCTATAAACCAACAGTTCTGGTTTTTCTTCAGTGACCTTGAGAAATTGCTCTTTTTTGACATAGTTGAAAAATGTCAATATTATAAGTCTTGATCTCTTGCTTCTGGGGTTCCCAACAAAATGAATTCTCTCTATATCTTCTTCAGCCAGATGTTGGGAGTTTATAATTTTTATTTATTTATTTATTTATTTCATTTATACCCCGCCTATCTGGTCAATTATGACCACTCTAGGCGGCTTACAACACACGCTAAAAACAATAAACAAAAACATACACATAACATAACATAATTTTCCCAAAGATGGCAAGAAACAGAGTGTATTATAGTGAAAAAAGAAAGAAAAAAAATAATAGGAGTTAACTGGAAAGGGGGAAGGCCTGCCTAAACATCCATGTTTTCAGTTGTTTCTTGAAAATACCCAGCGAGGGAGCTGCGCGAATCTCAGGAGGTAAGCTGTTCCAGAGGCGAGGAGCCACCGCCGAGAAGGCCCGGCTTCTTGTTTTTTCCTTCCGGGCCTCCCTCGGCGTCAGGCTCCTCAACCTCACCTCCTGACTCGCGCAAGTAACACGGGTAGAACTGGGTGGGAGTAAGCGTTCCGACAAGTATCGAGGCCCTAAACCGTTTAGGGCTTTAAACGTAAGCATCAAAACTTTGAAGTCAACGCGGAACCGAATGGGCAGCCAATGCAACGCGGCCAGGGTAGGGGAGATGTGATGGTGTCTTCTCACTCCACTTAGGAGTCTGGCCGCTGCATTCTGCACCACTTGGAGTTTCCGCGTCAGCCTCAAAGGTAGCCCCATGTAGAGCGTGTTACAGTGGTCTAATCTTGAGATTACGAGCGCATGGACCAAGGTGGGGAGCGCCCCCACATCGAGATAGGGTCGCAGCCGGGCTATCCGCCAGAGGTGAAAAAAGGCGGTGCGGACCACCGACGCCACCTGAGTCTCCATGGAGAGCGCCGGGTCCAGATGGATCCCCAGACTGTGAACCCCACTCTTTGCAGCCAGGGCCACCCCCCCAAATGAGAGGGAGTCACCCAAGCTGCCAACAGTGGGGGCACCCACCCTCAAGACCTCCGTCTTGTCCGGGTTCAGCCTCAGCCCATTCTCCTGCATCCATTCCAGTACAGTCCCCAGGCAGCGCTGAAGGGACAGGACGGCATCACCTGCAGTTGGTGAAAAGGAGATGTAGAGCTGGGTGTCATCCGCATACTGATGACACGATGCCCCACATCCCCTGATGACCCCACCCAGCAGCCTCATGAAGATATTGAACAGCATTGGGGAGATAATCGACCCCTGTGGAACCCCACAATTGAGACTCCATGGGGCCGAGACATTCTCCCCAAGCTGTACTGTCTGGGGACGGTCCTCCAAGAAGGAACGGAGCCAGGCAAGCGCCAAGCCACCAATTCCCAGATCGGAGAGCCTCCCCAGGAGGATACCGTGGTCGACGGTATCAAAGGCCGCCGAGATGTCGAGAAGGACTAACAGAGAGATTTTTCCCCTGTCAGCCTCCCTCAATAGGTCATCATACAGGGCGACCAATACCGTCTCTGTTCCGTGGCGCGGCCTGAAGCCTGACTGAAACGGATCCAGGGCATCCGCTTCTTCCAAGAGAGCTTGAAGCTGGTCGGCCACCACCCTCTCCACCACTTTGCTCATGAAAGAAACATTGGCGACGGGCCTATAATTGCCAATTTCATCCGCCGCCAAACTAGGTTTCTTTCTTATGGGCCTAATGAGTGTTTCCTTGAGGGCAGAAGGAAACCTGCCCTCAAGGAAAGACCCATTTATTATTACAGTGGCCCATTCTGTTGTTATCGGCCTGGCTGCTTTGATTAGCCAGGCCGGGCAAGGGTCAAGGGAGGAGGTGGTGGCTCGACAGCGATCAAGGACCCTGGCCACAGAATCAGGCGTGACAGGCTGAAAGGTGTCAAGAGTTACTGGGCAAGACGGAGCGCTGGACATCTCTGCTCGACTCACTGTGTTCAAAAAAGGAGAGAGGTCCCGGCGGATGGCCTCCACTTTAGATTTTAAAAAGGCTGCAAACTGGTCAGGTGAGAAACTAGGGGGAGGCCTATCACCCGGACCAGTTCCGGATAGGTCGCGCACTATACGGAATAACTCCGCCTGCTGGTTGGTCGCTTTGCTTATCCGGTTAGCAAAGTAAGTTCGACAAGCAGCCTTTACCTTAGACAGGTAAAGGTTAGTTGCAACCCTGACAGCTATCCAATTATAATTCGTCGGGTTCTTCCTCCACCTACGCTCTAGCCTTCTCCTATGTCGCTTCAGCCCTCGGAGCTCCTGGTTATACCAGGGCGCCGGGCGGGTTCTGCGACGGAGAGGGCTTTTAGGCGCAATCATGTCTACGGCCCTGGCGGCAGCCGTGGACCAGCTGTCAACCAGAGCATCGATAGGAGCGCTAGCCAGGTCAGCCGTAACACCTCTCATGGCATCCTGGAATCCAACCGGATCCAGTAGCCTTCGAGGGCGGACCATAGAAATGGGTCCCTGCTCCCTGCGAGGGGGGAGAGCCACGGAGACATTACATTTTACCAGATGGTGATCTGACCATGACAAAGGGAGCGACACAATGTCGGTCACCACCAGACCACACTCGCTCCAATTAGTGGAAAAGACCAGGTCCAACGTATGGCCACCCACGTGTGTGGGGACGTTGACATGTTGGGACATGTTCAAGGAAGCCATGGTTTCCAGGAACTCAAGAGCTGGTCCAGTAACCTCTGCCTCCGCATGCACATTGAAATCGCCCAAGACCAAGAGCCTTGGGGATCCCAACAATGCCACGGAGACAAAGTCGGCCAGCACCGGAAGGGAAGTGGCTGGGTTACAGGGAGCGCGATAACACAGCAAAATCCCAATTCCATCCCTAGTCTCAATCGACATGTGGAGTGCCTCTAGACCTGGCTTCACCACAAAGGAGTGCCTAGTAACCTGTAAGCTGGATTTATAAACAATGGCTACTCCCCCCCCGCCACTCCAGTCTACCCTGGTGCTGGACAGCATAACCAGGTGGACAGATGAGGGCCAGGGGAGGACCCCCCTCCCCACCGATCCACGTCTCGGTTATGCATGCCAGGTCTGCATCCTCCTCCAGGATAAGATCGTAAATCACCTGGGATTTATTAGACACAGACCTGGCATTCAACAACAACAAGGATTGTTCCAAGGAGTGGAAGGCTGGCTGGGCTGGCTACCTCGATACTGAGGGTTGGTCACAGTCTCAGAACAATGAACAGCCTTCACGCATCTGTTCATTGATCTTCTAACACGAGTAGGGACTGTGCCAACGCCATATCTCCCACTACCCGTGATCACTGGGATGTTAAAAGGCCCCTCGCTGGGGGGGCAGGCCTTCCAATCCATATCAGGGAGAGGGAGGGGGAAAGAGAGCAAAAGAAAAAGAAAGAAAGAGGAAAAGAAAAAGAAAAAGAAATCAAATTACAAAGAAATACAAAATTCAAAATACCAAAATTAACAGAAAACAGTGCAGTCAAATTATATAAATTAATTAATATACATATAATAAAAATACATAGCCCAATTGTAATCTAAAACTTAATACCAATTAAATTAAAAAGAAAATTATACATTAAAAGGAAAAAAGAAAGAGGGAAAAGAAAAAACAGCTATAAAGATCCCACGGTGATTATCCCCCACATATATTTCTGAACTGTCCTCCTTTACTATATAATCTTGTCCTTTTTTATGTTAATCATCCTGGTGGTATTAATGGCAGCGCTGGTATGCGAGTCTTGATGCAAGAAGAGGACTCCCAGATCTTAATGGCGGCTACAGCATTCACAAAGAGACTCACAAACAGGATCAAAGTCACTACAGACCAAGCTGGAAAGAAGCATGCCATTCTCCAACCTAGTGAGCTGGCTGGGATAGCTTCGTCGTTAAGGCACCAAAAACAGCTTGAGGAGAGGGAAGCTGAAGAAAGGGTTACCCTCCGGTTGTCAAACATGGCGCAGCGTTCCAACGCTCCTCGCAGGCACCCCTCGGCAGCCACAGCTTGCAGGCACACAATCCAGACCCACTGCAGCAGTCTCCAGCTCCCAATTTGCAGGTCCTCCACTAAAATACCTCCAGATGGAAACAGGGTTAAATCGGAGTCTCCGCAAAGGTGCCTCCCGATGGAAATGAAGTTGAAGTAGTCAAGCAGACATACAACTTATTAATATTGCCATTGTTTATTTATATTGTTTGCCCTGCCCATCTTAACCTCTTGAATGTGATTAATATAACAAATTAATATTGCAGATGAGTGCTTGGAAAAGACTGATTCTTATGTGTCATTTCCCAGCACTTTACCCACCACTTCTGAAGCAATGGGTAAAGTAAAAGAGGCACTAAAAATCTAAGAATCTGAAAAGTCAAACTACTTAAAAATCATCAGGATCATATCACACTGTACTACAATGACCAAAATCCTGTTGTGCAATTTACACTTGCAGAAGTAGGTGATGTCAAGGGCAGAATGAGATTTCAATATTTAAAGCCTTCCGCCTTCTATCCTATTGCTTGGCCAACTTGCAAGTAATCTCTTTCACTGTGTGGAAGCTGTAGGAGTGTTTGGATGAAAGGAGGAAGTATTTAATCATGTGAAAGAGCCAAAAAAAGATTAATATGACAGAATAATGTAGATATCATATGAATCAATCCCTTTTTGATGAGCATAATAATAGATCTATATTATGTGAACCCATACCCTTAACTATGTGCCACAGAAGCATATCAAATTAATTAAAGCTGCAGTCCTATGACTGGGTATAAGCCCCACTGATTTAAGTGGGAAATACCTCTGGGTATACATGCATGAGATAGCACTGCAAATTAATTAAATGATGGAAGACTCCTGGGCAAGAAAATCATAGTGTCTAGAAAGGTAAACAGTAAATACTGTTATATGTATTTGATTCTTCATATTAATGTGTGATATTGTGTTTCTGTGTCCATGATTCAAAATTCCAGGAAATGACTCAATATTACTACACAATATTGTGCCCATATTGCCAGTAATAAAAAGGATGCCAGGTTTTGCATAGCAAAGGGCAGTCTGAATAATGACAGCACCCATGGCAACCATCAAATTGATCTACAGGATACTTTGTGTGCTTATTATCATTCACAAAGAGGCAGCAAGCAAGGGAAAAATCCCAGAAGCTGATTCCTTTCTTTTAATAGTTAGTCACTTTTCACCCAAACACAATTGTTATGGATGTTTTTTTGACAAATGTGAATGGTGCTTGGAGTTTGCAAACATTGTCACTGGAAAGCAAGGGCAAAATCATCCATAATATATGAAAGACAGTACAGTGAACCAGGGACAAACACCAGCTAATTTGAAATGTGTTGTTGGAGGAGACCCTTATTAATATCACAGAGACCTAGGACTACTCTATTTGGAACTTTGTCCTGCCAGGTGATACCAAAAATGTGTCGGAGACAACGCATATGGAACGTGTTCAGCTTCCTCTCCTGCCATGCACAAAGGATCCAGGACTCACTGCAGTACAGGAGTGTGCTCAGGACACAGGCTCTATAGACCTGGATCTTGGTATATGCCGTCAGCTTCTTATTAAGCCATACTCTCTTTGTGAGTCTAGAGAACATAGTAGCTGCTTTGCCAATGCTTTTATCCAGTTCGACATCTAGGGAGAGAGTGTCAGAGATCGTTGAGCCAAGGTACACAAAGTCATGAACAATCTCCAATTCTTGTGTGGAGATTGTAATAGAGGGAGGTGAGTCCATGCCCTGGCCCATGACTTGTGTTTTCTTCAGGCTAATTGTTAATCCAAAGTCTTGGCAGACCTCCAACAACTCATGATCCAACTTTCAGGATCGGACTCTCCTCAACACACTCTCCGAAAACATCGGGAGAAACGGAAGCACACTGGCCTCTCAATGGCTGATGCACCAGCCAGCCAGGCCTTGGCCCATTCTAGCCCTGCATCAGCGTGGGCGATTGAGGTCCAACTTTCAGGATTGGGCTCTCCTCGGCACTCTCCCCGAGGGCATCAGGAGGAACGGAGGCACACTGGCCTCTCGGTGGCTGGTGCACCAGCCAGCCAGGCCTCGGCCCATTCTGGCCCTGCATCAGGGTGGGCGATTGAGGTCCAACTTTAGGGATTGGACTCTCCTCAACACTCTCCCCGAAAAAACATCGGGAGAAACGGAAGCACACTGGCCTCTCAATGGCTGATACACCATCCAGCCAGGCCTTGGCCCATTCTAGCCCAGCATCAGGGCGGGCGATTGAAATCCAACTTTCAGGATCGGACTCTCCTCAACACTCTCCCTGTAAACATCGGGAGAAATGGAAGTATATTTCTCCTCCTCGATATATGCCTCCATACGGAGAGTACTACCAGTATACCAATTTCCCACGGTACCATCATTTTGACATGGAGGAAGTTGTCCCGTATTGCGATCTATATGACATGGAAGCATACCAAGGACATTCATATTATCAAGAACCGAAGTGTGTGTGATACGCACTACCTTACCAACAAGGATATCCTCAATCATTTCAACAACAATCGTATCAGAGATTCCAGCCATATCGACAATTCAGATCACAACCAGTTGACAGGTCCTTTCAAGGTCCACCACCATTGACATCATCCTTTTGGAATCTAAATCAGTCCCATCGATGCCAGCCTTTTTGAAAACCCCAGATAAAGGGGAGAATGGTTTGTTGTGATCGGTCTACAGGATGCTTACTTCTATATTTCGATCCATCAAAAATTTCTCAGATTCGAATTCGACAACATTGTGTACCAATTCTGATCCCTACCATTTGGACTTTCCACGATGCCGAGGACTTTCACGAAGTGCATGGCACCAGTCGCAGCGCATCTCCACCTTCAGGGTTTAAACATCTACCCATACATAGACAACTGGCTGATAGTTGCGACGTTGTACCAAAACACCATGAAAGCTACAACCATCACGTTCAACACACTTCAGAACCTCGGACTCAAAGTAAACTATAAAAAATCTCATCTCGAACCAGCACAGACAGTCACCTACATCGGAGCCCTCTTCGACTCCATGCAAACCAGGTCCTTCATCCCCCTGGAACGAGTTATAAGGTTAAAGAAGGAAATTTGCCCCTTTCGATCTCAAACTTCCATTCCAGCCCATCATGTTCAACACCTCCTCAGGCTCATGGCGTCCACAACATTGGTAATCCAGCATGCCCGACTCAAAATGAGGTCGCTCCAATTGTGGTACCTGCCACTATTCAACCCGGTGATAGACCACCCATCCATGAAATTGACTGTGACACCAGAGTTAGCCAATCAACTCACTTGGTGGACATCGATGTCGAACCTCCGTGTCGGATGACCATTCCTGCTCTTCCATCCGATGGTGCAGGTCACCACCGACGCCAGCCCATCTGGCTGGGGAGCACATTGTCTTCATCACAAAATTCATGGCCTATGGACGAGACAAGAACAATCACTTCACATCAACCATCTCGAGCTCTTAACGATCATCAGAGCTTTCCATGCCTTTCTTCCAATCATCGAGGGTCGAGTGGTGCAACTGGCAACAGACAATACAACTGCCCTATATTATGTAAACAAACAGGGAGGAACACATTCATTATCCCTCCTGTACCTAGCCATCGACCTGTGGGAATGGTGTTACCAACATCACATCTTCACTATTGCAGTACATATTTCCACGGATGACAATTACATAGCAGATCATCTCAGCCATATGACATCGAGGACTCACGAGTGGTTCCTCAAGGATACCATTTTTGATCAACTCTGTCGCCGTTGGAGAGTAGCTACCATCGATGTCTTTGCTTCAAGTGCGAATGCCAAATGCGGTGTCTATTGCTCTCGAGCTGGAGCAGACGAGAACTCCATCGGGGACGCGTTCATGACGGATTCAAACAGGGAATTACTTTATCTATGCCCACCAATACCACTCATACAACAGACAATTATCCGCCTCCGACACTTTCAATCGAATGCGATCCTGTTCGCTCCCTGGTGGCCGAGGCAACCGTGGTTCACTCACCTCAGGTCGAGGTCGATGGACTTGTTTAGACTCTCTCTGGTTCCCGACCTCCTAACTCAGAATGACGGGATGGTCTACCATCCAGACCTTCCATCGTTGAACTTGACAGCTTGGAGGATACTCCCGCCTTGAACCGCATCTTGGATCGAGCGCAAATACCATCAACTCAGCTTCTATATGCAAATAAGTGGAAAGCTTTCCTTAATTATACAGAAATAAATAACTTTCCTGCAATACCTGTTTCCTTGAAGACACTACAGTGGACCCTCGACTTACGGATTTAATCCGTATTGGAATGGTGGCCACAGGTCGAAAAGTCCATAGGTCGAGGGTCCATTTCCCATAGGAATGTATTGAAAACCCATTAATCCATAACCGGCTGAAGAAAAAATACCCCCCACCAAAAAAAGAAAATAAAGGCAAAAAGCAGCACCTTACCGGTCCGAAGGGGTCCCTCGCCGCCGCCATCGCCGCTGCCAAAGCCCTCCGAGGGCTTCCCCACCACAGCCGGAGGCCTCCGAGGGCTTCCCCGCCGCTGCCTCCGAGGGCTTCCCCTGCCGCCGTCGCAGCTGCCGAAGCCCTCCAAGGGCTTTCCCACCGCTGCCGAAGCCCTCTCTGCTGCCATGGGAGGCCTCTGGGAGGTTGGCCGCCGCCGCCGGCGGCAGCTTTCCCAGGGTACACCGGGCCTACCAGGGGAGGGCTTACACTGGTAGGCCCAGTCTACCGCCCAGGAAAGCCTGGTAGACCGGGCCTACCAGGGGAAGCCCTCCCCTGGTAGGCCCAGTGTACCCTGGGAAAGCCGCTGGTGACGGACAACCTCCGGAGGTCTTCCATGGCGGCAGAGAAGTCTTGGAAGGCCTCCAGAGGTCCCCCTCGCCACCGATCGTGCCTCCAGAGAAGCTCCGGAGGCACGATTGGTGGCAAGGGGGACCTCCGGAGGCCTTCCAGGGCTTCTCCGCCACCATGGGAGGCCTCCGGAGGTCCCCCCTCACCGCCGATCGTGCCTCTGGAGCTCCAGAGGCATGATCGGCGGCAAGGGGGGACCTCCAAGAGGCCTCCCATGGTGGCGGAGAAGCCCTGGAAGGCCTCCAGAGGCACGATCGGCGGCCTCCAGACCGGAAGGGGGAGGCGGCAAAAGCGCCAAATTTGAATTTGGCACTTTCCCCGCCTCCCCCTTCCAGTCCATAGGTCGATTCTCCGGCCGCAAATCGATGGGAAATTTTGCAGCCGGAGAAGTCTGTAAGTCGAAAAGTCCACAGGTGGAGCCGTCTGTAAGTTGAGGGTCCACTGTACTTACCTTCTTACTCCATCTCTTCAAATTTGGACTCTCTCATTCCACTTTAAAAGTCCATATATCAGCCATCGTTGCCCATCAACCAGATAACTCCATGTCAGCAAAAGTTTTATCTCACCCTACAGTTAAAAAATTCCTCAAAGGACTCAATAACATCCATCCACCACGTCAACGTATTATTCCCCAATGGTCACTACAAATTGTCCTTAATGCTCTCATGCGACCACCATTCAAACCAATGGCCTCTTCAAATCTTAGGTTGCTTTCTCTAAAGACATCTTTTCTGGTGGCTATAACATCTGCTAAAAGAGCCAGTGAGCTTGCTGCTCTTCGTTCTGATCCACCCTTTATCCAATTTCATCCAGACAAGGTGACTTTGTATTTTGATGTCTCTTTTCTGCCCAAGATTGTATCAGAATTTCATCTAAATCAACCAATTATATTACCATCATTTTCCCCTTCACCATCAATCTCTCTAGAGTACATGCTCCACATACTAGACGTAAGACGCTCTCTTGCATTTTATATTGACAGAACTAAGTCTTTCAGGAAAACTAACAGACTTTTCATGGGTTAGTAGAAAGATTCAATAAAACCTTGAAAGGAATGTTGCGAAAGTTAGTAATGGAAAAACCCAAGCAATGGCATTTATTGATAGCTCTGTTAATGTTTGCCATCAGAGAAGTCCCACAAGCTTCTACAGGGTTTTCACCATTCGAGATGATGTACGGGTGGAACCCTAGAGGGATTTTAAATTTAGTAAAGAAAAATGGGAATCAGGAAAGGATGAATCCCAAATACTAGTGAAGCAAGTAATAGAAATGAGAGAACATTTAAATAAAGTAGCCGAGACTGCTAAAAAACATCTAATAAAGACTCAACAAGGGCAAAAACATAGATATGACAAGAAGGTACAAATAAGAGATTTTGAAACTAAACAGAAGGTATAATATTGTTACCATCTGAACAAGCTAAATTATTTGCAAGAAGGCAAGGACCATATGAGGTTATAAGAAAAGTCGGGCCAGTTGATTATGAAATTGCTACTCCGGATAAAAGAAAGAAGTCAGGTATTTATCATGTAAATTTATTAAAAGAATGGAATGACAGAGACAGTTTCTATGGAGAAACTGAGACAGAGAATTTAGGTCCTGAAGTAAAAGAATGTAAAGCCCCAAAAATCGAATTGCAATTAGATGAATTAGGACAAGAAGAGGTTCAACAAATCAGGAAGTTAGAAAAAGAATACAGTGATGTCTTCTCTAATAAACCAGGGTTTACTCACATGAGAAAACATCAAATTAACACTTTACCACAGACTATAGTCAGAGTAGGAGGAAGAAATTGGCCTCATCATCTCAAAGAAGCTATTAATAAAGAGGTTAAAGAAATGCTAGATTTGGGAGTGATTAAGCCCTCCTATAATCCATGGCGAAGTTATCCAGTTATGGTTCCAAAATCTGATGGTACAGTACGATTGTGTATAGATTTTAGAAAGTTGAATGCAGTATCTAAATTCGACGCTTACCCTAAGCCAAAAAAAGAAGATATGTTAGAGAAAATAGGAGGAGCCAAGTTCTTGTCCTCCCTAGATCTGGTAAAAGGCTATTGGCAAATTCCTTTGAGAGAGGCTGACAAAGAGAAAATGGCTTTTGTCACACCCAAAGGTTTGTTCCAATTTACAAGTATGCCTTTTGGACTACATGGGGCAGCAGCGACATTTCAACGATTGATGGACAAAGTATTAGAATCTGTGACTGATTGTGCAGCAGCCTACATGGAATATATATTTATATATAGTAAGACTTGGGAAGGACATATAGATCATCTCAAGAGAGTGTTAAATGCACTACGAAAAGCTAACCTGAAAATGAGTCCCGCTAAATGTAAAGTAGCTAAGAGAGGAGTGAAATTTTTAGGTTTTCAGATAGATCAGGGAAAAATACAACCTTTACAAGATAAAGTAGAGAAAATGTCCAATTGGAAAACACCTAGGACCAAAAAGGAAGTCCAGCAATTTTTGGGATTGGCGGGATATTATAGGCAGTTTGTATCAAATTTTGCAGAAATAGCAGCTCCTCTTACTGATCTTACTAAAAAGAAGAGTAGTAAAATGATAAGATGGGGAGAGTCAGAACAAAAGGCGTTTGAACGAATAAAAGAGATATTGAAGAAGTTACCATATAGATATGCCCCAGATTTTAATTTGACTTTCTTAGTACAAACGGATGCTTCAGATAGAGGTATAGGAGCAGTATTGGCTCAAAAGAGAGGTTCAATAGAATATCCTGTAATGTATATCAGTAAAAAATTAACAGAGAGAACTTAAATATGCAACCATAGAAAAAGAAGCATTAGCAGTGAAATGGGCAATTCAAACATTTAAGTATTATCTGCTAGGAGCACCCTTTATTTTAATGACTGATCATGCACCTCTGCAGTGGTTAAATTGGATGAAAGATTCAAATGCCAGATTAACCTGGTGGTATCTCAGTCTCCAACCCTTCTCGTTCCAGATACAATATAAAAAGGGAAATGCAAATGCTAATGCAGATTATTTCTCTCGACAGGGATCACGTGAGGATACAGATGATGAGAGGATGGCCCACTTGTCGGGGGGGTGTGAGAGGAAGGAGGAAGAAAAGGAGACAAAAGGAAGTGAGCTGTCCCCTCCTACATCTGAGCAAGTGGTTAAAGAGGAAAGAGGGATAAAAGAAGAGATACTAGAAGTGGAGGAGGGGGTAAAGGAGTTGAAGGCGAGAGAGAAGGGGGAGGAGCCAGGAGAAGAAGTTCGAAGGGCAGTTAATGTTTTCCTCACGTCAGAGAAGGGAGGAAAGTCGAGAGAGACGGAGAAAGTGAGAGTGATAGAAGAAGAATGGTGTGAGGGAGAAGATAATCCTAAAGTGTTCAAGATACCTCGGAAAGGTACTGAAAGGAAAGGTGAAGTTCGGGACAAGACTGAAGATAAAAGAGAAACTGTCAAACCTATTCTAGAGGGTCTTTACCCAGAGGAATGGAAAGTGTTAGTTTACCCGAAAAAGAGAGATCCGGTGAAATATGTAGCCCGCCCTGGACCCCTGGAGAAAGACAAGAAACCCCCCGAAGGGGAATGGGCTCGACACCCGTGCTGCAGGACCATATGTGCGGTCCGCAGCGGGTGTCAATGGAAACCCTCAGATCAGGAACGTTTCGGGAAGACCTACCATTAGGAGCCGGTTATTTGTCTAAGAACTTACCAACGTTATGGAACAATTTCCCTAAAGATCCCAGTTTTAATGATCCCTTTGAAGTTGTAGTTGATAAGAATACTGTTGGCGTTAATAAAGTTTTATACAACGAACCTCCTCTCATGACTTTTCCCTCACAAACGTTGGCACTGTCAAAAGAAATACCTGAACCTGATCACAAATCTGCATCTGCGCAGAGGCCTCGGAACACTCCAGAGCCAAAAGATTGTAAGGACTGTCCCCCGCAGCCCATGAGGTACACCCGTCCTAGCGATTACCTCAGTTCCCCGCAAGCCGCTGCTGTTCAAAGAGAGAGACAGACGTGATGGACAGGGGGGAGGACGGGTGGGAAGTGTGAATTCACAGAGGACCACTCAAAGAACCAGAGTTACAGTTAAGTAACCTCTCTTTCTTCGTTGTGGCCTCTGTGAATGCACACTAATGGGTGACTAACAAGCCTACCTTCAAAGGTGGAGGGACGTCACGGCAACACTGAAGACAGAACCGAGGGTCCAAAACTGGAATCCGCCTTTGCTCGCATGTCCAACCGGTAATGGGACGCGAAGGTAGACGGAGTCGACCAGGTAGCAGCTCTACAGATGTCCTGGACCGGAACACCTCTTAGGAAAGCTGTAGATATTGATAATGCCCTTGTTGAATGGGCCTTAACAGAGGAAGGAAGAGTCTTATTATCAAGTTGGTAAGCCAGAACAATTGTACAAGCCATCTGGATATGGTCTGTGGTGAGACTTGTTGTCCCCTGTGAGGATTGTGAGGAGAAATGAACAGTCATTTAGATTTCCTATATGATGCAGTCCTTTCAACATAGAAAGCGAGGGCACGCCTCACATCTAGAAGATGGAGTGATCTCTCGATATCCGAAGCAGGCTTAGGAAAGAAAGTAGGCAAGATGATAGGTTGACGAATATGAAAGTCAGTGGCCACTTTAGGTAGAAAAGAGACGTCAGGATATAGGGTGACCTTTTCAGGATGAAACTGCAAAAAGGGAGGATCTACCCGGAGGGCTGCCAGCTCCGATGCCCTACGAGCAGAGGTAACAAGAAAAAGAACTTTAAAGGAAAGGAGGCGCTCCGATACCTTGTTGAGAGGTTCGAATGGAGGAAGAGATAAACGACATAAGATGGTGTGCAAAGACCACTGAGGTGTAGGAGATGGTCGTGGAGGATTTAGGTGGGCAACTCCACGAAGAAACCTCTTCAACTTTGGATGCCTGAACAATAATGCAGCATCTGATTCATCGGGCTGGTGTGCTATAATAGCTGCCATATACACTTTCAGCGTAGACAAAGATAATTTCTGGTTGAATAAGTATGATAGGAAAAGCAATACAGTCTGAAGAGTGGTTGGGGAGGCTGAGAGCTGACGCTCCATTGCAAATCTTTGAAAAGATAACCTCTTGCGGGCATATAGACGATTAGTTGCCGGTTTTCTGGAGTGAGAGAGTATTCTATTTATGGAGGTGAGATCCCCCAAGCCGTTAGGTGTAGGGACAGAAGGTCTGGGTGAAAGGTCTGTCCCCGATTCTGTTAGTAGATTTGGTATAGAAGGGAGTTTCATTGTTTGAGACGCGATGGTGGTCAACATCGTGAACCATGTCTGTCTCGGCCAATATGGTGCGATGAGGATCACGTTGGTCCACTCCTCTCTTAGCTTGACGATAGTCCTGAGAAGGAGTGGGATTGGAGGAAACAGGTATAGGAGTTGAGATGTCCATGGCAACATGAAAGCGTCTCTTAATTACCCTCAGCCGATTCCCGCTCTTGACATATACTTGGTGCATTTTTTGTTTGTCTCTGTTGCAAACATGTCTATGACAGGCTGTCCCCAGTGCGTGCAGATCTGTAAGAAAACGTCCTGATCCAGGGACCATTCGTGCATTTGAAAGGATCTCCTGCTTAAATGATCCGCCCAGGCGTTGTCTTGTCTAGCAAAGTGAACCGCCACTGGAAAAATATGATGGGCCAGGCACCACTCCCAAAACTGAACTGCTAGATACAGGAGTGGTAACGAATGTGTACCTCCCTGCTTGTTCACATAGTACATTGCAGTAGTATTGTCCGTGGTGACCTGGACCGTGGTTCCGGTGATAATAGGTAGGAATGCACGGAATGCCTTGAATATGGCTGACAGTTCCAAGTTGTTGATATGGAGAAACGTCTCCCTTGCAGACCACATCGAATGGACCTGAAGGCCGTTGCAGTGCGCTCCCCATTCGATTGGGCTGGCGTCGGTAGTAACTTGCGATGTCAATCGAAGGGGAGCAAAGGGACGACCAAGGAAAACATTGGAAGGTGTAGTCCACCATGCGAGCTGATGAGCGAGCTCTGGAGTCACTTGAAGACGCATAGCAGGTGAATCCAGGAATGGGTTGAATAAAAACAGGAGCCAAGTTTGCAGTGAACGCATCTTGAGCCTGGCATGCTGGATGACCGAGGTAGTAGACACCATGAGACCCAAAAGCCGCTCTGCTTGATGAGCTGTCACATAAGCATACGGTTGGAAATAGCCTCTCAGTGTATTTATTTTGAGTGCACGCTCCCGAGGAAGAAATGCCCTTGCGTGGATGGAGTTGAGTACAGCACCAATGTACACAATACTTTGAGAAGGGGTAAGTATTGATTTGTCGTAATTTACCCTTAAGCCCAGTTCGGACAAAAGGGACAAGGTCAGGGCAATGTCCTTGACAGCTTGCTCGTGAGTATGGGCAACTACTAACCAATTGTCTATATAAGGAAATACTGATACCCCGAGCATGCGAAGATGAGCCGCCACGGGAGCCATGCACTTCGTGAACACCCTGGGTGCTGTGGACAAACCGAATGGCAAGGCGTTGAACTGATAAGTATCTCGTCCGAGCAAAAACCTGAGGAATTTGCGATCATCACGCCTGATCATTATGTGGAAATACGCATCGCTTAGGTCGATGACAGAGAACCAGTCCCCCTGTTGAAGAAGAGGAAGGTTGCATTCCAGTGTGACCATTCGAAATCGTCTTTGGGTAACAAAATAGTTCAGGTCTCTCAGATCTTTTTTTTCTTTTTCTTTTTATTTAGGATAAGGTAGGGGATACAGAAGGTAAAAGGGGGATATGAGAGGGGGAAAGTAGGGGGAGGAGAACACAAAATATACTGCCATCCAATCTATTCATGTTGCCATATCAACTCGACTTTCCGCTTTTCTACTATATGATTGCCCTCCAGGTTATAACTTATATTATATCCTAGTTTTAATCTATGTTATTCAAGTACTATCTGGTGACTCAAGCCATTTATATAATAAATCCCATCGTTCAGTTGCCTTTTGTATTGGACAGTCTTTCAGCACTTCTGATAAGATATCCATTTCTGCCGCTTCCCGTATCTTCTCAATAAGTTCCTCTTCTTCCGGTATCACCGATTTCTTCCAATTCTTGGCATAAAGAATTCTGGCTGCAGTGACTATGTATATAACTAAGTAGTTCTTTGTCTTATCTCTATTGTCTAGTATAATACTCAGTAGAAACAGTTCTGGGGTTAGTGGAACCTTACAAAGCAATATTTTTTGTAACAGAGTATGTACACCTATCCAAAATTGCTTCGCTACTCTACAAGTGCACCACATGTGATAAAAACCTCCCTCATGTGCTTCACACTTCCAACAAACATTTGATACATCTGTATAAATCTTTGATAGTTTTTCCGGAGTCATATGCCACCTATAAAACATCTTATATATATTCTCCTTAAAATTAACCGATTTTGTGAGCTTTATATTATTTTTCCATATTTGCAACCATTGATCAATATCAATATTGTGTCCTATATTTTGTGCCCACCTAATCATACATTCTTTAACTATCTCATCTTGCATTATAATTTCTAACAAATAATCATACATTTTCTTAATTACTTTATCTTTTGAGCCCGGCAGAAGTTTGTCAAATATCGTTTGTTCTGGGTAAAAACCTTCTATTTTATCTTTTCTTTTTATTTTTTAAAGTTTTTTATTTTTTTAACTACTAAAGATCGGGAAGGGACTACAAAAGGTAAAAGGGGGTAGAAGGGGAAGGGAAGAAAAGTTTGAGGACAGGAGAACACAAAGTATACAAACATTCAATCTATTCATATTTCGATAAAACCATCAACTTTCTGCTTTTTCTTTCTTTTTTTTCCAATTTGATTACCCTCACAGTTATCAACTTATAATTATATTTGAATTTAGCACAACGTTATTCCAACATTTTCAGGGTATCGAGACCATTTAAGAAATACATCCCTTCGCTCAATTTCCTTCTGTCTTAGACAGTCTTCCAGCACATCTGCAAAGGTGTCCATTTCTATCACTTCCCATATTTTCTCCTTACTTCCCTTTTAAGAAAAGGATAGGTCCAGGACACAAATCCATTTTTTAACATAACCATTTCCGGGTGTGATAGCTAAATAGTACACTGGTTTACTCTTCATCCCATCTATGTTATCTAGTGTCTCACTGAATACAGGCAGTTCTTCATTTAACTGCGGTTTAACATCCGGCAATTTCTTCTTCATCAGATCTTCTATCTGGCTGAGATACTCATTTGCCTGCTGAAATCCTGTTGTTATTATTTTTTGGATCTTAGCCTGCCATTCTATATCTGGGTTTTGTTCCCCTATTCCCAACTTTTGCGTTTGGACAGACAAGATCCCCAATCTTTTATTTTTTAAATTTTCAGAGGCCATTTTAATCTTTCAATTTCCACTATTTTATCCATGAACTGATCCCCCAATCATAAACCTCCTCTAGGTACTTCCTCCCCTCCTTACACAAATATTATTATATTTAAATTACAACCATGACAATCTTATCAGAGTCTCTAAAACATCCCTTGCTCCACGTGTGAGAGAGTCTCTCCCAATCCAGCTGAAAAAAGGTCCAAATAAAACAGCAAACCCAGGAGATCAATCTCTTCTGCAGATTTTTTATAGTCCATTCGGCTCCAGTCCTGTTTTTATTAGCTCCTCTGTCTGCTTGAATACGTCGTGTTGCTGATGGTCCACAGTCCATTTTCTTGCTTCTAAAAACTTATTGTTTCTTCATCAAAAACCTAGCAATCTTCTGTTGACCAAGTCTCATCCAACCTATAGTTACAAATCCAGGCTAAAAAAAAGGGTAAGGGGCATTCCCGCCAGAAAAGAGTCCCAACATAATAGCAGACACCAAAGAGCAGTCTCTCCAGTAGATGTTCTTACGATCCGTCAGACTCCAGTCCTGATTTTTCTAGCTGCCTCAGTATCGTCTCCCTGCTGAGTCACCATCCATTTTCTTACTCTCAAAAGTTATTTTTATTATCAAAGTCTCAAACAAATCAAAAAGTAAAATCCAGGCTAAACAACCTTCACAACATTCAATCTCTAACAGATTCTAACAGCCTACCCAGTAGTTTTTCACTCTGGGATTTTTTCCGCAAACAAAAGATTTTTCCGTCTCAGTATCTCTCTCTCTCTTTTTGGCCTTAAGCCAGCTTGCTGATAAGGTTCCCTTTCGCTTTTGATGAAGCAAGCTGGTATGTAAAGCTCGCCGCTACTTTTCTTCTTTCGGCCACTATTTCACACTAATTTCTTTTCCTCTTCGTAGGGTTACTCATCAATCAAGGGTTTCCACTTACTTTGTTGCTGTATATTTTCAACGCCAGTGTTGCTTGTTCTCCTCTCCTCAGGGAGTTGGGGGGGTGGAGTTTCTCACAGCTTATGCCAAGATGGCTCCGCATCCGGTCTGTGCTCGGGTGAATTTCCAGAGGAAGAAATCTCAGGTTGCTGCCCAAAATTTTCTTCTTTCTGATGCTCACCAGCTTCAGAGAGGTCTCTCCTGATCTCTCCTTCGCCCCCCCATTTCTGGGGGGGGCCACAGACCGGCCGGTTCCAGCTTTCCTGGGAGCTTGTTTCCCGAGGCTGCTAACAGTGCCGCGACGATGCTCCGCCTCCTTTTTTTAATCTTTTCTATACCTAGATTCCACTTGTGCTCTCGACCACTAGTCTATATTTATATATTGTGTCTCTAACTCTTCTTTAGACCTTAACTCACAATCCTTTTTAAATAAATCTTGGTATCTTAGAAGTTTTGCTTTGGTCATAAGATTAGGTTGTGTAAAGGCCTCTATCGGTGATACCCAGACTGGTATTTTTTGGTAAATCTGCTGGATGGTCTTTTTCCAAGTCCCTAGTAGAGCTCTTCTTATCATATGCAAGTTGAACTGTTTCTGCTCTTTATCTTTTTTGTACCATAGAAAAGCATGCCAGCCGAACTGCAAATCATGTCCTTCCAAATTGAGTAATCTATCATTTTCTAAGGTTATCCATTCTTTTATCCAGTCTAATACACAGGATCTATAGTACAAAACCCAATCTGGGAGACCAAAACCCGCCCTTTGCTTGGCATCTTGAATTGCTTTAATTTTAATTTTTGGTTTTTTACCTTGCCAGACAAATCTCATAATTATCTTGTTAAGTTCTTGAAAAAAGGACTGTTTTAATATTATGGGAATTGTCTGAAATAAAAATAGAAATTTAGGTAGAACATTCATTTTAATTGTTGCTATTCTTCCCATCAGCGATAATTGTAATTTGTCCCATCTCTCCAAGCTATTCTGTGTCTCTTTCATCAACTTAATATAATTGTCTTTAAATAATGTACTTGTTTTCTTTGTGACTTGGATCCCTAAGTATCTAACTCTCTTTTCTTCTTGAAAATTAGTCATTTCTATTAATTTCTGTCGTTCTTGTTCTCTCATATTTTTAACCAGTATTTTTGTTTTCTTTTGGTTTATTTTCATTCCTGCCATATCACCAAAATTTTTCAACATCTCCTTCAGATCTTCAATTGAGTCCATTGGATCTTCCAATATAATAACTAGATCATCTGCAAAAGCTTGGAGCTTATAGGTATGACCTCTTACTTTCAATCCTTTTATTTCCTTTTTATCTCTAATTTGCTCAGTTAATATTTCTAGAGTAAGAATGAATAGTAGTGGAGAAAGAGGGCACCCCTGTCTAGTACCTTTCAGTATTTGTATTTCTTTTGTCAACTCTCCATTGATTCTTACTTTTGCCTTTTGCTGAGTATAGATTGTCTAATTTCAAAAATCTTTCTCCAACTTGCAGCACTTCCAACTGATGTAGCATAAAATTCCAGTTTAGATTGTAGAAAGCTTTCTCCGCATCCAAGAATATCATAGCCATTTGCTTTTTTGGGTGGGCTTCATAGTATTCCAGAGTATTTAAAATTATCCTTATATTATTTTTCATCTGCCTTTTTGGAAGAAAGCCCGACTGGTCTTGATGTATTGTCTGTATTAAAATTCTTTTCAGTCTAGTTGCCAACATGGTTGCATATATTTTATAATCCACGTTCAGTAATGAGATCGGTCTGTAGTTTTGAATTTCTTTACCCTCCGTGTTTTCCTTATGTATAAGAGAAATTATTGCTTCGGACCACGTTGGGGGCAGTTCTCCCTTTTCTTCTACAAATTCCAAAAGTTTCTTATATGGTTTGAGCAATACATTTTCTAATTCTTTATAATATTCTGCTGGCAGGCCATCTGGGCCTGGTGATTTCCCGTTCTTTTGCTTTTTGAGGGCTTCTATAATTTCTGCATATGTTAAGGGCTCATTGAAGGACTGCATTTGGTCTTTAGTGAGTTTCATTTTATTGCATTTCCTTACATATTGTTTCTGAGCTTTTTTGTCTACTTCCTTTCTATTGTATAAATTCCTGTAGAAGTCCTCAACAATTTTTTTTATTTCTTCTTGTTTAAATTTTTCAGTCCCTGTTTCATCTTTCAATGTTCGTATTATTGTTTTCTCTTTCTCTTTCCTTAATTTATATGCTAACAATCTCCCTGGCTTGTTTGCATTTTCAAAAAAAAATTGCTTTGGAAATTTAAGCTTCTTTGCAGTTTCCTCAGTGAGCAATATATTTATCTGGTGTTGTACTAATTTTATCTTCTCTTTCAGTTCTGTATTTGTTGGGATTTGTTTCAGCTGTAATTCATCTGAAGCTAGTCTGTTTTCCAAAATCTTATATTTTTTGTCTTTCTCTTTTTTGTTTTGATGCAAATCATGGCTACTCCTCTAAAAAATGCCTTACTTGCCTCCCAAACCATTGTCATTGGTGTTTCTGACCTCATATTCTGTTTGAAGAAGAAATCTATGTCTTCTTTTATTTGCTTAATAAATTCCTCATTTTTAGATGTGAAGTATTGAGCTTCCAATTAAATTCTGTTGATTTGCTACCCAATTGTAATGAAATTGGACTGTGGTCTGCAAATGTGTTGGGTAAGATGTCTATTTGCTCCAGTTCTTTCATTAGGCTTGTTGAGATCCAGCATGTATCAATTCTTGACCACGATATATGTCTGTTAGAGTAAAAGGTATAGTCTCTTGTCTTTGGGTAGCACGTCCTCCACGCATCTATAATATTTACTTCTTCCGCCAATTGTAGAAAATTTCTTGAGATTGTTCCTCTCTCTTTTTTTGGTTATTTTATCTGATTTTGTGTCTAGTTCTTTATCAAAAACAGCATTAAAATCTCCTATCACACAATAATGGTCATAATCTTTATTTGTTAGTTCTAGTTCCAGTTGTTTTTTAAAAAAATCTTGATTTCCATTTGGCGCATAAATATTAATGATTAGCATTTTCTTTGATTCTCTTTGGATTTCCACCATTAATATCCTTCCATTGTCTGAGGCGAATATTTGTTTTGGTTCTAGTTCTTTCTTTATGTACATAGCCACACCTTTCTTCTTTTTACTTATGTCCGAAGCTACATTCATAGCCTTGAACATTCCAGCAGTTTCTGATCTGCTCTTTTCATATGGGTTTCTTGAATGCAAATTACATCAGATTTCTATTTCTGCAGTTGTAGAAAGGTCTTTTTCCATTTTTGAGGTGAGTTCAGGCCATTTATGTTAACTGAAAAAAATCTTCATTTGTTTTCTAGTCATCTTGTTGTTGATTACTACCTTTCTGTTTTCTCTTTGTCATGCCTCTGGTACGTATTGGCTCCTCTACTTCCTGCTCTCCTAACTCTGTGTCTGATTCTGCTTGTGATGAGTGATCTGATTTCTCTTGAGGTCTTGCTTTTGGTTTCCCCTCCTTCTTTCTTTCTCCCTGTATTTTCAGATTTTTCTCATTTTTTCCATAAAGTCTTGCGCTTTCATCGGCGATGTTATATTATATCTGTGTGTATCAGTTCAAAAAAATAGACCTTCTGGTGTCAGCCATCTATTTGAAATTCCATTTTGTTGAAGTAGTGATGCAAGCGAGGAGTATTGCTTCCTTCTTTGCCTCATTTGCCAGGGAATTTGTTTTAGGACATTTATTTTCTTGTCTTCTATTATCAATTGTTTATCTTGTGAGGCTCTTAAAACCTTGTCTCTGATTGATTTCTTCGTAAATCTCACATGAATTTCTCCAGGTAGCTTATTCCTTCTGGTGTATGCTGTCTTCACCCTGAAAGTTGCTTCCAAAAAATGATGAAAGTCAGCTGCTTCCATCCCTATTTCTGCTGCCAAGGCTTTACTCATTAGTTTCTCTAGGTCCTCCCCTTCCTTTTCTGGCACATTTTGAAATCTGAGCATCTTCGATGCTCTCTCCATCTCTAGCATTATTAATCTGTCATCATTTTGTTTTTGATTCTTCTGTACTGTCTGTAATGTTTCTTCAGTTTGGTTCACTCTAGCATCTGTGCCTCTCACTTTTTCCTCAAGATCTTGTGTTTTTGTTTTGACTTCAGTTATGTGTTGTTTTGCTTCTAATAACTCAGTTTTCATCTCTTTCATCTGATCCGCTATTTGGCTGAGATGTTCATTTATTTGTTGAAATCCTATTGTTAGTAAATTTTGCATGGTAGTCTGCCATTCTTTGTCTGATTCTTGTGCCACTAGTTTTCCCAGACTTTGAGACTGGGCAGGAGAGGTTCCAGGCGTTTGGGGCTTTGGTTTTTTGGAGGCCATTTCAATCTTTTCCGTAACAATATCTCAATATTCTTAGAGGTTGTGTGAATTTTACTATACCCTTTACCAAAAAAAAAAAAAAAACCAAGCCTTAAATACACCACTTACTCTTTCAGAAATTTCCCCTATTTAACACATAAACAAAACCCACAGCTAACCACCTCTCCTAAGATCTTCTTCCAATCTTTACCCAGGTATTTTAGTATATAAGTCAGCTTTTAGCCCATCAATTTAAAGAACAACCATATCAAAAATGTTCCTTCTTCTCAAAAATCCTAGCAGTGGTGTTATATCTCTCAACCTCTGTTACCAGAGTCCCATGCAGTCCAATGAAGAAAATCCAAGCTGACAACAATTACAGGATTTCAAACCTCAATATTTGTACAGTTCCAGCCTGAATGCGATTTTCCAGAGTCCCAAACAACGTTCCAGATGTTAAGATGAAGCTAGGAAAAATCTCCGGCTATCCCACCTCAGTATTTGTACAGTTCCAATCTCAGTACGATGTTCCAAAGTCCCAAAGGCTTCCGACGTATAATATAGGAGGTGTATTGAGACTGTCACTCAGCTTTCCACCAGAAGGTGTCCTTATACTCCACTGTATGCTCCTTCCACCATAAATCCAAACGACAACTCCAGTCCTGGTTTTCTCAGTTCCACAGTCTATCCTTGGAGACCGTATCTTCCCAGTATCTTCTCACAGTATATAAAATAGTCCTTTACTATGAGGACTATAATATAATAGTCTATATTATAATAGGACTATATTATAATAGGACCTATAATATAATAGGACTATAATAGCCTCTGAGGGGGGGTCTCCCATGGCTTCCCCACTCCCGGGATATTTATACAGTTCCCAAGTTTTGATAGCACTGTTGAGAAGTCTAGTAGCATGACATTATTATTATTTTTCAGTTTGTTTTCTTACTGATAAGAGTTTTAAGTCCCGTCCGTTGTTATTTAATTCACCCTGGGATTTTTTCAGGATCAGATTTTTTCTTCTCTCACTCTCTCATTTTTTGGCCTTGACCAGCCTGCATTCCAAAGATAGTTTCGGTTTTGAGAGAGCAGGCCGGTAAGTAAGCTCGCCGCTTCTTCCCTTCCTTTCGGCCAAATATTTTCACTCTAGTTTCTCTTTCCACTATTAGGGCTATTCATAGATCAAAGGCTTCAACTTACTTTATTGTTCTAACTTTTCAATGCCATATTTGTTTGTTCTCCTCTCCTCCGGGGGTTGGGTTACTCACAGCTCACTGCCAAAGATGGCTCCCGCATCCGATCTGTGCTTGGGTGGTCTCTTCAGAGGGAAGAAATACCAGGTTGCTGCCCAGCTTCCTTCCCCTCTGTTGCTCACCAGCTTCAGGGAGACTTCTCCTAGCCTGCCCCTCGGTCCCTCATATCCTGAAGGATCCCCAGACCAGGTAGTTCCAGCTTTCCCCGGGAGCTGTTCCCAAGGGCTGCTGACTGCACCATGACAAGCCCCGCCTTCCAGGTCTCTCAGATCTAATATGGGACGGAAGGAGTCGTCTCTTTTGGGCACTAGGAAATATCTTGAAAAAAATCACGGGTCTTTTGGATCTGGTGTAATAGGTGAAATGGTGTCTTTGGAGAGCACTGCTTGAATTTCTAGTTTGAGGGCGGTAGAAGATTGAGTTAAGAGAATTCTGGGGGGCGGAGTTGAAAAGAATTCTATTGCATATCCGTGTGCTATGATTGAAAGCACCCATGCATCTTTGGTGATGCGCGCCCATGCAGGGAGATGAGGCACAAGGCGGGTGACAGCAGACGGGGAGGGGTTGCTGGGGAAATGAGTGGGAAAGTCAAAGATCCTGTTTGGCTTTTTTCTCAGAACGCCTTGAAGTTTGACGTGTGCATTGGCGTTGCTTGTATTGATGACGCTGATAGGGATGAAGATTGTTGTGGTAAGTAACAATGTTTATCTGCAAATGGTCTGTACTGCTGATAAGGATATGAGTATGGGCATCTCCATTGATAACGTTGACAGGAGGGTTGTTGGACATTGTATGACCGAGCTGTTTTTCTCATTTTCTGAAAATTTTCTATGATGTCATCTGTCTTACCATTGAAAAGACCCACCCTATCGAAAGGTAGGTCTTCTATTTGCATTTTTGAGTCCTCTGAGATATTTGCAGAATGCAACCATGCATGTCTCCATAATGCAATGGCAGTGGCCAGGTGTTTGGATGCCGCTTCAGTAATATGGCGAGCGGTAACTCTCTCTTGTCGAGCTAAAGCCATGGCCTCTTGGTGGAATGACAGACCCTTAGGCTTAAGCTCCGCAGGGGCTGCTTGTAAAGATGGAAGAGCCTTTTCCATAGAGTTTTATGATACACTCCCATTGCGGTGATATAGTTCACTGCTCGGAGAGTGAAAGAAGATAGAGAGTATACCCTCCTACCAATGATGTCTAATTTTCTGCCCTCCTTATTGCTGGGGGTTACGTTGGACAGAGTGCGAGATCTGGATTGTGTGGCATCCACGATAACGGAATTAGGTGGTGGGTGTTTTGACAAGAAGTTTGCATCGGTACCATGTGATTTATATAGGTTTTCTACCCTCCTAGACATTTGAGGTACTGAAGAGGGTTTGTCCCATGACTGTTTAACCAGTCTTAATAGAGATGGGATGAAAGCCATATGTAGAGGAGGTGTTTGATCCTCGTCTATATCCTGAAAAACCTTGTCAGATTCCAATGGATCAGGTTGCTGCACATCAAGGTCTAAAGCTTTGGCAATCCGGCGTACCATATTAGAGTAGGAGGAAAATTCCTCTGCCGGAGATGGTGGGTTGCCATCAGCAGTATCAGAATCCGGTGTTCCCAGATTTGGGGGTGATTGTAGGATGAATCAGAGGAATCCAAATCAGAAGACTCTGAAGAAGATGAAAATTAAAAACTTGGCTCTTCAGGCAGGCCTTCCCTCCTGTCAATACTTGACTTTATTCTTATTCTTATTATAATTTTCTGTTTTCCCATCTTGAGCATTACTAATCACTATTGTTTTGAATTGTTTTTAACTGTTTTAGTTTATAATGTTTGGTGGAACCCGCCCGGAGTAGACTTTGTCTAAAAGGGCAGGATAGAAATCGAATAAATAAATAAATAAATAAATGATTCAGAAGAGTCTGAAGAGTAATCAGCTCGGGCACGTTTGGATGTCTTTGAGGTTTTTTGCGGTACCAGCAAGGTATCTAATTTTCTCTTTTTCTGTTTCGGTACTGGCTCTGTACCAGAAAAATGGAAGCTTGTGAGTCATGGTCGGTACCGATGTGGTTCATTCATGATCCTGTGATGAAGATGAAGCTTTGCTTTTGACTGCAGCCTTGGGAGTCTTGTCCCCAGAAGCGGCCGGTACCGAGCGCTTCGACTTCTTCTGTTTCTTTGGTACCGGCTGTGACCATTTCAAAGCCATACTCCATTTGCGGCTGATCTTTGGAGTCGGTACGGATGGAGAAGTACTGTCAGTATCAGAGGTCTCAGTACCGTCCGATGAAGTCAAAGAGTCAAATGGGTATCCATACTGACACTGCATCCGCGGGTCAAAGTAAGGGATCATTTCAAACTGCCAGTACCGGTGATGGTGGCGGTCAGAAAACATTGCAGGCTCAAAGTTCTTAGAGTACTTGCGGCGATGTTTATGAGCCTTCGAACCCTTTGATACCGCACGCCCCGACTTGTGCGGAGGCTTATGCAGTCTGGTATCAAGCCTGCCAGCCCGTTCTCTACGGTGTTTAGTCTTGCTTTTCCTCTTAATGTAAGGATCGGTAGGTATCATCGATCCCGATTCGCCTTCTGAAACCGAGCCAGCCGATGAGTCAGGGCTCAAGTCATCACAAGGGATATCCGGAGCTGAACCCAGAGAAGAAGGCGGGCCCTTGAGAAGCGGTGAGGGTGGTTGTCCCGCTATCGGTAGTATAGAACCATCATCGGTATCAGCATTAGTGATGTGATGTATCTGTACTGGCTAAGTTCCTGCCGCAGGTTCCGGATCGGCAGTGATCTTCTTGGGCTTCTTCGATTTAGAAGCCTTCGGTACAGATTTCGAAGTTGTAGAAGTGGAAAATTTTTATTTAGTCAACTTCGGTAGTTCCCTCGGGGATTTCAAAGGCAAAGTGGAAGCGGGAATTACTGGTGAAACGATGGACAGAGAGGGCGGCTGAGAAGCCCGTGAACTTTCCTTTTTGTCCTGAGGACACAGTGATCGGTCCCAAAGGAAAGACTGCAGCCTCTACTGCCGAAGTTCAATTGCCTGCCTTGTGAATTTTTTACAATGATGGCATGCCGATGGAATACGAGTCTCTCCTAGACAAAATAGGCAATATTTATGTCCGTCTGACACAGGCAGTTTGTTCATGCAAGAATAGCACTTCTTGAAGGGGCCCGCAGGGGCCATAAAAAGCGGGGGGAAAGAACTTGGCAAGGGAGAACAATATTCCGAGAAATGTGGAAGTTGTTAGGAGTGAAGCCCATTCATACGGCCGTCTAACATGTGGGCAACAACAGCTGCATCATCGGTGAAGAGGAAGTCCCGCATGCATTTTAGCTGGACTTTGGTCTTCACTCTCAATCTAGAGAGATTAAAGAGCTTTCCATCTGATCTAGTCCAGAGATAGACACCTTCTGTTGCAGTTCCAAAGGCGTGCTTCAGCATGACAGCAAAAAAGATCCCAAACAGGGTTGAGGCAAGGACACTCCGCTTCGGATGTCAAAGGGATCTGATATTGAGCCATGAAAAACTACAGTGCCCTTCTTTTCCTCTTGAAAGGATCTGATGATGTTAAGGAGTCGACGTGGACATCCAATCTTGGGAAGTATTTTAAAAAGGCCGTCCGTGCTAACCAAATCAAAGGCCTTTGTGAGATCTATGAAGGTCACTAAGAGTGGCTGTTGTTGTTCCCTACATTTCTCATGCAACTGTCTGAGGGAGAATACCATGTCAGTGGTGGATCTATTAGCTCAAAATCCACACTGTTATTCTGGATAGACTGTCTGCAAGCACCTGGAGTCTCTTCAGCACAACATGGGCAAGCAGTTTCCCTACAACGCTGAGAAGAGAGATGCCACAGTAGTTATTGCAGTCGCCCCTGTCTCCTTTGTTCTTATACAATGTGACAATGTTTGCATCCTTCATGTCCTGTGGTACTCCACCTTCCCTCCAGCAAAGACAAAAGATTTCATACAGGTCAGTGGTGATGATCTCTTTACAGCACTTCAGCACTTCAGCAGGGATGTTATCCTTCCCAGGTGCCTTGCTGGAGGCGAGGGAATCCAAGGCCGCTTTTATTTCTGCTAAAGTTGGTTTGCTCTCCAACTCTTCCAAGACAGGCAGGCACTTGATGTTATTTAGTGCTTCTTCGGTTACTACATTCTATCTGGAATATAGCTCAGAGTAGTGCTGCACCCAGCGGTCCATCTGCTGTGCTCGGTCCTGGATGATCACGCCTGTAGTGGACTTTAAAGGAGCAGATTTCTTCTGTATTGGACCTAAAGCCTGCTTGATACCGTCATACATTCCCTTGATGATACCTGTGTCCGCTGCTATCTGTATCTGAGAGCAGAGCTGAAGCCAATAATCATTGGAACATCTCCTGGCAGCCGGTTGGACTTTGCTACGAGCAACTCGAAGAGCCTGCAAGTTGTACTCACTAGGACAGGCTTTGTATGCTGCTAGAGCTCTCCTCTTATCCTCGATGGGCTTCGAACCTGTCTGCTGTCTTTTTGGTCTTTTTGCCAAATGTGGACAGGGCGGTGTTATAAACAGCGTTCTTTAAATGTTCCCATCGTTCAGGTGCATTTGCATCAGCCGGTCCTGGAAGGGTTTCCTCAAGCGCTTGGGCAAATTCCTCCACTTTTCTTTGATTGTGAGTCCTGCTGATGTCAATACGTGGTCTTCCTTCCTTTTTCGTGTGATACAATCTCTTTGTTCGCAGTTTTACTCTACTACACACCAGGGAGTGATCAGTATCGCAATCAGCACTCTGGTAACTGTGTGTGATCATAATACTAGGAAGGCTAGACTGTCTAGTGATGTTGTTATAATAATAATAATAATAATAATAATAATAATAATAATAATAATAATAATAATAATAATAATAATAATAATAATAATAATAATTATTATTATTATTATTATTATTATTATTGTTGTTGTTGTTGTTGTTGTTATTGTAGTAGTAGTAGTAGTAGTAGTAGTAGTAGTAGTAGTAGTAGTAGTAGTAGTAGTAGTAGTAGTAGTTATTAGCAGGAGCTTTACTTAGTGCCATTAGGCAGAGTGGGTCACGCCTGGTCAACCCAAGTAGTTGGGGGGGAAGGTTTTGGGGCCTGGGGAAAGATCAATAAGGGGGCACATTCAGGGAACAAGTTGTGTTTGAAACCCCACCCACCCCCTCTTTTTAAGGGATTAGAGTGGGGCAGAATTTTTTTAAAAAAGTAAAGTAATAGTAATAATAATAATAAATTATATATATATTTGTAAATATATATATTTATAAATTAAAAATGAGAAAGAGAGAAAGAGAAGGGAGCAAGGAAAGGTGGCAGCCTATTGGCTGGAAGCTACTTTGAACTCTGGCACAATGTTGCCCAAGAAAGGTTGGGTGGGTAGTAAAGGGAAGCAGCCTGCAAATTGCAAGGCACCTGAGTAAGGCCCCCCTAGCAATTTCGTCATCGGATGAAGAGTACAGACTACACGGCCATATGGGAAAAGTTCAGTGCCTTAGAGAGGGAAAGGGTGCAAGCGAGGGTAGCAGCCAGCTCTTCTGAGTTGCGTAGGTCATGCAGAGAGTCAAAAGCACACAGGCTGGCAGAGCTTAAGTGGATGGGGGACATTATGTTCTCTCCCCCACCCCGCTTGGGTCCCCCTTCCCTCTTCTTCCTATTCCTGGGCAGATATAGGAAGAGAAGCAAAACCTGACAGAAGCAATCCCCCACCCCAGCTGTCTTTGCAAAGACAGCAGGGTGGGGGATCACTTGCCCCCCCTTCCCTCCTATTCCTATGCCCAGGCCGGATAAAAAGGCAAGGAGGACCAGATGTGGCCCGTGGGCTGTAGTTTGGAAACCCTATCCTAAACTATCCAAATATCTTCCTTCCCTATCAACAAAGCTGAAATATTACATCTACATTTGTGAATTTCTTGCTGGCAAGCCTGTTCCAGACATGCTAAGAAATCACTGTTTCTGCCTTTTGAAAGGCCTCTTTTGAGGACAAATATTTCAGCTTCAGAGCCTAGACATTTTCTGTCTGTTTCTCTGACCTTTCTCTTTAAATATCTTCCTCTTCTTGAATACTAATGTATACACAATATTTCATTTTGTGAAGCTCCTACTGAACAGCCTGTGTACTTATAACATCAGTCTTATAACGTGAACTAACATGCTCATGCTCAGTCTTATAACAAAGAGGCAGTTTCCCCCCCCCTCTTTTGAAAGGCCTTTTTGAGGATCAGTATTTCAGCCCCTGCAGCCTGGATTCATTCTAAATAAAAAAAGTGGGTGGGGCCAACAACTCTCTTTTAAGACAAGCAAGATTGGTCTTTTCAATTTTTGCTCTATTTTCCAAATCTGGGGACATTTAGGCTCACCTATGTCTGAATGGGAGGACACAGTTTTTCATTTAAAAAAAAAAAATAAGAAGTTAAAAATCCATTGCCCAAATTTCTCCAGCTTCAGGACAGAAGAAGAACTGATGGTCTGCTACAACTGTGACAAATTTGCTTCTGATCTGAGGCCCAGATTCAAAGTTAGTAAGTTTTTGTTTGGGTTGCCCTCATTTTTACAATTGCCTTATCACACATTGATTTGCTTTGCCAGCATAAGATCATTGCTGTACTCTCGTGCAGCAAAAATGAAACTGGGTAACTTTTAGGACTGAATATAGGACTGAAAATCAACACTGGCTATCCTACATTCTGATTTGTTAATTCAGTCCTATATGCTTCTGCTTAGTTATAGATTCCACTGACTTCATAGAAGCTTCCTGCCAGGTAAGTATGTGTATATGCTCTCAGTCTCATTTAACATAATTATTTCCCAATATTTCAACTTTCAGTGGCATGGTTTGAGATTTTGGCACCTTTCCTGTTTTAGTCTTTACTGTTCTTAATAGAATTAAGACCTTTCAAAATACTTCCAACCCAATTTGTCACCTCCTTCTCTTAGTGTACTTGAACTGTCAACAAAGCACTGCAAATAAATAAGTAAATAAATAAAAGAAGCACATATTGTGGAGGACAGTATGGTGACAGTGGATCAATCTCATTCAGACACTCCATTCTCTCTATTTTTTTCTTATCAATAGTTGCAGGAGCTGCTTGGGTTTATTTTTAATTTAGTCTAACGACTCCTATTTTATTTTAATTTTATCTCTGTTTTATTCTAAACATATGCACTGAGCTATTCATCACTTATTACTTGAGATCCAACACAGCCTATCCATGTATACTTCTAGCTTTTACATAAAGAAGAAACAGAAGTTCAGAGTAGTTTGTTCTCTGAATCCAACAGCAATGTGCAAACATAGGGGGGGAAAGGGAGCAAGAATAAGGTCAAGTTCACATTATCCAGCTAAATTTGCAAAACAACTACAGATCCATGATTTGATGTCTATGAAACAGATGGTGAGTGATCTTTCTGCCTTAACATCCTCAAATATAAACTAGATTCCTCAATCAGAGGGAGAAATCCATACAACTAGAACCTGTTTTGTTTTTTTGTTTTGTTTCTTTGATTCTGAAAAAACTCCACAGGTACTGTGACTTCTAAACACTAATCTGTTTCGTCAAAACTCTGAAGGGAAGCTATTTCACAATTCAGAATGTAATTTGAACAGCTCTAAAGATCCTCTTTTTGATCCCACATAATACCATCCTTTTCTTACTGCAAAAACTATTATGAACATCTTTCAACAGCTTATGCACATCTCCACTGAAATTGAGGCACTCAGAAAACATTTGATGCTTTTTACAAGAAGGTCTTCAACGTTCCACCTTTACTGACTGACCAAAGAGATCATGATAAGAATAAAGCAATGGTGTCAAATCAGAAAACTCCAACACCACATGATGCTCAACTAGGGTAGAGGAGTAACTGGAAGGGGAAGGGAAACCTGGGGGAATTTACAGGCAGACTAAGAACTAAGAAAATAGTGCTGTGTATATCTCAAAATTGTATCAACTCTGGATGCTAGATAAATGATTAACTATACATTACTCTTTAAGTCAGATATCATGGTCTAGTTTAAACACCATTGACCTTAATAAGGTTGTGAAACAGAGTAATTCAAGATCAAGAATACAAATTCTTTTGTCTTTTCGTCACTCAAGCAATCCCCCTGATTTTACTGAAAGTGCAAAGGTTTTCTCCTCATTTGGAATCTCAGCAAGGAGCGTGTCCTCTGAGAAGACAATCTGCCCATTCCTCATAAGTAAAATTAATATCACTCCCATACCCTCTGATTTTAAGCCTACTGTTTCTTCACTTTCTAATTCCAAACCAATTACCCTGTCATATGATGCTCATAAACAAACTGCATGGAAAACCAGCAACCCTGCCTTAGTCAAAGTTCTAGCAGCACCAGGGTCAAATCATCCCATTGACCCCTTAGAAGCTAATCTCATGGAAAATCACATAGACATTGCTTCTTCATTGGAAGCACTCCAGAACTCTATGGAAAACATATGTTCTGTGGCTTTGACTCTTCACTCCCTTCCTTCAGAGGAAAGTATAATCAGATCAACATTGTTTAAAGAGTGCATACTGCCACCAGATCATGCTGCAAAACAACAAACAAACAAGCAAACAACTAAATGCCAAAACTGAGGCCAATATTAGGTCAAGACAACTCTCTGGACTTGACAAAAGATTCCACCTTAAAGTTCCTATTCATTCTCTGACTACCTTTAAACCCCTGACTAATACTTAAAAACCAACAACTGTTGTTACTTCAGAAAATACCTCAGTAAATCCTCATGGTCTACATTCTTCTATAGCAGCAAATGACTCTGAAAAATGAATTCAACACTGTGATCTCACCCAATCCATTTTATATATTTTTGAGCTGGCAACATACAATAAAACACTAGAGTCACACTCACCAGTGTCTTCTGGCTCTCCTTCTGTTATTAACCTCTTATCACATCCAATTCAGGTAGGGATTTGGTGGAATCAGCCTCACTTCAATCTGCCCTGAAAACAAAGAGATTATTTTTGGAAGCCCTGGCTATAGAGCCAACCAAAGAGTACAGCTTTGTCAATCCAGGCAAAATTGAAGCTAGTCCACAATTGACTGAGGCCTTTGCTATGAGCCCAGCATAATGACTAAACGTGGGGAGCAAGTCAGCCCAAGACCTTTCCATTTTGTAGCTCCATGCCCTCTCCTTCTCTTTCTCCTTCTCCTCCTCCCTATCCTTCCTTTACTGCTCAGACTCCTGGTTAAGGAGACTAAAGAGGTCCACATATTCTCCTTTCCAAATCTTCTCTTTAGTAATGAGGAGGTTGTTCCCTGGGTGTCAAGGCCTGCCTGCTGAAAGGCAATGTGTGGACCAGCACTGAGTTGTAACCCATGTGCAACATGGATGGGAAAGGTCAAACCCACACCCCAGTAGTAGCCCCTAAATCCAAACTAGAATAAGGCCACTACAAGTATGTTGTAGACCATAATGAGGTGCTGAAGGTTAAAGGAAAGTGGCAACCACATCCTCCCAGTATAGACAAATGAGAAAATCTGAAGGCCAAGGAGGGGGGTGGTGCCGCCTAGGCCCCAGTGCCCCAGGGCCAAACAGCATTCCTTCATTGGTGTCTGGTGCAGCTGGCACCTCATCTGGCTGTGGTGCCTCCACTACCTCACGACTTGTCCACCACACTCACATTCATGCAAACATCTATGTCTGACTCATGAGCAACAGCAACTGACCCCTTAAACCACCGATAAAGATTGAGCCTTTATCTCTCCTCTTGAACCAACTATTGCAGATGCCCCGCCAACACCAGCAGACCATTCCTTCTCCCTGGCATGGAAGGATGTGTCACATTGCTCCTGCTCTAAAACAAAAACACACTCCATTAAGCCAGTGACCAGTTGGTTCCGTTGGGCCAACTTCTGTGCCTTAATTTTCCTACCTCTGCATCTAGGCTATAACTGGGGTACAGGGGCCAGCTGCACTACCTCACTTTCCCCTTCCTGTGCCAGAATCTGCACTATAACTGTGGCTAACCCTGGCAAATCTTCTTTTGATGATGACAATGAAATGACCACTGCGAATCTGCAAAATGCCTTGCGCTTAGAAGGCTGCTTGTCTTTCCTATTCTCTACTCCCTTCTTGGGCCCATTACAACAGTGTACCTGGCAGCCTGTGGAGCATACATGCACCACCTAATGGCAAAAGAAAAAACTGCCAAGGCAAGCAGTATCCACTGCAGAAAGGGAGCGGGAAAGCCTCCCAGAGCTACCGCACCCTAACAGTCATTAGCTAGCTGAAAAAGGAAACCAACCTCACCTACAATGACCAGCATGAGTAGAGGCCCCAAAGGCCTATAGCCAGCTAAAAACACACACCCTCTCCACCAAGAGGGGAGGGCAAAGATTCCCCACCAGCGCATGACTCAGTACCCACGGAGAGGAGCATTCATGGAACCTCTCTGGCTGGATATTAATAATATTTATTGCACTAGTCAAAGACCATGGCAAGATCAAACAGTTACAATCAGTCGAACTCACATAAAATAACAATAAAAAACAACTAAAATTAGGGCAAGGGACATAATAAATATACATGCATGTTAGGTACCTTTAATTCAGTAGTTTAGATACCTTTGAAACAATGATTTACTTATGAGATAGATCAATCAGTTACAAGTGGTATTTGACTGTGATTGTATTAAGATACCCTAAAGTTAATTAGTTTATGAAATTACATTCATGTTGTTAAATTTTTGGAGCTTGATACTGGTTTTAGTCCAGAGTCCTTAAATTTCTCCCTGCATCTAGCCAACTTTATTATGAATAGGGCAACGTTTTGGGTCATGTATTGGTTTGTCCTTTGAAGCAGTAAGTCCAGTTTATCTTTCACTTCACAGAACTTCCTTCTCTTTAGCAAGGGTTCTAGATAGCAGTCTCTGATGTTGATATATAACTGACAGTTGAGAATATAATGAGTTAGATCTTCCACAGTTGGTGCCCCACAGATACACCATCTCTCTTGAATTGGTATGCAATGGGATCTCCCCAGTTTCATCTGTAATTCCATTCGTCCAAAACGTAATCTGGTAAAGGCTTTCTGGAGTTCCATTTTCATAGGATATGACAAATATTTTTCAGATTAATGCAAATGTTTTGTAGCCACTAACCATTGACAGTTTTCAGGGATCTGATAACAGTTAGGGCAGTTTGAACTCCAATGTCTAGTACTCTTTTATATCATTACTCCATGAGTTAAATGCTTGTACAGAAAACCATATTTTGGGAGTAATTTGGAAAATTTCTGTAATAGCTGGATATCTAAAAGGTCTGATGTCTCTTTCACACACTAATTTACTCAGTTTGATACTATTTTATTTCAAGATAGGCCTGGGAGCTACTTTTGGCTGATGTCAAGTGTCCAACAAAAAGAAAAGGGAAAGAACTCAAATCAGTACTATCTATCTTTGTCTTTACTAAGTTCCAGTCACAGAATTACCCCCTTTGGATCAACAAGCCATTGCTTGTGTTGCAGGTTTTAGCTATCATAGCCTTTTGATCATGGATGTTTCTTTCCCCTCTCAAAGTACAAAATCAACAGTATGCAAAAACTGGTCCATGGTTGAAAAATATGTAATGAATGTATCCCTGATATTTCCAAATGCTTTTATTTTATGATTCTACGATTCTTCCCATCCTCACATAATCTGTTAAATTTAGTAACCTACCTGGAAGTCAGGTAACATCAGGATAGTGACCACCTACCAATTCTGAAAGTAACTGTTTGGGACCAAATAATCTATATATCAGAAAAAATTGGTATACAATAGATCCCATGACCAATTCTTGTTAGAAAAGAAGGGAAAATACCAAGCAGAGAAATCAGAATGGCAGTGGAATATATATTTCATAAATCATGTGAACAGTTGTTAAAATAGCATTATTATTTTTTTATAATTACCACTAGGACAATGACAGGCAGAAAATGTTTAATTGACAATAAAACTAGCAGGGTTGCTATTACTGCTGGGATATCAAAACAAAAACAAAGGAAACCCTTATCTTTGTCTAAAGTGTAACCAAAATGAAAACAGAATTGTATTCAATTTGGTATAATGTTAATTTATTTTTTTAAAAAACCTAATAAGTTTGTGTTGTCATTAAAAATAATGGAACTAATATTATGTTTCCAAAACATAAAACAAACCAAGCTTGAGGGGAGCTGTTGAAGAGAGAACAGATTTGTTTTAATGAGAGGAATTAATTAATTGTATTCCTTATCACCTACAGAGGCGAAGTTCACTTTACAAAGAATCTTCCATCTGATAAATGAATATGCAGTTCTAATTTTGTCCTCAGGAAAGATTCCCAGATATAATCTGTTTAGCCGGGGTAACATTCAGTTTGCTATCCAGGAACAGCACTGAAATTATTCTGCTTCTACTTCACGGCCCTCAAATATCCTTCATGGTATTAAGGCTACAGACTATTTACAAATATTACTGGAGCTAATAACAATTTCCCCATCCTTGCAACTACAGATATTTATATAGGCCAAATTATAGTTTACAACTCAGAGAAAATTGCATCTTGATATTACAATGCAGTAGTTGTTTGGTGTTCTTGTTTTTGTGGAAAAGAAATCCTGTATAGAATAGTAGATAGAGTTCAGACTGGTATGATCTTGAGTTAGAATGTCTTTAAAACCCCTTGCTCTGTGAGTGACCTTAGAGTTTGTCATTCTTGTCCTGATATAGATCAGTGGGCAAAGCTGAAGTAGAAATTGTGGCATTAAATACCTGTCACTGCTCCAGTTAATTCTTGATGTGGTGTAATACTAGGTATATTAAATTCCACCAACTAAATGTAATTTACCAAGCCTCCTCTTGAAAATACAGTGGCACTGCTTACAGTTCCAAGATTGGCCCTTTGGCTATGCAGAGTGAAATAAATGACCCCTAGTTAGGGGCTGGGTTCATTAAAAAAAAATGAAATATGGGAAAAAGTAAGAGCTGACAAACCTATCCATCTGTACTTCTGACAGCTGATTTGGTTTGTCAGAAAACTACTGGACAAGTTATTTATCATCAGCCAATTTTTAACAGTGGATCCGGCTTGGATCCGACCTTTTTCGAGCAGCAGCTGGGTGCGAGTGGGTTTGGAGCGATTCCCAGGCCTCGAGCGCTGTTGATTTAAAAGTTGTAAGCCCCCCCTCATTCCGCTTTGCCCTCAGCTGCCTTGAGCATGGGCCCGCAGTGGGCCAAATTGACAGACAGGCCCATACTATATAGGGCTTAGCAGCTACATAAAAATAAAATTAAAAAATTAATTAATTAATTATTATTATTATTATTATTATTATTATTATTATTATTATTATTATTATTATATAATAATAAACAACTGAAGTTGAATTAAATTACAATTCGAATACCATAACCACAAAAAAATAATTGATTGATAAATAATGATTAGAGTTGATTAAATTACTTAATTTAGATAATAATTAACAGATAAAGTTGATTGAATTAATGTATTAAATTGACAAATAATTCTAATTGGAAGCACAAGTGATTAAGACAGTTGCTTAATTAGGTAATGGAAATCAATCAGGAATTTGAATAGCTTGGGTCCTAAATCTGTAGTAAACAACTAAGACCTTCTTTCTTGCTGGTGCCAAGTGGATTGGTAGGTAACTAGGGGGTGCTCATCTATGGAACCCAGGTCATAGCAATCACATCTAATCAAAGAACAATAGTCATTATACTGTACCGATAGGAATCATCATCTGACTTAGCAACTGTACTGCTAAGTGGTTGTGAGCGCCTATCCAATGGGAATTTTGGGTTCATAATGGCATCGCGAAAGGGTCACAGGAACAAGAGGGGGAAACGGCCAGCTAGGAAAAGGCCAGCTCCCCAGGTGTCGCCTTCACAATCCTCTTCCGTTGAGGAATCCTGGCCAGTATGGCAGGAACTGCAGGACAAGATTTCTGCATTAGAGGCTGAATGGCTGGTGAGACAAGCTCCACAGCAATGTGAGGTCCAGCCACGCAGATCAACCGGGGATGCCAAGAGCCACTGTAGGGGCAAACTTAAGGCAATAGCCAGCATTCTAATGGCCAGATTTGCTGTTCTTGAGGCAGAGCAGCTACCCGAGGTGACCATTAGATGCGACGCAGATGGGACTTCCTTGACACCATGGTCTTGGCGCACGGAGAAGGGTAGAAGGTCGGGAACTCCTGCGATTCCTGAAACAGTGACCATGAGCCAGGAGGTGCAAGAGGAAACTGACGAAGTCAGCCCTGACGGGATATACGCTGCGGAAGGACCAAGTATAGCAATGACTTCATCAGGTGAGTCAGCCGCTGCACCGGGCACGTCCTCATCGATCCCCACGTGGCCTTGGGCCGGTGGCGGTCAATTCAACCACACAGTTTATACACCATACAATTCACAGAGCGGTGGGCTCCACAACACTGCATGGCCATGCTCCAGCCACAATTCAGTGGCTGGGGCACGACATACCCTCCTTTCACCTTGCCAGCCCAAACTAACACTATGGCTAGCGTACGGGTTTGGCTGTACCCGTCCTTCAACAAGGGTTACAATACCGTCCCATTGTGGGCTTTGCCGTATGGGGACTACTCAATGCCGTTGTGTAATTACCTCACTCCGGCAACACAGGAGAAGATATGAAAAGGTGAATATGTAGATGCATTTGAATTATTAAACAGAAATGTTGAGAAGAAGGACCTAGACAAGGAAGACGACAAAGAGAAAGACAGACGCAGGAGTAAGAAACCCGATAGAACATGGGCAAATTGGCTTCCGGGTTCTTGATTTATGCAGGGGTGATAGTTAAAGGGCAGCTGTGGAGGGCTCAATCCATCTTTCAGTAATTGGACATAATTTACAGGGCCTGTTGACTTCGCGGGGTAGGCATGGCTTCATTTTGACGACTTGTTCCATATGCGGAGCGCGATTCACCCAAATATGTGTTGGGACGAGCCCCTGCTGGGCCTGTGGCTGGAACACATGACCCCAGCTAAGCCAAATTTTGGAGACAGCTTTGACAGCGGTCATTTGAACAGAAAGGTCACCCTTGTTCAGAATCCACACCTGGAGCATGGCAGGTGGTTCAGCCCCGCCTGCTCTGTTGGGAGTACAACTCCAAAGGCACCTGTACAAAAAGACCACGCCGCGTCAGGCATGAGCATAACACCTGTGGAGGCCAGCACCCAAATTCATCATGTTTTATAGCTGGCGCCCAGCGCCAGCACAAGGGCGCAGGAGGCGGTAAAAAGCCCAACACAGGCGGGGGTACTCCTGGAAAATGGACCCAGCCCACTTAAGGTCGAGGCTTTGGAAGCTTGGTTGAGTTCATACCCCTGTAGAGAGGATGCAATTATCTTTTAGAAGGCATTAAATATGGTTTTGGGATCCCGGCAGAGGGAGAGCGCAGAGCAATTTTTGCGCAGAACCTCCGATCGGTGCGTGGGATGGAAAGTATTGTCTAGAGTAAAGACAGACAAGGAAGTAAAGGAAGGAAGGGCCCTCACCCCCCTTGTCAACGTCACCCCTGGAGAACCTGATGGTTTCTCCATTAGGCATTGTGCCTAAGAAGGCCTAGGGTGATTTTCGGTTAACCCACTACTTGTCCTTTCTGGAGGGAATGCCAGTCAATGACGTTGTCCCACCAGAATTATGTACAATGCTATGAAGGGTCTACATCGACCGCTGCATAGGACCAGGGTCATACATGGAATAACAGAAGATCTATTAGTATGGAGTCAGTTTTAGCAGAATTTAATGGGATCTCCTTCTGGAGAGGTGAAATTGGGTTAAAGCAGATTTTCAGGTTCATTCAGATGCAGCAGGATCCTTAAGATTTGGAAATTTATTTCAGAAGACAGTGGTGTGCTGGCACTCGGCCTGATGCGGGGCATCGCAACAGCATTACCAGAGATTTGGCATGCCCAGAATTTTCCCCAATAGTGGGGGCACTTGGATATGGGCCGAAGAGTGGTCAAATCCCGTATTACGATTTAGGTGTGGCAATCAAGAGGTTGTTTACATTATAAACAACCTTACGTCACAGTCAGAATGGGTTTTGACATTGGTCAGGGCATTACATTACGGGCAGTGCAGTTTACCATACTAGTGCATGCCCGGCATGTACTGGGTACGGAAAATAGGATAGCTGATGCATTATCACGCCAACAGATTGAGCGGTTTAGGGAGCTAGACCCCGGAGCCAAGGAGTTCCCTGAAGTTCTGCCCCCAGTGGTCTGGCAAATTGGGGTGAAGATGCAGCAAGAGCAATAGGTTTGGCCCTGGCACCGAGGAAGAGGAAGGGTTATTCAGCCGTGAGTAGAGTTCCAGGAATTTAAGAAAATGGTCGACTTGGAGCCGGCTTGGCCGGTACCGGTCGAACATTTACAATAATTTATTGTACATTCAAACAGAAAGGGTCTGGCACTGGGAACTATACAAAGAAGGCTGTTAACATGGCATTTTACGCAAATTAATGGCTATAGATCACTCAAAGGATTACCGTATAAGGAAAATGATAGAAGGATGGTCCAAAGAGAGGGGTAGAGTACAAGATACCAGGGCTCCTATATTGCCTCTGTTACTAGAGCGCATTTGCAAACAATGAGCGCTCTTATGTAGGGAAGAATACGAAAGGGCCCTATTTGAAGCGACGTCATTAACGACGTTCGTTGGGGCCCTTAGAATTAGCGAAGTGGTTGCATTCTGGGACAAACGATAAGTATAAGCTAACCCTGCAATGGCAGGACGTTAAGGCTGGATAAGGGAAGGTGCAAATTCTTATTCGATGATCCAAGGCCGATCAGCTAGGCAAGGGTACACAAATCACCTTAGGGCAGTGTAGCATAAGCAGCATCTGCCCTGTGAAAGCCTCACAGGCATATTAAAGGTTAGAGGACAGGACCCGGTTATTTCATTCAACATACTGATAAGTCACCTTTGACGAAATATCAGTTCTGGAAATTAACCGACTTAGCATTAGACAGAGTAGATCACCAGGGCATGCAGGTTTGGCACACATTCATTCAGAAATGGTCCAGACTCCACTGCGGCCGCCCAGGGCTATAGCTCGGAAGAGATAATGCGTTAGGCTGGTGGTCGTCATCCAGTTACCGCAGATATATAAGAACACTACCTAACGTATAGGCAGGGGCCAGGTCTCGTTATGTCTTCACAGGTCCCATAGGATCGGTGAAATGGAGGCACATTGTGATTATCGGCCACAGCTATGTATACTGGGCAGAGTGTTATGTTGCTGCATCCCCATGGGGGAGCGACCCGGACCTCGGAGCCAGAGCACACATTGCATGGAAAGGGCTGTGCGGCATGCTGTGGAGCCAGCTATGCAGCTTGGCAGCTTTTGGGCAGTCTCCACTGGATGTGTTGGTGGTACACCTTGGCGGCAATAATTGGCCAGGCATCCTGGAAAGGCGCTGTTCCTGGACATTATATGCAACCCGAGATGGTTGAAGGCCAAGTACCCTGCTATGCATATCGTGTGGTCCACGATCAGATCTCGATTGGCGTGGAAGACGCCAGGTTTTTTCCTCAACTTCAACACAGCACACAGGGGTGTTAACCGTGATGTCTGCAGGGCAGTCTGCAGCTGCCTTGGATTGGTGATTGGTCACCAGAAGATTCAACAGATAGGCCTGTGTTTTTCCTCAACGTTAACATGGCACACAGGGGTGTTAACCGTGAGGTCTGCAGTGCGGTCTGCAGCGGCCTTGGATCGGTGATCTGTCACCGGAGGATCCGATTGGATAGGCCTGAGTTTTTTTGGAACGATGGAGTCGATTTGTCTGGTTTGGGTTTGGATGTCTTCTCGGAAGACATCAAGGGGGGCCTGCTTGTTGAGCTCGAGCGGCTTGATGGCGGGCATGGGACTTAGCTATGCTAGTTCCTATGCTGTGGCGGGTAGTGCGGGAAAAAACAGGTATTTTCCGGTGAGTCCCACTGTAAGATCAGGTAAGCTAACAGCGCATCAGAACTCCCAGCACTGCAGATCGTGCGATTACAGTGATTGGGGGGAAAGATGTGCTGGGCCACTTCCGGACCAACAGTCATCAACTAAAGATGGCTTGAGGTCTGGGGGTGTTTATTAGTGGCTGGCCAGCTTCCTGCTGTCTTTAAGACCGCTAGAACCTGGGGCCGGGGACTCGCCCATCTGTTGATTAAGGGGTATTTGGATACCTCTGCGATTTACCTGTTTCTGCACTACAGCAGGCCCCCCTTTGCCAAAGGATGGCAAATTTGAATTTTGAATCAATAAAGTGTGGCCCGTGTTTTAACCCATATTAATTGTCTCGCGTCTTTATTCCGGGGTTGGGAGGGCAATGCCCTTAAATACCAGTGGGTGCTATGCACTCGACTTGAAGAGAGATGCAGGTGCCATTTACTGTTCTGTGTCAATGTTCTCGGCATGTCTTATATGTTTCTTCTTATATATTTCTTTTTAAAAAGTTATGTATGTGAAACATGTTTCCAAAAGTGAAATTTCATATGAGGAAGAGAAGTATAACCTTAATGGTGTGATTGACCTGGCTTTGATCAGTCTGCTTCTAGCCTGTGTTACTTTCATATATTTTTCTGTTTCATTCCTGTCCCATATTAATATGTGATTTTAAAAATGTATTGAAGTTAGTATTTAAATCTGCATATTTACATACATTTTCTCTCTTGGATTTCAAAGTATAAATTTCTAAAGATACTGTATTTGAAAATACAAGGTGGGGTCAGAGAGGATAAACTGCCTTGTCAAAAGGGAAAACAAAACAAAAGGTTACTTGTATGCTCATTATCCATTGTTGTTTCAAAAGAAAATTGCTTTTACAGCAAGCAGTTTAGACAAACCAGCTCCATGGTCTTATCTGAAGGGGGTGAAAGATGCAATGGCCATGTATAATTTAAGGCTTAGAAGAATAGCTTTAGACATGTCCCAATTTCTCTTTGAGGTGAACTAATTCTGTCTTGAGTAACATTCCTACCCATCCTGACTCACTATTGGTTTGTTTGGCCAGAAGATTTTCAACAGAGACACAGGCTACGTGTCTTTTTCTCAATTAAAAGCCATGGAGTCTGTGAGGATCTTTTGATTTGAGGGTGTTTTTTTCTGGGTGTTTTGGTTATATTTTCCTTAGTTGCTTAACACAAATTTTAGATAGGGTTTTAGCCTTATTTATATGTTATTATTTTATACTTAGCTTGTGAAACTTTGACCTTTTTTCCCCCTTATTTCTTTTTCCATTTTTTCCCTTTCCTTGGTTTACAGATTTGGTTGTGGAGTGGGATGTGCCTTCAATGGGAATGAGTACCACCCAGGTGGTGTAGGGCCAGGGAAACTATGCTGTAGGTGGGATGGCTTCCCATTCCAGGAGAACTCATGCTAGACAATTGGTGTCTGCCATGTGTTCTGACCTCTCTGCCCACCGACAGGACCATGGTTCCCAGCTCTGCTGATCCTCCAATCTGATATTAATCAGATTGTTGGCCGGGCCTGCCAACAATAAATACCATCGTATTCATTACCTCATTGAAGAGGAGAGAGCAGACCTGGCTTGTATAATGGAGACCTGGATAGGCAAGGAGAGAGGAGTTGCCCTCTCCCAGATGTGCCCTCTGGATACTCCATACAGGATCCAGGGAGATTGGAGGTGCAGGATGCGGTGGGGAGCATGATTTTCCACAGGGATTCCATCCAAACCAGCCAGACTGCCTCACTTTTGAGCTTGGGCCTGGAGTATTTGCACCTAGTGGTGAGGATCAAGGATAGAATTGGGTTAGTGCTGGTGTACTGCTCTCCCCGCGACACAGCACTCTCCCTGCCAGGACTGGCCAAGTTCATCTTAGCTTCAATGTTGAGAGCTCCCAGACTACTGATAGTTGGGGACTTCAACATCCATGCCAAGAAGGGACTGTCAGGTACAGCCCTGGAGTTCATGGATTCTGTGACAGCCATGAGCCCATCCCAGCATGTCACCGGGGTGTGACTTGCACATAGCAAGTCACACCCTGGACCTGGTGTTTTCAACCATGCAGGCAGAGAGTAATCTGAGGGTGGGGAATATTCTCACACTTACTGTCATGGACAGATAACTTCCCACTGAGTTTTAATCTATTGGTAGCAACCCCCCTCCACAAGAGAAGATACAGGATGGTATTTAGAGACAATCTGGGTGTTTGACGTAACTGCTCCCAAATGCCTTCTTTAGAACTCATCCTGCTCCCTGGTTCACCAGGAGCTTTGAGCTATGAAATTAGCCAGGAGACAGCTAGAGAGTAAGTGAAGGAAGGATCAATTAGATCAAAAATTTGCTGCAGTTGAACATGACCGGGAGGCATGCCAATGCCTTAAAATGGTCAAAAAAGGCTTTTAATGATTAAGATCATTGGTACGGCCATGAATGGACAAGCTGAACCTTTCCAGGGGTTGTAAGTCTTCATAGAATTGGTCAATTTCAGCCTCTTCAGCATCAGTGGTTGGTGCATAAACTTGGATTACTGTAATGTTGAAAGGTCTGCCTTGGATTCGTATTGAAATCATTCTATCATTTTTGAGATTGTATCCCAGTACAGCTTTTCCCACTCTTTTGTTGACTATGAGGGCTACTCCATTTGTTCTATGGGATTCTTGCCCACAATAGTAGATATGATAATCGTCTGAATTTAATTTGCCCATTCCCGTCCATTTTAGTTCACTGACGCCCAGGATGTCAATGTTTATTCTTGCCATCTCCTGTTTGACCACATCCAGCTTACCAAGGTTCATAGATCTTACATTCCAGATTCCTATGCAGTATTTTTCTTTGCAGCATTGGACTTTCCTTTCACTTCCAGACACGTCCGCAGCTGAGCGTCCTTTCGGCTTTGGCCCAACCACTTCATTAGCTCTGGAGCTACTTGTACTTGTCCTCCTCTCTTCCTCAGTTGCATGTTGGATGCCTTCTGACCTGAGAGGCTTATCTTCCAGCTTCATACCTTTTAGCCTTTTGTTTCTGTCCATGGAGGTTTATTGGCAAAGCTACTGGAGTGGCTTGCCTGTTCCTGCTCCAGGTGGATCGCATTTAATCAGAACTCTCCACTATGACCTGTCCATCTTGGGTGTCCCTGCACGGCATAGCCCATAGCTTCTCTGAATTACTCAAGCCCCTTCGCCACGACAAGGCAGCAATCCATGAAGGGGTCACATATTAGATGCTTCATAAAAAGGAAAATTGCCTTTGCTTTAATGTATCACTTATCTTGTGATACCAGTTGATACAATTTTATTTTCAAACATGCATCCACTAACTTTGGTAGTAGCTTCTTCAAAGAACAGAATGAAACACATGCAGGCAACTACTTGTATGATTGTAGCATCCTTTCATTATAGCTATTAAGCATTTCCAGGCAACTGAAATTCAGGTTTTTCCAAATTTGTATAAGTTGGATCCAATGTCAGACTATCTTAAGATCCACTGATTTCAGTGTGGCTACTTAAGTATGATTAAGGCTAATTATCTGTATTGTAGATGAAACTTGTTTTCTTCTAGAAAATGGCTCTTCAGTATGTTATGACTGAGAGGATGACATGAGCCCATCGTCAAGGCATTAGGTTTTGCTGGCCCACTTCATATCTGAATGCCCAATAATAAAAAATAACCTTTAGAACCTTTGTTGGCATATAGTACAATAGAGTGAAATATGATAAATGTTTAAAAAAAACAAACTAACAAAACCCATATATGCCATATATGCCAGGGAATATCCAGATGACATCGTTAGGACTCAATGGTGTGTGGCAGCATGATGCGATGCCTCTGCATGATGGAATGGATATATCTGGCTGTTGTCTGGGTAAGTTCCTTATTAGTGCCACTCAGCAGTTGCTGGATTTTATCCGGGTCACCCCAACCAGAGTGGGAAAAAAGGAAGTTGCTCAGGTATTGCAGGCGGATATCCTGATACCACATACAATACAACAGCATGTGCTGCAATGATTCAATCGCTCCCTGGCCACAAGGGCACACTCTCAGCTCTATAGGTAACCTCCTAAATCTGCCCTGCACCAAGTTGGAAGGTACAACATTGCACCTAGCAAGGGTGAACACCCAGTGGTCCTGGGGATGATCTAAAAGATAAAAATAATCCAGTCTCCTGACATGGGAGAGGGGAAGCTGGAAGTATAGCAGAGAGCAAATCTTTAGTGCAGCACTATGCAGGGTTTGCCCCTCAATATCCAAGACTCTATTTTTTATGGTGCAGAATACCTGAGATGGGGTATTGAACCCAACAGATCTGGTGAAAGCCTGAGAGTTCTGATTTTCATCATGAAACAGCATGTCCTGGGCTGAGAAAAAACAGATTCTGACCCAATATTTGAAAACTCTGAGCCAAGTCAGGGCCTCAAGCCTATACTGGCCGACTTCAAGGCATAGGGTCAGATAAGAAACACAGCGAGGCAGGCCAAAGATTTTATACGGAAACATTGATTGGACCCTTTCTACAGAGCTGTGAAATGCAGGCATCCAAATGGGGACACCATAAAGAAGCTGTGCTATAGATTTGGCATTAAAAATCTGCAGCACAGCTGGGATATACCAATTGCCCCAGGCACAGTGGAAGCGCAAGATAGCCTGTGCTGAGAGCTTTGCTGAATTAACCGCTGTCTGCCAGTGAATTGACTAGGTGTGTCTGTAGTGAAAAAAGACACCCAGGTACTTGAACTCTCTAACCTGCTGGATAGTATTTCCATTGACAGACCAGGAAAAGGACTTCCATGATTTGCCAAAAACTATGATTTTAGATTTGTCGAAATTAAGTTGGAGCTTATGACGTAACAAGTACTCATAGCAACCACTAACTAGCCACCTTAGGCTGGCCCTCATGTGAGACAGGAGAACCATGTCATCTGCATATAATAGGATTGGAATCTGTATGGGGCCTAGTTTGGGGCTGTGGCCATTGATCCTATGTAGGAGTGGAGCGAGATCATTGATGACTAGGTTAAACAGAGTTGGCGCCAGAATGCAGCCTTGCTTCACTCTGTTAGAGGATATCTGACTGGAAAGAGACCCCTGTGTTGAGATTTTTATACAACAGGTGGAGCCTGCATGGAGTCTTTGGATCAGAAAAAGGAGCCTCCTATCAATACCCAGCCTAGTGAGCTTTAGCCACAAGATGTCTCTGTCAACAGAGTCAAAGGCTCCTTTTAGATCTAGGTAAAGGTAAAGGTTCCCCTTGACAATTTGTCCAGTCGTGTCCGACTCTAGGCGGTGGTGCTCATCTCTGTTTCCAACCCATAGAGCTAGCATTTGTCCACAGACAATCCTCCGTGGTCACGTGGCCAGCGTGACTAGACACGGAACGCCATTTACCTTCCCACCGAGGGGGGTACCTATTTATCTACTCGCATTTTTGCATTTTGCATGCTTTCGAACCGCTAGGTTGGCGGGAGCTGGGACAAGCGACGGGGGCTCACTCCGTCGCGTGGATTTGATCTTACGACTGCAGGTCTTCTGACCTTGCAGCACAGAGGCTTCAGCAGTTTAACCCGCAGCGCCACCACGTCCCTCCTTTTAGATCTAAGAAGGCTGCAAAAAGTTGGGCGCTACTCTGCGAAACATATTTGGAAATTATATGTGAAAGGATCATGCAATGATCTAATGTAGACTTTCCTGCCTTAAATCCCGCTTGTTCAGGACCCAGAATGTCTTGATCTAGAAGCCAGTCTTGTAATTTTTGTAAAAGATGGCTGGCATACAACTTCCCAATGATGGAAAGAAGACTTATTGGCCTATAATTGGCAGGAGATTTCTTATCTTATATGCCCAATAGATGGCAGCATTAGTCTGTGGGAAATTACACTGTGGTGGTGGTGGTGGTTGGATGTTACCACAGAAATTTCTGTCCCCTTTCAGGACCACTAATGGAATTTTGTTGGAAAAACGTGAATATTGGGAAATGTTCTTTATGGAGCCAATTATATAAAAAATTCTTTGCAGTGGATAGCAGAAATTTCATTCTTACTGTTTCTACTGTTCGGGGCCTTTTTTTCCATTTCCTCCATTCACCACTACATTTGTTTTGCAGTTTTATTCCTCCTTTGCTGCTTCATGATTAACCGTTTCTTGTTATTGGAAGCTTGTTTTTTGTTTTCATTTAGAAATTTAGATGACAGGAGGGCCAGTGTCTGCAAAACCCACTATTCATATACAAGGCAGATTTCTAGTCTTTAGAAACTTTAAAAAAACAGAAACCTTGACTTCCAAAAACATGCTGATTATGTTTTATATAGGCAGATTGATCCTAATTTAAAGCCCAGCCGAGATAAACAGCAGTGATATACTTTAGAATTGAACTTTTGGTAAAGTGGATGACAGATTATACCATGACACATTTTCAACTTTTCCCCCACTACTATCATTCATATCTGCCACAGAGCTCAAAGGAAGGCACTGCAGTTTTCTCTACAGGGACCCTCCAAAGTTCTGATGAAGGTACTGAATTTTGAAATATTGAACCACAATGTCTCAGAATATATTTTTTTCTGGAAAGTGTTATGAGATTTCTCCTCTTCTTACTCCTCCAAAAAGAGGTGGTCAACTCTGTGTTAAAGGGAATTTCTATGCATAATAGACACATAAACAAAAGAGCCTCAAAAGGAGGAATCTTTCCTCCAGTCTGCATCCTCCATGTATGCCTGAAATGGCTCTGGAGGCCTGGGAAATCCCTGAAACTTGTAGTGGAAAAGAAGGGAAGGTAGTGGTGGCACATTCTCAAATACTAGTAGATGTCTGTTGGCATGAGGCTGACTGCATACAAAATAAATTTGTTTTGCACCCTAAATGTGTGTTTTGAATTACTTTAGTTACATACATATACTATAGACTGATATATTTTTCACACATGATAATTACTATATTTTTCTTGAAGTGAGTGAGAGACTTTTGCGTAGATCTCCTCACACATTGGACCCAATACAGATTCAGGCTTAAAGCTTGTATAGTCCTTCTATGCACTTGAGGGCTACTGGCACAGTTTGTGCTGACAAGGGAAAGATGACCCAACAGCATTCCTTCAGTACCTCCTTGATATAAGGCTATTTTATGTACCCTCGTGAAACCATGTTGCTAAAATGAAATAAATGTATGTGGCTTCTACAATGTATTAGAGCATCTTGGATATTTAAGATATATTTTATATATTAAGGCACATTTTTTAATGTAGGTTTAAGTTGTAATTTCAAGGAGTCATGGGGAGATTTCCCATATAATTGTAAATAACATCATTCTAAATTGCCTTTTTAACTTAGGAATAGCTTGTGTATTAGGGCATTCATATTTAAAGATAAAAGGTTACATTTGTCTCTTCTTTTTTTCGGTGGCAAACTTTATAATCACAAAAACAGTTGGTTTTATTGCATTTCAACAAAAATAAATGTAACCTTCATCCTGGTGAACTTAATGATGCTAAACCAGACACAGTACCTCTAGCCTTGAAGCACTGCTTGTTGTGGTTCATTAAGCAGAGCAAAGTATTTTCTAGCATCTTCTAGTGACATAGAGCTGTATTTTTTCAGAACGACTAATCTTCCAGCTTCTAGCTGTACTTTATGATAAATGTATTAGTGTAACACTATCAAATTCCATCTCAGAGACTGAAACTAAGCCATTTCTACAAAAGATTTTTAGTGGAATTGTTGGTTTTATTGATTGGTTAAAACAAACAAGCCAGTAAGGTCTGTTAACCTGAAGTTTTGCCTACCAAATGTTACGATAAGCCAATGCAAAGGATAAAGTACTATTTCAGCATAAGTATTAATTAGGGATGTGCTTCAGATTTAGAATTTATATATAAAATGAAGTGAAGAGAGGGTATTTGTCCATTTTTTAACTAATCTAAAATAAAGAAGCTCAAAACAATGCTTAAATCAAATCAAGGCTGTCCAAAGTGCCAGATTTTGCTCCAGTACTTAAAACATTAAAACTCCTGATGACCACATTTTGTTCCAAAGGATCTGAGGTAACTGATAGCTCAGTGAAAGTGCTTAGCTAATGCAGGATGGAAGGCTGGAGGCTTGGCACAGAGTAAATTGTATGCCTACTTAGTGAAAGTGTAAAGGAGGGAGGGAAGGGACGTGGTGGCGCTGCGGGTTAAACTGCAGAAGCCTCTGTGCTGTAAGGTCAGAAGACCAGCAGTCGTAAGATCAAATCCACGCGACGGAGTGAGCTCCCGTCGCTTGTCCCAGCTCCTGCCAACCTAGGAGTTCGAAAGCATGTAAAAATGCAAGCTGATAAATAGGTACCACCACGGTGGGAAGGTAACAGCGTTCCATGTCTAGTTGCGCTGGCCACGTGACCACGGAAACTGTCTTCGGACAAACGCTGGCTCTATGGCTTGGAAATGGGGATGAGCACCGCGCCCTAGAGTCGGACACGACTGGACTAAATGTCAAGGGGAACCTTTTTTTAAAAAAAAGGAGGGAGGAAGGGAGGAAGTAATTTGTGGAATCTTTGCCTGCACACTGACAGTTAAGGCGTAGTTGATGACACTGAGTTTTCCAGGTCAGAGCCCTTTATTTCCCCCATTTCCATATTTTTTCACTATTCAAACAAACTTAAATATGTACAATTATTTTAAAATATCTGCAGTAGGGTGGGCTACAAATCAGATCAAAATGAACCAGTTGTGATTTGTAAGACAAATAGTTTAAACGGAATTGAAGTATATGGTATTCATACACCTATGCAATATCTGTCACATTTATGGATAAATATGCTAAGCCCTACACCGGTTGTTTCAAAATAATTAAATAAATAAAAATGAAATGATGTAGTAGAAATTAACTTATCCGGATGGCTCAGTTAATTATGTAACTGGCTGAGGAGCCAAACAATAATTCGATTTCCTATTGTAGCTTTTGGAAGAAGAGCAAATCTATGTAGCTTTGGGCAAGCTGCAACTGTCCACAGTAAACACAGAAGGAAGTGGTAAACTACATACTTCTGAATATTCCTAAAAAAACTCTGGAAAAGATCACCATAATTGAAACCTACTTGATAGGAGATAATTATGATGATGATGATGATTTATAACACTGAGTTTCACCCCCCACATCAGCCGTGCAATAATTATTATTATTAAAAATGAAACATATGAATGAAACATAAAGGCCAATATTAGTTTTTTACAACTGAACTCCCAATTTCTATAGCTCATTTTAACTTTTTGTTATACATGTTGGAAAGATTAAATAATGATGCACTCATTCCTGAATGTATATGTGCACACACCTAACCTTGTAACCTGTTCTTTTTTCCCACATTTTCTTTTTAAAAAATTATTCCACTTCTATGTAATTTTTGTTTTTCATTTGTCTCTCCCTCATAAAAGAAAAGGAAAGGCTATAAATACTTTGCTGATAAACTTTGTCATATCAAATCATTGTAATTATTATAATAATTAGCCTACCACTTGATAAAATAAAATCTAAAAGTCATAAATGTTAAAATACGGATATAATACAACATGAGGGATGCTACCAAGCAATTTAAAACTAATTTAAAAGTAATACTTTTTTAAAAATACCTCAAGTTTCCTTTACTGTTTACATCTAAGGCAAAAGGTCCCAATGTCACCTCATGAAGTTGCATTTGGAGCACCTATAGATTCATGCATGTAGACACAGTGTAGTCATGAGGTGGAATGCCAATGTGTGGGAAGATAGAATTGGTCCTATACACATTCATTGAATGCAAAGACCTTGACTGTCCTGTCATATTCTTTGACCAATAGAAATAGGTCAATTTAAAGATCATTTCATGTGAACATTCACTTCAGAGGATTTTGCTTTGACTTAATGGATTTAAAATCTGACTAAAGGGTTAAAATTTTGTACATACTGTCAAGAATTTTGCATGGATGGAAAACATAACATTGCAAACTGCTCTAATTTAGAGATCAATATGGTACTGTTTTACATCTATCTATTGGCTGCTTCTGTTCAATAAATGATTGGACTACATTTGACAGTGGGTTGGACTGAGCAAATATGCCTTTTCTGTAAGAAAATGAATAAATGCAAAGGTAGGCCATCTTTTGTTTCTTTTGAAAGAAAACTATGAATAAAATAACAGAGACAGATTTTGATTGTGTTACTAAGTATGATTAAAAATGCCAAGGAAAAGCATTTCTGGGAAATACTAGATGGAATCTTTTAGGGCCAATTTATTCCTTAAGGATTCTGATGTACATGTTTCAGATCCTTTGAGTAAGAATAGTATAGAATTTGGCAATGGGCATTTAGAAACAAATGCCAGTCATTCAAAGTAGTTCAAGTGTCACATTTTATTTAAGTCTGTGAGAAGTTGAGCCTGCGTCCCTTGGCTCCCTGTCCAAACACTCTTGGATTCTTGGTGCACAAAGAGTCATCTTCTGACTAGATATGATCATACAGTGTATCATGGAGCAGAATGGAATGTATTCAAAGTCCCTTGGCTCCCTGTCACCCAAGGGCAAAGCCAAGGGCCTGGCCCCTCGAGCTGGGCAGCCTTTGTCCTTGCCCCTACCCCCCCCAAGGGAGGGGGCTCAGCAATAGCAGTGGGCAAGTCCCTGATTGCCCTCTATCATCCACCGGATCCATCGGCAATACTTCCAAACTGCCAGCAAAGCTGTGACATGGATATAAAATGAGTTGCGATGACAAATCACCTGTTTAACATAAACCATTATTAATCTCCACATCTCTTAAACTGTACCAAGCACGGGATGGGTGGGGAGGGTGAACACTGCTGAAGTTTCCACAAACCTTGGCTTGGGAGCCCCTTTTTATCTGGGGGGGTGTGGCAGGCCCCGCCCCCAGTTGCACCAGCCACTCCCTGGCTGCCAGCATGACCCTTCACCCCGATGTCATGCTCCCAGGATCCCTTGTGGTCTGCCATGTGGCAGCTGCCATTACAGAGCCACAGGGGAGCATGGGAGGCCGGGCCACCACTCCGGCCACAACACAGAACCCAGGTGAGTCTGGGTCCATCTTTAGCATCTCCATCCAATACACATACAGAGTGTGCAAGGAAATAGTGTGTGTGTGTGTGCATAAATACAAGAGCCCATTTCAGAGGTGGAAAAAGTTTTCAGTTCTAGAGACCTGCTGCATGCTCAAAACACAAACAAATTAAACAGTGAACAACTGTTATGAACACCCATCTCAGAGCAGGAAAGATTTCTACACCAAGAGAATTTGAACATACAAATCTAAAATGATTAACCAAAAAGGAGTTGTACAAACATTTTGAACAGCATGCATCTACCTACCCCCAAATAATTAACTATAAGCTTTGTTCCTACTCTTTTGTATGGTACTCAGCCTCATGTTCATTTCTTGTCTACAAAATGGGAACAATCATTCTAACATCACTCCAAGTTAAGGTTCTCTCAAAGCCTCTAACAAAACTTTGGTGTCTTATTTTCTGAAATTTGTTGTTCCTCTTTAGAAGTTACTGTTCTGGTAATCTATGTGCTTCTTACACTAAATGTCAAACCACTTTCCATTCACCTATGATAAATAAATTAACACATAAATAAGTGCTTGCAATTGAAAAAGTTACTTTGTAGAAAGCACTTATATAGAATCCTAAGTGCTTGCCTTCTTAAAGACACTGCAATCATTTCCATGCAATGTTGCTCAGTGCTCAGGTGGTCTGGGTAAGAGAGTCATATCCAATTAGTGAATGGCCACAGGGGTAAGCTCTTCACCAAGAAATTATATTGTCCTCAACAAAGTGAAATTACACTAGGGATTCTACTGCTGATTCCTGCTTTAGACATTTATTATATCATCAAATGCCAACTTTATTACATTTATTAGACTTCATTCCCTCCAATGCTTTCTACAATTTTAGCACAAGCCTATTTTAAAGCACAGTGATAAAAGACAGGTTTATATCAAATCTTAACATACACAAAGAGAATAAATTGGTTTATTAAAAGAATGTAAGAAGTAACATAATAAATCCATCTGAGTTTCTCATCTTTCTGGATTTTTAAAAAATTCTTTATCTAGTAAGGAAACTCAAACATGTACAACCTGATTCATAAAAACTGTTTATGTCGATTTAGGATTTAATTTCAGTGGGAATTCACAATAAAAAAGTCCATTAGGGTTGCTCCAGTAACTATTATTGTCACTGTACATTGCTGTTTTCAGTAGGGTACTTCATTTACCTCCACCATGCAATTATGAAGTCAATGGTCAATAGCCCTGATTTTTCCAGGAAATCTAGGGGACTCCTTCCTTTTTTCTTGGCCTATGCAATTTCCAATTTCTTGAGCTTTCATTCAGAGTAAAAAAAGTAAGGCAATAGCGCCTGTAGAAGCTGAGATAAAAAGCAAAATATGTGATGACTTTCCAATCCAATTTTTCTGCAATAAACAAATCTGCTAGTGCTTTTGGTTGAAGCCATTGGCAGTTTTATTAACAAAGGCCATAATAAATTTATAATGTAAACTAAGCTATATACTTCATCAGTTCCAGGGTAAATATTGTGGGGGTTTTTTGAGAGAAAAAGTCTTACCGTGTGTAAGGTTGATGATGTCAGCAGGAAATTAGAGTTTTTCAGAAATTAAACATGGCCAATTTCTCTCTCAAAGCCTGTCTGTAGACAGGTGAGATTTGTTTCAGATCTATGCCAGCAAACAGTGCACAGAAACAAAAGTAATAGCAATGAAAGATGGGTATGGGTGTTACCAAATAAATCAAAACAAAGTAGGGTGAAACCTACAGTGGTGCCTCAACTTACGAACGTCTCGACCAGCTCCGGTCGCAAAATTTTGCTTTGACTTGCAACCGGCGCTTTGAGATATGACCAGAAAAAAGGCCTCTTTTTCCCATTGTTCCCTCCCTCCCTCCTTTCCTGCCCTTTTTTAAACCTTAGAGGTCATCTTAGGTTAAAAAAAAAAGTCTCCCCCTAATGGACGGATTAACCGCTTTTGCATAAGTTCCTATGGGAACTAATGCTTTGAGATACAACCAGCGCCTTGAGACACGACCAAAAAACGGCCGGAACGGATTAATCACATTTCAATGTATTCCTATGGGAAATGGTGCTTTGAGTTACGACCAACTTGAGTTACGACCATCATCCCGGAACGAATTAAGTTCTCAACTCAAGGCACCACTGTATTACCACAACAATAAAATTATAACTGTGCACAAACATGCTTCCAAAGTTCTCCACCCACCTTGTAGGAACAAAAAATTGGGTGGATAATTCATTGAATTTCTCTGGAAAAAAAGATATGTTCTCTAACAATTTCTAAGAGATAAGACACATTAGCTGTGGTTGTAGCAGAACTTTATTTTTTTTCCCAAACAATTTTTTTGTTTGTTTCACTGCTACTGGAAGTATTAACACCAGTTGTGTTAGCAATCTGGCCCCCCTTGCTTCCTCCACAATATGTTCTACCAAATGTAATTCGATGGTGGTGCTGACAGGGAAGCAGCCTCCAAAAATGTTTGAGACATATTAAAACAAATTCTACAGTTGAGTGCCTTCCACAGAAGCTCCCAAATACTACATTTTGAGGCATCATTATATTTTGTATCTATGGCAGATGCTCATAATATAGCTCTGTCCCTCTAAGCCAGTGATTCCCAACCCTGGGTCCTGATATTTTCTTGGACTAAAACTCCCAGAAGCCTTCAGGAAAAGCTGTGCAGGCCAGGATTTCTGGATGTTGTAATCCAAGAACAACTTGGGACCCAAGGTTGGGAAAAATGTTCTGTCCAGCTCAAGGACAAACATGAAACTAGAGCTATCCTATGATTAATCCTCAGATTTCCTACAATTATATTTCTATTTCTTTCAACTGGTCTATCTCATTCTCTATGCTCCTTTAGAATTTGGCTCTGTATATTTGTATTTGTTTTTCCCCCTTCTATTACACTTTCCAATGAATTCTGCACAAAATGATGCCATACTGTACAGGAATTGTTACAATTCGGAAAGATAGAAATGCAACTGTCTGAAAGAGGGGAAGCTACTGTACCCAGACAGTGCCTCTGCATAAACCAGGTCACAATTTGTGGTTTGTGTGCGCATGTGGCCCAAGTGCAAAGTCTAGACATTTACAGAATCATCCCCCTCTTCCAGCAGCATGTTTCCATGTTGACCAACAACAAGAGTACAAGGCTAGTGGGTGCACTCAATGCAGATCCTTAATGGAAACAGAATTGCAACTGAAAGTTACACAGTTGTAGGGGAGTGCCTTTGAAACCAAATTGAGAGGACAGGGTTCTAACAAACTAAGTATGTGGACTCAGTTTTGCAGAAGTGCAATCAAATGCACTAGTTTAGCCCCAGATTCTGAGAGTAGTGTTCAGAGTTGCAGCTAGCCAGTCTTGCTTGTCTTGAGAGCATGCTAGACTCTTATACAGTACCCAGGCCATCACCACCAGCACTTTTCAATTTCTTCCCCTCATTAGCTTACTTTTTAGGTTCTCATATTTTTATTTTTATTTACTTCTTTCAGGAGTTCACCAAATTTATACTAACACTTGAGCAGATAATTTTTGAGCAGTGTTTGTTTTTCATCAAAATTGGCAGACATTCAAGTGGACAGCAAGTGGAACCAGCAAGTGGAACCAGCAAGTGGAACCAGACATGATGTTGTAATGTGCACTTCTATTTACAGGTCCCAACACTTTATCACAGGACTCTTAGGTTGAATTTCTCTTGCTATAACTTACTGTGTGTAAGGTTGATGATACCAGCAGGAATTAGAGTTTTTCAGAAATTAAATATGTCCAATTTCTCTCTCAAAGTTTCCTGCTGTCATTGGCGATCCATAGAAGCTGGAGAATGGGGGAGTGTTTAATTACTGAAAAATACCACCAAGAAAGATTGTCCCTCCCTAAAAAAAAGGCTTTTATTTCATCCTGCCTTGATGTGTTATGTCGTGCAGACCACTGGAACTCATTGTGCAACTTCAGCAATATTTAACTGATAATTTTTAGCCCATTCCATTTTTACCATAAGTTGGTTTATGGAACCCTACTGTGGTGGATACACACCTTAATGTGGTGAAGGATTTATTTGTGTCAGTGAAGCTGCCAGGAAGCCATACTCCATTACAAGATTGGACTCGATAGGGTTTCCCAAGGCAGAATGGTTATAGCTGAGTCACCAGGCAAATCAAGACAGCTACTGGGCAGCAGTGGTAGCTAAAGATGAGACTAGCAGAGGGGGAACAGTGGTGTCATTCAAGCTAATTTTTGTTAATATTGTGCAGAAGGTGCCAATGGTAACCCCCTGCTGAACTTTCCTTACCATGGAAACCTATGATGAGACACTCCAAAATGAAAAAAAAGATAATGCTGGAAAATGAGACTTCCAGGTTGTAAAGTACTCAGTCAGCTACTAGGGAAGAGCAAAGGCAAGTATGAATAGCTCTGGGATTAATGACACAACTAGATTAAAGCAAAAGGATGTCTAGTGGCTGATGTAGATAGGAGTGAAAGGAAAGTTCGATGCTACACAACACATACAATTGGAACATGGAACATGATAAGTATGAATGAAGGTAAACTGGAAACTGTAAAAGAAGAAATAGAATTAGAATATTAAAATTGCAGTGGTGCAATAATATCAGACTCGATGGAGAACCTATCAACACAACCATGATTCAATTCTATGCTCCAGCTTTAGATGTTGAAGATGAAACTGAAAGTTTTTATGCAAGCATCAAAGAGGAAATGGATCACACACCCAAGCAAGCATAGGTGACCACAACACAAAAGTAGGGAACACAGTAGAACCAAATGTTGCCAGAAAATTGGGCCTACAGGACAGAAATGAAGCAGGAAGATGACTCCTAGAGTCCTGCAAAGCCAACAACCTGCTTATTGTGAATACATGTGTCAAGTAACCAAACAGATGGCTGAAAAAGTGGAAGTCACCAGATGGCCAATGTAGAAATCAAATAGACAAAATAACTGAAAGTAGGAGAAGCTGTATTATATCTTCAAAAGAAAGACCAGGAGCATGTTCTGGTACTGATCATGAGCTGTTAAGATCCAACATTAGAGTAAAGTTGAGAAGGTACACTAAAATAATGCTAATGTGAAAATATAATTCAAACAGCATTTCTGATTAATTTAAAGTCAACATAAGGAACAGACTTGTTTTACTGAACTCAACTGACCATGAACTACGAGAACAACTGTGGATTGAAACCAGAGATATTATTAGGGGGAAATGCACAAATATGATTTTTGTGACAAAAACAAAAGAAAAATCTAGATGGATGATGGAAGAAACCCTTAAAATTGTAAAAGATAAGTGAGAAGCAAAGGTAAAATGTGACAGAAAAAAGCTCAGAACCCTGAATGCAGTTTTACATCAACTGTCACATGGAAACAAAGAGAACTGCTATAGCAACCAGTGCAAAGAAAAAGAGAACAAAAAAAAGGGGGGGATATCTCTTCCAGAAGATCCAAGAAATCAAAGTGAAATTTGAACCTAGATTAGCAATGCTGAAAGACCAACAGAGAAGCACATGATCTGACCAGGATAAAATATATTGGAGGAGGAAATAAAATGATGATAGACACCTTTGAAGAGGAATTCTATGATGAAGAACCTGCAGTTCTAGAAAGTGAAGTGAAAGCTTCTCTGAAAGCACTCAGAAGAAACAAATCACCAGGGGTAGATGGAATATTGATAGAACTATTTGAAGCCACAGACATGGAATCTGTCAAAATCCTAATGAGTATACGTCAGCTTAAATGGAAAACAAGACAACTGTCCACCAAGTAGAAATGTTCTATATACATTCTAGTCTCTAAGAAAGGCTATGCCAAAGAGTGCAGTAACTATAGGACTATTGGTTTGACTCCCCATGCAAGCAAAGTGATGTTCAAGTTGTTGCAACAAAGACTTTTACATTATATGGAGCGAGAACTGCCTGATGTTCAAGCTGGATTCTGAAAAGAAAGAGGGACTCAAGATCATATTGAAGCTATCCACTGGCTACCGGAGCACACAAAAGAATTTCAAAAGAAGATCAGTCTATGCTTTAGACTACAGCAAATCTGTTGACTATGTGAAATATGAGAAAGTATGGGTTGTTAAAAAAAGAAATGGGTATGCCACAGCACTTGATTATGCTGATCTGTAATATGTATTGTAGACAAGAAGTGAACATTAAGACAGAATATGGAGAAACAGAATGGTTTCTTATAAATGTGTCAGACTAGGGTATATTTCATCTCTTTATCTTTTCAGCTATACACAGGACATACAATATGAAAAGCCAGACTAGATTCAGATGAAGGAGGAGTGAAAACTGGTGGAGCAGACATCAGTAATGTAAGATATGCTGATGACCATAACTTTCTGGCAGAAACCAGGAATGACTGGAAACGATTATTAGGGAAAATGAAAGATGAAAGTGTTATAACAGGACTGCTGTTAAACATTAAGAAAATCAAAAATATGACTACAGAAGAACTACAAATCTTTTAAAATTTTTATTTATTTTTAAAAATTGACAGAAAAAAAAAGCAAAACCACAAAATTAGAGTATGAAATATTAAATCAATTTATCATAAGCTCTTTTATCCACCCTGTGCCACCTTCCCCTTTGGGACTAGTTTCATTTTTTTTCTTTGCATTCCATACTACACCATTTCTCTCCAGAAACACATTGATTCTTCTCCTGATGTACACCCCTTCCCCTTCCAAAACACATATTCTGAAAATACTGTACATTCCATATTTCTTTAATATCATTACTTCTTGATATTCCTCTTCTAATTTTTAATTCACTAGTCAATTTGTCATTAATTGCCATATACCACATTTCTCTATATTGTTGTTTAGTCTTTAAGTCGTATCCAACTCTTCATGACCCCATGGACCAGAGCACGCCAGACCCTCCTGTCTTCCACTGCCTACCGGAGTTGGGTCAAATTGGTAGCTCCGATGACACTGTCCAATCATCTCATCCTCTGTCGTCCCCTACTCCTTTTGCCTTCACATTTTCCCAACATCAAGGTCTTTTCCAGGAAGTCTTCTCTTCTCATGAGATGACCAAAGTATTGGAGCCTCAGTTTCAGGATCTGTCTTTCCAGTGAGCACTCAGGGTTGATTTCCTTCAAAATGGATAGGTTTGTTCTCTTTGCAGTCCAGGGGACTCTCAAGAGTCTCCTCCAGCACCACAATTCAAAAGCATCAATTCTTCGGCGGTCAGCCTTCCTTATGGTCCAGCTCTCACTTCCATCCATCGCTACAGGAAAAACCATAGCTTTGACAATGCGGACCTTTGTCGGCAAGGTGATGTCTCTGCTTTTTAAGATGCTGTCTAGGTTTGTCATCGCTTTCCTCCCAAGAAGCAGGCGTCTTTTAATTCCGTGGCTGCTGTCACCATCTGCAGTGATCATGGAGCCCAGGAAAGTAAAATCTGTCACTACCTCCATATCTTCCCCTTCTATTTGCCAGGAGGTGATGGGACCAGTGGCCATGATCTTAGTTTTTTTGATGTTGAGCTTCAGACCATTTTTTGCGCTCTCCTCTTTCACCCTCATTACGAGGTTCTTTAATTCCTCTTCACTTTCTGCCATCAGAGTGGTATCATCTGCATATCTGAGGTTACTGATATTTCTTCCGGCAATCTTAATTCCGGCTTGGGATTCATCCAGTCCAGACTTTCGCATGATGTATTCTGCATATAAGTTAAATAAGCAGGGAGACAATATACAGCCTTGTCGTACTCCTTTCCCAATTTTGAACCAATCAGTTGTTCCATATCCAGTTCTAACTGTTGCTTCCTGTCCCACATATAGATTTCTCAGGAGATAGATAAGGTGATCAGGCACTCCCATTTCTTTAAGAACTTACCATAGTTTGCTGTGGTCCACACAGTCAAAGGCTTTTGCGTAGTCAATGAAGCAGAAGTAGATGTTTTTCTGGAACTCTCTGGCTTTCTCCATAATCCAGCGCATGTTAGCAATTTGGTCTCTAGTTCCTCTGCCCCTTCGAAATCCAGCTTGTACTTCTGGGAGTTCTCGGTCCACATACTGCTGAAGCCTGCCTTGGAGGATTTTGAGCATAACCTTGCTAGCATGTGAAATGAGTGCAATTGTACGGTAGTTGGAGAATTCTTTGGCACTGCCCTTCTTTGGGATTGGGATGTAGACTGATCTTTTCCAATCCTCTGGCCACTGCTGAGTTTTCCAAACTTGCTGGCATATTGAGTGTAGCACCTTAACAGTGTCATCTTTTAAGATTTTAAATAGTTCAAGCAGAGTGTGTTGCCCCATTGGGCACTGTGGTAGTGGGCAGCAGCAACGTAGAGTGTGTTGCCGCATCAGGCACTGAGGTAGTTGACTCCAAAGTAGGAGGGAAAGCATGTCTTAATAGGCATCGGGCACCGAGGCAATTGGCAGCAAAGTAGGCTTTGCCCATTGGGTGTGTAGTGGCAGAAATCTTCAACATCGATGAGCAAGAGTGTGGCATTTGCCATCAAGGTGGCATATGAAACACAAGCCTCCAGAAAGAATTAATTATTTAGTCAAGTATGCTGTTTTGGACTACCAGGAAGGGCTTGGGTTGGCCCAGCCCTCTTGGCACAGTGAAGCCAGGACAGCTTTGGAAAACCAGATGATCAGCTCTGCAGTCTGAAGCCATGCGATGGTGTTTGTTTTGTTATTGATGAAGAAAAGGGATGGTGGTTGTTGTTGACACAAGAGAAACTCTGCAGTCTCAAGCCGTGCGATGGGGCGATGCCTGGACAGGCTTTTCAGCCCCATCGGGGCACTGAGGTAAGTTGGCAGCAGCAAAGTAGAGTGTGTTGCCCCATCGGGCACTCAGGCACACGGCAGCCGGAAAGCAGGCTTTTGGGCCCCATTGGGACACTGAGGTAAGTTGGCAGCAGCAAAGTAGAGTGTGTTGCCCCATCGGGCACTCAGGCACACGGCAGTGGAAAGCAGGCTTTTGGGCCCCATTGAGGCACTGAGGCAAAAGGCAGCTTCAGGAGACTCTGGTCTTCTTCTTCTGCAACATCACATTTGCCTGCAAAGTTACTTAAGTTTGTCCCCAGGAGGCAACTGAGGTTGTCAAAGCAGCAGCAACAGCAGGAGAATAGGGTCCGACTGCAAGGTGCTACTAATGGTGGTTAATGGCCGCTGGGCTTCTTGAGCAGAAGATCAGCAGTTCGAATCCATGCAACGGGGTGACCTGAGCTCTTGTCCCTTGTCCCTGCTTCTGCCTACCTACTGAGTTAAACTGCTGCTTTGCCACTAGGCTTGTTGATCGGAAGGTCTGCCAACCTACTCAGGCAGTAGCCCGAGTGGACTTTGGAGCACCGTGTTGGCATGGGACGACATGACAGGCATTGGGTGGGGCAGAGTCCGGCCCTCTTGGCACGGGGATACCTGGACAGGCTTGGGGGGGGCAGAGGAAAAGGAAGAGGCAGAGGCAAAAGAAAGGAAGCAAAAGGAAAGAAGACTCTTGTCTTCTTCAGCACAAAGTTAGTTCAGTTTGCCCCCAGGAGGCAACTGAGGTTGCACAACTGCAGCAAAAACAGCAGATGAATAGGGTCCAAGGTGCTACTAACGTAACGGCGGTTAATCCATGGGGCCGCTGGTGAGCTGAGTTCCTGTAGTTTGTTCCACGTTCTGCCTACCTACTGAGGCTGTAGAATAGCTAGGAAGCTGGAATAAACAGTCTGCCAGTTTTGGGTGGGCCTGTGACAGGCCCTCTTTGGCACAGGCGATGCCCGGACAGGCTTGGGGGGGCTTGAGACAGGCCTGGTTGGTGCTTGGATGCCCAGACAGGCTTGAAAGCAGACTCTTGCCTTCTTTGGGAACATCACATTTGCCTGCATAGTTAAGTTTGCCCCCAGGAGGCAACTGAGGTTGCACAACAACAGCAACAACAGATGAATAGGGTGGTGCTACTAATTTAACGGTGGTTAATCCACGGGGCCGCTGGGCTTCTGGAGCGGAAGATCAAATTCATGCAATGGGGTGAGCTGAGCTCCCATAGTTTGTTCCAGGTTCTTCCTACCTGAGGCAGTAGGAAGCTGGAATGAACAGCCAGGAATTAGGAATGAAGCCTGAGTGGACTTTGGAGCACTAATGTAGCCCTTTGAATAAGCAGGCAGGCAGGCCAGAAAGAACTTGGCCCGATGAGGCATCTTCACCCAGCAGTCAAGATTTGGAAGGCCCTTGGCCCGATTCTTGGCACAGAATCAGCAGCAGGCAGGCCCAAGGCAGCTGGAGACGGATGCAGGATTTGGGGCCAACATGGCCCAAGGAGGCTGGAATTGATGCCCGGTGAGGTGGGGGGGGGGACGCCCGGAGAGGTTGCACATAGCAGCAACATAGACTGTGGCACTGCGGGTTAAACCGCTGAGCCACTGGGCTTGTCCATCAGAAGATCAGCACTGCAGTTTGAATCTGTGCGACGGGGTGAGCTATGTCCCATTTCTTTTCACCCAGCTTCTGCCAGCCTTCTGGGGCAGTAGAGAAGGCTAGGAGGCCAGAATGAACAGGCATGAATAACTGGAATGAAGCCCAAGGAGGCTGGAATCATGAAATATGTATAAATATGCATTTCCGAGATTTTTCAGAATAAATGAATCAGCGGATACTGATCCTGGAGATAGGGAGGGACATGTCACACACAGCACATCTCAGGAGGAGGGAGCACATTAGTCAGGTTTGGGTGGGGCTGAACCTGGCCCTCTTGGCATGGGGATGCCCGAGGAGGGTAGGACGCTGAAGTCAGCAAGCAGCATTTGAGAATCAAGCCTGGGGAAGTTGGAATGAGCACACAGGCCTTTTGGAAGTGGAAGGAGCTGCAGGACTCGGAAAGTTGTCATGTAGCCAGCAATGTAGACTTTTGGAGTGGACCCATTGGGCACTGAGGAAGTTGGCAGCAAGGGAGACAGTGGTGCTGTGGGTTAAACTGCAGTGCTGCTGAGCCACTGGGCTTGTTATAGGTGTTGTTGTTGTTGTTGCTGTTGTAATGCAGCAGGCAGGGAGGGAGGCAGAAGGTGGAACAAACTTAGCCCGCTGGGACTAAGTCACCCAGCAGGGAGGCAGAAGGTGGAACAAACAGCCCGACGGGACTACGTAACCCAGCAGGCAGGCAGGGAGGCAGAAGGTGGAACAAAGACCCAGCAGGCAGTCAGGGAGGCAGGATTGCCCCTGAAGAAATCCCTTAATTTTCTTCTGCCTGCCTAACAAACCAACTAAACAAATAAAGCAATGGAGATTGAGGAAGGAAACTAATAGAGGGTCAGAGAGTGTGTATAAATTTTATTTTTAGAATGATGGTGGTGTAATTCTTTTTCTAAAATGTGACCTGCTTGCCTAAACAAAGCCCCCCCCCTCAGTATAATGTAATTAGGAAAATTCCCCCCCCAACCCACTGTGGCAGAGAAGCCAAAAAAGTCCAAAAAGAAAAGTCCTTCCAGCTAAGTCTCAGTCAGACACACACACACACACACACACACACACACACACACACACACAAATAAGTTTTGGAAGAAAAAGGAATGATGGATCCAGCCACCCACCAAATTCCCTGAGAGACAGAAGCCTCTCTAAAATGAACTTTTGAAAACTGAATATAAAGGAAAAGAGATTCCACAGTCACATGATGACAGTTCCCCCCCCCCACCGGATGATACACACACACACACACACAAGCCTCCAGGAAAAAAAAGGTTTGATTGATTTGAATTTGAAATGAAATTAAGCCCTTCCGAAGAAGTAGCCTAAGCTACCTGAAATCCCTCCCCAAATTCCCAGTAAAGTTGATGATGATTGATGAATGATGATGAAAAATAAAAATATAAGTCTTTGTTTGCTGCCACAAAAGCAAAACCGCAAGAGCACCAGCAAGCCAGCAAGCAGCAACTGTTCTCACTCCGGAGAGCACGAACAGAAGTGGGGAACGGCCAGACAAGAAAAGCTTATATGAAGCGTCTGTAAAAGTAGACACACCTTTCAGCAGCGCTATTGGCTGCCAGACATGCCAATCCAGGATCTCTGTCCTGATTGGCCAGAGCTTCGAATTGGCGCCAGCAAGCTCAGAGAGGCCCCCAAAAGGGGTAAAGAATATAGACGAATATGAACGGATATACGAATAAAACTGAGGAAATATTTGTCAAGCCATATTCGTCCTGATTTCAAACTTTACATATACGGATCAATGAATATATGACAAATCGGCTATATTTGTCAGAAAAACTGATCCGTTTTTATATTCATCCCCATCTATAGTTATCACTTTTCCAATTCTTTGCAAATATAACCTTGCCACAGTAAATTAATTCCTTTTCTTCTCTCTTCATTTGATTATTATTAACCATATTGAACAAGATAATCATGGTATATCCACTCCAATTATTTCCCTTATCTCCTTACAAACCATCATCCATTCCTTCCTTCTTATTTCACAGGACCCTTTTTCTTTCTTACACTTCCAGCACAGAGATAATACATTTTAATTTAATCTATTCAACTTCACTTCTGTTAAGTACTATCTCCATACTACTTTATAATAATTTTCTTCAACCTTTATGGACATTTTCTTCAGTATTCTTTTATTCCACATTTAACTCCATTCCTTTAATTTATTTAACCAAATCTTCCTGCCACAAGTCTTTTAATGCACACAATTCATATTTTGCTTGTACTAACAATTTATATATTTTGCTCACTGTCCCTTTCTATTTTTCATTGCTTCTAATTTCTGTCTTTTTTCAATAATCTCTCCAGATTTTTATCATTATTCTGCTCTCTCCTTTCTTTATTTTCCAGTCTTTTGCCCATTTGAAGTATACTTAACCATGAAATCCCCTCTTCTCCCAATCCCTCTCTTATTTGTTCTCTATCTTGCATATGTTTCATCTATCTTTATCCTAATAAACCCCTTGTCATTTAATACCCTTTTTAGTTTCTTTTTAAGATTTTCTGGAAAATTTCTTAGCTCAACCACTTGGGTCAGAGGGAAGATCAGCAAACTCAGTACTTCTCCATGGCTTCTCCAACTTTCTAGCATGTATTTTTAGAGGGGTTATCAATATTCTTGATCTCTTCCCTAATTTTTTTTGGAAAAAAAATGTTCTCCATGAGTTCCTCCCTTTCCTGCATTTCTAATTATTTCCATATTAAATGTTTATTGTTTATTGTAATATCTGAAATGTGTATCAATTGATTTGCTATATAATAAAATCTAATATTGGGTGTACCCCATTCTTTTTGTGATATATACATACATTTCTTATTCGTTCTGCCTCTCTTATTACCATTGCAGTACATATTAATAATCACCTGCCATACTTTTATCTGTTTCTCAGTAATCTCTATTGGTAACAGCCAGAATAGGAATTTTAATGTAGGGATAATTTTCATTTTACATAACAAAATTCTACTGAACCAAGACATTCTTAATTTTTTATATTCCTATATCTGTTCACTTATCTCTTTCCTCAACCTATCCAGATTCATTTTAATTATATCTTATAAATTCCAAGTGATATTTATCTCTAAGTATTTAATAGTATTTTTCAACTTTCCCTCAAATTTACTTTTCATCTTCACTTTCTCCTCTTTAGCATAATTTAACAATATATATTCTCATTTATCCCGATTCCCGTTTAATCCTGTTATTTTCTCAAATTGTTTTCAATGCAATTCTCTCTGTTGTTTCTATTGGATTCTTAATTATTAATAGTGTATCATCTGTGAACAAATTTATCTTATTATTTCCCCTATCTCCTATTCCTTTAATTTGTATAACATCTCTAAATACTTGTGCTAAAATTTATACTATCAATGTGAATAAAACTGGAGATAAGGGGTATCCTTGCCTTGCTCCTTAGTCTAGAGATATTGGCTCAGTTGTACCACCATTTACTAATATCCTAGTTGTGTTCTGTCAATATAATTGTTGAATGATATGTCTAAAGTGAATGCCAAACCCTAAGTGTTTAATCAACATCTTTAATGCATCCCATTCTACTGAATCAAATCCTTTAGAAATATCTAAAGATAACAATCCTGTTTTACATTTTGTTTCTTTTGCTAGATGCATTAGATTGAGGACACCTCATTAGGTCTTCCGTTTGTCTTCCTTATAAGAAATCATTCTGGTCTTTGTCAACATAATTCCCAATAAAGCTATTTAGTCTATTTGCCAAGATCAGAGTAAATATCTTGGCATTTTGATTTATCAGTGAAATTGGTCTATAGTAAGCTTCCATATTCATCAGATTTTTGCCAGGCTTTAATATTAATGCTATACCTGATTCCTTTCAGAACTGGGAGATTTGTTCTCCTGTTAAAATTTTCTTATATAATATTTTTAACTTGGGTATAAAGATCTTTTTAAACATTTTATAATATTCTGGACCTAGTCCATCTGTTCTAGGTATTTTTCCTAACTTCAAATTATTTATAATTCACTCTATTTCCTTCTCAGTAGAGATGGGCATGAACCCCCAAAAATGATGGTTCTTGGTTCGTAGTCACCCATGAACCATGAACCACAAACCATCAAATCCTTTTTTTAAAAAACTAACCACAAAACAGTTTATTTTTAAAAAAATGTTTGTGCCTGGGAGGGGAAACTAAACCCCCCATCCCCACAACTTGCTTCCCCTTCCCACTGCCTCCATTGGCTCTCTACCTGGTCCTACCACTGCCTCCTCCTCCATCACTGCAAATGGGTGATCCAACACCGCAGGATGTGGTGTTGGATCACCCATTTGCAGTCCCATAGATTGCATATTGTCCCGGCATCTCCCTACCTGGTCCAGTTGCCTCCTCCTCTTTCTCCTCCTCCTCCTCCTTCTCCACCACCACCACCACCAGTGGGAAGTGATCAGTGGGAAGTGGGCAGTGGGCAGAGGTCAGGTTGTGGAGGCAGGGGGAATGAACCAAGAAGTTCATTAAATCATAAACAAAGTTCATGGTTTGGGTCAGTTCAAGTTCATTGGCTTTAACAAACCTGAACCAACCCAGACCAGCAAACCAGCAATTTTTAATGAACCTCCTGGTTTATTTTTTAGTTTGTGTCCATTTCTACTCCTCAGTAATTAATTGTTCCATGCTATCCCTATCCTCTGCTAATAATTATTTATCAAAATTTCTATTTGTATATTCTTTAATTTTATCTACATATGGAGATAAAATCATATTCTTTAATTTTATTGGAGTTTTATATGGAGTTTTTATATGGAGTTTTAGTTTTATATATATATTTATTTATAATACTTTTCTTGTTCTGGTCCTTTATTACCCCTATATTGCCATTTTTTTTAAAGTACGTAACTTTTGGCAACAGCTTAGATATTTTTGTTACTAAATTCAAAATATTCTCTTTTTAAATAAATTAAATTCTTTTGTACCTTTTCCAAATGAATGCCCTCTTATTCTTCTTTGTTTATAATTCCAACAAAATTTTCTTATCTCTGATTCTTAAAACTATTGTTTCCAATTCCTTTATATTTTCTTCTGATTCCTGTATTCTTTTCTCTTACTGTTTTTAAAGCATACATGCTGCTTTAACTGAGAACTATAAAACTTTAATGCTGAGAATGAAGAAATTGAAATGGTTACAGATTGTGCACACCTTGGTTCAATCATCAATCCAATATGAGATGCAGCCAGGAAATCAGAAGAAGACTGAGACTTGAAAGGGCAGCAATGAAGGAATTTGAAAAGATCAAGTGTAAAGACTAGAATATGTGTCATTGGAGACCAAGGCCAAGATCATAACTATTGTATTCCTATTCACCATGTATGAGTGTGAAAGCTGGACAGTAAAAAAAATCTGACAAGAAAAAAATGATCCATTTGCAATATGCTGCTGGAGTGTAGCTTTGCAGATACCATGGACTGCCAGAAAGATGAACAAGAGGGTCCCAGATAAAATCAATCCTGAACTATCTCTGGAGGCAAAAATGATGAAATGGAGACTGTTATACTTTGGACACTTCATGAAAAGGCATGATTCACTGGAAAAAACAATAATGCTGGGAAAATTTGAGGGCAGCAGAGTAGTAATAGGGCATAGCCCCCATCAAATCATCATTTTGACAGCTCCAACAGCCCTGTAAGGCGGGACATAAGGCTCAAGGATCGATTTCCGGGGTCAAGGGTCAACCCTGGCCCCTACCACCGGAAGGGGCGGGTTTTTGGGTGACGTCAGGGGTTGTGGAGGTCACCGTGGACCTATAGGGGTTTTCCTAGAGTCTGGGGTCCCCCGTGACCCGAGGGAGGCCTGAGGATTGGCCCCCCGAAGTATCTTGTCACCCCGCGGCCCTGTAGGCCAATAGGAGCCGTTGGAGGTTCTGCGTAGAAAAGGGGGTGGCCCTAAGGCATGCCTGAGCATGCCTTAGGCCACCTGACTCAGAAAGTCCCACAGCCGCGGTTTTGGAGAGTTCTCCGTGTTGACCGCTCTTTGCAGTAGCTGTGACGCTTTGGAGACGATGGCTGACAAAGAAAACCAAATTCCTGAGACAAGCCAAAAGGATCCGGGGAGACCCAAAAGGCATTTGCGTCCCCGAGGGTACTACCAGGGGCTCGTGGGGCTTTCCCAGCCCCTGTGCCCCTTAGGAACCCCTACAAGGCTCAGGGGGTGCTTGCCTGAAGAAAAGCTAAGAAAATACAAGTCTGCAGAAGACCTATACCTGTTTACCGCAAAGACAAAAAAGCAGCCGAGAAGCGTAAGAAAGCCGGCCTGTACCCTGCTGTGGGGTGATGAAGAATCTGATGATGAGCTCAATAGTGCTTGTGACCAAGGGTTAAAAACAGGTTTGCAGAGGCCGCCCGGAGAGACCCCGAATCCAGTAGAGGATGTGGATGGCGGTGTGCTGGCTACACCGGGGGCTGTGGGGATTGACGATGGTCCTGAGGAGCAGCTGTTGGAAGAGGATCAAGATGAAGGCTTTGAGAGTGATACAGAGCATCAAGTCAATGAGCCTCAAGTCAACCTGGTAAGATCAATTTTCTAAAAGACGTAGTTAATGGTCTTTTATAAGGGCTTTAAAAGCCATAGTTAGGGCTTTATGCTAGGGTTTGGTCTTTTAAAAATTACTAAAGGTTTGTTTCATTCTCAATACAGGAGAAGCCTTTTCATGAGGATGAGGAGGATGAGGGGGTTGAGTGCGACTGAGGACGATGGACAATCAGAATTTCCCTGAAAACAACAGACAACGTTGTTTCAAACTTACCCCGTGGAGAAGACTTGGGTTGTTGATGCCTAGAGACTATACTATTTGAATTTAAAATGTATTGCCTGTGTTACTCTCTATACAGGTTGTAAAGCTAAAATGTATGCCGTGTGATTCTACTAACCTTAGATTTAGATGTTTGCTTCACAATAATGTTGTAATATACTATCTTTTAATAAAGAGTCTTTATTGTATCATAACCTGCTCATATTTGTGCTAATGACAGAGATGACTGCACGGGGTAAAATACTGCACAATATCTATTATTCACCCTCAACAGAGGGTAGTTTCGGGGGCCTGAAGTCTCTATTTAGGGAAGCCAAAAAACAGGACAGAGCATTGAAGATCAGGGATGTTTCTCAATGGCTTTCTGATCAGGAGGCCTACACATTGCATAGACCGGCTAGATTGCATTTTAAAAGAAATAAGACCATGGTTTCCAAAGTAGATGCTCAATGGCAGGCAGATTTGGTCGATATGCAACAATTTGCTCAGTACAACAATGGGTACAAATATATTCTGGTCTGCATAGACATCCTTTCTAAGTACGGCTGGGCAAAAGCACTCAAAGGCAAAACAGGCAAAGAAGTGGCCAAAGCCTTTGACACCATTTTCAAACGAGATGGAAGAATACCTGACAAAATACAGACGGATCGTGGTGGTGAATTTCTAAACAGAGCTGTAAACAGCTTAATCAAGAAGTATGGAATACATCATTTTGTCACCAATAATGAGGTCAAAGCTGGGGTGGTGGAGAGGTTTAATAGAACATTAAAAACAAAAATGTGGCGGTATTTCACGGCTAATAATACCTACAGGTATGTGAATATATTACCACAATTCCTTAAAAGTTATAACCACAGCCTTCATAGAACTATTAAATGTAGACCTGTAGAGGTGAATCATCACAATGAGCTGACCATCTGGAAAAGGGTCTATGGGACCTCTGCTGGCACAAAAAAAGAAGTGCCAAAACTCAGAAAAGGGGACCGTGTGAGGGTTTCTAAAAGTAAGGGTATATTTGATAAAGGTTATGAACAGAATTTTACCACTGAGATTTTTATAGTGGACCGGATTGTCAAAGGCACAGAGCGACCTATATATCAGTTAATGGATTATGATGGGGAACCCATAATTGGTACTTTCTATCCTGAAGAACTACAGAAAATCAAGGATCGGGAAGACAGAGTGTACAGAATTGAAAAGATTTTGAACACAAAAGGCAGGGGTCGAAGAAAGTTTCACTTAGTGAAATGGTTAGGTTGGCCTAGCAAAAAACATGGAACTGCCTTATGGTACTTCTATACTTAATGTAAAAGAACAACACATTTAACAGTTTTAAAACATACATTCTCTTACCTTTGTAATGAACCTGGGCTTTGGTGATGAAATTCTAGAAAGAAACAAAAAAGAGCATAGAAATATCTGCTATTAAACATACATTATTGTTATAAAATATTTCATTTGACATAGTAACTTTTGAAAGAGTCTTACCTTAGCCATATCTTCTGTGAGTCAGATATAAGAAATCTTGTAACAGCAAGCATGAGCTTTGACCATTCACAGCTTCAAGAGAGAGCAAGCTCTGTTTATTTCGTGTGGCCTCTTGGATCCCATCAGACACGAGGGATATTGACTAAAAACACAAAGAGCTTTTTATACCCTCTAGTCTTAAGGAAAATCCTCATTGGCTAACATGTAGTTCAAGGGTTTGGCCAGTATGCATTCTATAGATTAGAAGAGCAAAGGAGGGTTTGGGTGCCACCCTTACCACCCTCCCCACCCCTTTTATCGGATATGGTAAGGCCTTCAACCCCTTTTCTTGGAAAAAGTTTCAATAATACGTGCCGGGGGGGGGGGGTAGCCCTGGCCTGTTCCATAAGCTCATGAAGTATCAGTAAATAATGTCTTTTAAATTTTTATGAAACTTTCAGAGACATTACGATTCCTGCTGTGTATGAGGGTCACACAATCCAATCATAGTTAAAATCATTAGAGTTTTAAAATAAATCTACACTATACATTTTTATGTTTCAAACATGCTAGCCTAAAATCCTTTTGAAAGGATAGGCTATGTATTATTCTGTTAACACACAGTCTGTATTTTAAAACTCTGATGATTTTAACTATGATTGGATTGTGTGACCCTCATACACAGCAGGAATCGTAATGTCGACGATTCCTGCTGTGTATGAGGGTCACACAATCCAATCATAGTTAAAATCATCAGAGTTTTAAAATACAGACTGTGTGTTAACAGAATAATACATAGCCTATCCTTTCAAAAGGATTTTAGGCTAGCATGTTTGAAACATAAAAATGTATAGTGTAGATTTATTTTAAAACTCTAATGATTTTAACTATGATTGGATTGTGTGACCCTCATACACAGCAGGAATCGTAATGTCTCTGAAAGTTTCATAAAAATTTAAAAGACATTATTTACTGATACTTCATGAGCTTATGGAACAGGCCAGGGCTACCCCCCCCCCCCCCCGGCACGTATTATTGAAACTTTTTCCAAGAAAAGGGGTTGAAGGCCTTACCATATCCGATAAAAGGGGTGGGGAGGGTGGTAAGGGTGGCACCCAAACCCTCCTTTGCTCTTCTAATCTATAGAATGCATACTGGCCAAACCCTTGAACTACATGTTAGCCAATGAGGATTTTCCTTAAGACTAGAGGGTATAAAAAGCTCTTTGTGTTTTTAGTCAATATCCCTCGTGTCTGATGGGATCCAAGAGGCCACACGAAATAAACAGAGCTTGCTCTCTCTTGAAGCTGTGAATGGTCAAAGCTCATGCTTGCTGTTACAAGATTTCTTATATCTGACTCACAGAAGATATGGCTAAGGTAAGACTCTTTCAAAAGTTACTATGTCAAATGAAATATTTTATAACAATAATGTATGTTTAATAGCAGATATTTCTATGCTCTTTTTTGTTTCTTTCTAGAATTTCATCACCAAAGCCCAGGTTCATTACAAAGGTAAGAGAATGTATGTTTTAAAACTGTTAAATGTGTTGTTCTTTTACATTAAGTATAGAAGTACCATAAGGCAGTTCCATGTTTTTTGCTAGGCCAACCTAACCATTTCACTAAGTGAAACTTTCTTCGACCCCTGCCTTTTGTGTTCAAAATCTTTTCAATTCTGTACACTCTGTCTTCCCGATCCTTGATTTTCTGTAGTTCTTCAGGATAGAAAGTACCAATTATGGGTTCCCCATCATAATCCATTAACTGATATATAGGTCGCTCTGTGCCTTTGACAATCCGGTCCACTATAAAAATCTCAGTGGTAAAATTCTGTTCATAACCTTTATCAAATATACCCTTACTTTTAGAAACCCTCACACGGTCCCCTTTTCTGAGTTTTGGCACTTCTTTTTTTGTGCCAGCAGAGGTCCCATAGACCCTTTTCCAGATGGTCAGCTCATTGTGATGATTCACCTCTACAGGTCTACATTTAATAGTTCTATGAAGGCTGTGGTTATAACTTTTAAGGAATTGTGGTAATATATTCACATACCTGTAGGTATTATTAGCCGTGAAATACCGCCACATTTTTGTTTTTAATGTTCTATTAAACCTCTCCACCACCCCAGCTTTGACCTCATTATTGGTGACAAAATGATGTATTCCATACTTCTTGATTAAGCTGTTTACAGCTCTGTTTAGAAATTCACCACCACGATCCGTCTGTATTTTGTCAGGTATTCTTCCATCTCGTTTGAATGGTGTCAAAGGCTTTGGCCACTTCTTTGCCTGTTTTGCCTTTGAGTGCTTTTGCCCAGCCGTACTTAGAAAGGATGTCTATGCAGACCAGAATATATTTGTACCCATTGTTGTACTGAGCAAATTGTTGCATATCGACCAAATCTGCCTGCCATTGAGCATCTACTTTGGAAACCATGGTCTTATTTCTTTTAAAATGCAATCTAGCCGGTCTATGCAATGTGTAGGCCTCCTGATCAGAAAGCCATTGAGAAACATCCCTGATCTTCAATGCTCTGTCCTGTTTTTTGGCTTCCCTAAATAGAGACTTCAGGCCCCCGAAACTACCCTCTGTTGAGGGTGAATAATAGATATTGTGCAGTATTTTACCCCGTGCAGTCATCTCTGTCATTAGCACAAATATGAGCAGGTTATGATACAATAAAGACTCTTTATTAAAAGATAGTATATTACAACATTATTGTGAAGCAAACATCTAAATCTAAGGTTAGTAGAATCACACGGCATACATTTTAGCTTTACAACCTGTATAGAGAGTAACACAGGCAATACATTTTAAATTCAAATAGTATAGTCTCTAGGCATCAACAACCCAAGTCTTCTCCACGGGGTAAGTTTGAAACAACGTTGTCTGTTGTTTTCAGGGAAATTCTGATTGTCCATCGTCCTCAGTCGCACTCAACCCCCTCATCCTCCTCATCCTCATGAAAAGGCTTCTCCTGTATTGAGAATGAAACAAACCTTTAGTAATTTTTAAAAGACCAAACCCTAGCATAAAGCCCTAACTATGGCTTTTAAAGCCCTTATAAAAGACCATTAACTACGTCTTTTAGAAAATTGATCTTACCAGGTTGACTTGAGGCTCATTGACTTGATGCTCTGTATCACTCTCAAAGCCTTCATCTTGATCCTCTTCCAACAGCTGCTCCTCAGGACCATCGTCAATCCCCACAGCCCCCGGTGTAGCCAGCACACCGCCATCCACATCCTCTACTGGATTCGGGGTCTCTCCAGGCAGCCTCTGCAAACCTGTTTTTAACCCTTGGTCACAAGCACTATTGAGCTCATCATCAGATTCTTCATCACCCCACAGCAGGGTACAGGCCGGCTTTCTTATGCTTCTCGGCTGCTTTTTTGTCTTTGCGGTAAACAGGTATAGGTCTTCTGCAGACTTGTATTTTCTTAGCTTTTCTTCAGGCAAGCACCCCCTGAGCCTTGTAGGGGTTCCTAAGGGGCACAGGGGCTGGGAAAGCCCCACGAGCCCCTGGTAGTACCCTCGGGGACGCAAACGCCTTTTGGGTCTCCCCGGATCCTTTTGGCTTGTCTCAGGAATTTGGTTTTCTTTGTCAGCCATCGTCTCCAAAGCGTCACAGCTACTGCAAAGAGCGGTCAACACGGAGAACTCTCCAAAACCGCGGCTGTGGGACTTTCTGAGTCAGGTGGCCTAAGGCATGCTCAGGCATGCCTTAGGGCCACCCCCTTTTCTACGCAGAACCTCCAACGGCTCCTATTGGCCTACAGGGCCGCGGGGTGACAAGATACTTCGGGGGGCCAATCCTCAGGCCTCCCTCGGGTCACGGGGGACCCCAGACTCTAGGAAAACCCCTATAGGTCCACGGTGACCTCCACAACCCCTGACGTCACCCAAAAACCCGCCCCTTCCGGTGGTAGGGGCCAGGGTTGACCCTTGACCCCGGAAATCGATCCTTGAGCCTTATGTCCCACCTTACAGGGCTGTTGGAGCTGTCAAAATGATGATTTGATGGGGGCTATGCCCTATTACTACTCAGCAGGACAAAAGGAATATCAAATATGAAATGGACTGATTCCCTAAACGAACCACAGGCTTGAGTTTACAGGAGGTGAGCAGGTCTGTTGAGAACAGGACATTTTGGAGATCTCTCATTTATAGGTTTTCCATAAGTCAGAGAAGACTTGATGGCACATAATAACAAAAACCATGGTGGCTAATAAAGAAGGGTATTTTTAACTGAATACAAAATTAGGTGCATGTTGTATGCCAGATGTGGGTGGGCAATGTCAATGTGTGAGTGTGTGAATCAGTCAATGGATGTGCAGAGTTAAATCTTTCTTTTGTATTCCATTACCAGCCAGAATTTTGCTGGCTGGAGCATTCAGTGTTTAATTATTTAGTGGCTCTGTAGTGCACAGACACATGCATCCTCTCCAAAAGCCAAATGATCATATACAAGCAATAAATGAACATCACAATCTTAACAAGATTATCATAATGAAGAGTCATCAGAGAAATTAAAATTATCTACTTTAATTACAAAATTATGACCCCATTAACTCCAACACATCAAAAATGGGAATTAGGGAATAGAGAAGATGAACCTGTAGATGGCTATAAAACCTCTAGATTAAATTGAAGAAATGGGGGTGAGAAGTAAGTGACAGATTTAGGTAGCCAGCTCAAGTTTGACTCAGCCTTCCACCGTTCTGAGCCCCAGCTCTACATGGGGGCAATGTGTTGTTTGCAGAATCACTGCCCATAGAGTGCTTCAGCACTATGAGATGGTATGTAAGTCAAAACAACAACATCCCTTTCTGAAATTGACTTGACTGAGTATCTCTGCAGTCTTACAGGTTATAAAATGAGGAAAGGAGAATATCACCACCTCCTTGCAAGTCATGTTATACTGTACAGGAAGGAAAGTACAATGGCAAAGTTGGCAAGTTAAAAAGCAAGATGTTCTCTTGGTAAGTCCAAAACCAAGAATTGATCATGGCCTAAATAATTTATTAGAACAACAGTGTCATTGAAACATTAGGTATGGTTTTTGCCAAATGTCTGTAATACTAAATGTGCAGAACTTAAATTTCTGAGTATGTTAAGAAAATCATACAATGCAGAGAAAAGATTATGCCAAAATAAGTCTGCTTACTATTTTAAGATGTACATACAAGCTCCACTTTCTTCTGTATTAAATATATCTCTAACACTCTTTTCATGGAGTTTTCTTCTAGTCAACAGATTCCTCAGTTTCACCTTGACCAGCAATTATAGTTTTTTTTTTAAAATCAAGATCCTTACATAGAATTTATGGGTGTATGTGAAAATATTGCTATCTTTTTATAAAAAAGATGGTATACTAACTCCCAGCCATTTGTTGCTACAATTACAGAGAGGATCATGTTGTATGCATCAGCTACTCTGTTGTTGAAGATGAGATGCTGCTCAGAAAAAAAAGCAATGGCAACCCTAATTCAGCACCAAACATGGTTGGAAAGCATCCAGTTTCAGTCAGCATTTTAATAGCAGTGCAGTGCAACCTGTACAGCCAGTTTCTCATTTTCCCACATTCAAAAATTTCAGATCTCAAGTTCTTCTTTTCAGATTTGTACATATATTTGAGTATGTTGGAATGCTCACATTTAAAATCAGACAAATAAACCAGCCATTGTTAACGTAGTTCATGTTAAAGGTATTTCAGGATTGCAAACTGCCAAGTATTTTTCCTGCCTGTTCAGCATGTTGACCTCTAATTTACTATAGGTATTTTGTTGAATTAGCTGGTTATTTTCAGCTGGGGTTTAAAACTTATGTTACTATTTTGACCAAGTTCCACCACTGACCCAGAACCTTTTGGTATCAGTCAGAATTCACCAGCTTTTGAAATCACAAATTGGCAGAACAGTAGGCATGTCTAGAAGGAAATCAATTAGCAAAAGTAATCCTGTATGTTTGCGTCATGCACAAACTCAAGTATGCAAATTTGAATTTAAAAACAATGAAAAGAGGCAAAATTAATAGCCTGCTTACTGAAATGTTATCTGTTTCTCCAATTTTAAGCATTACAGCATTACTATGCTAAATATAAGGTGATTTGCACCTTACAAAGATTAAATAAAAGACAAAATGAACAATCATATTAAAGGCAGTGAAGCAAATGATTAAAATTTAATACAAATACAAATGCAATTGCATTTGCTTGTGTCATAAAACAAAACAAAGGATGATGCCATCTGGCAGGGAAATTGTTGCTGAATCTGTTGAAGACATAACTGTCTAAAACAGCAACTTTATTTTCAGCATTCAGCCTGTTGACTGAGCAACAGGTAGAGGAGAAAATAAATGATGTTCACAAGCATTTCTAAACTGTATCCAAGTAATCATCAGTACTAAGGACTTCTTCCAGGTAAATGCACACTTCCATTTGTCAAGTGACAATTTGTCATGGTGTGCATGTACCATGTAAAGCTATTCACATGTGCTGTAACCTGTATTGATAACTGACTTTCTTTGGGCATCTGGAAGGGTCTCAGCACCTAGTACTAATACCTGCCTTATGCCTCCAGTGATAGGTAATGGGGAGCTACAACCAAGCATTTCACAATTCCCACATTACCCCAGAGAGATTTTTGGAAATATATTTTGAACATGGAACATTTGGAAAATTAAAATGCCAACTTATAATTACTCAAAGCTGCCACTAGAGGAAAGTTGTTAGCGGCAGCATCAGAAAGGAGCCAGCTGAGAATAGTTTGCAGAGGGCCATTTCAAACCTGGAGTTGATACCTGCTGTAGAGAATGAGAGGATGCACATGTAGCGATCACCCTGCTTTGGCTCAGGTAGAAGATTATTTGCATGTACCAATGAGAGCTGTTGGGAGGCAGAGCCAGAGAAACTAGAAGGGAGGGGTGAGTCAGAGTCTAGTCAGTTCAGTCAGAGAGACAGAGTGTTGAAGGGAGAAGGAGTTTGGGGGTTTTGAGGCAGAGAGAGTGTTTAAGGAGTAATTAGTCAGAGTGTGACCTGTATTAATTAAGACAGAAGAGGTTAAAGTAAAATACTGAAGCTTTGTGTAACTTTAAGAATGTGCTTAAGAACTAGTCCTAAAGCAACTTGTAATCAATAAACCTGTTTCTGTTTAAAAGTTCTGTACTGAATGGACCTCAGTCTTTCATAGGAAATATAGGTTGATAAAGAGATCAACTGTTGGCAGCGTGTTAAAGGACGTATAGGAGTACCTTTATGAGCTCTGTGTTTGGTGAAACAAGCAGGGGCCACGGGGTAAATGTCACAGCATGTCTTTGCATGGGGAAGAGTAAAAAGACAGGAACTCCTCAGGTTTCATAGACTGTTCTTTACCTCCTCTGACCTGTGCTGACCTTCCTTCAAATTTACATTGCTATTAGCAGGGTGGCTGAGGTCACTTCCTCTCTTGTCCCTCCAAGGAGGAGACATTATTCCCTTATTATCTACACATCAAAGAGGCAGCTATGGCTCCTGACACCCCCAACTTAGTTATCTAGAACAAAAACTTCTATGACCTTCCCATCTTGTGTATTTCTCTAATAAACACAAGCTTCCTTTATTTCATAGAAAGAAGAGTGGATATGATTTCTTAGCTAATCATTGAGTTTCAAAAGGCTGAACCTACAACCTAATGTTTCTTTAATACTGCTGCATGTATGCTCTGCAACAAGGTCAAACTACACATTAAGTTTAATATATAGATCTAAAGAGTCCAACCTTCTTTGTCCTCTTTGAAAATATATTGGAATGGCCAAGCAGTTGTAGACAATATTTGCATATCTATACACTTTCCAGTATTCAGTAATCCACAAAGAAATTATCTGGATGGTTTCTTTCTCTGAGAGTCACCCAGTCATAGCCATATAAATGAAGGTGGGAGTCTTGTATGATTTTGTAAAGCAGGATCTGTGCTTGCTATTTTGGAAGTGTTGATTACTTGTTCAATCGCATGGGGCTATGTGAGCAAGGGGAAAAAAGACAAATTATGATCTATTGTGTGAGTGGAGTGACTGAACAATATGTTGTTCAAAATGCCTTTGCTTATTGACTAAAGCAATAAGAGGAAATGTGGGCAAAAAACCTATGTTAAGAGGACCTAAAGTTCTCTTTACTCTGAACATTTTATTTAGTAAGTTATTCTTGTAAATTACACACAATATTCATGCCTGTTAGTTTGCACCAGGAACTAGAATTAATTAAAATTCGTATGCAGTTGTGACAGAACTGGTTCAAGGAGTTCTGCTCTAATCAATGAGCCATACTACCCCATTGATCCTGGAGTGGGTGAGCCCAGGAGAGTTAAATGTGGTGATGGCTAGGGAACCTGTCTAGTCCTGGTACCTCTTAACACTCTGACCCAACTAAGGAGTGCTTTTAGGGAGTAACAAAAAATCCACAAGGTTAAATGTGTCATGCCCATCCGATAGAGTAGAACTGCCACTACACACACACAACTAACCAATTCCCAGTAGGTGGTGAAGGCAAGACCTGTTTTTAATTACCACAAATACTCTTACACAAACCTCAGAAAATTACATATCAAAAGCTTTCAGAGCACACGATCAATTAAAGTATGAGCTGCAGCAATATAGAGAAGACACACCAGCTAATAAGTGGTTTAGGTATCTGGCTACAGAGCCAGAGGCTGGAAGTTCAATTCCTCATTCTGCCTCCTGCAAGTAGAGCCAGATTGAGAGGCCTTGGGTGGGGTATCCCCAGAAGAAGGGAATGGTAAACCACTTTTGAGTATTCTTTACCTGGAAAGTAAAGAATAAGTCAGAATTGACTTCATGGCACACAATTTTTATGATTATCTAAACTACCTAGTATTAGTGTAGCATCAGCTCATAGTGCATACCCCCTGGCATAGTGTCTCCAAAGAGATAACTAAACTAAAGTAATTTTGAACCCCTTTATAGACCTTAAACATCACATTCTGGACCTTTTGAGATGGTCTGCCAATAAGGCTTCATGTTCCCTTGAATGTTCATGAAGACAAGAACAGTTTCATCCCCCCACCCTGACAGATGAAGTCAGTTTCCAACTACACAGCACCAGGGAACAAGCTGACTTGGCCTTGAAGTTATGAAGGTAAACTACAGGTGGGCAGAATCTTTCCCCACCTTTCTCTCAGCCAGATATGCCCAGAGCACTGAGAAAAGCCTGAATTTTCCAGAAAGGACCACAAAACATGTTCAATCATTTCTCAGCTTCCTCACAGTAGCTAATAGTTATTAAACATAGTATACAGCACTACTACAACAACCAGTTTAAGTTATTGTGCACTCTCACAGTCATCCAGAGAGCCTTTATAAGGCTCAAGGTTTGGCTATTATACAAAACAAATAAATAATATAATGACTCATAAGAATAAGATGTCTATGCCTCAACTACATGCTACCTTCCTTTTGCTGGAATATTATGAAGACATTTAGAACAAGTGTGATGAACATGTGGCCTTCCATATACTATTGGACTTCACCTTCCACCAGATCAAGCCAGCAAATCAATGGTAAGAGATCAAGGGAACCATAATTCAGCTATGTCTACAGAGCCAATGTTCTTTGTCTTTTAAAGACTTCTTTGCTGTAATGTTAAATATTAACAGGAATGCACAGTTGGGTTGACTTACACATCCAAGTATATTCAATTCTTCAAAAAGCCTCTGGTTTAATAATATGGGTTATTGTGCTTCTGTACCCATGATTCAAAAATCCAGGAAATGCCCCAATATTGCTGCACAATATCATGCCCACATTGCCAGCAGGAAAAAGGATGCCAAACTTTACATAGCAAAGGGCAGCCTGAATGTTGACAACACCAATGGCAGCAGTCAAGATGATCTACAGAATACCCTATTATGCTCACTAACATTCACAAAGTGACACCAAGCAAGGGAAAATCCCAGAAGCTGACTCATTTTTTCATCTGTTAGCCACTTCATAGGAGAAGGCTAGAGCGCATATGGAGGCGGAACCCGACGGAAAATAATCAAATAGCTGTCAGGATCGCGACTAACCTCTACCAATCTAAGGTGAAGGCTGCTAGTCTATCTTACTTCGCTGTCCAGATAAGCGAAGCTTCCAATCAGCAGGCGGAACTTTTCCGTATAGTTCGCAATCTTTCCGGAACTGGTCATGGTGATTGGCCTCCCTCTAGCATCTCACCTGACCAATTTGCAGCTTTTTAAAAATCAAAAGTGGAGGCCATCCGCCGGGATCTTACCCCCATTTGGAAACAGTAGATCGAGCTGAGACATCCAGCGCTCCGTCTTGCCCAATGAGACTTAACCACTTTCAGCCTGTGACGTCAGATATGGTGGACAGAGTGCTTGACTGCTGTCGTGCCACCACCTCCTCCCTTGACCCTTGCCCAGCCTGGCTAATCAAAGCAGCCGGGCCTATAACATCTGAATGGGCTACAGCAATAATTAATGGGTCTCCCCAGGAGGGCAAGGTTCCCCTTGCCCTCAAGGAGACACTCATTAGGCCCATTAGGAAGAAACCGAGCTTGGCGGCAGACGATATTGGTAATTATAGGCCCGTCACCAATGTTTCTTTCCTTAGCAAGGTAGTTGAGAGGGCGGTGGCCGATCAGCTACAGGCTCTTCTGGATGAAACCAATGCCCTGGATCCATTCCAGTCGGGCTTCAGGCCGCGCCATGGCACTGAAACAGCATTGGTCACCCTGTTTGATGACCTGCTGAGGGAGGCCGACAGGGGCAAAATGTCTCTGCTGGTCCTCCTCGATATCTCAGCCGCCTTTGATACCGTCGACCACGGTATCCTCCTGGGGAGGCTCTCCGAGTTGGGAATCGGTGGCCTGGCTTTGGCCTGGCTCCGATCCTTCTTGGAGGACTGTCCCCAGAGAGTGCAGATTGGAGAGAGTTTCTCGGCCCCGTGGAGCCTCAATTGTGGGGTCCCGCAGGGCTCGATTATCTCTCCAATGCTGTTTAACATCTATATGAGGCCGCTGGGAGGGGTCATCAGGGGATGTGGGGCTTCGTGTCATCAGTACGCTGATGATACTCAGCTCTACATCTCCTTCTTTCCAACAACAGTGGATGCTGTCTTGTCCCTTGAGCGCTGCCTGGGGGCTGTTCAGCAATGGATGCAGGAGAACGGACTGAGGCTGAATCTGGCCAAGACAGAGGTCCTTCGAGTGGGTGCCCCAGACATCAGTGGTCTGGGAAACTCCCTCTCTTTTGGGGGGGGGGACTCTTACCACCAAGAGTGAGGTTCGCAGCTTGGGTGTACATCTGGACCCGGCGTTCACCATGGAGACCCAGGTGTCGTCAGTGGTCTGTTCTGCACATTTCCACCTTCGGCGGATTGCCCAGCTGCGTCCCTATCTTGATGTGGGGGCACTCACCACTTTGGTCCATGCGCTCGTAGTCTCAAGGTTAGACTACTGTAATGCGCTCTACGTGGGGCTGCCTTTGAGATTGACGCGGAAACTTCAGATGGTACAAAATGCCGTGGCCAGACTTCTAACTGGGGTGAAGAGGCACCAACATATTTTCCCCACGTTGGCCGCCTTGCATTGGTTGCCTATTCGTTTCCGCGTTGATTTCAAAGTTCTTACGATTACTTATAAAGCCCTAAATGGTTTAGGGCCTCGATATCTGGCAGAGCGCCTTCTCCCACCCAGTTCTGCCAGAGACACTCGTTCTAGCCAGGCCGGGTGATTGAGGGGCCTAACGCCGAGGGAGGCCCGGAAGGAAAGAACGAGGAACCGGGCCTTCTCGGCAGTGGCCCCTCACCTCTGGAACAACTTGCCCGTAGAGATCCGCCTGGCTCCCTCTCTGGGTGTCTTTAGAAATACACTTAAGACATGGCTATTTAGGCAGGCTTTCCCTCCTGCTGTATTTTAATATTTACATTTTTACATCTTGGATTTTGCATGTTCATTGTTTCTATTGTTTTTAAATTTTGTAATGCCGCCCAGAGTAGACTATCTGTCTAGATGGGCGGAGTATAAATCTAATAAAATAAAATAAATAAATAATTCTCACCCAAACACAAAGCAATTGACAGGGCTATTTTTCAATAGGTGTGCATTAGCAGAAGAGGGTATTTTGTAGACCATCTTGACTGCTGCCATTGGTGTTGTCAACATGCAGGCTGCCTTTTGCTACATTAAGCTTGACTTTCTTTTTCTTGCTAGCAACACAGGTACCATATTGTGCAGCAAAATTGGGCCGTTTCATGGCTTGTTGAATTGTGGGTACAGAAGCTCAATATCTCACATACATAAACCACAGGTTTTTTTGAAGAGTTGAATTTCCTGGCTTTTTAAAACAGGAGTTTACATACGTTGCACACCAACTGAATTATAAAAAAAGTCCCTCATATAGAATTATCCAGTGGTAGAGAATTCCAGAAGAGAAGCATATGATCTGTACTATGGTTACTGGAAGAACACAGAAGTGAGAACTGTTTGGATGTGGCTATACTCCCCCTGTGCCAAAATATTTTGAAGGACTGTTTTGGACTTAATGAAATGGCGAAGTAAAGGTGTGGATAGGTACAACACATACAATGGAGAAACATACACAGCCTTTAACCTCTCAGTTAAACTAATGTTGCCATGCCCACTCCACCAAATGCAGACCAGAAAGCTATGTTCCAATATCAAAACCCTTTCTTTGAGTTAGACAAGCTGAGAAAGAAAAGCTTTGACTACCCAGCCCAGAATAAAGAGACGAGACACGTAACATGGGGTAACTGGGCCACAATTTTATTAACTTTATTAACTTTAACTCCCCTTTCACAAGGGGGCCTACCGTAGTGCAATACTGGTCTGTGCCAGTGATTCTGTAGTCAATTTTGACTTTCCATTCCAGACCTCTCTTTAGTGAATTCCTAATCCGCAAGTGTGCTGTTCTACTATACAGCACGCCCCTGGGCATAAATTAACAGGAGTACCCTGCTTCCCCTCCCCTCAGCTAAATTTGCTAATTCCAACCTGAGAGCAGGGGTGCTCGGCACCCCCTAAATGCCCACTTTTGAACTCACTTGAACCTATTCCCTTTGCACTACCTGCCATGGCAATGGGGCTACAACGTATGCTCCATGCCCCCTACTAAGCTGAAGATCTCGGCCCTAAGGCCCCCTTGCAAATAATCTAAGAAAATGTCCAACCCCATGTCTGACAAATGAACTCCATCAGGCCAATATAACTCAGGCCTAGATACTTCAATGTTCAAATGCAATATAACCGACCCCAAGCCCTGTGTAACAGCCCTGCCACCTTCCCGATTAACTCCTTTCCTTGCCTTGTCTATAAGCCTAGGGTCACAATTAGCCCTCCATAAGAATCTTGGAACAATAGCTGACCATACTATGTGTGTTTATGGACAACATTCAGTAGAGACCTTCAGATCAGCTACAATCTGAAGTATCAAAGACTTGCCCGACTTCTGAGCCAAGTTGTTGACCCCCAGGTGGACCACCAAAATGTCTGGGGCCACCTGCGAGGGATCCAGGGGCACCATTTCGAGGAACCTGTCCCACAGGCCTCTCTGTCCCCTCCACTCCAATACAGCGAAGGCACCCAGTCCCAGGTTTTGACCCCAACCAGTCCAACTGGTGTACTTCGCAGCCTAAAACAGATAACTGTGCCCGACCAACATAACCCGGGCCAACGGTCTCTGTGGACCTGAAACAAGAAGAACCAAAACAAACAACAGCAGCACCTAGAACTGTGGCAGGGGGTTCACATAATCATGATAACGTTGTGATGCCCATTTCCCCACTTTCTTAATCTCCTCCTTTCCATAGCCACTGTAGATGCAGCTCCAATTCAAAAGGAATGTGTACCAAAGTGCCAACCCTGTATCTCAGCCTTGCGTAAGGCCTGAGATGTTATTTTCCAAAACTGATACTTTGTCAGGGGCGACTTATCCTGATGTTGTAAAAATCCACCATCCTCGGCTCCCCTAAGCTGCAAATAAGCCCGTGCAGCACTAAATGAGCAAATCTCAATTATGGAACATTGCCCCAGAACAATAAACTTTCCTTTGCCTCTCTGGTCTGTTTTTGAACTACACAAATGTATAACTAACAGATTCTCTCCTACGATTATGTCCTTCATCTGCACAGAGGATAGGGACTTGTCAGTTTTTGCTGAAGCTACCAGTTCACTTACTCTGAGAGCACAAAAAAATGCTATAAAGCAAAAGCAAAGCAAAGCAAAGCGTGCTGCTTATATACCTCCCCATAGCACTTCAAGTACTCTCTGGGTGGTTTACAAGTTAATTATGCAGGCTACACATGGCGTTGCTGCTTTGAAAATGCAGGCCTCAAAGTGATTCCTACACACAGTATGCCATGTGTTTGTCAACTTTGCCAATATGGCTGGGGAAAAAGGTGAACAAGAATCCTTTACACCCCCCTCTCTCTACTCTAACTCTGAATCATTTTCTTTATCCTGAAGTCTACAAAATAACCTGACAAAATAACCTCTACACCCCTGCACCCTGGCGTAAAAGGCTAGTGCATACATCATCCCCTGGATCGACCGAGGTGCTAATCCCTTGCAGTGCAGATGCACTGCAAACTGCATCATATGATCATCCAGAGGGGGCCAGTCCTGCCCCAAACCTTCTTTCTCCTGAAAATTGAAAAATTCAGTACAAGCTGCTGTGCAACTCCATCTAGTGCTAGGGGAAACAGCTAAACTCATGGCTCTGTTGGCTTCAGCCCACCAAGATCCCATACCTCAATCGGCAACACGTCGGGTTGAGCCTGTGCCCCCGGTGCCAACGCCCTGAACTGGTCCATCTGTTGATGGGACAGGGTGTCAGCTATGGCATTATCAATTCCCGGAACATGATGGGCTTGAAAAACTATATTAAATTGCAAACAATGTAGCACCATGACCCTAACGAGCACCATCACCCTCAGGGACCTGGACATCAGTGAATTAACTATGTGCACCACTGCCTGGTTATCACACCAGAAGGTAACCACCGAGTTAGCCCACTGCTCGCCCCATAACCATAATGCCCCCACTATCGGAAATAGCTCAAGAAATGTAAGATCCTTCGTAATACCCCACGTGTGCCACTCCCCTGGTCACGTTCCTGCACACCATTGACCTTTGAAAAAGATGCTGTAACCTAGGGATCCCGCTGCATCTGTCTGTACTTGAAAATCTGCCCCTAGCCTCAGGTTTTCCCTCCAAAAGGAAGTACCATTAAAACCTTGGAGGAATTGGAGCCACACTTTTAAGTCCTCTTTCACACCCTCTATTAGGAGTCTCTTGTGATGTGGCTTTTTAAGGCCCTTCATCGCTTTACATAATCGCCTGAGGAAGGTTCGACCCAGAGCCACCTATTGCAAGATCCTCGGGCGTTGAATTCTCAGCAGAACAGGCAGAGTTGAACCACCTGACCCACTGTCATGCGGGAATTGCTGGCTTGTGCCCTTTGCACCAAGTGCCCACTATCAAATCTATCGCCCAATACCAGGTGGGATGGAGTCATAAGCCAGAGCCATAGGGCGTCATGCGGGACGTCCCAGCACATGTTGGGGTGCAGTGCCACCCGCATACGGAACCCCTCATCATAAAGGAGCCATGCATGCCCTGGGAAATCCACATATGCCCTGTAGACAAGGTCCATATACTGGATTAACACTAATGCCCTTTATTCATAAGCGTGAACCACTGTTCCTGCATAAATAAAGAACCCTGACAGCCAATTAGCCCAACATCAGTCTGGTTTACGCTGACACAGCTTCTCTCTCTCCCTTTCTTCCTCCTTGTCCTTCTTCTCTTCAGTTTTCTTATTTAGCAAGTCAAAAACATCTACATACTCGCCCTTTCAAATTTTTTCCACTGTGGCCGGCAGTGAGTGGTCTCCTAAAGGTCAAGACTGATCACCTTCAGGGAGGGCCCACCTTGCAACAGAATTGTAACCTGTATCAACTACTGCTGGCACCACTGTCTCTCCTATTCCTGCCATCACACCAGCCTGTTGAACATAAGACTGGCTCAGGACCACCCCTATATTGGACCCCGTGTGTGTACATTGTCCCAAACCTACTGCCTGCAGAGGCAAGGCTGAAGGAACCAGCACCGTATGGCTCCCGGTACCTATGGGCAAACACTCGCAGACTGTGTAGTGCCCAGTGTAACGGTACCCCCACCTGGTGTTGTTGCACCTGGCAGCACCGTGAGTGCACTCGTGGATGCAGGTTCCTCCAACGCTGTCATGGTCGATCCACCGTCTCCACTCAGCCCCTGCTGAATCGTCCTGGTCTCAGATGCTGCCTCTGTCTGCCCTTCTACCTCATTTCTCTGCGTCTGGGTGCTGGATGATGCCAACCATGACCTGCTGCACTCCTGCTCGGAGACCCGCATTCCTCTTTGCTGCATCACCGGGGTACCAACTGCTGAGGATGCACCAGATGGGCTGGAATGCTCCCCTTCCAAAATACCAATACGTGAAAGCATGAGATCCCCCATCCTTTTAAGCTCAGCTATTTTTTGTGATTTGGACTCCCTTCTGGGCCTAAGCACTGCTGGCCCACCATCCTCAACACCTCTCTGCACTCGCTCCCTCTAACAGACTAAGCTTCTCCCATATTGTTCTATAATCGGGCCAATCCTCTTTGTCTGAAGAGATGACTGGAGGTGAATGTAGAGGGGCTCTGCGCTTAGCAGGCTGCTTTCCCTTCTTCCCATCTTTATTATTCTTCGGACTCATTTTTGGTACCACTACTAACAGGCTCCCCACAGACCACAAGCATATTATACTATAGCAACCCTATCAATTAAAGCAACAACTTCTCACTTAGATCTACACATAGATATATAAACACATACACACTCCCATATATGCCTACCTATATATATCTTATTTATTTATTTATTGAATTATTGAATTATTGAATTATTTATTATTATTATTCTTTTTGTTTTTTAATTTTATTTATTTTGAACTATAATATAAAACGCTGTCCACTATATCCCCTCCCCAACCTAACCAAGCCTATCCAAATGCCCTCCCCCAAAAAATGCCAAATGTGCCCTGGACCCTATAGAAGGAGGGTAGGAGAGGAGTGGTACAGGGGGTGGGGTAGTTGGGGGTGCGGTGGGGTGTTCACTGGGTATAGACTACTTCCCCTTCCCCCATGCAACCCTCTCTGATGAAGCCTCCCCCGCAATAATCAACAAATTACATAATTATTATTATTTTACAAAACAGTGGGGCAAAGCCTGCAAAGGCTCTCCCCCTCAAACTAGCGTCAAAAGAAAGCTATCGAAAAGCAAACCACAGCGGGCTGGACTGATGTCCAGCCCGTGATCAGGTCCTCTTCATGCCGAGCAGCCACACGGTCAAAAAAGAAACTGCTGTGGCCGCGTTGTGCAGCCCTCCTCTCACTCCAACTCCTTCCAACGAAGAAGGCAACACTGGGCTGAGCAGCCTCTTTCAAGGCTTCAGCTCTCGCCCGCTCACCCAAGATCCCATTATGCCTTGTCTCCTCCAGCCGGGCGGGCAAAACAGCCCCACTTCGGCAGCTGAGCGCCTTGTGAAGATGCCGATATTGGACCTAAGGCTCTACGGATATGTTGTGTGCATGTTTTCCAAAAGATGTCCCTTTGGGTTTTTTTTTGGGGGGGGGAAGGAAGATGGAGTTAGCAAAAATTATCACTGGAAATGAAGCTCAAAATCATCAGTGTTCCAGTGAGCTAAATGTGTGAGGAAGGAGCATGAACTGGCCTCATCCCTTCCTTTATCACTTCTCATGTGAAGCAAACACAGGAAGACAGAGTTTTTTTAGTCCATGAAGGCTCTCTGTGTGAAAGAGAACACAAGGAAGTCAAGGTTCTGAATCTTATGGAGAGACTTCACAGATTAATGAATCTCCTATTTTCAAACTTATATCTTCATGTGAAGAAAGCAACCAAGGAAGGGATGAGGCTATTTTACTACTTCTCTTTACGTGTTTATGCCACCTAGTTACTGACTAAGTCTAGGAGCCTCACGGCACAGTGGTAGAAATGGGGATGAATTGCCATTTTGGAGATTTGTCCTGCTTTGTGATCCATCAAAGTTGACAAAGCATGAACCATGAAGGTCCTCCCCATGAGCCTATCAGCCCACCAATCAGCTGGTTGGCAGGCCCATAGGCAGAATGGGAAGGCTATAGGATATCTCTTCATATGGGGATAAATAAAAATGGACAAATATTCATCCCTTTATATTTGTTGGGGTCTCTGGAACTCACAAATACGAAGGGATGAATATGTAATGAATCAGCGATTTTTAATGAACATCACGATTCATTTTTTCATTCCTCCCCATGTCTACACAGTGGTTAAACTGCAGTAATGCCATCAAGACTCTGCTCACAACCTGAGTTCAATCCCGATGATCTCAGATAGCTGGCTCAAGGCTGACTTAGCCTTCCCTTCTAAGGTCAGTAGAATTAGTACCCATCTCGCTAGGGGTGCAATATGTAGCCTGCATAATTAAATTGTAAATTGCCCCAAAAGTGCTTTCAGCACTAGGGGGTGGTATATAAACAGCACCATTTGCTACAGTATGCAATCATGTCAAAGTTCTAAATCTGCTATTTTTTCACTGATGTATTCACACATATTATCAATAATTGCCTGGTGTTTGGGTCATCATGTAATCAACCTGCATGTTTGAAGGAAACAGCCTATAGTAAATCAGATAGCAGTCTTTCGTATCCCATAAACAATACACTTGATATCGTTCCCTCTCTCCTTCCCCCAAATCAGTGAGGTTTCATGAACATTTCAAGAACACAGAGGAAGTATTCTCACATTAAGTGCTGTAACAGTACAACAATGAAAGAAACATTCTGATATGGCTGATGCATATTTAGAATATGATACTAGCAAGCTGACAAACACAGATTAAAAGACTAAACTTGAAAAGTGCATTTCTGAGTAGCAAATTTAAGAACTCCTTTTTAAAAAAATTTGATCATATGCCAGATATAAAACATGCAGATAAGTGACAAGAACAGTTATTAAACTGCCACCAATGGAGATAGCATCACAGTGATCAAAAGACTGCCGGGAATATAAACAAACAATACTGTGTGGAAATAAACAATGAAAGTTCCTCAGTACAAATTCAGAATCTGCCTTTGGTTTCATAACACATCTACAGATAGCAGGAGCAGCAACTTTAACATGCAAAAGTGCCTTTGCCAGTAGCAAGGATAGAAGCTTTGCAGTACACCAATGGGAGATGAAAAGCAAGCAAGAGAGAAGCACCTTGAAAAAGTATCCCATGGAAATACATAGAAATACATAGCACACACACTTCACAAGGATAAAATGTTTAACAGAAGCCATTCTGCATGTATAACCTTATAATGGCATTGATGATTTAGCAACAAGAATATGATGGCAATTAACTGCTATATTACCTATACTTTGCCTATACTTTGAGTTTATCCATTTTTATTCTGTAAAGAAATTCATCCATCATGTCCAAAGCATATAGAAAAAGATGTTATCTTCCGTTAAATGTCCTCCTTCAATTTTTCAAATGGCTTCCTTATCATTGCCTTATCATTATCATTATCCAAATATTTATGTTTAAGACAGTCTGGTTAAGCGTAGAGATGGGGACGAATATAAAAACGGATAGCTTTTTCTGACGAATATAGCTGATTTGTTAAATATTCATCGATCCGTATTTGTGGGTTCCAGAGACCCCCACGAATATGAAGGGATGAATATTTACCCGTTTTTATTTGTCCTTTGTATTAAAAAAACAAAACAAAACAAAAAACACCATTCTGCCTACCAGCCGCCGATCACCTGATAGGCAGCAGAAAGGCAGCCACCACCCCACACAGTCACCCAATATGACAGCCTACCCATCCATCCCCTTCCTTCCCCTACCTTAGGCCCCATGCCACTCCCACCAACACCCTCTTACCTTAATCGCTGCTGCCAAGGTCTTCTGGCCTCGGAGCCATGCATGTAAAAATGGAGACTGGCTGCCCTTTGCAAAGATGGCGGCTGCAGCTTCATTTAGGGTAGGGAAGCTGCAGCTGCCATCTTTGCAAAGGGCAGTCTGAATTCCCTTAGCCTGCCTTAAGGGAATCCAGGCTGCCCTTTGCAAAGATGGCAGCTGCAGCTTCCCTACCCTAAATGAAGCCGCAGCCACCATCCTTGCAAAGGGCAGCCAGTTTCCCTTTTTACACACCGTGGCTGCGAAGGCCTGATGGAGACCTCAGCAGCAGCTATTAAGGTAAGGGGGAGTCGGTGGGAGTGGGGTGGGGGCTAAGGTAGGGAAAGGAAGGGGGTGTGGGGGTAGGTTGTAGGGGTGGCTGGCTGTGTGTGTGTGGTGGCTGTCTATCAGCTTCTGATCAGCTGATCGGCGGCCGGTAGGCAGAATGGGCTTCTGTGCCATGTGGTAAACTCTCCTTGGGGACCCAATTTGTGGGTGAATAACTTGGAGCTCCAATATTCAATCTTCACCAAAGTTGGCAGGCATGTTGAGGAAAGACATGGGAAGATCCATTGTGATTCTGGAGTCTCTAAGTACCTGGGGGGAGCTTTCCTGAGGGTGTCCTTTTTTTGACTATATAACTCAGGGGTCTGTGATACAATATTCACCAAGCTATTAGGACTTATAGAAAAGCGTCTGAGGAAGCTTCCCTGCAAATTTGGTGTCTCTAGGTGGTTGGGGGCCAGTGTTATAGCCATTTAAAGTGCAGACAAATTGACAGATTGATTCGATTCGTCAAAGAATATTCGTATATTCGTATTCGTTGATCCGTTAACCTTGATGAATAACAGATCAAAATGAATCACCATTTTTTTTATTTCTCCCCATCTCTAGTTAAGAGCTAATGGCTAAAATTTTGCTGATTAATAAGTTCAGGAAGGATACACAGAGAATATTTTGTGTCCCAATTGAATTATCTAATATTATCTCTGTGAGAAAAGAGTTCCTTTTTTAATACTGGATTTTAAAGAAGATATGTAATTATTTTTAGTAATTAATGTGGGGCCTCTGATTCTGCACCTTCTTTATGGTCATGAAAACATAGAGGCTTATTTCCCTTGTCTTTTGGCATCAAAGATGATGTTGGGATTTTGTTTCCTGTCCACCACTGCAACTCAGAAAGAAGTGTTTTTTAAAAGATATATATCACAATTCCAAGTGGAAAAGGACAGATTGAAAAAATGACATTTCCTCTCAGTTGAGGCATTTTTCTCTCTTAAAAAAATAAATCTCTTTTTGAATTGCAATTGTGATTATGAAGCAAAATAACCAAGAGCACCATCTCTGATACCTTAAGATAAGTAAGTGCACAATACACTGTGGGATTTAGCTCTGAGTGGATTCTACAATAAAATATGATTTTGGGGGATGGGTGGGAGCTAAGTGTATACAGGAACAGTCAGGTGGTACCAAAAAGAAGGAAGGTGATTGATGAACCCTTCAATAAACTCCCAAATCCCTTCTGGACACATCAACCACTGAGGAATCAGGGAATGTGCAGACTGAGACCAATGGGAGCAATGAACTTCCTTGAAAACACTCAGCCAGCTATTTTGCATAGCTGCAGAGTGAGGTGAAAGAGTTGTATCATTGCCCCCCCCAACCCCGGAATAAAGACGCGAGACAGATAATATGGGTTAAAACACGGGACACACTTTATTGATTGAAAATTCAAATTTGCCATCCTTTGGCAAAGCGGGGGCCTGCTGTAGTGTGGAAACAAGTAAATCGCAGAGGTATCCAAATAAACCTTAATCCACAGATGGGCGAGTCCCCGGCCCCAGGTTCTCACGGTCTTAAAGACAGCAGGAACCCGGCCGGCTGCTAATAAACACCCCCAGACCTCAAACCATCTTTAGTTGATGACTGTTGGTCCGGAAGTGGCCCAGCACATCTTTCCCCCAATCACTGCAATAGCACGATCCGCAGTGCTGGGAGGTCCGATGCGCTGTTAGCTTACCTGATTTTACAGTGGGACTCACCGGAAAATACCTGTTTTTTCCGCACTATCTGCCACAGCATAGGGACTAGCATAGCTAAGTCCCATGCCCGCCATCGAGCCGCTTGAGCTCAACAAGCAGGTCCCCCCTTGATGTCTTCGGAGAAGACATCCAAACCCAAATTGGAAAGATGTACTCCATCTTTCTGACAAAATTCAGGTCTATCCAATCGGATCCTCTGGTGACCAATCACCGATCCAAGGCCGCTGCAGACTGCACTGCATGGTTAACACCCCTGGGTACCACGTCAACGTTGAGGAAAAACTCAGGCCTATCCAGCTTGTCTCACCCGCTGCTCAGCCTCTGATGCAGAGATTTTTTTTTTAAAAAAAAGTCCTTTCCCTACTGGCCAGAATTCCTCGCCAGAAGAGGATTGGGAAGGTGACACATGGGAAGCTGGCCTTTTCTTGGCCGGCTGTTTTCTCCATACAGGATAAGAGCCTGGGTTCCTAATATAGCGCCCCCTAGGTGCGTAGCAATTACTTGCACCAGTAGTAAAGAGGGTCCTGACTATTTACTAATTAATTTTCTTTCCTTTCTTTTTTTGAATCAAAATTATTAGTTCTTAATCAATTGATACTTATTAGATTAAATGTCCCAAACAACCACACCTTTATAATTAATTACCAGTTTAAAATTAATCAAACAGCTTTAAGTTAATTTAGTGAAGTGAAACGAAAGTCTGATGCTGCAAAGAAAAATACTGCATAGGAACCTGGAATGTAAAATATATGAACCTTGGTAAGTTGGATGTGGTCAAACAGGAGATGGCAAGAATAAATATTGACATCCTGGGCGTCAGTGAACTAAAATGGATGGGAATGGGTGAATTCAATTCAGATGATTATCATATCTACTATTGTGGGCAAGAATCCCGTAGAAGAAATGGAGTAGCCCTCATAGTCAACAAAAGAGTGGGAAAAGGTGTACTGGGATATAATCTCAAAAATGATAGAATGATTTCAATACAAATCCAAGGCAGACCTTTCAACATCACAGTAATCCAAGTTTATGCACCAACCACTGATGCTGAAGAGGCTGAAATTGACCAATTCTATGAAGACTTACAACACCTAGAACTGACACCAAAGAAAGATGTTCTTGTCATTATAGGGGATTGGAATGCTAAAGTAGGGAGTCAAGAGATAAAAGGAAGAACAGGTAAGTTTGACCTTGGAGTTCAAAATGAAGCAGGGCAAAGGCTAATAGAGTTTTGTCAAGAGAACAAGCTGGTCATCACAAACACTCTTTTCCAACAACACAAGAGACGACACTACACATGGAAATCACCAGATGGGCAATACTGAAATCAGATTGATTATATTCTCTGCAGCCGAAGATGGAGAAGCTCTATACAGTCAGCAAAAACAAGACCTGGAGCTGATTGTGGCTCTGATCATCAGCTTCTTATAGCAAAATTCAAGCTTAAACTGAAGAAAGTAGGAAAAACCACTGGGCTAGTCAGGTATAATCTAAACCAAATCCACTTCACAGTGGAAGTGAAGAACAGATTTAAGGAACTTGATTTGGTGGACAGAATGCCTGAAGAAATATGGATGGAGGCCCGTAACACTGTACAGGAGGCAGCAACAAAAACCATCCCAAAGAAAAGGAAATGCAAGAAAGCAAAGTGGCTGTCCAATGAGGCCTTACAATTGGCAGAGAAGAGAAGGAAAACAAAATGCAAGGGAGATAGGGAAAGTTACAGAAAATTGAATGCAGACTTCCAAAGAATAGCAAGGAGAGACAAGAGGGCCTTCTTAAATGAACAGTGCAAAGAAATAGAGGAAAATAATAGAAAGGGAAAAACCAGAGATCTGTTCAAGAAAATTGGAGCTATTAAAGGAACATTTTGTTCAAAGATGGGCATGATAAAGGACAAAAATGGTAGGGACAAGCAGAAGACATCAAGAAGAGGTGGCAAGAATACACAGAGGAATTATACCAGAAAGATCTGGATGTCCCGGACAACCCAGAGAGTGTGGTTGCTGACCTTGAGCCAGACATCCTGGAGAGTGAAGTCAAGTGGGCCTTAGAAAGCATGGCTAACAACAAGGCCAGTGGAGGTGATGGCATTCCAGTTGAACTATTTAAAATCTTAAAAGATGACGCTGTTAAGGTGCTACGCTCAATATGCCAGCAAGTTTGGAAAACTCAGCAGTGGCCAGAGGATTGGAAAAGATCAGCCTACATCCCAATCCCAAAGAAGGGCAGTGCCAAAGAATGCTCCAACTACCGTACAATTGCACTCATTTCACATGCTAGCAAGGTTATGCTCAAAATCCTACAAGGTAGGCTTCAGCAGTATGTGGACTGAGAACTCTCAGAAGGACAAGCTGGATTTCGAAGGGGCAGAGGAACTAGAGACCAAATTGCTAACATGCTCTGGATTCTGGAGAAAGCCAGAGAGTTCCAGAAAAACATCTACTTCTGCTTCATTGACTACGCAAAAGCCTTTGACTGTGTGGACCACAACAAACTATGGCAAGTCCTTAAAGAAATGGGAGTGCCTGACCACCTTATCTATCTCCTGAGAAACCTATACGTGGGACAGGAAGCAACAGTTAGAACTGGATATGGAACAACTGATTGGTTCAAAATTGGGAAAGGAGTACGACAAGGCTGTATATTGTCTCCCTGCTTATTTAACTTATATGCAGAATACATCATGCGAAAGGCAGGACTGGATGAATCTCAAGATGGAATTAAGATTGCCAGAAGAAATATCAACAACCTCAGATATGCAGATGATACCACTCTGATGGCAGAAAGTGAGGAGGAATTAAAGAACCTCTTAATGAGGGTGAAAGAGGAGAGCGCAATAAATGGTCTGAAGCTCAACATCAAAAAAACGAAAATCATGGCCACCGGCCCCATCACCTCCTGGCAAATAGAAGGGGAAGATATGGAGGCAGTGACAGATTTTACCTTCTTGGGCCCCATGATCACTGCAGATGGTGACAGCAGCCACGAAATTAAAAGACGCCTGCTTCTTGGGAGGAAAGCAATGACAAACCTCGACAGCATCTTAAAAAGCAGAGACATCACCTTGCATAGGTCCGCATAGTCAAAGCTATGGTTTTTCCAGTAGTGATGTATGGAAGTGAGAGCTGGACCATAAAGAAGGCTGACCGCCAAAGAATTGATGCTTTTGAATTGTGGTGCTGGAGGAGGCTCTTGAGAGTCCCCTGGACTGCAAAGAGAACAAACCTATGCATTTTGAAAGAAATCAACCCCGAGTGCTCACTGGAAAGACAGATCCAAGCTGAGGCTCCAATACTTTGGCCATCTCATGACAAGAGAAGACTCCCTGGAAAAGACCCTGATGTTGGGAAAATGTGAAGGCAAGAGGAGAAGGGGACGACAGAGTACGAGATGGTTGGACAGTGTCACTGAAGCTACCAAAATGAATTTGATCAAACTCCCGGAGGCAGTGGAAGACAGGAGGGCCTGGTGTGCTCTGGTCCATGGGGTCACGAAGAGTCGGACACGACTTAACGACTAAACAACAACAACAATTAATTAATTATTCAATACTATTCATAATTAATAACCAATTAATGGATTTTAGAATCGAATTAGTTTACTATATGAGTATGATATTAATAAATTAAATTATTTCATATACAGTCAACCCTCGACTTACGAACTTAATCCGTTCCGGAAGGACGTTCGTAAGTCGAAAAGTTTGTAAGTTGAATCCAATTTTCCCATAGGAATGCATTGAAGATTAATTAATGCGTTCCTCTGGGGGGGAAAAGGTCAGAAACTTAAAAAAAATTAAAAGAAAGTCACTTACCAGGTACTGTAGACTGAGCCCGGCTCCTCATAGTGCCTTGGTAGCCCCCCGAACAGCTGAAAAAGAGCACCAAACAGCTAAAAGCCGGCACCCAGCAGGCAGCCGGCAGCCATTTTGTGCTCTTCTCCTATCCTTCCCCCCCCCTCTCCCCACCTAACAGCTGATCGGCGCTGGTCTGAAAGGCTTCCCAGGCAGCTTTTAAAGCAAAACAAGCAGCTTTTAAAGCAAGCATGCACGTTTCTACACAAGCAGGTTTCAACTCAAATGGAGCACCTTTTCACCCAAGCACGGTTTAACCCCAAACAAGCAGCTTTTAAAGCAAAACTAGCAGCTTTTAAAGCAAGCATGCACGTTTCTACACAAGCAGGTTTCAACTCAAATGGAGCACCTTTTCACCCAAGCACGGTTTAACCCAAAACAAGCACCTTTTAAACTAAATTTTACATTTTAAAATGACAATACCCGGCAGTCCCAGGCAGTCCCAGGTCTCTCTCCCAGCTCTCTAACCACTTGGACGAGCGAGGAAGCAGACAAGCAGCCTCTTCGCTAACTGAAAGTTTGAATTTCCCACTTTCCCTGCCTTCCCCACACTTTTTTTCCATTCGTAACTCGAGGGAAGTTCGCAAGTCGAGGGAATATTTCCCTATCAGAGCGGTTCGTAAGTCGAAATGTTCGTAAATAGGGCCGTTTGTAAGTCGAGGGTTGACTGTATTGTTTATTAATTTATTTAATATTTTATATAGGTATACACGTAACCCTACATATACAAACATATATATACATATAAATATACATATATTTCTAGATAAATTATTTCTCTTCTCTTATTTTATAATTATTATTATTAATCAGACACTGTGCGATAAGGGCCTGGTCGTCCCTCCAGTCCGTGGGTCTAATTCAAGCCGCGGTACGCAGAGGGAAGCAGCAGAGTGGGGGGCAGGCGTTTGAATCGCAACCATTAAGGCCAAGGAATTGGGCCACCCTTTCCCACCTAAACGCGATCCAGAGGAATGTGGGGGGCGTACCATATATCAGCCGCCTGAACCACCTAATATCTTGACCCCAGGATCACCACCTATAGTCCAACTTGATTTTAAGTCTTCGAAATCAATTGTTCTTTAGTATATTTTATTATTACTTTTTTTAAAAAAAATTCCCCCTTTCGTGCCTGAGCATGGCCGGTGCGAGCCGCGCCGCTGCTGCCACCCCTTCGCGCTTCCCCGTCAATTCGCGATCCCTTTTTCTTTCACAGTAAAATAAACACAATCCTGATAATAAAATTAATTCAAGTAACAGAACCCTGGGAGGGAGCCGTTGCTGCCCTCCCCTCCTTCAGGAACCAACAAGCCTTGTCGATGATGCAGATCACAATCGCAGCCAGCAGCAGAACACTTACTCTCTCATTGCCTGAAAAATAAGAGGGCGGCTTGAGGGGGGAACGCCCCTTAAATAACCTGGCATTCCCCCCTCGCTCTTTAGAGCTCTCGAGAGGCCTTCAAGGTCTCGCGTTTTCTGGGGGTGGGAGGCAAAGAGCCAGCCGCTTTGCCCGAAGCCTTGGCTTGTCAGCGGCTGCAGCATAGTTGCTAGCTAGCAGTGAGCACATTGTAGATTTTTCCCCCTCATCCGGTCATCTTTATTAAATGGTACTCCACTAGGATTCAGTGTGTGTATGAGACTGTGGATGCATGCCTGCATTAAATTTGTCTAATTTGTGCATTTTTAAAACTGTGAATCTGAGATCACAGAAGCCAGTACCCTATTGCTAGTCTCAACTGGAGGGTAGACCGAATGTTTCAATTGATGAATGGTAAATTAACACTTACCATAAAAGCAAGTGTGGTGTAGCAGGTAGGTCACCAGTCTAGGACTCAGAAAAACTGGGTTCAAATTCCTGCTGAATCATGGAAAGTCACTGGGTATGTGACAATGATAAATCACTCTTAAAATGTCATATATCTTGAAAACTGCAGATTATGAGTACTCTTTTTTTTAATTTCAGCATTTTTTGACTTTTTGCTCCAGCAGGAAACCCCTCCAGGCCCCCTGGGGAGACTGGGATATTTTCTGAAGCAACAGAAGGGAGAAATGCTGAGCAATCTCCCCCCCGCCCTGCCCCCACTGCCTTTCTCACCAGTTTTCTGCACAGTTTCACAGTCCTACCCTGCTTGAGTCTTTTTGTTCCATTTGTCAGTTTCAGCTTCTTATGCTGGGTCAGTTGCAAATAGCCGTGTCAGAACATGAGATGGCACACAACCATTTGAAACTGACCCAGCATAAGAGGCTGAAACTGACAAGAGAAACATAGAGATATAAAAAGGCTGCAGAGAAACATACTTCAGGCACAAGCACTGAAGGACTGTCAAATTTAATATTACACAAGAAGCATCAGGTAATAGCTGTCTAGGAGCTGATAAGGAGTCCTATGGAGAATGGCACCCATTTCTGCCCAGTATTGGAGGAATTATGCACTGGGGTTTATTGGAAGCATCTGAGGACTTTGCTGGCTGGGAAATCTCTCAGGAGAAGAGGAAAGAAAGCAGATCTTTTATAGAAACCTGTTGGACTGAGAAGCATCAAGAGCCACAGCCCTATCAAAAACCCTGTGAAGGCTGCAGTAAATCAAAAGCAACGTGACACTGCTTAACTTTAAGAAACACTAAACAAGTCAACACTTACATAAATCTATTTGGCTCAACAGTTTGGTGAACTCCTTCAGTTAGGACTAATATTAAGATAATGGCCAAAATACTTAAAGATCCAGATATATACTTTAAATTTCTGTGATGTCTTACTTACATCTGTGGTAAAGAGAAAGCACTCAAAATTGTGGAGGCAGCAGGCAGTCAACAGAATAAAATCATTGAAAACTACCTATCTCATTCTTCAGCTGTTGAAAACCATCACTTTACACATTGTATGTATTCAGTCTTATCATGGAGTATAATTTCCATTTATCAGCAAACCTTTTCCAATAAAACCAGCATCCTTGCTTGCATGGAAAATATCATCAATTTGCCCCTGGGAGGGGAAAAATGCCATTACATCTATGGAGCTGCAAGAAAGCACTTATCTGCTGAACAGAAACTACACATCCTAAGGCACTTAAAAATGTTAACACTCCCAAGTGAACAAAGAACTTAAGAGTTTGTTATAAATGGTTGAAGGGGGAGAATGTACTGAGCAATCTAGCAGAAGTGGAGACATTTTCTCTTTGAAAAGCAGTTTTGTATTGTACAATGGAGTGTTAGATGTTACTGTATTTTGTGTGGTTTGACACATTCTTTTTCTTAGCTGTATGCAGACATTATCTGCTCTTATAGAGGCTGAAAGAGGAAGGGGAAGGGCTGTATACATGGAGTGCATGCATGCCCTGCCTAAATGTCCCCATGAATGGCCACTCAGGTTCTTAATATGTTAAGGGGCACATTCTGAAGGGGGCTTCTACTCACATTTTCTTGATCATAAATAGAGACTTGCACATGAACAGGAACACTGCATATTCAGGAGGTTCTAAGATTCTATTCTATAATTGTTTTTTCACCTTGATGCTCATTCTCTGAGCTGAGGTTCTGAAAGAGCTTCTTGGTATCTTAGCCAAAGTTGTGGAAATCATTAAGATATCCATGGTATAGATCAAAGGTAGGTCAGCTGAGAACCATCAAAAATCTACCATCCTTATGCAGAAATAGATGTGGCAATTAGAGATGGGATATTTGTCTTTGTCTCCTGGGAGAGACTAATACAAATATCACCACTAAAGGTGGCCAGGCCTGTTTGCCCCTGCCCCCAGAACTAACTGGTCCACTAACCACTTGCAGCGCAGCATGCATGGCTGTCCTTGTTCTCACCACGCCAATCACAGAAGTAGCCCAGCTGGGCTTCCCTGCTTCCCTGCGCTGCTGGCCACGTAGCAGGGAGACTTGTCATCCCACTCCTTGCCAGACTGGTCAGCAGTGCAGGGAGGCAAGGAAGCCCCAGCCCAGCTACTTCTGTGATGGCGCGGTCTGAACGATGATGGCCAAACGTGCCACACCGCAAGCAGTAAGTGGACTGGCCAGTTCTGGGGGAAGGGTCAAACAGGCTCAGCCACTTGTGGTGGTGATATTCGTATTCATCTCAATATGAATATCCCATCTCTAGTGGCAATTCTTCTAATTTAACTGACACATAATTGATGTGATTGGAAGGAGTCAGGTCAGTACCTAAAAGGTAGCCATGTATACGGTACAGCAGACTTGTTCTCTACTGTTCATTTTGGGGGCCAGGCAGGACTAGAATAGATGGGTAGATAGGAATCAGATATCGGCTAAGCTTTAGGAGTAGTTTTCTAAGGGTAAGAGCTGTTGGAGAGTGAGATAGCCTGTAGTCTTGATCTGTCTGATACTGGAACACTTGGTAAGATGGTGGGAGTTCACCTTCTTGAACTTCTTGCAAATATACTCCTGGCCACCATTCTGAGCATCCAGACTCAAGAATAAATCCAGGAGTACACCCAAGCTGTGAACCTGAATCTTCTGGGTAAGTATAACATGATCCTACATTGGCTGACTCAGTTTTCCCTGATCTGCCTTTTGACTGTCCAGGAGTACTTTTGGCTTGCCTGAATTAGGCTTCATTTTGTTTACCTTTGTCCACATTCCACGTTTTTTGGGTTTGAATCCAAATGTAGTCATATCGGGCCTCTTAAAATTAATGCAACTTAAACTGGACTAACCATCAATCCAACTGCTGTTTTTTAAAATCTAATCTATTTTTAATTGGTTGTGTTCAGTTCCCAAACTCTGTGGGGGGGCCCTCCCCAAGGTTGCTAAGCTGTTGTCTGTTCTTCAGTGTAGAGCATACTCTCCTAGATATGACGCAGCTGCTTCTGGAGAGGAGTGGCTACCCATTCTTCCTCTTTCTCATAGAGATAGAGAGCTAACTTCAAAGGATTTCTTTGGCCAATCCTAATTGGCATTATGTAACCGTGCCCTATCAGTATACTGTCAACTATCTGTAAGCTTAATAAAAGGGAGTCCTGGGGGCGTTGCCCCAGAAAGGTGGAGGGGCAGGAGGACTCCGCTGGCGGACATCTCTGTGTGTGACTGACTTCTTTAACTTCTCTCTCTAAGACTAATTGCTTTCTTAATTACTTGTGATCACCTAAACCACCAGCCTTCTCATTTCGTGACCAGTACAAAACTCAAGTACAATTTATGCAAATTCTTGCACTAGGCAAGGTGGGACTGAAAAACTGCCAAATCTCCACAGCAGTTCTATGGGAGTGATATTGATTGCCAGCCAGGTGAGTTTTAGTTGGAATTCTGCCTTCAGTTACATGAAGAAACAGTCAGTCTGGTTAGAGGGCAGAGGGGAATGGCAATATCTTGTTTTGAGGAACGTTTGAATGAGTCATTCACACCTGATGCAGAGATGCAGTGAAATAATTCACTGCCTAAGAGATAGAAACTAAACCAGAACAGTGAAATACACTAAAAAGCCTCCTCTCTGAGTGTATACTTTGGACTCACAATAACTTTTAATTGTGATTTTTGTTGTTGTAATATTCCAGCACAATGTGCAACTGAGGTGGGCAGGGTTCTAGGTAGTTCATCTGAACAAGTAAGAGAAATTTCCTTGGGAAACATACAAGGGCCCTCAAATTTACACAGGTTTTCCTTGGCCTACTGAGCTCTGTAGGGTTGCAGAACAGATGTGCATAGGATTGCATTGCTTGACTCGGCTTCAATAACTCATCAAGTCTATAGCGGCAGCTGCAAATACATGTGCTTGTTTCATTTAATGAAGGGCAGCATCTCAAAATATTACCTTATCTAGTTGGCTTTTTTATGTTTTATTTTCGAACTACAACCAACACTATTTCCTGAGATAAATGCAGGTAATATTGTTTCCAGCTCATCGATGCTGATTTAATTTCTTTCTAGAACTTTCATTTGGTCTATATTTCATTCCTTGGGGGAGTGAAAGCCAGGGTATTTTCTCCTGAGCAATGTTTTGATTGATTTGCTGTCTTTATTTTCTGGTAATTTTTTGACAGAGAAATATTAGTAAGGAAGACTAGAGAATGCCTTCCCCTAACTACAGTACTTATGATCATAGTTTTGAAATGGCCAGTGTATCCTGATCAAAACAAATGAGAAATGTAAAATGTACTAATTATTCAGTGAGATTAAACTATTGTAGTGTTATTAACCTCTGTGAATGGGAGACCATGAACATCAATGAATCCATGTCAGAATAAGATGTAACTGTGGAGAAGAAGAAGCAATTAAGCAGCTTATACTATGATGGCATATGAATCAGTTTCATAAGAGGAGATTCCAAACCATTTATGTTGTCTGTGAAAAGAAACTGAGAAATCCCAAGTCTTCACTGCTATATCAGGAGATGACAAATAATTGGGTTATATCAGTCATCTACAGCTACTTCGTGGTGACTTGCATGAGAGAGCCAATGTGAAATGGAAACACTGGGGAGTTTAACTAAATTGCTTTTCAGGCCATCACTATTGCCTAGTTCACTAGAGATGCAAATCTTCCTTTGTTTTGCCCTCTTATGGAAGGGGGAAATTGCAACATTTCCTTATGTTCTGGAAAATGTTCTTGCACTGGTAAAAACTATGTTCTGTGCTAAATCCACTATTTTGCACAAAATTGTAAAATTCATGGAATTAAATTGTATGTCCAAGAGTAGCAAGATCACTGCTTAGAACCAGAAACAATGGGTGGTTTGCTTGCATCTTTCTTAAGAAGTTGACAGACCTGTGTGTGCTGTACTTAGGAAAATCAGCAGATGTATTTTGTCGAAATCACAAAAACTTTGTAGGGAAAAAAGAAAACAGACCTCTCTGTCTTACTGTTAGTTGGAGATGAGGAATCTTGTGTGGATTCTACATTGTGGGGATTTCTAAGACCTCCTGTCATGCTATGACAATCTAAATTGGAAAGAATGAGGAATTTGGCAAGGATTCTTCCTATACTTGTGGTTCACAACTTACCTTGCCAGTACTCTGTGCTATACACTTGAGCATTCACATGTTCCCATTAACTTCATCATGTACATAATGAGGGATGGTGTGGCGTTCACCCTTGTTATGTTAAATAAGTCATGCATTATTCATGTTTATGCTGATGTGGTGGAGAGGCGGAGCTGAGAGAGAGATTAAAAGGCGGAGCCTGAGTCAGAATAGGGAGAGTAAGAAGAGTCAGAGCAGAGTGGAGGGAGAGTTAGAGAGAGAGAGAGAGAGAGAGATAGTTGGGAGATCTGAGGTGTGATTAGTCAGAAGAGTGAATAGTAACCTGTAAGATCAAATAGAAGATTGTTATTGATGCTTGATAAACCTGAAGAAGATACTTATGAATTATTATAGAAACATCTGCAATCAATAAACCTGTTTTATTCAAAAGACAGTGATGAATGGACCTTCATCTTTCTGAAGCAAAGTACGTTGATTTAGTGATCAACTGGTGGCAGAGTGTGTAAAGGAGTTTGGTTTGCCTTCATGTGCTCTGTGGTTGGAAGATAACCAGGGGCAACAAGGGGCAAACGTCACAGATGGAAATAATAGTGACTAAAATCCTTGTTATCATTCTGGACTTTCTCAGTACCTAGATGAATCCCACCAGATTCTTCCTTTCCAGTGTAAGCTCAATGTAAAGACTGCTTTCTCCCCCTATCTCAAAATTTATTTATTTATTACCATTTATGCCAAATACCTCTTGGACTATCTACACAAAAGTAGTGTTTTTTTCTCCTTAAGAAGCAAAACACACACACACATGCACACATGCAGAGCAAGTACAGAAGTTCTTACTGATTGTTAAGCAAAGAGGCGCAGAACCCATCTGCTGCTTCAGATTTTTAAATGTCCATAAAATAAAAAAGGAACTATCACTATTTAGCACAATTTACATAATTTGCACAAAGGCATTGCATTCATAGCACCAGAAGATATCTGATCTTCTCACAAGGCAAAGAACAAAATGCAATTCCTCATCCTTGCCTGTGAAGATGAGTCAACCAAGCATGTACATACCTATATATTGTTTTATCCTTTATTTTATCCATAACCATATTGCAATCTCCTGCCATAATAACATAACCCTTCTTTACCTTCTCCATCTCTTTAATAACCGTATCATAAAAATCTAAAGTATATTATTAGGTGCGTAAACATTAACCAAAGTATATTCTTCCAAACCCATTTTACCCTGTATTATTACAAATCTACCATTACAATCTTTTAATACCTGTTTCACTGTAAATTCACAATTTTTAAAAATTATGATTGCCACACCTCTAGATTTAGATGTTCCAAAGTTTTTTTCCATAAATGTCTATATTATTCATCTTAAGTTCGTTAACTCCATCTTCTCATTGATGAGTCTCTTGCAAAAAGACAATGTCCACCTCATTTTTCTTCAATAATGGTTCTATTCTTCTTCTTTTCACTATCGATCCCAGACCTTTCACGTTTAAAGTAGCTAGTCTTATTCTCTTGCCCATTTCAGTTCAAAGTCTCTCCTCCTAACAGTCCCCCCAACAAACAAACAAAATACACTAAAAATTAAAATCAACGTAACCCAAACATATAATGCTCTACCCCTAACAACCCTTTGAACATGTATCTTTTCCCCCTCCCCACCATACTCCCCCATCATAACTATTAGCGAGGGCAAAAGGTGGGGAGGGGACGCCACCAGGTTCCGGTGGAAACTCAACCAGAACCTCGCCTCTGCTCTTTTCATTGAAATTTCGCATTTCTTCTTAATACTTAATAACACTGAAGCCCCCTTCTCTACCTTCTCTCTCCCTTGTAATTATAAGTAAACAAACAATTAAAATCCAACATTATTAATAGTTTTAGTTTTAATATTATTGTTGCTATCTAATATTAATATAATTAGTATTTTTGTTGTTGTTTAGTCATAAAGTCGTGTCCAACTCTTCATGACCCCATGGACCAGAGCACGCCAGGCCCTCCTGTCTTCCACTGCCTCCCGGAGTTGGGTCAAATTCATGTTGGTAGCTTCGGTGACACTGTCCAACCATCTCGTCCTCTGTCGTCCCCTTCTCCTCTTGCCTTCACACTTTCCCAACATCAGAGTCTTTTCCAGTGAGTCTTCTCTTCTCATGAGATGGCCAAAGTATTGGAGCCTCAGCTTCAGGATCTGTCCTTCCAGTGAGCACTCAGGATTGATTTCCTTCAAAATGGATGTTTGTTCTCTTTGCAGTCCAGGGGACTCTCAAGAGTCTCCTCCAGCACCACAATTCAAAAGCATCAATTCTTCAGCGGTCAGCCTTCTTTATGGTCCAGCTCTCACTTCCATCCATTGCTACTGGAAAAACCATAGCTTTGACTATGCAGACCTTTGTCGGCAAGGTGATGTCTCTGCTTTTTAAGATGCTGTCTAGGTTTGTCATGGCTTTCCTCCCAAGAAGCAGGCGTCTTTCAATTTCGTGGCTGCTGTCACCATCTGCAGTGATCATGGAGCCCAAGAAAGTAAAATCTGTCACTGCCTCCATATCTTCCCCTTCTATTTGCCAGGAGATGATGGGACCAGTGGCCATGATCTTAGTATAGTTAATACTAAAAACTAGAAAGAAAGAAAGAGAAAAAAAATCAATAAAAATAAATGAAGGAAAGAGAGCAGAAAAATAAAAAAATAAAAGATTTGGGATGGGGGGAAACAACAGGTGATCTGGCTTCCAACCGTTCAGGAATCTGGTCCTTTCTCCTTCAATGTTCTATTTTTTTGCTTGAAGTCGGAGTTGGCTCCTGACCTCCCTCTTCCTCATGCAGAGTTTCCACACCTTCAACAGGTCTTTACCTTCTTCACATGAGTAGATTTCAAACAGAACCGGGTCTATCCAAATTTTCAAAAAAACAGGATGACCCCATTGGTATTTGAGATTGTTTTTGATCAATACTGCTGTAACAGGCTTCATAGATTTTCTCCAATTTAAAGAGTCACTGCTTAAATCTTGGAAAATCTGCAGCTTAGTGCCCCTGTAGACCAGCTGGATTTTTTTTGTTTAATTTCTCTCATCAATTGTTCTTTCTTTGTATAATTGAAAAACTTCACCACCACTGGTCTTGTCCTTGGGCTTTTGGGATTACCAACAAAATGAGCTCTTTCTATGTCCTGTTCATCCAAGTGTTGTGTGCCCATTATGGAGTTAACCCACATTATAATCTCTTTTTTGAGGTCTTGTCCATGTTGCATATCCATGAGCAAATTCAATTCAGGCGATTATCATATCTACTATTGTGGGCAAGAATCCCATAGAAGAAAGGGAGTAGCCCTCATAGTCAACAAAAGAGTGGGAAAAGCTGTACTGGGATACAATCTCAAAAATGATAGAATGATTTCAATACAAATCCAAGGCAGATCTTTCAACATCACAGTAATCCAAGTTTATGCACCAACCACCAATGCTGAAGAGGCTGAAATTGACCAATTCTATGTGTCACGACCCAGCCTCCTTGTGGGGAGCACTTGGTCGGCGAACAGAGAGCAATTGGGAGCTTAAGTACCCCTAAACAGCTGGGTTGAGTCCTATTGACCTCAGCCAGGGCATACAACAGACCCCTTCTCACAAGTCTGCCCTAAAAAGATACTTGCTTATGCTTAACTAAGTTCAGCAAGAAGTTACACATGAGCTTTGTAGTCCTAAAATCTTCTAAGCTCAATAAGGTAGGACTCAGTAGCGTACTGTGGCCTTGCCTCTCCCTCTGGGAATGGCTGCGACAGGCTTTGCTGTTCAAGAGACCAAAAGATTTCAGAATTAATCTTTTTTTATTGAAAAAAATATAGATTTACAGAATAAAGTCAGTTTTATGCATAAGCATAGCAATAATACATTTCCAAGGATCGTTACAATTACAATTAAGGCAACTAATTCCCTTTTCATTATAAAAGGTCTAAAAATCTCTAAAAACTTTCCTAGGGTAGGTAAAAGGCACAAAGCCTCCCCCCTTCACTTTCTTCAACTCTCTACATCGCCCGAGTCCTTTCCCTGGCACAGGGCAGCAGGAAAAAAGACCTAGAAAAATCTCTGGTTCCAACTAAAGAAAAAAGGAACAAGAAGGAACCTGCACATGGCAAAAGTTCATTTTTCTATCTTCTAGACTCCTCCTGTCTCCTTCGTCTCCCACGCTGTCATCCAATCACGGTGTAAGGTGGTAGAAGTAATCTCCTCCTTCTCTTCTCGTGAGAAACAGGTGTTGTTTGCCTCCATCTATTCTCTTCTCCGCCATAACAAGTGTCTGGTCTTCTTGTCTTGGCTGTATTGGTCTAAAAGAAAAACATTCCCACAGCCCTTCTTGGACAACATTCCCAACATACAAAATCATTCTTACATAGAACCAATATGGATCCATTTTACATTTCTTAACAACTACACAAACCATCTTCATACATGCTTTTAACCACATAATCCCAACCAAGATTTACAACACCTTCTAGAACTGACACCAAAGAAAGATGTTCTTCTCATTATAGGGGACTGGAATGCTAAAGTAGGGAGTCAAGAGATAAAAGGAACAACAGGTAAGTTTGGCCTTGGAGTTCAAAACGAAGCAGGGCAAAGGCTAATAGAGTTTTGTCAAGAGAAGAAGCTGGTCATCACTGACAGGCCTAGAAAAGCTCTGTAAGAATTGATGAACCAAAGTTTGTAGAAAGAGTCTAATCACCTCATTCAGCTGAGCTAGCAACAAGCTGACCAGTCAGATTTAACCCAGCTGTGGAAATAAAATGCTGGAGAAGAAGCCTGGGGAAGCTAATACCTGATTGGCCAGTGGGGGCAATAAAGTAGATAGCCTCAGAACACTGTTTGTTGGGGGTTGAACAAGAGGAGAGAAGGAGGAGGAGGAGCTACTCTGCAGGGCTGATTTATGATGCTGGATATTGCTATGGACTCTGGATATATGCTATGGTAAATGGACTGATAGTGAATGCTTTATTGTGTATGACCAATGGACTGAAGAAAGGACAACTCTGTATGTATGACTATTGCTACAATACAGCTACAATACAATTTTCTTTACCTTAATGGACTCTCATTTCATTGCTTGTCTGCATACTGGTACCTGAATTGGATAAACCTCTGCTGGGGCAAAGAAAGGGCGCTGCCTTATCCGTAAAGACCCTGTCATAGGTTATGGGCCCAGGCAAATCCATATAGAAGGCCACCAGAGCAGACAAACTTTGTGGAGACTAAAGAGTAAAAGAGAAAAAGCAGAGAGTCAACAGAGTCAAGATATTTGCAGTCCAATGGTGTCTACACTCATAATGTCTGGTTTTCCAGTGACAAGGCTAAATGGAGAAATTTTTTCCTCATGGCAACAGAAAGTCCAATTGCTACTTCAAAAGGAATCTCTCTGGGATATTGTAGTTCACCCACCAGCTGTTCTTGATGATGAAGAGAAAGAAGCAAATAATAAAGCTCTGGCAATAATAGGACTGACATTAGAGGACCGTTTGTTAATACATCTCAGAGGTATCACATCTGCAAAAGGAGCCTGGGATGCTTTAAAGAGAATTTTTGTGAGAGACAGTGTTGGTAGTCAGATTCACTTTGCTAAGAAACTCTTCTGCACTAGATTGCAGTTTGGAGAGAGCATGCTGGAACACCTGACGTGGATGAAAGAAATGCTCATGGATCTGAGAGAGAAGCAAGTCGTATTTACAGAACTACAAGAAGCATTTATAATTCTATTTTCATTGGATCAGTCATATGACCAGTTTGTGTCGAATTTAGAGGTCCTGCCCTGAGCTGACTTAACAGTGCTAAATGTGACAAGCAGACTTCTGGAGGAGGACCAGATAAGGCGAGACAACAAACAACTCCAAGAATCCACCTCAGTGCATTCTAACCAGCACAAGCTTCAACCAAAGCAGCTGAAAGAATTTGAGGAGGAGGGAACGGAGCAAGCACACACAACAAGGAAGTGTTACTCATGCAGCTCTAAAACCCATTTGTTCTGTAATTGCAAAGCCAAGAAAAGAGGCAAGAAACAACAATGCAATTCCAACGTGTTACATCTAGCCGAGACAGACAGAAATGCTGTGAATAATGAGGATGACTGGGTTGTTGATTCTGGAGCAACAACAAACATGCAAAAACAGAAAGCTGATCAACAATTTTCAATCAGTGAAAAATCAGCATGTATTTTTAGCTGATGGGATATGTGCAAACATTCTTGGTAAAGGTACAGTAATTTTACCATGTTTAACGAAAGCTATAAATGTGAGATATGTCCCTACACTAAAACATAATCTCCTATCTGTTAGTTCTCTGGCAAGAGAAGGTTTTACAACCTCATTCCAGAGAGACAAATGTGAGATAAGAGGGGAGGATGGATCATTTGTACAATGCTCACTGAAAAATAACTTGTATATTCTAAGCACTATAGCTGTGAATAACATATTTAAAAATGAATGTCCACATAAAGATTGTATTCATTTATGGCATTTGAGATTAGGACATCCAAATTACAAAACATTGCGTAAAACAATTGAAAATTCATATGGGGCAAATGTTAAAACTTGTGATAAGTTTGTAAATTGCCAAGCATGTCAGGTAGTCAAAAGTAAATGTGCACCAATTAAGAAATATAGTAACGTGCAAGTTGATAATATTCTTGATTTAGTAGCATTAGATTTAATAGGACCAAAGAAATCATCTTCTTTAGGAGGAGCTAGGTATATATTGTCTATACAAGATCAAAAATCAAGGTTTGGATGTTGCTATCTCATGAAAGAGAAAAGTGACACTCACTTAGAATTTGATAAATGGTTACGTTTTGTAGAAAGAAAAACATGGAGAAAAGTTAAACAAATACAAACTGATAATGGAACGGAATTTACAAACTTAAAATTCCAAGCAATATTAAACAAACATGGCATTGTGCATAGACGATCAGCGCCATACACACCCACTCAAAATGCTTTTATAGAATGTCGTGGTCAAACATTGCAAAATATGGCTGCAGCAATGTTACATGGGAGTAAATTACCTGATAAATTCTGGGGAGAAGCAATACTATGTGCTAATTTTTATTTAAACATTCTATGGCATTCTGGAATGAATAATATCCCTTATACTGTATGGTCAGGGAGGAAACCCAATCTAAGATTTCTTCATACATTTGGATCACCTGCCTGGGTAAATATTCCTAAAAATCTAAGAAAAAAGGGGGATAAAAAGGCCAAACACATGTATTTCTTGGGATATCAACAGAACAGAAAAGATTTGGAACTCCAGATTCAAACAAAGTAGTTATAAGCAGCAATGCAACTTTTAATGAGCATGCTTATTGGGATATTATTAGTCTACCACCTGAAACTACCATTCAAGTACCTGAAATGTCTATTAACAGGGAAACTAAGTGGCAGTCAGTTCTAAAGGGTAATCAAGGAATTAAACAAGAAAACGAGCCTATAGCTTTAACACCAGAGCAAGGAATATCAGGAGATGAGGATCAAGTGCAGGAAGAGGAAGAAATAGTAATTCCTAGAAGGTCTACTAGGGAGTCAAAACCTCCAGATAGATACAGGCCAGGAGCATATTACTGTTTATCTGTTGTAGCACCCCAATCATATGAAGACATAAATAACATGCCTAAGGAAGAGCAGGGAAAATGGAAAGAAGCAATTCAAAGGGAATTAGAATTACTTCAAAGACTAAATGTTTATGATGAAGTAGAACTAACTCCGGGATGTAAAACCATAGGTTGTAGATGGGTATTTAAGAGGAAGGAAGATGCTGATGGAAAAGTCAGATATAGAGCAAGATTAGTGGCAAAAGGTTATGCTCAAAGTTCCAATGACTATGATCAGGTCTTTGCACCAGCACTGAGACCAGAAACGTTAAGGTTCGTGCTGACATATACTGCAAAGCATCAATTAGTAACCAAACATGTAGACATAGAGACAGCATATTTGTATGCTGATCTGCAGCACAAAATTTACATGGAAATTCCACCTAGTATAGAAAAGAAAAAAGGTTTATGTTGGCTATTAAAGAAAAGTCTTTATGGTCTTAAACAGAGTGGACATGAATGGAATTTACATCTTAAAAAAACACTGAAAAATAATGGATTTATGCAGGGTAAAGCTGACCCATGTTTATTCACAAAAAAGAGTGAACAGATTATTGTATTAATTTTTGTTGATTTAGCAATTTTTGCAAAAGATAATGAGAGGGCAGATTCAGTTGTAGAAATGTTAAAGCAACAGTACAATCTGAAGGATCTTGGACAAATACAAAATAATCTAGGAGTAGAAATTGAGAAATGTTCTGAAGGATTTAAACTGTCTCAAAAGAAAAAGATATTAAAACTCCTGAAACTATACAGGATGGAGGAGTGCAAAGGAGCCAATACTCCTATCACTGTAGAATTTGAGAAAGAAATAATTTCCAGTCCAGACTGTGATGCGGACTTGTACAGATCTTTAATAGGAAGTCTGTTGTACATTAGCTGTTGGTCACGTCCTGATATATCTACAGCAACAAATTTGCTGTCTAGAAATGTTAGCAAACCGACAGAGAGGCATTGGCAAGCAGCAAAAAGAGTGCTAAGATATTTAAAAGAAACACAAGAAAAAGCACTGTATATTATTCCAAAAGGAGAGCTGAGTCTTACTGCTTATGTTGATGCTAATTATGGCAATGACATAGTGACTCATAGGTCTACCTCAGGTATGACTATACATTTAGCAAACTCAATAATTAATTGGCGATCGATAAGACAAAAATTAATTTCACTATCACCTGCTGAATCCGAATATGCATCATTATCTGATCTGTGTACTGAATTAATATTCTTTAAACAATTAGCCAAAGATCTAGGATTAAATTGTGAAGAACCTATACTAGTAATGGAAGATAACCAAGCAGTTATTATTATGGCAACTTCACCTGGAATAAAAAACAGATCAAAACACACTGATATAAGATATCAAAATGTGAAACAATGTGTGCAAGATGGTATGATCACATTGAAATATTGTGCAACTGAGAAAAATGTTGTTGATTGCATGACAAAAATACTAGGACCCACAAGACATGATCAAGCATGTAAAATGTTAGGAATGAACTAAAGAATGTTTATGTATATATGTAAAGGAACATATGTATGTACAATTTATTAACATGAAAGTTATTTGTATATTGATTTATATGTATTGATTTATGTACAAACCATGATCATGAATTGGAGGAGATTGACAGGCCTAGAAAAGCTCTGTAAGAATTGATGAACCAAAGTTTGTAGAAAGAGTCTAATCACCTCATTCAGCTGAGCTAGCAACAAGCTGACCAGTTAGATTTAACCCAGCTGTTTAAATAAAATGCTGGAGAAGAAGCCTGGGGAAGCTAATACCTGACTGGCCAGTGGGGGCAATAAAGTAGATAGCCTCAGAACACTGTTTGTTGGGGGTTGAACAAGAGGAGAGAAGAAGGAGTTACTCTGCAGAACTGATTTATGATGCTGGATATTGCTATGGACTCTGGATATATGCTATGGTAAATGGACTGATATTGAATACTTTATCGTGTATGACCAATGGACTGAAGAAAGGTCTTTACCTTCTTCACATGAGTAGATTTCAAACAGAACCGGGTCTATCCAAATTTTCAAAAAAACAGGGTGACCCCATTGGTATTTGAGATTGTTTTTGATCAATACTGCTGTAACAGGCTTCATAGATTTTCTCCAATTTAAAGAGTCACTGCTTAAATCTTGGAAAATCTGCAGCTTAGTGCCCCTGTAGACCAGCTGGATTTTTTTTTGTTTAATTTCTCTCATCAATTGTTCTTTCTTTGTATAATTGAAAAACTTCACCACCACTGGTCTTGTCCTTGGGCTTTTGGGATTACCAACAAAATGAGCTCTTTCTATGTCCTGTTCATCCAAGTGTTGTGTGCCCATTATGGAGTTAACCCACATTATAATCTCTTTTTTGAGGTCTTGTCCATGTTGCATATCCATGGGCGAATTCAATTCAGGCGATTATCATATCTACTATTGTGGGCAAGAATCCCGTAGAAGAAATGGAGTAGCCCTCACAGTCAACAAAAGAGTGGGAAAAGGTGTACTGGGATATAATCTCAAAAATGATAGAATGATTTCAATATGAATCCAAGGCAGACCTTTCAACATCACGGTAATCCATGTTTATGCACCAACCACCAATGCTGAAGAGGCTGAAATTGACCAATTCTATGAAGACTTACAACACCTTCTAGAACTGACACCAAAGAAAGATGTTCTTGTCATTATAGGGGACTGGAATGCTAAAGTAGGGAGTACCAAGAGATAAAAGGAACAACAGGTAAGTTTGGCCTTGGAGTTCAAAATGAAGCAGGGCAAAGGCTAATAGAGTTTTGTCAAGAGAACAAGCTGGTCATCACAAACACTCATTTCCAACAACACAAGAGACAACTCTACACATGGACATCACCAGATGGGCAATACCGAAATCAGATTGATTATGTTCCCTGCAGCCAAAGATGGAGAAGCTCTATACAGTCAGCAAAAATGAGACCTGGAGCTGACTGTGGCTCTGATCTTCAGCTTCTGTTAGCAAAGCTCAAGCTTAAACTGAAGAAAGTAGGAAAACCACTGGGCTAGTCAGGTATAATCTAAACCAAATCCCTTATGAATACACAGTGGAAGTGAAGAACAGATTTAAGAAACTAGATTTGGTGAACAGAGTGCCTGAAGAACTATGGATGGAGGCTCGTAACATTGTACAGGAGGCAGCAACAAAAACCATCCCAAAGAAAAGGAAATGCAAGAAAGCCAAGTGGCTGTCCAACGAAGCCTTACAAATAGCAGAGAAGAGAAGGAAAACAAAATGCAAGGGAGATAGGGAAAGTTACAGAAAATTGAATGCAGACTTCCAAAGAATAGCATGGAGAGATAAGAGGGCCTTCTTAAATGAACAGTGCAAAGAAATAGAGGAAAATAATAGAAAGGGAAAAACCAGAGATCTGTTCAAGAAAATTGGAGCTATTAAAGGAACATTTTGTTCAAAGATGGGCATGATAAAGGACAAAAATGGTAGGGACAAGCAGAAGACATCAAGAAGAGGTGGCAAGAATACACAGAGGAATTATACCAGAAAGATCTGGATGTCCTGGACATCCCAGATAATGTGGCTGCTGACCTTGAGCCAGACATCCTGGAGAGTGAAGTCAAGTGGGCCTTAGAAAGCATGGCTAACAACAAGGCCAGTGGAGGTGATGGCATTCCAGTTGAACTATTTAAAATCTTAAAAGATGACGCTGTTAAGGTGCTACACTCAATATGCCAGCAAGTTTGGAAAACTCAGCAGTGGCCAGAGGATTGGAAAACATCAGTCTACATCCCAATCCCAAAGAAGGGCAGTGCCAAAGAATGCTCCAACTACCGTACAATTGCACTCATTTCACACGCTAGCAAGGTTATGCCCAAAATCCTCCAAGGCAGGCTTCAGCAGTATGTGGGCCGAGAACTCCCAGAAGGACAAGCTGGATTTCGAAGGGGCAGAGGAACTAGAGACCAAATTGCTAACATGCTCTGGATTCTGGAGAAAGCCAGAGAGTTCCAGAAAAACATCTACTTCTGCTTCATTGACTACGCAAAAGCCTTTGACTGTGTGGACCACAGCAAACTATGGCAAGTTCTTAAAGAAATGGGAGTGCCTGACCACCTTATCTACCTCCTGAGAAATCTCTATGTTGGACAGGAAGCAACAGTTAGAACTGGACATGGAACAACTGATTGGTTCAAAATTGGGAAAGGAGTACGACAAGGCTGTATATTGTCTCCCTGCTTATTTAACTTATATGCAGAATACGTCATGCGAAAGGCTGGACTAGAGGAATCCCAAGCCGGAATTAAGATTCCCGGAAGAAATATCAATGACCTCAGATATGCAGATGATACCACTCTGATGGGAGAAAGTGAGGAGGAATTAAAGAACCTCTTAATGAGGGTGAAAGAGGAAAGCGCAAAAATGGTCTGAAGCTCAACATCAAAAAAACGAAGATCATGGCCACTGGCCCCATCACCTCCTGGCAAATAGAAGGGGAAGATATGGAGGCAGTGACAGATTTTACCTTCTTGGGCTCCATGATCACTGCAGATGGTGACAGCAGCCACGAAATTAAAAGACGCCTGCTTCTTGGGAGGAAAGCCATGACAAACCTAGACAGCATCTTAAAAAGCAGAGACATCACCTTGCCGACAAAGGTCCGCATAGTCAAAGCTATGGTTTTTCCAGTAGCGATGTATGGAAAAGAGAGCTGGACCATAAAGAAGGCTGACCACCGAAGAATTGATGCTTTTGAATTGTGGTGCTGGACGAGACTCTTGAGAGTCCCCTGGACTGCAAGGAGAACAAACCTATCCATTCTGAAGGAAATCAACCCTGAGTGCTCACTGGAAGGACAGATCCTGAAGCTGAGGCTTCAATACTTTGGCCATCTCATAAGAAGAGAAGACTCCCTGGAAAAGACCCTGATGTTGGGAAAGTGTGAAGGCAAGAGGAGAAGGGGATGACAGAGGATGAGATGGCTGGACAGTGTAATCGAAGCTACCAACATGATTTTGCCCAAACTCCAGGGAGGCAGTGGAAGACAGGAGGGTCTGGCGTGCTGTGGTCCATGGGGTCATGAAGAGTCGGACACGACTAAACAACAACAACCATGTTGCAATTGAAAATTCATTATTTTAATTTTGGACAGTCTAGAATTGTCTTTCAGATAAATCAGCTTTTTGTTTCGCTGATTCTTTCATCAGAAAGAATCAGCGAAACAAAAAATAAATCAGCGTATTTATCTTGGTCTGATTTGCTTCTGCCCTGTCTTCCACATCCTTAACTTTTTGTTTGACAATTTTCATCTAATGTGTCATTCCTACAACTTGATCTTGAAGTTTGTTAATGCTCATTTCAATAGACTTAGCTCGTCTCGCTGCTTGCTCCTGACTCATTTTACAGGACATATCTTTCACAACCCGTGTCAAGTCCTCCATTGC